>OY728123.1:537320946-538570946 GCA_963277665.1 Viscum album
GGGTAAATAAAATTTAGTCTTAATAAGATGGAAAGAGAATTAAAAAAGTTACCAAAAAATTATTTTTTTGATTAGGAGAACACTGATGGAAATTAGAGACATATAATTGGAGGGAAAACATAAATACTTATAGGGAGTGATTTAGGTCCTCAATCACAAACAAGTGTATAATTGAGTCTCTAAAAACCATCGATCAAAGTTGATTTAAAATATCACCAGTTCAACAAAACATAAGGTATTAGGATAAATTTTTTTTGGTTTAACGAAACCTTCTCAAAAGGTAAATAATTTATTTCTTCATAGAATAAGTGGGAAAAATAATTCAAGATAATTGGAGTTACATCCTTTTACTAATTTATACCACAAACTCATCTTTCACTCCAAAAGATAATAGAACTCAAAAATATTCGATTTATCCTAATCATATAGGGTTCCAAAAATTGTGAATTTATAATTCATTTGATAGAATATTTTAAAAAAACAACATTATACAAACCAGGACATCACGTAGGCCAGTGGTAGGTGATGCACCCTTGTCGCGCTTTAGTTGCGAGTTCAAGTATCACGGCCTTGCCGGACGCGACGGGTTGTCACCCGAACTCTGGGTTTTCCTTTTTATAACAATCAAAAAATAATCTTATGAAATTATTTACCCTTGAAAATAGTATCCAATGTCAAACCTAATTGATTCCACCCATTATAATTATCCAAAATACTTCTATCCAAACTCACAGTCCAAAATTTAAAAGGAAGGTAAACACAATTAAGATTCTTTATACCATATAACAAAATTTGAATACCTTCATTATGTATTCTCTTAAAAAATTGATACACCATGAATTACCATAAAACAATATTGATTTCATTCACTCTCCATTATTCATTATAGAATTCTAGAGAAACTCCTTTTATCCAAAAAATTTGTAAGCTCTAACAATGATGGAATATACAAAACAGTAATCGGTTTCAAGGTTGTCAAGAATATCCAAAATAATTTATCAAATCAATCATGTATTATTCCAAAATCACTACCTTTGTATCAGAATAATATTATGTTTTATATTTCTCTCAAACATATATTTTCCCAAAAAGTTAACTAGCTATTGAGTCACATTTCTTCGTTCCACACAATCTCATGTCCTTAATGAAATAGTACAATCCTTATATACTCCATAATTATTATAACTAGAACGTCATTGATATAATACTCAAATAACATAATTTTTTAATATCAACATAAGAACGCTAGTTATTACTCTTCATCCATGGTAATATAATTACTTTATTTTTATCCAACAACATCATTTGTGGTAAACTCTAATGATTTGGACATTGATTCGCATAGTTCCCCAACTCCATAAAAAGGAAGCATTGTACATTTGAAACTTTTTTATTACCCTTGCAATCATGTACTTTGATTCCTTTTCCCCCCCAATTTTGACAAACTCCCATTCCCTTCATGCATTTACCAAGGTGATTCTCTCTGCAGTTATCACATATGGGAAAATCCTTCTTTCCCATATTCCCTTTATTTTTTTTCCTTCTTACATCCTTTTCTCCTCTAGCTTCCTTTCAAATCCATATGACTCATAGAATTCTTTACTTATCTTATTAACAAATGATATTATTTCTTCATATGATGATAATACATGGGTGACTATTTCTATTTTAAATTTTGGCTTAATACCATCAAATATATGATCCTTCTTACTCATTGGATCATGCATATTGCTGGAGTTCTCATTCCATCAACTGGGCACCATTTCTAAACAATGGAATACACAAATATAGTTTATGAATCGTAATGCGTAATTCCAAACTCGTAAAATACCTCTTGTAAATTAAAAATATTATGAATAAAATCTATAATCATAAAAAGATTTCACTGAGGTCGTATTTACTCCAAAATCCTTCCTAATGGATTCTAATAAAAATGTTAATTTTCTTAAGCATATCCCCCGACTGTGTCTTAACCAAGAGTGTTGCAAGGATCATTGTTGTGTTGTAGGATACCTTGGGTCATGCCCGAAACTCTGTGCCAAAGTTTTCACACCAAGGTACATCTGTTCCAGAGCTGCCTCTGCCTTCTTGTATCCATGCAGGGATGTATATCTTGGAAAATACAGAAAATATCTGCATTACCAAACTTATAGAAAGTTCTTCTATAATAATCCTAAAAGTCTATCTTAGGGTAATGTTATCTAATCAGAGTTTATCTAAATCTATTTCCAAGGTTTTTTCTAAACTTCATCTCATTAAAACTATAACGCCCTGACCCCAGTTACCCCGAGTCAGTGAATTATATTAATATATTGGTATGATTCAAAGAAATCGTTTCCTGAAAGATCGATCAGTTCAATAGCCATGGAAATAGATTACATACATCAACTTCAAATTACAAATTCAAACATAAAATATAGCATAGATATTTCTTTGAGAATTCCATTATTCCCTTTTAGCTTAACCCTGCATATCAAACATAATACACTTCTTAGAAATCCTAGGAAAATAAAACAAAAGAAATGGGTGAGCTCAAACGCTCAGTATGGGTATGAAATATAGCAGAAGATAACATTAACATTAATCATGATGAATAATTAAAAACACATTCCTTTATAAATAATAAACTTGAACACATAATGGTAGGAATATGAGTTGAGTAAATAATTCCATAATAAATCATAGTCATGGGTATTCTACTAGTCGAATAACCACATGAACCATCAATATTATTTTCATAATGAGAGAATGTAATCTTCTAGAAATTCTCAAAAATTTTGTAAAGGCCTCATCCAAGACATTTAAAAATTATGAAGGCCTCGGCCAAAACCATATATCAAATTTGGAAACGCCTCAACCAATTCCACATCTACTTGTCTCATGAGACATACATATGCATCAAGGATCGATAGAGGGCTACACTCGTCACATACTATGTCTAATACATTCCTCATAAGAAAAGGATGAAAAATAACATAATCCTTTTTATTAAAAATAGCATTTGAAATGTCAATACATTAACCATAAACCATGAACGGTATAAAAATAACACATTCATAGTCAAATATATCACAAAAATTTCAATAAAATATGGATGATTTCTATCATAATAAATCAACATCAAAAAAGTTTAAAATCTATCAAAGGATGTTGACATAGAAGAAAATGATTTGTAAAACTCTTTGAGAGAAATATCCAATTTTCATGAAAACTTTAAAAGTCACGCATTTCTAAAGGAATAAATTTAAATGATATTTTTGAATCAAAGTGTCCCATACCATTTTGAAACTTTTTAAAAGAACTATCATCTCAAAACATTCATATCCATATAAATAAATTCTTTAAATCCTTTTGAAAACCTGGACATTAATTAAAAGGATTTAGAAAGATAAATCATTAAAAAATTTACAATGATGATCTAGTTAAATAGAAACTCCCATAAAACCTTAAAATGTTCCTTTTGAAAACATTTTTAGGAAATATTGGTATCGAAGATAAATATATCCCAGTAAATAATTACACATAAACAATCTGGGATAATAATGAGATTGATGAAATAATCCTTACCATTCACTTTCCTTTCGTCGAGGGTACGTTTAACCTCCTGTATAATTAACATAGTATGTTATTAAATTATACCAAATCCATTTTAATATTTTTTATATCATACATGATTCATTTATGACATTATACAACTTATTTAATAATTATTTCCAATTTCAATTAACAGTTTGGGTAATAATTGCTTTCTTTATCGTACATGTTTTAACTGGTTATTCTTGATTGTATCATATATATCTTGATATAAATACTTCCATAATATAAACCTTGATTTTTATATCATATATATTTAGAATATAAATATTTATAATTTATATATATATGAAATGTGAGGCACTGTTTATGGAGACGGTAGACTGTACATACTCATAAACGTTGTTTCTGTTTACATACCACATTGAATAGAAGTAAGTGAATAAGATATATGTAAGTAAACACACAGACACACACACAAAAATATATATATCTCTATAGTAGCATTATTATGTAATATATTACATACTTATTAATAATATATATTTTTATAATCATCTTTTGATGGTGAATGAGGGAATGAATCACATCGCTCCATGGAGACGGTAATCCGTACGAACGCACGGGCAATAATATCATTATATTGATGGTGAAATTTTATGCAATTGTCCCAAACCATTCTCAGGACCCATGTAGTGACTACCCCAATCCCGCCTTCCATAGGCCAGGGGCTGGAGACTAGCACCATAGGCGTAAATCCCTATGTTGGGAATGCATTGAAATTATAAAAAGAAATCACACACAATCAGTGTACACAACTGGAAGCAAAAAACTAAGTAAAACTAAATAAAAAGGTAGTGCTCAAAGTAAGTGGTCCAGTATAAAAACCCAACGGAACAACAAGTACTAGTAAAAAGGGAAAACATGTCCTGGATCGTCCACTGAGGGGATCCTACCTGAAGGGTAGGTACAGAACTTGAACAACTCGTCCCTACGGTACGTCCCGTCTAGTCCAGCTCCGAGCGGCCACCCGTCCATCACCCTCAACCTCGATCAGTGTTGACTGTCATCTTCACAGAACTCAACAAGGTTCGGGCGAAGCCCGTGCAGGGGTGAGTATAACAATACTCAGTAGGGGACTCCGAGACCCCCGAGGTCTCCCAGAATCCACAAAGGATAAAACCCAGAAGAAAGATACAAACACGAAGTATCAACCAAACTTATTTAGGTATATTCCCATACATATACCTAAGTTACCAATCACAGTCCTACTCCAAATCTCGATCCCATGAACAAGCCAGTCCACAAAGGAAGTAAATTCAATCACCATGATGATAGTGGTTTAAAGACATAACTCAGCTCACACAGGAATGCATCTTTTGTAGAGTAATAGAGATGATTAGATGTAGTCACTGATTCATCTAAGTTGTCAGACCCATACAGGATATAGGACCAGCTAATCTGTCGGACCCACACTGGATACAGGACCAGCTATTCTTCATCTAAGTTGTCGGACCCACATAGGATAGAGGACCAGCTAAGCTGTCAGACCCACCCAGGATACAGGACCAGCTATTCTGTCAGACCCACACATGATATAAGAACAGATGTCAGAACTCTCAGACCCACGAAGGATCCCGGTACTATAGTAATCACTGTCAAACCCAAAGAGGATTCTTTTATAGTAGTCATCACTGTCGAACCCACGAAGGATTCTGGTACAGCAGTCATCGCAGCCAACCCTAGGGTTCCCGCCCACAACGCACATGATTCCGGGAGGGTCCGATCCTCGAGTCACGTTTTGATACATCAACTATCAAAAAGACCAATGTTGAGGTATCCCGTAGTTACGTCTCATCATAATGAACCAAACGTGATAGACGGTGCGTCAATCGAATGCCCAGTCTGTGAGTTATTGGCATTTCCGTTCCAGGGGCCCAGTTGGTTTTTAGACTCAAACCAACACGAATGTACTCCAACTACGTATCAACCTCAGGTGGAGTATTCCAAAAGAATCTTCTCGCTCCAAGAATTCTATCTCTGTAGATGGTTCGTTGTTCGGACACCGGTAGCCCAAGATGCGGGCTAAAAGGTGTAAATGCTCATAGCGGGTCTAGGTTCGGTCTGTCCCAATCAGACCGACCCGGCCTGACCCGGTCCGAACCGGGGTCTGTCCCGGTATTTGGGTGTGGCCCGACCCAAGTGATCGGTCCGGACCAAGTGGGTGGCCCAGACTAAGGGAGTGGCTTGACCCAAAGGGGCGGCCCAACCATAGTGAGTGGCCCAGCCCGAAGGCGCGGCCCGACTTGTGGGAGGCCTAGCCAAAGGGTGACCCGACCCATGGCGGCCCGGCCGAGGGGCTACCCGGCCGGGGGTGGACCGGACCATGGGAGGCCCAGTTGGGGGCGGCCGGGCCGAGGGCGGCCCGACTTGCTAGCCCGTGTGGCCTGGCTGGCCACACTGCAGGAGGGGGGGTGTTGCGCCGCCCGTTTCGGACCCAAAACGGTGTTGGGAGCCTGTTCTGTTTATCGTGTACCAGTGTCCAGAGAAACCAACCTCCCTTGTCTCCTCCACCACATTGCGGCGGCACCACGGTTCAGCTGGCCTCCGCATAGCGCGACGGTGCCACGCCTCCTCCACCGCGGCCCGGCCTGGCCGCGATCTCCCACTACACCGCGCGGCGCGATGGCGCCGCCATTTTCATTCGACCGTTGCGGCCCTCCTGGCCAAGGATCTTCCTTTCATCATGGTGTGACGGCACTGCGCCCCTCTGTCCCCACTGCGGCTTGGTTTTTTGCACGGTACTGCGGTGTCGTGCCCTTGTGGTGACCCGGCAGCTTTGCGTCTCCAACTTTCTTCACTGCCGGCTCGTTGCCGGTCACCGCATGTACTACCTCTGTCGTCATCAATCAAGAACCAACAAATTGGGGAGGGTCGGGCCATGTTCATGTGGTCTGAGACCTCCTCTTTATGATGATAACATTTGGCACAACATTTCACAAATTTAACAATGTAGAACTAAGGGTAAATTCATACATAAAAATAACCCCTACTTTGTAATTAGTGAACGCTCGGAGAAGTCGCGGGAAGGAGGAATCTTTCTGTTGACGTCGGGAGGAGATGACATCATCATTGGCGACGTTCTTCAGGAGCGAAATCTTCCCTTTCTTTCCCCAGTTGAAGAGGAATAAGACATCCAAGTAAGAAGTTGAAGAACGTAGGACGTCATCGGCATTCTTCATGTTCTTCGTTGGAAGGAGGAGGTGTTCTTCGCGGGTGATGGTTCTTCATTGGAGAGAGGATAATTCTCCAAGGATTCTCCCATGTCCTCTCAATGCTCCAACCCCAAATGAAAGTTTCCAACCAAAAAAATAAAATAATAGGCTACTCTATTATTTTATTATTGGAATGAATTTTAAAATATTCTATTTAAATTATGTTACTTCACATAATTAATGGGTTAAGTTGTCTTAATTAATTTGGGGGGTGAAGGTTAAAAATTCAAATTAATGAAGAGGGGTGTCAAATTAATAAAGGATAGTTAATGGGGGGTTAATGGGGGTATAAGGGGGTTTGAAATCATGTGGGCATCACTATGTAATATCCTCCCATGAGAGGTTATGCACGGGTGGGCCTCATCTCCAACGTCCCCTTGGAGGATTAAACCACCACTCAAATAAAAATATGCTAGATATATTTTTAATTAATTTACTTAGAAACCCTATAAAAATATATCCAATGTAAATAAAACCCAACGGCAGTGAAGGTATCCTTAAGCGAATACCAATGCTGCGAGTTCAATGGTGCCCTCAGATTTCAATTCCGAGTACCAGTTCAAATGATATAATATATTTCTCACATGTTTACTGAACGTACCCAAAAAAAGTTTGGAAAATTATTAACAGCCATTCTAGACCTATTGAGGATGAGGTTAGGCTTTGCCTAGGTGGAACACGCCCAAACGAACCCAAAACTACCATTATATTTCCAGTCCAAGTTACCATTTAAAAGTTATTAATTTTCCAATAAAATAATTGTCACTTAATTATTTCATTTTTGGACCAAAACTAACTTTCTCTGGTCTCCCTCACCGACCCACATTAGTATCTGCATACAGAAATCCTAACCTCTCGAAATAATCAGTGGTCTTTGATTTTTAATCTGAGTTACCATTTGTGAGTTATAATAATTTGAAAAATAAAATAACTTTATTATTATTTTATTAATGACTATGCCATTTTCAGGTTTTCTCAAATGAGACCCGCGCTGACTAAACATAAGTCATGCCTAGTGTAAACCCACCATCCTGAATGCAACGGTGGACTCAGATGTCTAAACTGAGTAACCGTTTAATAGTTATTCCACTTTTTCATGAAAACTGCATACGCGCGTTAATTTAAGCTTAACAAATTTTCGACGGATCATTTCAGGCACTCCGAGCCTCCGAATCGCACGCCGTCAGAAACTATGGACTCGTAAAAATCAAATAAATTTACGAAAAAAAATTCTAGGGAATTTTTGGGTCTTTAAATTCTCCCCACCTCGGGGATTTACATACCCATAAGCTACCACTCACACTAAAAAAACAAATGACGGTACTGAGCACGCATCTGAGCCTCCCACACCCATGTGCTCACATGGAGGTTCCCGTGCTGCCAGAGAACGCGCACCAGAGGTATCAGTCATCCATGTAGCACCCACTTCTATCGATCCTCAATATCCACTAGAACCTCTGTGAATTTCACCCCTTCATCGATGTCCAGCTCCCCGTGATCTATAAATTTGGAAGGGTCATGCACGTATCTCCTCAGCAGAGATACATGGAAGACGTCGTGCACCTGGTGGAACTGAGGTGGAAGAGTCAGGTGGTAAGCCACCTCACCTACCCTGATGAGGACCTGAAATAGTCCGATAAATCATGGAGATAACTTGCCGCCTCGGCCAAATCTCCATAGACCTCGTCGAGGTGGGACCCATAGAAAGACGTGGTCACCATCCTCGAACTCCAGTGGTCTCTGTCTCCTATCAGCATAGGAGTTATGTCTGCTCTGTGTTGTCTTCATTTGCTCCTGGATGATTTGCACCATTTCTATGGTAGCTCATACCATCTCTGGTCTGTAGGAAGTTACCTGACTTGGTGAGTCGCTCAACGTTCACCCAAATAGAGTCATGTCCCCTAGACGTACGTGGAAGACCCATCACAATGTCCAGGGTTTCCCATCCCTCTTCCACATTGGAACCTCTAAAGACTGAACCAAGCCTACTGGTACCTGATTCTCAGCCTTCACTTTCTAACAAGTGATGCATCGAGGGAAAAAATCCACTACTTCCTTCTTCATACCTGTCCACCCATGTTGTCGTCGAAGGTCCTAGTACATATTTACCACTCATGGATGTACCGATATGGGGGATGTGTGAAACTCCCTCAACACTTCCTCCTGAACTGACACTGGCACCATAGTACGTTCTCTGAATAGGATGACAGACTCCCCAACTTCAGTAAATCTATCAGGTGCATGTCATATGGATATCTGAGCATGTCTTTTCTCACATACAGTATCCCGACACTGCGCCTCCCTGACTCGCTGAAGAAGTGCGGGAGTGATTGTAAGATAGTGAAGGAAGGCTACTCCATCTCTAACCAAAAAGGATATCTGTAAAGCAGTACGATGATTTGTCACCTCTCCTAGCAGCTGAATGCCCGATCTCTTGCTGAGAGAATCTTATACAACGTTCCCCTTCCTAGGATTATAGACTATCTCGAAGTCATAGTCCTGGAGGAACTCAAGCCATCGTCATTGCCTCAGGTTTAGGTCCTTTTCTGAGAATATATACCTAAGACTTTGGTTGTCAGTGTAAACTATAAAGCATTCGCACATAAGATAGTGCTACCACATCTTCAAGCCGAAGACCACTGCTGCTAACTCCAGGTCATGGGTATCATAGTTCTGCTCGTGCTTTCTCAACTACTGAGAACCATACGCGATCATTACTCGCTCCTGCATCAGGAAACACTCAAGTGTGGTCCCCGATGCATCGCAATAAACTATGTTCCCAATGACTTTATTTGGAAGCCTCAAGATTTGGTCACTAGTCAGCATCTTCCACAGCTCTTGAAAGCTCTGGTTTTATCACTCCGACCACATGGAGGCTTTCCCTTTCATCACCAAAGAAGATAGTGGTTCTGAAAATCTGGAGAAGTCTCACACAATGGTAAGTCTGACTGACTCATGAGTGATCGACCGCACCCTCATATGCATGATTCCAACCTTTGCTGCCTAAGTTTCCCTTTTCACCGACCAAGGAAAACCCATCCCAATGTTGTAGATAAACCACAACATTTTTCCTAATACTTTCAATCTGTGTATGAACAATGGTTGCCCAGTCCATACCCAAACTAACGTCATAAGGCCTTGACGGTACCTCCAAGAGGTTCCAACCAAAACTCTCGCATCAAGGTTCAGATCACTCCGTCGGCGTATGTGTGACTATTGAGTCTCCTACCAAAGGTATCTCCAGACATGAGGGTCAAGTCAACGGCTTAACCATAAACTCTAGGTCTAGGACAAGATTCATGGAAGGATGGAATGATTGGTACCTATGTCTATTGATACGACATCTCGTAGAAGACACAAACCGTACCTCAAATCATTCATAGAGCCCTTGGGTCACACTCCTTGACAGCAAGTTACTACTATCTTCCCCTTACCACCAGCGCCCTAAGCCTAGTGAGGGCTACAAAGGCAGGTGGTTGTAACATGTTGAAATGTTGACCCCCTCATGCTGCTCTCCTAGCTCTGCTTCCAAATCTTCTTCCATGAAGATTCAGCTGTACTAAAAAATTCCTCTTTGAAACATTTTACATGCTCATGTCTCTGAGACTAGAACCAGTTTCATGCTTCCAACTACTAACATTCACTGGTTGTAACCGCTCAGCCAATGATCATTCAACCACAAAGGTTCTCTCTAGCACCCTAACATAAGTAAGAATTCATAGAGGAAAAAGTGTTGGCTCAGATATCCTTAAACACACCTCGCTCAGAGGGATAAGCTCTAATGTAATGATCGTATCATATTCATCATGTACCAGGAAAGATTAGTATGCCTCGATGAATACTCAGCTACCAACACATCATCCTACCGAAGATGTATAAGCTCTAGTAAACTCCCAGCCACCTCCTCAAGCCTGTCCTCAGCCGCCTATGGGTCGATCTCGCCTCGGAACCTAAGGGTTATCTAGTGCAGATACAAGTGTAATGCACTTAGCCTACAAGTTTCCTCTACCGGTACTACCAGTTTCAACTGCTGACCAACAGGCAGTGATATAGCTGACACACTATCCAGAGGTACTATCTCAGGTAATGGTCCACATGCTGAAACCTCACCACTATGTAGACCATATGCATGGTCACTCACTGAAAAATATTAGTATATATGATCAACATATTCTCTACTAGTGTCTCTACTATGAGGAAAAATCTAGTAATCACCTTCATCTAGTCCTCTACTGCCTGGGTATCTGTCTCACATGAAACCACAGAGGCCTCTGCCGCTGGAACTCGTAAAATGCGCTCAGTCGGCATGCATCATCTACTATTGTGGCTGGTGGTATCTTCTTCCCAATGGGTGGTGGTGCTGCTAGTACACCACCCAATTGTGTCGACCTAGAAAGAGGGACCTAAACTGGAGCCTCGTCACTCGGTGGACCGTCATCGTGTTCTCTTTCAGAAACCATAGCTAGCTATCTATGTAGCGGAATCATGATAAGAAACAGGTGTGCCACGGTCAATAAGTTATACCTGGTGAGCTGACTAAAAGAGTTCACAAAGAAGACTCTTGAAAACACACTCGCAATCAGTGTTTTCGTGAACTGATTCGGAAATCGGAAGTCTGGGTCTTGGTGTATGGATACGTCAACTACCGCACCAGCACTGGACTCCCTGGACTGAAAACCACACTCAATACTCTTAACATTATTGCTTCATAGTAAGATAGATCAGACTCCTATGTTCTGCTGTAGAACCGACTCCTATGATACAAATTTATCACGAACCGTTATCGAGACTCATGTCGTGACTACCCCAAGCCCACATTCCATAGGCCAAGGGCTAGGGACTGGCACCAAAGGCATAAATCCCAATAATGGGAAGGAATTTCAATTATTAAACGAAATCAAAAACAAATAGAGTACACAAATGGATGCAAAACAGTAAGTAAAACTGAATACAAAGGTAGTGCTGAAAGTAAGTGGGCCAGTACGGAAACCCAACTGAACAAAAAGTACAAGTAAAAATGGAAAAAAATCATGGATCGTCCACTGAGGGAATACTACCAGAAGGGTAGGTACAGAACTCAAAAAACTCGTCCCTGCGGTACGTCCCATCTAGTCCAGCTCTAAGCAACCTCTCGTCTGTCACCCTCAGCCTCGATCCCTACTGACCGTCGTCTGTATAGGACACAACAAGGTACGGGCGAAGCCTGTGCATGGGTGAGTATAACAATACTCAGTTTGGGACCCTGAGACCCCCAAAGGTCTCCCAGAATCAACAAATAATAAACCATAGAAGTAAGATACAATCACTAAGTATCAACCAACCGTACATAGGTATATGCCCATACATATACCTATGCTACCAATCACAATCCGGCTCCAACTCTCGATCCCAAGCACAACCCAATCCACAAAGAAGTAATGTCAATATCCACTATGATAGTGGTCGAAAGACACGACTCCAGTCACATAGAAATACGTCTTTTTTTTAGTGATACAAATGATCATATGTAGTCACGGATTCATCCAAGCTGTCAGACCCAAACAGGATATAGGACTAGCTAAGCTGTCAGACCCACAATGGATACATGACCAACTATTCTTCATATAAGCTGTCGGACCCAGATAGGATACAGGATCAGCTATGTTGTCGGACCCACACAGTATACAGGACCAGCTATTCTGTTGGACCCACACAGGACACTAGAAAATATGTCAGAATTGTCAGACCAAAATAGGATCACGGTACTGTAGTCATCGATGTCGAACCCACAGAGTATTCTGGTATAGTAGTCATCGATGTCGAACCCACAGAATATTCTGGTATAGTAGTCATCGTAGCCAGCCCTAGGGTTCCCGCACACAGCGCGCACGATTTCGGGAGGGTCCGCTCCTTGATTCAGGTTTTGATACATCAACTATCACAAATTCCTGACTTGAGTTATCTCGTAGTTACATCTCATCATAATGAACCCAACACGAAATACGGTGCGTCAATCGGACGCCCGGTCTGTGAGTTATTGGCATTTTCGTTCAAGGGGCCCTGTTGGTTTTTAGAATCAAACCAACCCGACTATACTCCAACTGTTTCTGAACCTCAGGTGGAGTATTTAAAAATAATCATCTCACTATAATAATTCTATCGCAAAAGACGGTTCGTTGTTCGGACACCCGTAGCACAAGATGTGGACTAAAAGGTATAAATGGCCATAGCTGGTCCGAGTCCTATCGGGCCCAGTCGGACTGACCCGGCCCGACCCGGTCCGAACCGGGGACTGACCCGGTCTGTGGGTGCAGCCTGACTCGAGTGGTCGGGCTAGCTCGAGTGGGCGGCCCGGAAGAAGGGAGTGGCCCGACCCAAAGGGGCGGCATGACCCGAAGAAGCGGCTCGGCCCGAAGGCGCAGCCCTACCCAAAGGCGTGGCCCAGAATAAGGGTGTCCCGGCCTGTGGCGTCCCAACAGAAGGGTGGCCCAGCCCGTGGTGGCCCGGATGTGGGGTGTCCCATGCCAAGGGCAGCCCGGCCGTGGGCGGCCCAGCCCGGGGGCGGCCCGGTCGAGGGCGACCCGGCCAAGGGGGGCCCGGCCCGCGGGCGGCCCGAACGAGGGCGACCCGACCAAGGGCGGCCCAGCATACGAGCTCACGGGGCCCGGCTGGCCACGCTGTGGGAGGGGAGTGTCGCGCCCGTCGTTTCCAACATGAACCAGTGATGGGTGCCGGTTCTATTTAGCGTGCACCTACGGCCAGAGAAACCGGTTGCCCTTGACTCCTCCAACGCGGGGCAACAACGCCGCGATTCATCTAGCCTACATGCGGCGCGATGGTGCCGCGCCCCCTCCACTGCGGCCCGGCCTGGCCTCGACCTCCATCTCCACCGCGAGGCGTGACGATGTCGTCCTTGTCTTCTGACCGTCGTGGCCCTGCTAGCCACGACTCTTCCTTCCGGCGCGGAACGACAACACTGCGCCCCTCTGTCCCCGCCGCGGCTCGGTTCTTTGCGCGGTACGGCAGTGTCACACCCTTGTGTCCACCCAGCGGCTTTGCACCGCCTTCTTTCATCGCGGTCGGCTCGTTGTCGATCGCCGTGTGTACCACCTCCATCGTCATCAATCAAGAACCAACAAAACGGATAGGGTCGGGCCACATTCGTGTGGTCTGAACCCCCCTCGTTATGATGATAACATTTGGAAAACCATTCCACAAATTTAACGACATAGAACAAATGATACATCCATACATAAAGATAACCCCTACCTTGTAATCGGTGATTGCTCGACGAAGTCGTGAGAAGGCGGCGTCATTCCGTTGACGTCGGGAGGAGATGATGTCGTCGTTGGCGACGTTTTTCACTGGCGGCGTCTTCCCTTTCTTTCCCCAGTTGAAGAGGAAGAAGTCTTCCAAGGAAGAAGTCAAAGAACAGAGGACATCGCCGGCATTCTTCACGTTTTTCGTTGGAAGGAGGAGGTGTTCAGCGCGGGCGATGGTTCTTCGTTGGAGAGAGGATAATTCTACAAGGATTCTCCCAATTCCTCTCAAAGATCCACCCCCAAATAAAATTTTCCAAAAAAAAAAATAAAAAAATAGGCTTCTCTATTATTTAATTATTTTCATGAATTTGAAAAGATTCAAATTAAATTATGTTACTTCACATAATTAATGGGTGAAGTTGTCTTAATTAATTTGGGGGTGGAAGGTGAAGAATTCAAATTAATGAAGAGGGGTGTAAAATTAATAAAAGAGAGTTAATGGGGGGTTTATGGGGGTTTAAGGGGGTTTGAGCTCGTGTGGGCCCCACCACATAAAATCATCAGATGGGAGGTTATGCGTAGTTGGGCCCCACCTCCAACCTCCTCTTGGAGGATTACACCACCACTCAAATAAAAATATGCTAAATATATTTTTATTTAATTTACGTAGAAAACCAAAAAAAACATCCAATCTCAATAAAATGAAACTGTAGTGAATGTCTACTTAAGCGAATATCGGCGCTGCGAGTTCAACTGTGTCCTCAAATTTCAATTACGAGCACCGGTTCAAAAGATATAAAATGTCGGTTGCACGTTTACTGAACGTGCCTGAAAATAAAGTTTGGAAAATTATTAATAGCCATCCTCGACCTATTATGGTCGAGGTTAGGATCTTCCTAGGTGAAATACGCCCCAATGAACCCAACAATACCCTCGTATTTACAATCTGAGTTACCATTTAAATTATATGAATTTTACCGTAATATAATTTTCACTTAATTATTTTATTTGCGGCCAAAAACTAACTTTCTCTGGTGGCCCTTACCGACCCAAGTTAGTATCTGCTTAAATAAAGCCTACCCTCACCAGTTCAGTGGTAGTCTCAGATTTTTAATCCGAGTTACCATTTGTTATTTATAAGCATTTTAAAAATAATATAACTTTATTATAATTTTATTTACGGTTATGCCATTTTCAGGTTTTCGCACAGGAGACCCATACTGACAAAACTTAAGTAACTCATAGTGTAAAGCCGTCACCCCGAACGCAACGGTGGCCTCAAATTTTTGATCTAAGTAACCATTTAATAGTTATTCCCCTTTTTCTGGAAAACTATATACACACGTTAATTTAATCTTAACAAAACTTGGATGGATCATTCTGGGCTCTCCGATCCTCTGAATCTTGCGCCATCAGAAAATACAGACACATAAAATTACCAAGAATTTATGAAAAATATTTCCATGGAATTTCTGAGTCTTTATAGTAATTGGATGGTATATAATATATATAGATTCATTAACATGTTATAGTTATTATTTACATCACTTATGCTCATTATTATACCCATCGAAATAATTAAGTTCTTGAATAACAAACTACACAAAGACGTGGAGACAAAAAGCCATATATACCCATGTATGGTGACTTTTTCATTCATATTATGGATAAAATAATAAATATGGTTGTACCATTTTTATAACAACATGATATTATATAGATGATATTGTAGTTATTATTTTAGAATGGAAACAAAAAAGAAATATCAAGTGGAAGAATAAAATAAAATGAAAGACGTGATGAAATATTTACCTCTTCTTCGAGTTCTTCCATTTGATTTGATCTAATGGGATCTTTTGGATGGCTTTTTAGCCAAAGGAAGTCCTCTAGGATTAAGATAGGAATATTGGGATTATATTTGGTCAGGTATTTTTTAAGAAAAGTTTCTTTGGAGGTGTTAAATTAAGAGAAGGGGATCCACCCTTTTATAAGCGAGGTGAGGGTGACATTAGGAAAAGATTGAAATTGTTTTTATAATAAAATAATTTTCAGATTATAATGGCTCAAAAATGATTTATTTAGAGGATAAGGAGGGTATGGGTCTCAAACCTCTCAACCAAAAGGTTTTGGATGGGTTTAGTTCACCATATTATCCTTATCAATAGTTTTAACTCTTAGTTAAATATTATGACATTTACCATGTCTCTATGTATTTTTAAATTATATGGTTAATAAGAATACTATAAAAAGTCAAAAGAACCCCATTTGTTTCATTATTAATATATATAACCTTATATATGTCTTTTTTCCGAACTTAAGATTTTTAGAAATGTTATATTAATGAATAATATAGTACTTGGTTTAAAAACTCAATTATGTCAAATTTGACACTATTTAGTATTTTATTTTTGTGTAAGTAATAAAAACATGATTATTTCAATACAAAAACATTTAATATATAATAACATGTCATATTCACCTACAAAATTCTTTTATGTTATCAAAAATTTCTAAATATACTAATTTTAATATCTACAATACCATTTTGCGATTCATTCTTTAATAAGGTAATTACTGCATCATTATTGTGTCATAGATAAATTTAAATATATAATGTCTTAAAATTATAAATAAGAAATCACCATCTATTAAATCCTTTTAGAATTCAATTGAATATTTATAGTCGAAGAGATAAGTTATATAACCACATATAAAAATTGTTTTACTAAAAGATATAAGCTTTTGTTATTTTTGTCATTACTTAAGATTAATAAAAATAAAATGTCATTATCACTACCAAGTGGCTCCATGGGGTCATAAAATCGACCCAAAGATGACCATGGTCGGAAATGTCTCATCCAATAGGGTTAGAATAAGTGTTATGGTAATTTAATATTATTAGTATATTATTTTGTACCCCCATTTACCGGATTTACCCTTTAACCAAGGTAAATAAAATATTTGTTGAAGTAAATATTCATAATGTCTAAAAACAAAAGATATATATATACAAAATTTTGCCTCTTGATTTGAAATATGGAAGCCATTTTTCCAAATTCAAATCACAGAAGTGGATGAAATTAATTTAAAATTAATTCTCATTGTGAAAACAAATGCATGTTTTTAAGAAATAATAACAATCAAAAGATTGAGACTTGTTTATGTTCAATTTAAATGTGAAATTACATCCAATGAACTAAATTATATTAAATGATAAAAATATATTCTAATGATACTTTAAAATCACTCAAATTTATTATTTTACACAATAAATTATTTCAATTAACAATGATGTTTTTAATTAAAATTTAGTATTTGTTGCACTATTCATTAAAATATGAAAGTTTCCAGAAAAGTACCAAAAATTTATCCAAACTAAATTTTTATTTCCCTATTATAGAGAAGAATTTAATTTCATTGAATTGAATTTATAAAAGTGTCAAATATTGGATTTAAAAATGGTTCTCCATTAAAATGTCGAAAAACTGCATTTTTTTAAAAATACCTCTTTTATCTTAGAAATTGAATTTTTCTTATATTACGTATAAAAAAAATTTGAATATTAATATTATATAGGATATATAAAATTTAAAATTTGGTTAATACTATTCCTAACCACATTTTTTAACGGTTAGTTTTGTAAGTTGTGGTGCGATTGAACTCGATGTTGCATGTAGCGCAAGTTATTGAAACACATTGAAGAGATAACATACTATAAAATATTGGGGTGTTACACATACATATAAGTTTTTATATATCCTCCATAAAAAACTATTTTATGTTATTTTTTATTTTAAATTATAAAAATATTATATTTTAATGGTTGGGAGGTACTCTTTAACCATCAAATATTGATATGAAATCCATTAATTAATTTTATACTTTTCTCTTAAAATTTTGGTAACACTAATTAGTGTATATTATTTGACTCAAAAATATCATTATTATTCTTAAATACATTTTTTAAATTAAATTCTTAGAATTTTGAAAATTAAGTATAATGTTAATCTTACAGAAATACGATTTACTTTGTTTTAGTAGAAAAATGTTCAATTCATTGTTGAGTTTTAATTTTAAATTTGAATGTTCAATTGAGTATAATAAACTAAATTTTATTAATAAATTTATTATTAATCAAATATTATTTTATAACTAATTTCAAATATTAACTAAAAATAATATTTATTTAAAAGAAAGGGCAGTTTTTCACTAAAATGCAGTATTATTCATTATTCATCAAAAATTGTTGTTTCACATAAATGTACCAAACATTCAGCGTAGGATAATTTTAACATTATAAATTACATAATGTAGTTTATTTTGTCAATTTAAATTTATATGTGTGTAAAAATTATGATTTAAAATAGGTTTTCCATTATAAGGAGGTGCAATTTCCATATAAAAATATTGGTTTTATGTGTCAAATACTGTATGTTCTTATATTATTCATATCAAACCAAATTCATAAATATAAAAAATCAATGAATAAATATATAAGTTTCGTTAAAATCATACACTAATTGTTTTAGTTGTGTTCATTGTGGTAAAACTCTTTTGCACGAATAAAAGTAATAATTTTTTTATATCCAATTGGTTCTTATATTTGTTTCTCATTAATTATTTACAAATGAATTCATGTTATATTTTTGTAAAACATAATCTTCATAAGTTACTTTTTACTATTCATAAAAAATAATTTATCATCTATTTTTTATCATAGTATATTATATTATAAAATTTTAATAACACATTGTTATTTAGTGAATGTAAATCTTGAGTGTAATGAAAGCTATCGAGGAAGGTCACACTTGCATGTAACAAATGATATTGGGGAAGGTCTCACTTGCATGAAATAGAAGATAACTTTGTGTTGGGTTCATTCCTAACAATTTCATGTGTGGAATCTTTTAAAAATAGTAAATTTATATTAGATTCATGGGATTATATGTTCCCTTATGCATTTGGAGTTGCATTTCATAAATGAAATGGAATACAATGGTGAAAATTAGAATTTCAGCGTGTAAAATTATCCAAACCTTAATAAAATTATGTCCTTACTATTAAAACAATATCATGGCTATATATTTTTTGATATATTCAATGTCTGAAATCACACACAATTGGAAAGTTTGTTAAAAAATACTCTAAAAAGAGATAATAGGAAGTAAAAGGGTCACAAAGACTACCATGTATCAAGGTTTCATTGCATGAGATCATTACTAGCAAGTAGAGACACATACTTAGAGTGGAAGTGTACATATTTAAAGGGACATAATGAGGTCATCAATCACTAACAAGTGAATGATATTTATAAAGTTGAGGTCCTCAAAGACATAAATCCATGATGATTTAAGATACCCTTGGTTGAACATAAATTAATGTATTAGGACATCAATTTATTTCAATTTTATTTTACTATTATTGGTAAATTCCTTTATAGACCATTAATAAATGGTAAAATCCGAAACATATTCATTTCAATTTCATGTGAACCATGATAACTTCTAGTTTTTCTACAATCAAATTCTAATTCATCACTATACTCTAATAAATTAATTACCAATATGATTTTTTAATTCCTAAAGCACTAAAATAAAAATTCAAAGGATCGTAAGGGCTATAAAAATGTGGAAAGTACAACTATTCGTTTTTAACAATATTCAAAAACCAATATAGTTAATATTTTAATATCTAATTCACAAAAATTGATACCAATGGTTCGTCGATAAAATTTATTCGCCCAATTATTTAACTTCAACAATGAAAATTTGACTTGGACATTGCATAGGTCAGTGGTTACTGTGAAACCCTTTTTATCCTTTGGTCAAAGGTTTGAGACCCATGATCATGATGGATTTGATAGGTTTTCACATTAAATATTATTTATTCTTTTTTAAATCCAAATTAGTAAAATTTCAAAAATAAATAATATAGAAATACTTGAAATTTAATCATTAAATATACTCTTAACTAATTTTTTCACTTCCTTTTCATACATAGCTACATCATCCACTTATTTTCACATAGATCCTTCTGTGGTCCAGATTTTACACTCTAGATGGGGGAATTGACTTGTGTAATGTTGAGGTTCTCCAAACATATGAAAATAAACTATAAAGGATTACCTAGGATGATATTAATTCCCTTCCATTGTACTATTCATTTTTCTTCAGCAATCCTTTTCTTTATCTCCTTCATTCCCATATATAACGCATTTATATGTTCTATTGAGACACATTCCTGACATCATCCTTCCAAACTTCTGACATATCATAAATCTAGCTTTCTATTCTTTATATTCCCCAACACTCTAGATCTTAAAAACCTCTATTCTACTCATATCTGGTGTGTTGAGGAGTCGGTAAATGATTATATTCTTAACCATATTTTGGGAAAACTGGTTTAACATAAACATGATATCCTTTACTCATATCAAAAACCCTTTTGGTTTCTCATTTCCACCACCTTGTACTTCATGTATGATGTTAAATTGTATCATTCAGGTTCTATCCATTGACTAAAAGTAGAAATAATAGTGTGAGAAAAATTATCTTAGTGGCAAAAGCATATAGTTATATATAAGATATGTAAATCATGGCACCTTATTCTTGAATCTAAAAAACATAGTTTTAACCTATAATATTCATTTTCATAATCTATTCAATGTATTAATAATGATATGTAATGAAAAATTTTATTATCCTAAGAAAAAGCTCTGGGAGTGTCAAAATAGGAGTACAGAAAGGCTATTTTCTATGTACTAGGTTACCCGACTTTAGGCACAAAACACCATGTCAGATTTGTTACTCCTAGTTACATGTATGACAGAACTACGTCCATTTGTAGTATCTAGATAGGGATATATTTCTTGAAAGGCATGCCTAATATATACTTTACAAAAAAATTGTTGTGTTCTTCTATACTTATCCTCAAAATATACCTTAGGAAAATTTCTATAACCTACATTTTGCAAAAACTGGTTCTCATGATTGTTACTAAAATTACTTTAACATAAACTATAAGGACCCAGCCCTCGAATCCCAGAGCTCATTCCTTATATAAATTAGATTTTCATGATTGTGAGGAATCAATACCTAAAGGACCGATCAGTTTATTACTCTTGGTAATACAGATACATCGATTACTCTTGAATTATAAATGACTGTTCAAATTAAAAATTAATTTTTTCATTCTAAAATTTAAAAAAATAGAATCGAGGGTCACTCTAATACATTTAGTAAATCCATTCATATCATTCATAGTAGGCTTCTTGGATATTTGAAAAAATCATAATAAGGGTTAGCTCAAATGCCCAGTAAGGGTACATAAAGTGTAAGAAATGATGAATCAATCCTAATAATCAATATGAAGAAGGTAAATAATTAAACACACATTCCATATAATCCATAAATAGAGTGGGTGTGAATAAAAAATTTGGCAATGTAATAACTAGAATACATGTCATTCAAATAACTAGATAACGAAAAATAAAAATGTCAAAGGTAAGAAACTGAAATGCATGACATCTAAACAATTGAATGTGAAATGTATCCATATATATGTTGTTGAAAAACCAAATGGAAGGATAATAAATTAATCCTAATAATTAAATAAATACATAGATATGTAAATGAAAAGTATCATGGATGAATAATAATTGAATATAAATGTTGGAAACTCTTTATTATGGGACACCATGTTTCACAGGTACATGGTACGTTTACCGCCACGAACTTTCATAAACCAGTTTATAAAATTCTAGGCAGAAACCCTTCTGATGTGGCTATACAAATGAATTATTACATTATACTACGAATACATTGAGTGGATATCGATAACTGGGTTCCACCATTGTCATACCAGTCAAAAAAATTCCTCTTATATCAAATAATTTATTTAACAATGTGACTTATCAAATATCCTTATGAATTAAGAGATACATATTTATCAACATTTTCTAAAATAATCAAATGATTTTCAATTTATCCACAATATTTAAAATGTTATATTTTTTAGGAAATAGTAATATCAATGAAAAATAAAATTGGTAATTAGGAGGAAATTCATGTTCAATGATAATTGGAGATTGAATATTTCAAGGGGAAAACAAATCGAGGATGTGAATGTGAATATTATCCTTTTTTATATCAGTAATAAAACATCCTTAGGGGGATTATGGATTGTATCAATAAAACATACCACATTTGGAGAAAAATAATGGGTTGTTGTAATCGATTAATAGAAATATTATATAAAGATTTTTGAAGAATTTTCTTGAGGAAGATATAATTTTTTATAAACCTTTTAAAAATAATTTTCTAAGAAATATTAAATTTAAAAAAAATCATTATAACATAAACATTCGAAAATGAAATAGAATCCTTCATGTAATGATGGAGGGAAAATTATTAAATGTCGTGAAATTTAAAAAGAACATTCCTTTTGTAGAGTAAATGGGAAAGAAAATGCCTTATTTAGAAAGGGATAAGAACATTCCATTTAAAAATTTAGTAAAAGTAAAAAAGGAGTAAAAATTTCTTTACCAAATCATTTTAAAACATTTTTTAATTTTTTTCTTAAAACATGGTTTTTATAAGTAAATAGGTTCTCTTATAAACAAGATAAATGAAGTTGAGTTTTCCTAAATACATTACTAAATCACATTGAGTAAAAAAGATTGAAAAAATTGTACTAATACATGAAAATTGTAATGAATAACCATAGGAGATAAAATGAATGGTTTAATTGAAAAAATGGTCATAAAATTTCCTCGAATTGAAATATCATTAAAATATCATTAATGTTGCTATTGGGGAAATAATATTTAAACATTCCAAACTGTCTCATACCACTTTGAAATATTTTAAATCCTAAACCTCAATAAAGAATAATATTAAATCGATGTTTAAAATGCCATGAATATTAAAGGATTAATTATATAAAATAAAAAATGGTTTGTAGATAAACCGAATAAAATATGTATGTGGTGTACATGGAATTTATCGAATAAATGTTGAAAGGTGAGATGATAATCCCTTGCCTTGTGTTTCTTTTAGGGTGAACTTCTATTAACATCATATATATTAACGCTTAGTTAATTTTATTCATTCTTGAAAACATTTTTCATGTTTATCATTAATTTTATTTCACTCAGTACCATGTTTTATACAACTACATAAACAATTATGTTTACATCGGGTGTTTTGTACAAATTTGGCTTATGTGTCAAAAACAACTTTGGTAGGTAAACTATGTTCAAAGGGGTCAATATATAAAATCTCCATAACAATAATAATGATATAATTATCATATTTAAACATCAATTATACTTTTAAATTCAATCATTAAATATCGTTATGAAAAATGAATCAATGTTATAATCATATAGACGGTACACAGTACGTACCTATTAGTAACATTCTTATTTATCAGCAATCATTATGGAAAGAAGGTAAATAGAATTATATAACTCCATAATGATCATAAAACAATGAATACTAAATTATTTAGTCATATATAATTATATATAAAATTATCATGTTATAAAGGGAATGACATCATGTCATTGAGGCTGTAGTCCACATTTCCAGGACCGATATTATAACTTTTTATTGTGTGTGTCACACCGTGACATCTGTAGTAATTTTTTTTCATTTTAAAAAATTTAATTTTCTTTAAATTTGATTTGTCATCGTGTGGGTTGAACCTGATGATAGTTTTTTCATTTTTCTAGTAAGAGTGTTTTTGGCATGGTAATGTCTGGAACATGTGCAAGGCACTGTCAAATCCATGGGGCTTCACCCGACCACCGTGTGGCGTACCCAGGGCGCAACTAATTAATTAGTTGATCGAATTAAAATTTAAGTGAACGCAAAAAATATACATTTATTTTAGAACTGTTCAAAATAATGACACTAATAATAATAGGATTAAGGTTATTATTATTAATATTATCATTTTATGGGTTAATAATTTAATTTAGTTGCTTTTTATTAAGTAATTGTTATCATTATAAGTTCATTAATGTTAATGTTTTTACTAAAATTTATAATTATTATTATTTCTATTATTAGTGAAAATGTATTATTAAATTATTACAATTAGGAAACTATTTTAGTGTCGTCATGATGATAATAATAATAATAATATTTTTAATAGTATTGTTATTATTATAGTTATTATTTCAATTAGGTGGTTAATATTAAATAATATCCCCAATTATAAAAAAATTTTCCTGTTATTATAATTATTTTTGTTCTTAATTTTAATTGGTTTATATTTTATTCAGGTTTTATTTTATTTTGTTTTATTTTATTTTTTCATTTTTTTTCTCTTTATCTCGTCCATCCCTTTCATCCGGATAAATTGGTTATACGGGTTTTTTTTATTTTTTTTTTAATTTAATGGGTTTACGTATTATTTATTTATGTAAATGGGTTATTTGAGCGCCAATTCAATTGGCACTCTCACAAATAACATATAGCACCAATTGAATTGGCGCTGAACCTTTATTTTTTCCTAAATCCCCACACTGCCCCTCCCCAACCCCCTTATATATATAAATATATATATATATATAACAAATGTAATCACTAAAATAAATATAATAAATTTATTATTATATATATTATATCTATAAAAATTTTATAATTATAATAGATATATAATAATAATAAATACAATGATTATAATTATATAAATAAAATAATTATAAAATTACAATAATTATATATATATAAATATAATAAATATATAATTATAAATATAATAATAATAATCAATATATAATTATAATCAATATATAATTATAATTATAATAAATATATAATTATATAATTATAATAAATATACAATTATTATTACGATAATTAAATAATGATAAATATAATAAATATATAAATATAATAATTAGATAATTATAATAAATATACAATTACCATAGATATAATTAAAATTATAAATTTAATAAATATATAATTATATATTTACTATATTTATATTAATTATAATAAATATACAATTATAAATATAATTAAAATTATAAATATAATTAATATATATTTATATATTTATTATAACTATATAATTCTTATAATTGTATATTTATTCTATTTATAATTATTAATATAATTATTATAATTATAATAATTATATATTTATTATTATTATAATAAATATAATAACTATAATTATTATAAATATAATAAATATAATTATTATAAATATTATTAATATAATAAATATAATTATTATAAGTATTATAAATATAATTATTATATAATTATTATTATTATAATTATTATATAATAATAATTATTATATAGTTTTTATAATTAAATATTTATTATATTTATAATTATCTAATTATTATAATTATTATAGTTACATATTTATTGTAAATTTTTTACAATTATATAATTATTATATTTATAATTATATAATTATTGTAACTATTGATATATATAAATTATAATTATATATTTGTTATAGTTATAATAAATATATTTTTTATATTTTTTATAAATATAATAAATATATAATTATAATATATATAATTATTATAATTATATAGTTATTTTAATGATGTTTATAATTGTATATTTATTATAATTATTATAAATATATAATTATTATAATTATAATAAATATATAAATATATAATTATTATATTTATTATAATTATAATTATATAATTATTATAGTTATACATTTATTGTAATTTTATATTTTTTATAATTATAGAATTATTATATTCATAATTATATATTTATTATAATTATATAATGTTTATAATTATATATTTATTATATTTACAATTATATAATTATTGTAATTATAATTATATATTTATTATAATTATATAATTTTTTTATTTATTATTATAATTATATATTTATAATTATATATTTATTAGATTTATAATTATAAAATTATTGTAATTATATTTTTATATTTATTATTATTAATATATTTATAATTATATATTTATTATAAATAAACAATTATTAAATTATATATTTTTTATAATTTTATATTTATCATATTTATAATTATATATTTATTATAGTTATATATTTATGGTAATTGTATATTTATCATAATTATATAATTATTATTTTTATAATTATATATTTTTTATAATTATATAATTGTTATAATTATGTATTTATTATAATTATCATTATATAATTATTGTAATTATAATTGTATATTGATTATAATTATATAATTATAATATTTATAATTATATATTTATTATATTTATTTTATTATTTATATTTATTATTATATTATTATTTTAATTATAATTGCATATTTATTATAATTATTTTAATATTATATTTATAAATATGTATTTATTATAATTTTACATTTATTATAATTATATATTTATTATAATTATTATTAATATATATTTATTGTAATTTTATATTTAAAATAATTAGATAATTATTGTAATTATAATTATATATTTATTATATTTATAATTATATTTTTTATAATTATATTATTATTATATTTATAATTATATATTTATTATAATTATATAATAAATATTATTATAAATTTATTATATTTATTTTAGTAGTTATATTTATTGTAATATATATATTTATTATAAATATATTTTTTATATTTGTTATATTTATAATTATATAAATATATATAAGATATAAGTATATAAGGTGGGGGAGGGGTAGCGTGGGGATTTTGAAAAAAAAATCACCCAGCGCCAAATCAATTGGCGCTATGGGTATTTTGTCAAAAGCGCCAATTGATTTGGCACCATACAAACCCATATCCCCAAATAAAAGAACCCTAAACCCATTAAATTAAAAAAAAATTAAAAACACCCCTATACGCAATTTTTCCCCTTTCATCCCATCGCACAAGACCCCCCACCCCCTAGTTCTTGCTGCCCACTGCTTCAAACCATATCCCCTCAGCACCCCTTCCATCCTCCTTCTCACCAGACCAGCCACCAACGAATCGCATCGCCGCCCTGCTACCGGCGTCGCACGGAACATGCGCTTCCATGGAACCATATGTCGCTCCTCCACGAACCTGCTTCCTGCGCCGCCCAACTTCCCTCGAATCGGCACACCACCCTCCCCTCCTCTCTTCTTCCAAGAAAACCCCTGACACCCTATTCTATCTAGTGAGCTGTGGCACAACGGACCGTCTACCTCCCATCAAACGGCACAACACCACAATATCAAACCATAACTAGCTCCCTGCTGCACCTCCCTTTGACAGCCGAACCTCCTCGCCAGTGTCCCTATCTCCACCAGCGCACGAGCCTCCCCCCGATATCCTCTTCCCACCATGCAAAGGGTTATTTGGGGTTTTGTATTTTCATTGGTTCGTTTACAATGTATTCGATCTATTTTTTTATTTTAGGTTTTAGTTATTTTTCTTGAGGTGCGATTGGCATATGATGGTCTTTACGTGCCAAAATCACAAAGGATGCTACATAACGGTAGGTAGTTCCATATTAATTTTTTATTTGATTAATTAATTTAGCAGATTATTTAATTAGTTGGTGTAGTTCGAAATTGATCTTCTATGAGGTTTGATAAGCAGTTTAATTGTATGGGAGAATGTTTATAATAAGTGTTCTTGCTTCTGAAATATAATCTATGGTTATTTTTTTGTGTTTTTTAAATTGCAAGGTTAGCTTTCTAATTAGTTTTTGTGGCGTGATTTAATTATTATGTGAGGTTTAGTATGTCTTACTATGTTTATTAGTGTGTTTAGATGATATGAGTATGTTGTTGCTCTGAAAATCCATCTCGGACTATTCACTAGTGTTTTATATATTTTTCTGTTACATTGTTTGGATGTGCAAGGTTTGCAATCAGTGTTCGGTGTTGCGTCAGTACACGTTCTGTCTTAAATGAGAATTTTAGTGTATTTTTGGTGTTTTAGTCATCTTGAATATTTTCAAATGGGTTGATAAGTTTTTATGGTCGTTGTTTAACTGTTGTGATGGACTATTTAACTGTGTGGATGGTTTCTTTAATCGCATGTTTTAGGAAATTTGTGTTCCTAATGTGGCATTATGTGTGTGTGGTCATGTAAGGGTGTTTGGGTTGGTCTAGTGTGTAAATCAGTGTTTATCCCTTTAAAAATATTTATGACAATTTAAATTGATTTAATAAATAATTATTATGTTTGAATAATTGTGTTTGCTAAATTGTGTAAATGTTTTTGATACATAATGCAATGTGACGTGTGTGAAAATTGTTCAATAAATTCTTTTAAAGGTGAGTCTAGTGATGAAAGTGTTTTCTGTGATTGTGCAGTGATTTATATAGGTTGTTTAATTAATTTGGTTTTATTTTTGGGATATTTATATTGTGTGTGTTGTTTCAAATGTCTTTTGTGTGTTAAAATGGTGTTTTTTGTGTGTGTAGTGTCTTGTTTGGTTTTAGTATAATATTATGACATACTAAATGAACCCTAAACCACTTGAGCACAAATTGGATTACTGTGTACTAGGTGGGAGGACTAGGACTATTGTGGTAGTGATACAGAAGTGTCACCCACCCAGTTTAACTTGGCTTGATTTATGACTACAATAATAACTAAACTTTTGGTTTATGTTGGGAGACCACTTGGTTATGGATGTGTTACCCAAATAGTAGATCATGCAAGAGAAAATATATTTTTGTGTTTCTATACTATTATTCACCGAGAAATGATGTTCTATTGTCCATCTTCTCACTAGTATCTTTAGGGCCTCTCCCATGTATATGTTGTGTCGGAAAAAACGGGGAATGACGGCAAGAGGGGGGGTGAATTGCCTTTTAAAAAATGATTAACAATTTAAAAATCAAAGTTGAATGCAGCGGAAAGTAAAGAGGCAAGACACACAAAATTGATAACGGAGTTCGGCCAAAAACCCGGCCTACGTCTCCGCTCCCAACTCAACCGTTGAGAGATTCCTACCGCTTGCTTTTCAATGGTTTTAGCAAGAAACCCACTAGGCTTTGAGGTAGCACTAGGACCTATTACAGCTTGCTTTTTGTGGTTAAGCAAGAACCCACTTACTTTTAATGGTTTAGCAAGAACCCACTAGCGTTTTTAACGGGTGAAGGCTAGCTCACCGAAAACTCAAGCCTTTTAAAAGGAAAGGCTTGACTAACCTCTTCACACCTTAATGGTGGTGTGATAACCCAAAAGAAAGGGGGAAGAGAAAAGGTGTTGGGGTTTGTAGGCACAAACCCAAAATTAAAGCTCAAAAAGATAAAACAATAAAAACCGTATTGTTGAGAAGCCTTGGGCGCCAAAGGTTGAATGGAGTTGAAGACGTGCACTCCCAAGCTTCTATGGTGGTGCTCCTTGGATTGGAAATGGATTGGAGCAGTTGTGGTTCCCTTGGAGCAATCCGCCGGAGGTTTGCCAAATGAGGAGAATTGTGTTCGTTGGCTTCACAATGCTTAATTATGGTCCGGCAATTGTTCCGGGGCTTCAAGGTCCTTTATTTATAGAGGGGGAACCCTCATATGGCCGTTGGAGGCCTTTGGAGCCGTTGGAAAGGCTTTCGGAGCCGTTGGGAGGCAAGTGGAGCAGCCTGGTCAAAGCTCCAACGGCTAGTTTGACTGGATCCACCGGCTGGCCGGTACAGTCCCACCGGCTGGCCGGTGTGTGCAAAAAGGCATAGGATTCTTGTCCAGGGGCCACCGGTCGACCGGTGCCAGAGCCACCGGCTGGCCGGTGGTGAGGCAGTAGCTGGCACTATTTGGAGAGGGTGCCACCGGCTGGCCGGTGCTGAGGCCACCGGCTGGCCGGTGGGGAGGCAGTGGCTCCCTCTTGATTGCAGGTGCCACCGGCTGGCCGCTGGTGTGCCACCGGCTGGCCGGTGGTCTGGACAGAAGGATGCCTTCTGTCCAGGCTCCACCGGCTGACCGGTGGTGAAGCCACCGGTTGGCCGGTGGACTGAATTTCAGTCCACTTTGCCTTCTTTCTTTCTTGGCCCAATTCCTTGGCCACCTGATTTGATTCCTATCAACCAAAAACACTTGAAAGAGGATTAGATAAATATGAGGGTGATTGTGATCATGAAAATAAAACCTTGAGGGGTTCGAGAGGTACAACAATCTCCCCCTATTTTGATGATCACAATCACCGAAACAAACAATGTAAAATACTGAGATTAAAGGCAATGCAAAGCATGATGAAAAAGGATTCTCCCCCAATCAATCAAGAAATTTCTCCCCCTTTGTGATTATCAAAATAGAACGGGGCATAAAACTTGATTGAGGGAGACGATGAAAAACGAGATTTTAAATCAATTGAAAATGATATCAATTGTTGAAAATTTTGAAATGAAAATTGAATAACAGTTTGAATTGAAGGTTTTGAATCAAAAACCAATTGAATTTTGAAATTTGAAACCAAATGAAATTTTTGAAAAAAAATCGAATTGAATATTTTGAAACCAAGAGTTGAAATTGAAAGTTTGAATCGAAAATTTTGAAAATGAAATCAAAAGTTTGAATCTAAGACAAGGTTTTGAAAAATCTCCCCCTAAATGAAAACAATAAGTCACCGGGGATAAGAAATAAATTTTGGCCCAGGGAGACTCGCAAGAAGGGATTTTTCAATCCAAACTTGTCTCATAGCGGGTCTTCTCCTATAAAATTCGTCCGAAAAGAAAATAGACTTGGGTTAGCCGTACCGGGCGTTTTTGCAATTACATTCATAAATAAGATGCCCGGGTTTTTTGCAATAGTTACAAAATTTAAAACTAGAGCTCCCCCTTACAAAAACAGTGGGTGCATGGGAGGAGGAGGCTATATTGGTGTAGCCAAGTCCATTGGTGGTTCTAGATATTCATTGGGAACCTAGGAGATTGTTCAAATTTTGTTCACCATGGGTGAACTTGGCTAGGGTCTCCCTTAGGTCTTTAATGGTTGATTCCATAGAATCAACATTTGGAAAATTTTGGATTTTAAGGGTCCACTCTTCCTTCTCTTTGAGAAGTTGTTCTTTTTCGGAAGAGAGTTTTTTGAAATTCTTTTTCAAAGCAACGAATTTTGACGAGAGTTCGTGAAAACCATTTTCAAGTTGGTCTCTAACGTGTTGGAGTTCTTCATATGACAAATGATTGAAAGAATTTGAAGAACTAGAAGACGAGGAAGAAGAGTCGGAAGATGATACCTCATGATTTGCCATTAGGCATTTTTTACCTTGGTTGCTCGAGGAGAAGGAGGAGAATGAAGATGTGGAGCTATCACTCCAAGATGCCTTTGAAGCCTTCTTCTTCTCCTTTTTCTTGGCCCTTTTCTTGTGAAGTGGGCAAGCGGGTACGGATTTTGCATCGGGTTCTAGCTTTCGAGCGGGTTCTTGCTTTTGAGCCGGTTCTTGCTTTTGAGCCATGGTAGTACCTTCATGGGTTAGTTCTAAAAATTTCCAAATATCATAAGAGGAAGTGCAAGAAGAAATACAATTAAATATATTACGGTCTAAGCCACAATGAAGAGCATTCATGTCTTTGCCATCAAGCTCGAAATTTGCAATGTCGGCGGGGGTCCATTTAGAATCATCGGGAGAAGAGAGCGTAAAACCATGCATAACAATTCTAAAAATTGGATAACCAATGCTTTTAAGAAAAGTTGACATGCGGGTTTTCCAAAAAGGATAATCGGTTCCATCAAAGAATGGAGCACGATCCAAAGAAAAGCCTTCGGGAGATTGAGAGGAAGAAGCGGTAGAAGCCATCAAAAAAATAGGATCTTTAATTTGAAACCGGTTAGGGAATTATTCAAAACCTCCCTCTGATACCAATTGTTGTGTCGGAAAAAACGGGGAATGACGGCAAGAGGGGGGTGAATTGCCTTTTAAAAAATGATTAACAATTTAAAAATCAAAGTTGAATACAGCGGAAAGTAAAGAGGCAAGACACACAAAATTGATAACGGAGTTCGGCCAAAAACCCGGCCTATGTCTCCGCTCCCAACTCAACCGTTGAGAGATTCCTACCGCTTGCTTTTCAATGGTTTTAGCAAGAAACCCACTAGGCTTTGAGGTAGCACTAGGACCTATTACAGCTTGCTTTTTGTGGTTAAGCAAGAACCCACTTACTTTTAATGGTTTAGCAAGAACCCACTAGCCTTTTTAACGGGTGAAGGCTAGCTCACCGAAAACTCAAGCCTTTTAAAAGGAAAGGCTTGACTAACCTCTTCACACCTTAATGGTGGTGTGATAACCCAAAAGAAAGGGGGAAGAGAAAAGGTGTTGGGGTTTGTAGGCACAAACCCAAAATTAAAGCTCAAAAAGATAAAACAATAAAAACCGTATTGTTGAGAAGCCTTGGGCGCCAATGGATGAATGGAGTTGAAGACGTGCACTCCCAAGCTTCTATGGTGGTGCTCCTTGGATTGGAAATGGATTGGAGCAGTGGTGGTTCCCTTGGAGCAATACGCCGGAGGTTTGCCAAATGAGGAGAATTGTGTTCGTTGGCTTCACAATGCTTAATTATGGTCCGGCAATTGTTCCGGGGCTTCAAGGTCCTTTATTTATAGAGGGGGAACCCTCATATGGCCGTTGGAGGCCTTTGGAGCCGTTGGAAAGGCTTTCGGAGCCGTTGGGAGGGAAGTGGAGCAGCCTGGTCAAAGCTCCAACGGCTAGTTTGACTGGATCCACCGGCTGGCCGGTACAGTCCCACCGGCTGGCCGGTGTGTGCAAAAAGGCATAGGATTCTTGTCCAGGGGCCACCGGTCGACCGGTGCCAGAGCCACCGGCTGGCCGGTGGTGAGGCAGTAGCTGGCACTATTTGGAGAGGGTGCCACCGGCTGGCCGGTGCTGAGGCCACCGGCTGGCCGGTGGGGAGGCAGTGGCTCCCTCTTGATTGCAGGTGCCACCGGCTGGCCGCTGGTGTGCCACCGGCTGGCCGGTGGTCTGGACAGAAGGATGCCTTCTGTCCAGGCTCCACCGGCTGACCGGTGGTGAAGCCACCGGTTGGCCGGTGGACTGAATTTCAGTCCACTTTGCCTTCTTTCTTTCTTGGCCCAATTCCTTGGCCACCTGATTTGATTCCTATCAACCAAAAACACTTGAAAGAGGATTAGATAAATATGAGGGTGATTGTGATCATGAAAATAAAACCTTGAGGGGTTCGAGAGGTACAACAATCTCCCCCTATTTTGATGATCACAATCACCGAAACAAACAATGTAAAATACTGAGATTAAAGGCAATGCAAAGCATGATGAAAAAGGATTCTCCCCCAATCAATCAAGAAATTGCTCCCCCTTTGTGATTATCAAAATAGAACGGGGCATAAAACTTGATTGAGGGAGACGATGAAAAACGAGATTTTAAATCAATTGAAAATGATATCAATTGTTGAAAATTTTGAAATGAAAATTGAATAACAGTTTGAATTGAAGGTTTTGAATCAAAAACCAATTGAATTTTGAAATTTGAAACCAAATGAAATTTTTGAAAAAAAATCGAATTGAATATTTTGAAACCAAGAGTTGAAATTGAAAGTTTGAATCGAAAATTTTGAAAATGAAATTAAAAGTTTGAATCTAAGACAAGGTTTTGAAAAATCTCCCCCTAAATGAAAACAATAAGTCACCGGGGATAAGAAATAAATTTTGGCCCGGGGAGACTCGCAAGAAGGGATTTTTCAATCCAAACTTGTCTCATAGCGGGTCTTCTCCTATAAAATTCGTCCGAAAAGAAAATAGACTTGGGTTGGCCGTACCGGGCGTTTTTGCAATTACATTCATAAATAAGATGCCCGGGTTTTTTGCAATAGTTACAAAATTTAAAACTAGAGCTCCCCCTTACAAAAACAGTGGGTGCATGGGAGGAGGAGGCTATATTGGTGTAGCCAAGTCCATTGGTGGTTCTAGATATTCGTTGGGAACCTAGGAGATTGTTCAAATTTTGTTCACCTTGGGTGAACTTGGCTAGGGTCTCCCTTAGGTCTTTAATGGTTGATTCCATAGAATCAACATTTGGAAAATTTTGGATTTTAAGGGTCAACTCTTCCTTCTCTTTGAGAAGTTGTTCTTTTTCGGAAGAGAGTTTTTTGAAATTCTTTTTCAAAGCAACGAATTTTGACGAGAGTTCGTGAAAACCATTTTCAAGTTGGTCTCTAACGTGTTGGAGTTCTTCATATGACAAATGATTGAAAGAATTTGAAGAACTAGAAGACGAGGAAGAAGAGTCGGAAGATGATACCTCATGATTTGCCATTAGGCATTTTTTACCTTGGTTGCTCGAGGAGAAGGAGGAGAATGAAGATGTGGAGCTATCACTCCAAGATGCCTTTGAAGCCTTCTTCTTCTCCTTTTTCTTGGCCCTTTTCTTGTGAAGTGGGCAAGCGGGTACGGATTTTGCATCGGGTTCTAGCTTTCGAGCGGGTTCTTGCTTTTGAGCCGGTTCTTGCTTTTGAGCCATGGTAGTACCTTCATGGGTTAGTTCTAAAAATTTCCAAATATCATAAGAGGAAGTGCAAGAAGAAATACAATTAAATATATTACGGTCTAAGCCACAATGAAGAGCATTCATGGCTTTGCCATCAAGCTCGAAATTTGCAATGTCGGCGGGGGTCCATTTAGAATCATCGGGAGAAGAGAGCGTAAAACAATGCATAACAATTCTAAAAATTGGATAACCAATGCTTTTAAGAAAAGTTGACATGCGGGTTTTCCAAAAAGGATAATCGGTTCCATCAAAGAATGGAGCACGATCCAAAGAAAAGCCTTCGGGAGATTGAGAGGAAGAAGCGGTAGAAGCCATCAAAAAAATAGGATCTTTAATTTGAAACCGGTTAGGGAATTATTCAAAACCTCCCTCTGATACCAATTGTTGTGTCGGAAAAAATGGGGAATGACGGCAAGAGGGGGGGTGAATTGCCTTTTAAAAAATGATTAACAATTTAAAAATCAAAGTTGAATGCAGCGGAAAGTAAAGAGGCAAGACACACAAAATTGATAACGGAGTTCGGCCAAAAACCCGGCCTACGTCTCCGCTCCCAACTCAACCGTTGAGAGATTCCTACCGCTTGCTTTTCAATGGTTTTAGCAAGAAACCCACTAGGCTTTGAGGTAGCACTAGGACCTATTACAGCTTGCTTTTTGTGGTTAAGCAAGAACCCACTTACTTTTAATGGTTTAGCAAGAACCCACTAGCCTTTTTAACGGGTGAAGGCTAGCTCACCGAAAACTCAAGCCTTTTTAAAGGAAAGGCTTGACTAACCTCTTCACACCTTAATGGTGGTGTGATAACCCAAAAGAAAGGGGGAAGAGAAAAGGTTTTTTATTTCATGTAACACAGAGGAATGAGTAGGAGTTTTGGTTTTCCTCTGTTGTAGTATCGTTTGGTTTTTTATTTCATGTTGTAAGCATTAAATCTGAACTTAGTGTGAGGGTTTGTTTGGTTTTATTATTTTAGTTCCAATTTATTCATCTTGTTGTCTGTTTAATAATTATTTATTCGGGTAAATAATTCCCAAGTTTTTTTTGACACACTAGCACTTGTTTCAGCCTGTGGGGATCGAGAACGCCTTTCAGGCCTTACCGCCAACTGGGTCGGGCGTCGGTTTGATGGTGACCCGACTTGGTTCATGACAATGTGAAAGGACAATAATGAAAATGATATATATATATATATATATATTGAAATGAAATTATGTCATTAATATCGTATAGATGTTTTTTATGTCTCATATGTTCAATTATAATCATCCCTTATACATTCAGTGGATGATGTGAACGAGTCACATCGCTTTGAGGGGACAGTAGTCTACTAATCCTCTAAAGAAGTTATCGTATTAACACAAAATGGAATGTATAAGAGTATTTGTTGGAAAAGAATTAAATAATATTAAATGTATAATAAATATAATATATAATATATATAATTATTTTTCCATAATAATATACCAACAAGAATGTTGGAAATGGAAAAATGTACAATCATTATTTCATAATAAAGTAGTTCACCATACATAGAAACAATATGTTCTTTACACATTAAATTGCGGTGTGTGTAAGTGTTCTTATAACTCTTAAAATCACAACATCCTAGTATATTTAGAATAATTTTTTTGTTATTAAATCATAATAAAGGAAGAGTATAGGGTTTGATTAATGTACATGAGTATAAATATCTTGAGAGAAGACATTACCTCTAAGTAACTTATTTGGGTTTGAACCAAAACATCCTTTATTTAGTTTCTACCTAAGGGGGTATTCTAAGATGAGTTATGGATTTTTGAATTCTACTTGTACAGATTTTGGATGAGATAATGTGGCTTGAGATGTGTGAGGAAGGGGATATGTGGTGCCCTTTTATAGGGAAGGAAAACGACTCATTGGATTATTTGGAAACAAGTTAGGATGACACATTTTATTACCCAACTAAAGTCATAAAAACCCAAAAAAATCAAGAATATAAGTATTATAGCTTAATTATGTATGTAAACTGTGTTTTTTAAAATTTTCTAGGACATTTAGTCCCATAAATATAACGTTTGTCCATTTTATGCCAAATTAAACATTAATCACTATAATTAATTTTAATCACTTTCACTAATAGTTTTGGTACACTATTATGTTGATCATATTCAACTCAAAATCTTATCATGATTACAATAGTTATTTCTATTTTTCGAAATTCAAATAAAAAATGTGGAATAAACAAGAATAATTCCAATATAGTAGAGAGATTATTTGACTGGTTTTAGTAGAAAAATATGCAAATGACTGTGGAATATTTATATTTAAATTCAATGTAAAATTGATTGTAATAAATTAAATTGTTTTACAGTATGTTTTATTTTTCTAATGTGACATTTTCAATGATTTAGAATAAAATTTAACAGTAATAATTATTTAAAGGAAAAGACATTTTTAACTAAATTCAGTATTTTTCAGTATTCATGATTAAATTATGTTTCCCTGAAAAAATAAAAAAAATCACCCTAGTATAATTTTAACATTTTTAATCCATTAATTAATTTTATTTTATCAAATTCACTTTTTAATTCTTTAAAAATTAATATTTAAAATAGGTTCTCCATTAAAAGGGGATAAAAATTCCTTTATAAAATATAGGTTTATGTGTGAAATAGGGTTGGTTCTTATCTTATGCATATCGAACCTAATATATAAATAAAAAAATATTTTATAGAATGTTTATGATTCATTAAAATTATTCACTAATTATAATTAGTTATGTTTATTAAGGTAATAATCCTTTAGAAGGATAAAAATAATTAATTTTTTATATCAAATTGGTCTTATTTTGGTTTCTCATTAATTGTAAAACAATGAAATAATTTTATATTAGTGTAAACCATAATTATTTATATGATAGTAATTACTATCCACAAAAACAAATTTAACATCTAGTTTATATCATATTATATTATATATAAAAATCTATTTGGGAATGTCTCTCTTGCATGTAACATAAGATAACTCAGTGTTGTCTGCATTAAAAGTAATATCATGTGTTGAATTTATTTAAAATAGTAAATATATAATAGATCCTTGAGATATTATATTCCCTTACACATTTGGTCTTACATGTCATAAATGATATTAAATACAAATATGTACTTCTGAATTTCAAGGTGTTACATTCCTTCATCCATGAATTTCACTAGAAACATTATAACTGATTTAAATAAGAAAACCGACTTGCAGTATCATCCACTTGTGATTATATGAGTTATAAAGTTCTTCAAAAATATAATAAACATAATCAAAAAATTATAAATTCAAAAAAAAAAGACTGACTAATTGGTTAATTAAAATGTGACACTCTCATAATCATGAATTTCTTTTTAGATAAAACAAATATTGACAAAATAGTTTGATAATAATTTTTAATCATGATAAATTTCCAATGAGATCTTAGGTGTTGAAGATTATTACCTAAATAATTAAATTTATAATCCAATCAAACAGTGTATATATGGGAATTAAATGTAACTATGAAGGTATCACCCCAAAAAAAAAACATAGATGAACATGTTTTTAAAATCAATTTCCAAAAATTTACCTCAACAAAAAAACATTATGTATAATGAAAAAATATTCAATGAGATAAAATATGAATTATATTCCTCTTTTTTAATTGCAATCCCTTCTCGAATACTCTAGTCTCTCTTCCCAGATTTTATCTCTCTGATCCTTCCCAATCTTTTGATTATTCCAGATTCTTATATATATCACCCTCTTATTTTTTTCTATAAAATAAATCCTTTTATATGAAATTTTCATGTAGAACTCATAAATGAGATCATATATAATTTTTTGAGATAACAACCATATATTCTTAGTTGAGATGTCACTATTGATGATATATTTTACTGGTGACTTTAGTTAATCACCCAAAACTAAAAACTCTACTATTAAAGATTAAATAAAAAAAATTATTTATAGACCATATTATCTCTATGTGATCAGAAAGAATTAATTCCCATCATTGCTTTACCTCCTTTAAACTTCTATGTATTCAACCGAATCATCAAATACGACCTCAAGTATATCTGAGCTAAAAAACAATCCTTTTTTTTGTTCAAATTATAATGCTATAAAATTGGGCTCCATATTCAAATTTTTAGAAGTGCGCCTCTCAAACTTGATATATCTTAGTAAATATATTATTACACCATAGAAAAAAATATTTCATACTACGGTATAGATTATTTTGACAACTCAATAAAAATTTAATGAATTTCAGTTGAATATTTATATAATGCCTTAGATTTTGGGAAATTATTTTTTCAAATAAATTTAATCTATTTTTTTCATTACATGATATATCTATGTTATCTTTTATCAGACACAACCCCATTTTCGACTTATGTTAAATGAAACACAATATTTTATTAAATCATGAAAAACAATCATTATTATATTTTTAGCTACTACTATTACCTAGAAACTAAATTTTAACCATAAATATGAATAAATACCTTTTAAATATGATTAATAATGGTTTCATATAAATATAACTTGTTGATTATTTTGTACTTACTTTTTCAAAAAAAATCTTATTTTCTCAAAGATTATTCTATTTATTTCTTTTTTTGTACATTATAAAAATAATGTTTTGAAAATATTAGAAATATAACTTGTTAATATATTCAATTTTTTAATCATAATATAAGTATTATCTTTGGGTAAATTTTTATATTTTTTAGAAAAGTTTCATTTTTGATGAATATTGGAAAATTATAAATTTTAATTGAAAACTACCATTTCATTTAATTTATTTATAAAGATAATTTATATTTTAAAATCATTTTAAATTAAAATTAGTTAAATTAGACATACATGAATCCAAATTATGTCTTTTAAATCAATTTCATATTAAACATCAAAATACAAATTTTGTAATCTTTTGAACATTTTCTCCTTAAAACAGGCTTTCTTGTCGTGTATAAAGGATTAAATTTAAATTAGCATTTTCTTCATTTGTGTGTGGATTTACAAAAAATGGATTCATTAATTGATATAAGAATAATTTATATTATATAAAAAATAGAACATAATTCTTGACCAAAATTATTAGTAAAAATATTAAAACAAATTTTCCAAAGTTGAGTGAAAAATGAGTTTAATGGGGGTCAAAATGAAAAGATTATGGTGGAAAATTGCCCAAAACGTGAGAAAAAAACATTGTATAGAAAATATTATATATTATAAATTATATTATATAGAATAATACATTTTGGATCATTTTTTATTTATAAAAACATGGGTACATTTTTTTCTCTTCAACGAATTTCAAGTGTGTCACTCACCACAGCTATAAGGGGCCACATAATCCCCTATCATATGAACACCTTAAAACCCTTGTATATCCAATACCTACCAAAATATATTACTAAAATACCATATTTAACCCTATAAAACTTATTTTGTAAATAAATCCAACCAAGTTTTAATTTTGGTGTTTACATAATGAGGATACCTGAAGAAGTGGTAATATTCATCAAATGGCGTTATTATTATTTTTATTCATCCACATACTCCAATTATAATTAAAACATAATGATATAATAGACATAATTTCTTCATTATACTGAGATTTTTTAGTCTAGGATAATTACCTACATGCATCTCCACTTCCATCAAGTGGGTTATGAAATCATCATTTGCATGAATAATATAATACCACCTTGCGAGACTATGTCATTATTTTTTATCATTAACACCTAATGTGTTTGGAATAAATGATTTATTTATTTATTTTATAGGATATATATGATATTTTTATGCATCCTTAATTATTATAATATACAAAAATAAATTATTTTCATTTTTTGGAATATAATAACATCGCTCATGTGTACGGGAGACTACCGCATTGCGAAGAGATGTGATTCATACACACTATACATAGAAGGTAATAAAGAGGTTTTTAATAAAAATATATGATATATATGACACATAATTTATTCCTTATTAAGAATTTATAAACTAAATTTCTCTATTTCAATCGAAAAAGAAAATGAAAACAATGTTCATGCGTACGTATGACCTACCTTCTCCATGAATGATGTATTTCATTTTCTACTACTAAATTTTAAGGATTAATCAAAATAAATATATAAAAAATTTAAAATATTCTTATGTAATGGTTAAAATCATATATATTATGAAATAATGATCATTTTAAGAGTGTCAAAAATAAAAAATTAAGACAATATTAAAAACAAAGCAGTTATTACCGGAAATATAATTTTAACACATAATTGTATATAAAAAGGTAATAAAAGACATTATAAAATCATATAAAATATTATATATTACTATTATTATATTTATTTAATTGATTTATTGTAAAATTATATTAATTATAATGGAGGTTTTAATGTGTACGGTGGAAGTGAAGACTTAAGGTATTTGATTTTCGTCTCAATTTTCCATCTATTAGATGAACATTATGTTATGCACCTATATTCTTTCAGGAGGTGTAAATACATACCCTTTTACATTTAATAAAATTATTTTTTTATCCTATTCATATTTCATGTTTAATTTTTTTATTCCTTCATGAGGATTATTATTCAATCTTACCAAATTGGTAACTATTTTATGTTACAATCTCATAGTTTGTTAGGATTGTTTATGATATGTTTGTGATGTGTAAAATATCAAAAAAAACATTCAAAATAGGATTATATTTAGAATATAATCCTCTACTCTAGATTGGTAGTTCCAATTTAGGGTGATTCTTCTCTAGCAATCATGAAGATCAATTTGTATATGGGTGTTTTAGATGACGTTTTTTGGGATATAGGGTCAATTTCAAGTATGGGAAAAAATATTTTGGATTTAGAGTTGGAATTACGTGCAAGGGGGTTGGTGGTAAATATGATGATGAGGGTAATTTTTCTTCTCACTATATTAAAGAGTTTCACATAGTTTTAGTGGGGCCTGATCCAGTGGGATTTCTGCGGATATCGCTAGTTGTTGTGGCTACCAAGACTATGTGGATGGGAATCTGGATGTTGAATTCTCAGTGGAGGAACTGGGAGAGGTGGTGACTTAGAAAAAATAAAACATAGTTTCCAAATTCATACAAGAATAATTGACCCTATATATCATCAAAAACTTTTTTGTCTGGTGGAGTTTATAACCAAAATATATTATTTCTATTTTTTTCATGATTACTTTTGTATTCAATATATTCACCTGGGATGGATTTGTTAGTGGGTGGTTGAGGGATGGATGGTGATGTAGATCACATAGCATCTGTTTTTCCTTATGGTCATAGTACTTTCATTATGGGAAGGATTTGAGTATGATTGTATTTCAGTTTAGGATTCTAGGGTTACCTCTTCCCCATCAGAATGTGACAATGATACAATTGGTGGGGAATGCGCTTAGGTGTTTTTTAAATTTGGATGCCGATACTCGGAGTTTTCCATTGACGACATACCCTAGAATTTGTGAAGATTTTGACCAGGAATCGAGGCTTCCATCAGAGTATTTGAACAACGTTGTCGATATTTCATATTGGATGAAAAAGATATTAAATTATTTAGAGCCCAAAATCGGTTCTCAGTTCTCCTGGAAGGGTCATTCAATGTGTTTTTATAGGTGGGACCCCTAGAATAGGTTGATGGGAATTGGGGTGTGAAACTAGGTTTCTAATTTGGTATCTTTTTCATTTTATCCCTCATTATTATTGGCTTTGGGCTTCGGTTGGATGGATGGGACCATTAGTCTGGTTGATTCTTCCCTTATGGTGTCCTCGGAGAAGGGTTCTTCGAAGTTCAAGTCGTTGAAGAGGGAAGAGGATTCATGGGGTTCTACCATGTTGTCTTTCCCAATGATGAATGCAAACGCCGCGCCTGGAGCCTCGGGTCTATCTCTATCAATCCCGGGTTTCTTCGGATTCATGAGTGGGATCGGAATTTCGATCCAAGCTCGATCAGGAACACCTTTGCTCAGGTATGGATCCGAATTCACAATCTTAGCTGGCTTTACTGGCACCCTCAGATACTTTGGGACATCGCCTCTTCGGTAGGTAATCCTATTAGGCTAGATAAGCAGATCGATAATCCCAGTTTTGGGCATTATGCCAGAATCCTGGTTTAGGTCGATATGGCCAGCACCTTGGTTGAACAGGTTGTATTTGCCACCAGAGATGATAGCTTTAATATTGATATTGGGTATGAGTGGATGCCCAAGTTTTGTTCCAATTGTCATGTCTTTGGGCATATTCTTTCTGACTGTAATCGGAATAAATTCTGCTCATTCTGTAATGTTAAAGGCCATGATGATATACACTTCCGAAGGAGAGGAAAGGATCAGGGGAAGGTCGAGGCGGCGGCTGTTAAGGATGATCTTCCGAAGCCCACAGAGAATGCCAGTGATGACAGTGATGAGCATAACGCGCTGGAGCCTTTGAATGACAGAAAGGATGAGGAACAGTAGTGTAAAACTGCTGAGGGTGTGATCCATAATGTCAATGAACATCTTATTGTGGTCAATATCAGTGATTTTGGCACTCAAGCTGTTTTGAGTGCACAGTACTCACCAAAGGGTAACGAAATTCAGGCGGGCAATGGATCACCTGTTGAAGGTGCGACACAAAATGTAACTGAGAATCTCATTGTGGTCAATAGCAGTGTTCCTGGAATGCAAGGTGCATCGAGTGTACAGGACTCACCAAAAATATATGGAAATCAGGATGACATCGGTCCATCTGCTGTGAATGTCGGAGCCCCCATGGGGAATCAGGAACAGATTGAAGTGGCCACTGGTAAAGCACAGGGAAGTGCGCAGGAAGAGGAGTTTACCCTAGTGCATACTTCGAAGGCTGCAAGGAGGAAACTCCCTGCCACCCTAACTGAACCAGTTAATTCAGATAATCAGTATGCAGCCTTGTCTGATGATGATGAAGGTGATCAGGAAGCAGATGAAGCTTCTCCAAATGGATCAAAGGAGGGAAATCGGAAAGTGGAAGACGTAGCACCTGGCTATGCTGGTCCATGCACTAGGCAGCGAGCCTCCCATTAATGAAAGTTTTATTCTGGAATTGCCAGGGTCTTGGGAACTCTCCCACAGTCAAAGCCCTGAAGCATATTATGTTGACCAATAAACCAATACTAATTGGAATTGCTGAGCCTAGAATGAAGTTTTCCAACTGGATGGCTTTCAAGTGGTCTATCGTAGGGTACTCCTTCATTGCAGCCAATCAGACTGGTAATGATACAGAGTCCTTATGGGTTTTAAGTCATAATTCTGTTATGATTCAATCTTTTCAAAGCGAGCAACAATCAGTATCCTTGAACAGCTGCTTTCAGTCAACTCTGTTCTGCGTCACCTTTGTTTATGCTCTTAATCAATATGTTAGGAGAAGGAATTTATGGCGTAACCTAGTGCGCATGGCTGAAAACATGGACAGAAGGTGGATTGTGCTTGGTGATTTCAACACAGTTTTACGGCCAGAGGAAAAGACAGGGAACAACTTCTGCCGTGCATCAGCCAGGGAGTTCTCCTCTTGTATTGACCAATGTAGAATGATTGAAGTGCCTGTTGTGGGGACTGATTTTACCTGGAACAGATTTACTCTGAATGGAAGGCAGGAAAGCAGGCTTGACAGATGTCTGGTCCAAATTGATGAGCAAAGTGAGGGATTTGAAATATCTGGAATGACCCTGTCCAGATTGCATTCCGACCATCATCCTATCCTGACTGACATCTGTTTTAGCAACTTCAGATCAGTCCCTCTGCCTTTCAGATTTAATAACGCATGGATGGTCATTCCTGGGTGCAGAGAAAGGGTTATTGATGCATGGAAGGAGGTTGTGCAAGGTAGTTCTCTCCACGTTCTCCAATGCAAGCTGAGGGCTGTGAAAGCTAGAATTAGGGAATGGAGTAAGCAGGCCTTTTCCAATATGGAGCTTGATATCAAAGCGGCTGATGCACACTTGTTAGAGTGTCAACAAGACAATATCCTTTGTGATCTTCCTTCTCAGGAGGAAGTCCAGGCTGCCTCTAAGCTTGACAAGCTGTTATCTCTCAAGGAAAACTTGCTCCGGAATCAGTTCAATGCTAGGTGGCTGAAAGAGGGGGACAGAAATTCAAGACTCTTCCATTGCATGCACATGGAGAAAAAAGTACGAAAGAGACTTAAAGCCTTGACTATTGATGGTAACACGTTGACCTCCGAGGATGATATTTCTACGTCTGTGCTTGGCTACTTTGAGAAGCTCTACTCTGAATCAGGGGGGGAGAACACAGATAGTATCATTAGATGCATTGATCCGAGTCTGGAAGAGGTACAGAATAAAAGACTTATTGATATCCCCACCTCAAAGGAGGTGCATGATGCTCTCTTTTCTCTGAACATGGACAGTGTTGCTGGGCCGGATGGGTTTTCAAATAAGTTCTTCATGTTTTACTGGGACATCCTCCACAAGGAAGTGACTGAAGCAGTGAGGGAATTCTTCTACCACTCCTACATGCCATTTGGGATGAATTCGAATTTTATTGCACTAATTCCCAAGAAGGATAATGCTCTGGACATCAAGGACTTTAGACCTATGGCGATTGGGAATTCTATAACAAAGGTCATCAGTAAAATTCTGTCTATAAGGCTTGGTGAGATTGCAAAGTCCCTCATTTCCCATAATCAGTTTGGCTTTGTGCCTGGCAGGAACATTCAGAATTGCCACTTCACTGACTTAGAGTGTGTCAAAATTATGCGGACCAAGGTCAAAAATGGAAATATGGAACTAAAGATTGACATCTCTAAGGCCTTTGACACCATCAGATGGGGCTTCATTTTCAAAGTTTTGAGCATGCATGGATTTTAAATTAAATTCATTGGTCTGGTGCACTCCATTTTAAAAAGTGCTTACCTGTCTATTCTGGTCAATGGTTTACCCAGAGTATTCTTTCAATGTTCTAGAGGTGTTAGACAGGGTGATCCTCTATCTGGCTTGCTCTTCTCTTTGGCTGAGGATTACCTTAGCACCTACCTCAATGACCTTGTCAATTCTAGGATTTACCAAAGGATGGCCTATGGGAGGAATCGTTTCAATCCTTCTCATTTATTCTACGCTGATGATATTCTTCTCTTTTCCAAAGCTGATAGGAGGACTATTTCTTGTATTCAGGTCATCTTCAATCACTATGAAGATGTTGCAGGCCAGGCCATAAGTTGGAAGAAGTCCTTTGTGATTTTTGGTGAGGGTGTCCGAATTGGGAAGCAAGTTAGAATTGCCAGTCACCTTGGGGTAAAGAGGGGGACACTGCCTTTTATTTATCTTGGAATACCCCTGTTCTGGGGAAGAGTGAAACGTGTCCACTTAGAGGGCATTGCACTCAAAATCAGTAATCAGCTTGCTAGATGGAAAGGGAAGACAATGTCTCAAGCAGGACGGATCTGTCTTGTGAACTCGGTTATCACTTCGATGTTCGTCCATTCCTTCTCACTTTATAAATGGCCAGCTAACTTGATCAAGAGTCTTTGTGGCATGATCCGGAATTTTATTTGGACTAGTTCTACACAACAGCGGAAGCTTGTCACTATAAAATGGGCTGATTGTATTAAACCAGTTTCAAAGGGAGGAATGGGGGTTAAGGATGCAAAGGTCTTTAACGACTCCTTGCTTCAAAATTTTACCTGGAGACTTTTGTCTGGTGGTGATCCCTCTTTGGAATTCCCCAATGAATGATTTGTTGATAGGCTGCTCAAGAGACAGAAGGTGTATTTGCAGTCCTCTTTCTGGACATCAATAAGGAACTCTTGCTCATTCATTATGTCAAATGCCAAGTGGCTGGTCTGCAAGAATTCGCAGATGAACTGATAGATGACACAATGGCTTAATAATCCAATCGAACAATTCATTAATGTTCCTTTGCTGCTGAGGAACCTATCGATTTCTGATTTGCAGGACAATGCACAGGCTCTTGAGATAATTCCAGATCACCTTCGGAGGGAGATTGATGCGTATGAGTATGTTGATTCCGATATCTTGATCTGGATGCTGCCCCTGAATGGAGTTTTCTCCAGCCAGGATGCTTATATGACCCAATGTGGTGCGGCATGTGGAGTTCCTGCTTGGGTTATGGGGGCTAGGAGTTCCTTTATTGCACCAGCCGAGGCCCTTCTTATTTGGAGGATCTGGAAGCAGCGGCTACCCCTGCAATCGGCCTTGCAGCGGACAGGTTTGTGCATCGCCTCGGTGTTCTACTTTTTCTTAAATGCTGATGAAAATGCAGACCATATATTCATTCACTGCACCTTTGCTGGGCGATTCTGGACTTACCTGAAGGATTTGTTCCATTGTGACTTGGCATGCTGCTCGATTAGTACACTTCTGGCTTCGGTTTTCCAGGCTGATTGCAGTGACCAGGTTAAGTCCCTGCTTACCACTGCTTCCATCTCAGCTATTGCTTATCTGTGGAGGGCTCGGAATGCTATTTCCTTTAATAAGGGCTGCCCATCTTTCAAGGAGGGTATTATGATGATTCACCGGAGTATTAGTCTTGCCGCGGTGAATCAAACTGGCTCCATGAACAATAATATGTCTGATTTTCTGTTGCTATGGACTCTTGCTGTAAGTGGCAGGGAAAGGCAGCCCAGGATGATGAAGTATATACGATGGATCCCACCGATCTCTGGATGGCTCAAGGTTAACGTTGACGGGGCCGCCTCTGGTGCACCTGGACCATCCGGATGTGGTGGGGTTTTCAGGACCTATAGGGGCTTCGTCAAAGGTTTCTTCTTCCACTATATTGGCAGCGGGCATGCAATTGAGGCTGAGTTGTGGGCCATGATAAAGGCGATAAGGTATGCCGATAGGTATGGCTGGCGAAAGCTCTGGATCGAGTCGGATTCTTCTGTGGCGGTGCAGATTCTTAAGGAGCGCTCTAGGAACGTTCCTTGGAGGATGATCCCTGCTTGGATTGGTGCCTTGAAGGCTGCTGATCCGCTCTCCCTAGAGGTTTCGCATGTGTATAGAGAAGCAAATCAAGTTGCGGACGTGCTGTCCAAAAGAGCAATCACGGAGGCAAGCTCCGGCTGGTCTTTTGTACTTCCCGACTACTGCGGTAATCTTGCCCTTAGTGATAGGAATGAGGTTGTGTATTCCAGGATATGTAAGGTCACTTCATCCTGAGTTGCTTTGTACTATTTATGTTTTTATATATATCTTTTTGGGAGCAGGCTTTCACCTGGCTCTCGGACTTTCTGGTATTATGGTGTTTTCTTCCATTGTCAAGGTTTCAAAGTGGAATTTGTTGGTTACTAGTGTTACCCTTGTGTGTTTTCATAAATAGGTTGAGGTCATGGAGGCTATGGGAGTTTCTGAAGAAGTCTATGTATTACATGAGTCCAAAGAGGAAGAGGTTAAGAAGGATTGTTTGAACCCCAAAAACAGTGGGATGGTAATGATTTATCAGGAAAAAAAGATCTCTATATAAACTCTACGGTGATTAAGGGCACTTTTATGGCTACAAGACTTAAATCTTCTTATTATAATTATTTATATTTGGGCTAGGAATGTTAGAGGATTGGGTGTCAAATCCAAATTTTCTTATATACTTACTGAATTTGATCATTTAAAAGTCACGGTGATGGATATTTTTTAAACAATTTAAATTTCTGATAATATGATGTTCTTTTCTAGGAATATGGTATTTTTTAATTTTATGCATGAAGGTTCATGAAATCAATTTATTTTTATATTCCTGATGTAATGAATTTAGGTGGGGTGGATCAATGTCTCATTGCAACATGTCACTGGAAAATTGATCAAGAGGGTATGGAGTTCTTCTATTCCTTTATGTATGAAGTATGTGATGTTAATGGTAGGAAATATTTTTGGAATAACCATAGTAACATCCAGCCAAGAAACCATTACTGGTTGGTATGGGTGATTTCAACAAGATCTTACATTAAAGGGAGAAAAAAGGTTGTGTTGATTATTTTCATATACGAAAATAAGACTTTATATCCATCATGAATTACAATGGTCTGATTGATCTGGGATTCATGGGTTGTAAATTCACTTGGCATTACAAAAGGAGTGGAATAAAATATATCTTGAGTTGAACCAATCATTTCTTGGGTAATCCACAGTGGTTGAATTATTTTCTGTAGACAATAGTGAGTCAACTCCCTAGGTCATTTTCAGACCACTTGACATTGGTGGTGAATATTAGAAGAGATCATAGAAACCCATAACATTTTATCTATTCTAGTATTAGGTTTATCATGGATGGTTTTATGAAATTGGTGAGTGAATCTTTGAATCAAATGTCCTTTCGGTTCCCGTGGGTATGGTTTGCAGTGAGGATCAAGAACCTGATAACAAATATATAGAAATGAAATATGAAAAAAAACCGTAGAGAGACTAGTCTGGAAGGAATTCAAAGGATATTGGATGAATTTTTTATAAGGCAACAATAGTAATGGGTGGATGCTGATTTCACTACAATGGTTGATAAGTAAAGTTAATTATATGGGAAAATTGAAGATGTTTAAAGTGTGTACATAGAGGAATCAAGGGAATCCTCAATTAGGTAGGGTGACTAGAACATGACCAATTTTCAGGAATTATTGAATGGGTTTCAATAAGAGTCTAACTAATGCTTCATGAAGTGTCCTATTCAAATTTTATTGGAGTTTGTTGTTCTTTGGCCCTAGAAAACTTTTAAAAACTATTCGTTGGATAGTTTTATGGAATTGAAAAGTTTCTAGAGGTGAATGATGGACAAGAAAGGTATTGGTATTGCATCCCCATTTTGGTAGAAGGAATGAACAATGGATTAATTGGATCTTTACAAGATGAGACTGAGATTAAGGATGTCATATTTTAACAAATTTGGATAATTTGTTGGTTCTAGATGGGTTCTAATAGTCTGTTTTTGAGGATTTTTTTTAGATCATAACAAATAAGGTTAGGGAGGCTTTGTGGGACTTTTATTAAGGGGAGGGGGAACTTCTGAGGTATTTTTGGCCCTCTAATGTGGTTCAGATTCTGAAAGTGAAGCATCTTCATTCCATTAATTAGTATCATCCAATTTTCATATAGGATTTTATGTATAAAAATATATCATCAATTTTGAATAATAGGATCACATTTATTTGGGTGATATTATTTTTGAGGAACAACATAGTTCATTGTAGGGTGTAGATTTCAAGGCGAGGAATAGATTTTCCATGAAATGGGGGTTGACCTCAATAACAGGACCGTAGTCTTGAACATCCTCATTTATGTGGATATGGACAAGGTTCATGATTAACATGAATGGTGTTTTTTTATTAATTAAATTAGTAAAATATATTTCTTAGAATGGGAATGATACATTGTGTTTAGAGGCCTTTATTCCCAGTGTTTGTACATTTCCAATATGGGAAGTAACACTGATGTTTTCCGTTAGTATGTGGTCTAAGATAGGTTGATCCACTATCCCATAAATAGATTATCATTGATCCTGTAGATCTCAAAATAAATATTAAACTTTATTTATAGAGTTTTTTTCTTATTGGTTCCAGGGGTGGACCTCAACAGTGATGATCCAAAAGAGCAGTGTGTGGTTCTATATTCTGTAACTAGGGTTTTTTCAGATAAAAATAACAAAGTGATGGAGGTCCAATTTTACTCTCATCCATTCATCCAGGGTTGGGTAAGGTCTATGGTGGAGGGGATGTTAGGCCTTTGGATTTAGGGATACTAATAAACCACTCTATGGATGTTTTCTGGATGGGTGGTTCTGAATATAGGTGGAAACGATAGAGGAAATAGGTATTGGTTTTTTTAGATCACCGTATTAGTGGGATAAGGATAAAAGATAATGGTTCATGTGTATTAGGGACTATGAAAATAATATGTATTGTTCGACATAGAATATGATCTGTTGTTTTGGTTTTTGGAATCTTTTATTAGAAAAGAAATACCCATGGAGTTTAATAATGGTTGTTAATCAGTGGACATTTATTGTTTAGTTTATATAGAATTATTATTAATGATGTGGAATTTTATTCTATTGAGATTTTTATCATGTGGAAATGAAGGACCATCCCATCATGGGAGTTGTCATATTTGATTAGGAAAGGTATGATGATTGTGGATAAAAGTATGGTGGTTGGTCACACATGGAGAAAATGAATCATTTTTGCGGATGATTTAGCATGTTAAGGAGTTTTGGAAGAGTCATTATTTTCATATTATAGTATAAAATCCTTCCCTAGTGATTTTAATTTAATTATTAAGGCTGATACCCTTGGTCTTCACAATTTCTATCCACCATTATAGGTGTTCTTTTTTATCTTATATATTTAACAAAAATACAATTTTTAGTTAGGTAATGATATATTTCTAATGTTAAAATCTTATGATCCATCTATCAAAAAACACACAAATTTTATTATGAAATGTCTATTCATTATATAAAATGTACCATTTTCTCACTCTTTGGTACTTAAAATAAATAAAAGATTTTTTAAGAAAATTCAACTTTATTTTTCACACCTTTCATACAAATGTTTTCATCAAATCCATAATTTAAAAAATTATTTCAATACTGTTTTACTATTATATTATTTTAATAAAAAGTCATTTTTAGACATGTTTTATTTTTTACAAAATGTTTTAAATGGAATCTTAATATCGTTTTCCAAAAAATGTCCATTGGGATTTTACTAAAAAATGTGAATGGAATATTGGTTTTAACATGTTCAAAATGAATGGAATTTTAAACAGTCATGAATAATAATTTTTTAGAATCATAATTTCATATTTTTTAATGCTATATTCAATGAAAATGATTAAAAAAATATTTTATGTTTTAGTGAAATTTATTTTTGAAACTAGAAATGATAATTTCCTGATGAAATGTTTTTAATGAAATATTAAAATTATTTTATATATAATATGGAATTAGTTGATTTCACCTATGCCTTTTTGGAAATATGAGCTTTGTATACCGTTATTATTCTTTATAAGAATGGTTTATGTATACAATGACATGATGTTTATGAATCGCTTTTATCTTACATGGGTAATACAATGGTAAAATTATTATGAAATAAGCTTCTTTTCCATTGGTTTTCCTATGATGAATCAATGAAATGATTATAAACCCAATCTCTTTTCTACAGGTTATGATACGATGAAATGTTTCTAAAACACATTTCATTTCGTAGGTTATGAAATGGTGACTGTTTTTGGATCTTGTTGTATACAGAAATATGGTTTTCATTGTGGGATGTGTGAGACCTATATCTCCCTCCTATGAATTAGGTAAAGATAAATGTTATACATGCTCAAAGGGTATATGAGTGGTTAACCTAAGCCACAAAAAGTCGGTACATGAGTTGTTGTCCCAAGATTTAATGATGGTACACAAGAGGCTACCCCAATCATAAAGATGGTACATGGGTGGTTAGAAAATTCCTAAAATGTTATGAATGTCTTGGTTGGTAGCCTCGACATAAGATTGAATATGCTTATGTAAATTCTACAAATATGTGTCTTATGATAATAATATTATCTTAGGGATCATGTTCATTGATCCCCATACGATTCATGCATTATGATCTTCCATTATTTATTCAATGACTAAATATTATGATATTTATATTGAAGGTATGGTTATAGAATGTTATTATCATGTTATTATATCCTTATGTTTTTATTATTCCCATGTATCTCATGTGTTTACCCTTACTAATAATCTTAGACCACCCATTCTGTTGTTTCCTTTCCCATTCCCATGATGAAATTTATTACATCTGATATTCCTTAGAAAGGTTATAGTTATAAACATCATACTTGGATATGATATGGTTTACCTATGGACCAGTTTATTTTGTTTCCATGTTAGCAAAGGCACTAAACTATTATGGTCCACAGGAATGTGTCTGTGAAATGTAATGAATAGTCATCCAAAAATGATGTGAAATCTATGTATGATTATCCTAGGACACTATAGTAACTATTAGGGGATATTATTTTTTAAACATTGGTATCTAGGATGAGAAATAATTATTGATACCCCTGGGATATTTCTAAGGATATATCTATGTATGTATCTAAGGATAATTATAAGTATTAGTCAATATTTAGAAAAATGAATGAGAATTTTGGTAAAGGATATAGCATGTACATTCCATGAAATTATATCCTTGTATGGATACTACAAGTAGTTGTGGATCAACAAAAAATGTGCCTAGGGGAAATATCAATGAAAATGTCTCATTAAACTAGAATTGATCATCACTTAGTGAATGTTAATAGGTTGTTCTCCACACCATGTTTGAAAATCTTGTTGGATATGATTTGTAAATTAAAAACCCCCATGTAAACCATCATGATGGATTTAAATAGATGGTCACTATGAATGAATTAGGATAAACCAATGGTGCCTTAGATTGTAAATAATGTTTCATGATTTATAATTCCCATTAAATATTTTCCAGGATTATATGGTTTTCCACATTGAGTGGTGTTTTTCACAATATGTTTTTAGTTTTAATAGTTGGTTGAAACCTAAAGAACCCCTTTTAATACATACTGTTATGGAAGATGAAATAATTTTTTTCCCTAGGAACTGATCTTTATTTGAGCTAGATTTAAAATTTTTGTTTCAATGCTCATAAAACTATCTAATTTAATTAATCATGTTGAACATATAAACAAGAGATGGAGGGAACAACATTTTTTGAGTACAACATAAATACATTTCTACTTAGTTTTAGTGGTTCCACAAATCAACTCATTGCGGATAAATGAATCATTTCCATCAAAATAATATCATCCATTCTTCAGTGTGAGGAGTTTAAAAATTTCATTTTGTTCATCTATCTTTTGGATATTAGAGAAGATAAATGATGGAATATTATTAAGAATATGATTCCATTTGAGGTAATTAGATCCATAGAATTGGATGAGGTTATGATGATATTATTTTGTATTTACTTCCCTCATATTATAAAAACAAGGATGGATAAATAATTTCTCATGATAAAAAAAGGATTGTGAAATTATTGGTACCCATAGAGATAATTTTACAACACTTTCACACTAAACTTATGTTTAAATTATCAGTCTAGAAAGCATAATTGATTGATTCTTTCGAGGATTCAGACCAACTCATCGATGATAATGGATTATAAGATGCTTTATTTTTTTAAATTGAAGCCATTTAACATTATATGGTTATAGAAATTAAAATTCAAATTATGACCGTAAAAATTATTTTTAATGTAAAAGGATGATCAATTATCATGACAACTCGCATAAATAAGATGGTGGAAAGATATTTCAGTCACATAAATTATACAAATGTGGGAGAAATTACTCAGGTGAATTCTCAATTGGAATAAGAGGGTTTTATATATTCAAAAAACCTATCCATCAATAAACATAATCTATTAGTGATGTGAAGAGGCTAATCAAAGAAATGAATAAAGGGAGATCTTAGTAGAATGCAAGACCCACACTCTAGTGTTTCATGTATAAGGATTTTGGAACTTTGTGAATCAATTCCCCATCCCAAGAGATAATGTTGATGAAAATCCACTATAAACTCTAAGGAAAGAGGACACAGGTTAAACATTTTCAATCATAATGGATGTAGTAAATCACGAAAATTCGGGAAAACTTATCCTCCCCAACTTAGTTGGGAATTTCACTTACGATTTTTAACAAATTGGCCCTATGAAAATCTAATTCTTTAGTGAAATTTAATGTGATTATCTTCCTATGTAAGGATTATAAAATAATGAAAACACATTTGATATTATTTCATCACAATAATGAAACCGAGTTTCAAAGGAAACTTTTTATATAAGATAAGATATAATATAACTAATAAAGGGTGAATTAACATTTTAATTTTTATATTTATCAATGTATGATTAACATATGTTTTAGGGATACCACCATTGGTTTATGAATTTATGTTTGATCATGACATTAAATTCATTGACACCCCTTTTGAGGTTCCATGTGATGTAGCATTATCATGATTAAAGATATTTTAATAAAAATTTATGGTAATAAAACCCTTTGGTTTTTTATATATTTTATTGATAATGTTATTTAAGTAATAATGCATTTTCAATTTTGGATATACTAAATAAGGTACTCGTAAAAAGTTGCATTTACCTTATCCTTGATGTTGAGGTAATTATGGGTTCTTGTTGATCACCTAACAAACTCAAGACACTTCATTTTTATCATAGAAGATTCATTTTTGGATCTTATTTTCAAAATATACATTAAGGAAGTTGTAAGGATTCAATGGGTAACATATTGAATTATATCTGATTGGGATATGAAGTTTACCTAAATTTTTTGGAAAAGGATTATAAAATCTTTTGATATAGATTTGAGTTTTAGGATTGTGTATTCTCTTATGAATGTTTTTCAGTATGAGAGAATAATTAAAACTCTAGATGGTATTCTAGGATATTTTTCTACGGATATAAAAGGGAATGAGATAATTAACATACTCAGGTTGTGTTTTCATGTAACAAAATATTTTACTCAAGAAATCACATGGATCCTTATTAATATATTTATGGGAAGAAGTATATAACTCCAATATAAAGGAATGATGATGTAGAATAAATGATATTGGGGCATGATAAAATTGATAAGATGATAGATAAGGTTAGAGACACTCAACAACATGTAGTTAATACACAAATTTTATATAAGGTTTATTCTAATTATCATTAATTTTATGTATAATTTGATGTTTGAAAGAAGGAATTTCTATGAATATCTCCATGGAAGAATGAAGGAAAAAATAGAGACATACTTATATAAATCCCTTCAAAATACATGACCAGACCAATAGTGTAGCACATCACTCTTTTATTCCATTGAACCTCTCCTAGGATTATGATGTGATACATGTATCACAGTTGAGGAAGTACTTATCTGATCCATCACATGTATTGAACTTATAGGTCATACCATTGGAGAAAGATCTTTATGTAGAGGAATAACTGGTAGGGATTCTTTATCGATTATAGAATGTTAAATGAAATAAGAACACTAACCTAGTCACTGTTTTTTGGTGAAACCAACTGCTTTAGGATTCTTCATGGGAACGTGATGACATAATGGGGAAGATGTATCCTTAGTGTCTTTCCCCAAAATGGCAGATTTTGAGGGTGAAATTAATTTCAAAGGGGTTAAAATCTTCCAACCATAGATTTTGTGAAATATTTTTTAAATAAATTTATTCATTTTGATATTGTTAATTAAAATAAATATCTAATTTATATTTCATTACAGGAAACACCATGTTTAGTGTGTGTTACATGCAATATGAATTTTTAACAAACCACAACAAAAAATTAATATAATTATTAAAAAAACATTTGTTATCGAGCTATTAAATTGTCCATATAAATTGGAATAAATAAATTGAAAATATTATAAATAATGATTTTATGTAATGAAAACATATTAAGGGAAATCTACTTAATTTTTCAATAATGTCTTTATTTAATTTTTTAAAATGTTGTTCTATTTATTTCTTTTTGTGAAAAATAATAAATTTATTTTTGGAATCTTTTAAAAATTATTTTGATAAAATCAACATCATTTTTAAAGTATTATATTAAAATAATTTTTGGGTTTTTTTGATTTTTTAGAAAACATTCATGTTTTTATGAATAGTGAAAAAATATGAATTTTAATTGAAAACCGACATTTCTTTTAATTTAATTATAGATATAAATTATATTTTAATTTTTCCTAAAATAAAATTTAGTTCAATAATATATTAATTAATCCAATTTTTATCTATGTAATCAATTTAATATTCATTTTTAATATAAATACATTATAAACAATAGATCATTTTTCATTAAAAACCTTCTTTATTATCTTGTATACATGGTTAATTTAAAATTAAATTGTTCACTTGTGTGAGATAAATTTCTTAAATAATATTACATTTTTTGAATAATTATAGTTAATATTATCATACTGGTAAAATATAATTATTTTACCAAATGAATATGTATATACCATGAAAAATATTTACTAGGATAAAGGTAAAAAAGATTTCACTAGGGGGTTTAACTAAAATGATATGGGTATCAAATGACCCAAAACTTGTCCAAAACTCATTTGATAAAAATATATTTACATTATCCATTCTAAAATATAAAATAATCCATTTTTTATCTGTTGGGTATGAGAATAAACCTGGTACTCATTTTTATTTTCGAAATATTACATGTGCATAACTCACCATACTTATAAAAGGTCATCCCTTGTCCTGTTTTATTCACACCTTCAAACACTTTTGGATTGGCCAACAATATCCCAAATAGCATACAAAATTCATTCTTATCATCCTTTAATATGTTTTTTACATAAATCTATACTCGGATTGATTTTTTGGAAATCATATGGAGGATACCCAAAGATGAGGTAATGTTCATCAACAAGCATTTTTGTTTGATTTCCTACTCTTACTTATTCAAAAATTAATATATCACGATCATATAATAACAACAATATCATATTTAAAATAATTTTTTATATAACAACGTAAAACTATTTGTACATCCATTAAATGGGTTATGAAATCATTATTCATGTGTTCGGAGGACCACTGCCTCGTGTACCGATGTAATTCGTTCTTCCATTACCACATATCATAATTGCACAATAATGATGAATTCATTGTTTATATATTCTATTTATGATATTATTATTTTTATATAATTATTATATCACACATACTTTCATGATTTCCATTATTAAGAATACGATAACATCACTCTTGTGTACTGATATCTACCACCTAATGAAGTGATGTGCTTCATGCATATGTATGACAAACCATCTTAACGAATAGTGTATTTCATTTTCTATCACCATATTTTCTGGATTAATAAAATAACATATAAACTGAGTATATATGATATATATCATATTTAAAATTAACTATCTTAGGAAATCATGATCAATACAAGAAGACAAAAAACAATAATCCAAACATATATGAAAAACAATGCAGTTACTACCCAAAACATAACATTAACATGGAATTGTAATTAAAAATGTAATAAAATCTCATAATAAAATAATATATAGTATTATATATATAATTATTTAAAATTAATATATTTTTAATAAACATATATACATTTTTCATGAGGTTGAAACCTCTATTACAGAATTCATGACTTAATGTAAGGGATTTTCACCATAATTTTCCTTATTTGAGACATATGTTATTTTATTAACCTATATTCTTTCATAATTTGAATATAAAATCCATTTTTGATGTAATATGATTAATTTATTTATCCTCAATATGTATTATATTATATTTTATGTTATTCCTTCATGGAGATTACGACTCAAAGTTACTAAGGTGGTAATGATTTTTGTTTAAATCTCATTGTATATTATGATTATTTATAATATGTTTTTGATGATAATATAGTATTGTAAATCTCTTAATAAAATAATTAATTTTATTCTACAATTTTTATTCAGCATAATAATACTATATTTTTTACACTATTTGGTACTTTAAATAATTTAGAATATGTTTTTAAGAAAATATTAAATTATTTCTCACATTAGTCAAAAAACCTTTTATACAAAAACAGTGTTTTAAAAAAAAATTTCATAAATGATTTACTATTTTTCAATGATTAAAAAATCATTTTTACCCATGATTGAAATTTTTAAGAAAATTTTAATGAATTTTCATTACATTTTCTAATTAATACTAGTTTAAATGATTCAGAAAATATGAAGGAATATTTTTTTAATGTGTATGAACTGAATATAATTCCCCACTAGAATTCCCAATAATTTATTTGAATCTTAAATTATAAAATTTCATTGGAATTTTCAAAGAATAATAATATTTTTAATATTTTATGGAAATGCTCTTCTCAAATTGTAAATGATAATTTTCACAAGGAATGGTTTAAATGATCGCTCAAAAACATTTTCTATCAAGGATAACATATCTTGATGTTACCTATTTCTTATTGGGAATATGACCAAAAGATAAAAAAATTATTCCTTCTTTGAATGGTTTATATTTATTAAGACATCATGTTTATGGAACATGTTTCACTTCCATAGGTTAAACCATGATAAAATTATTATGGAACCCACCTCTATTTGTATAGTTTATGGAAAGATGAAAATTTTATGAAACCTATTTCATTTCATGTTTTCTGATATGATGAATGTTTTATGATTTTTTGGAAAATATAAATACGATATTCATTATAATATTGGTGGGACCTATAACTCCTTTTAATAAAATGTCTAATGAAAATTTTTTATGACATCAAATGGTACACGGGTTGTCAGCCCAAACATATGGGTACACAGTGTCCTAATCTCAAAATATGTTTTATGGGAGGTTATACCATTCCCCATGGTGGTACATGGGTGGTAATTCCAAGACTATAATCTTATGAATATATTAATGACTGACCATGACATTAATGTTTCTATGATTATCTCTATTCCACAAATCTATGTCTTATTCCAATGTAATGATCTAATGGATCATGTTTTCTAATTCCTTTATGATTCATGTCTTAAAAAATGATAATCATTGTTCAATGTTTCATGATTTTGTTTTTTGATAAGTAGGTTATGATTTTCAAATTTCATGCCCACGTTCTCAGGGCGCTTATTAATTGGGTAGTGATAAATGTTCTACAAGTTCAGATGGTAAATTCATTGTTCGTCTATGCCCAAAAAGTAGGGTACATGAGTGGTTATCTATAACGACCCATAATTTACATACATTGTTAGTATATCAAAATTTAAGTACACTTATTACAACATATAACAACACCATGAAAGGACCGTATAGGTATAGTGTCTTTAGAAACTGGGAAACATAAACAACTAGTTCATAAAGCATCTACACTGTCTCCCATTTATTTTATCATATCTATAGTCCCTTTTGGAATATCTTACTTAATAACCTTATCCCTAACCTGGGGAAAGAAAACATACAAATGGGTGAGCTCAAATGCTTAGTAAGGGTAAACAAAAGAAATATCAATCACATCATATTCATAAGAACATAACATTTTGGAAATCTTATCCTGCAAAAGAGATCATAATTTCATAACATGGGATAAATCATGGTAGTGAAATTTAATCACAATAATCATAACATAAAACATGAAGCTTTGTGTAATACATACATAATCATAGAGATTCATTTCTTATTAGTAAAGACTCATTTCCAAGACTATCTTAGTGGACAAAGTCCATTTTGGAACCGAGTTCATTCCTCATTTCAATCATGTTTCACTGAACCGGTTTAACCTGCCATTCCAGCCATGTCTATCTCATGTGATATAAAATCATTACCCAATGCATTGGAGGGAGATATAGGTCACACCCATCTCGTAATGATACCATTCTTATGTGTTCCACAAAATCCTAAACCATACATCATAGCATAACCCATGTAATAAAAATGGGATTCTTAAACATCGTGAAATCATAAAACAATTATTATAAGATAAATGAATTCGTAAAAATAATTCCATCACAACATAATAAAATCAATGTAATAATAGGGATAGAAACAGAACCCTTTATTATCTTAGATGGAAAATAATTTTGATAAAACACATGAACTCTATTATTGAGGAAAATATCCTTTCTACTGCAAAAACACTTTTCCATTCTTAACATGTCATACAATTCTAAACTAAAAGAATTTTATTAAAAATAAACATGAAAACATGTAAAGGAAGATTTTTGGAAATAATGTTTTAAAAATCCATTCATGTCGTATAAGTTAAAAAAACATTCTTCTCTTACTTTTGTCGGAAAAGTCAAAAAGTACCTCGTATGAAAAACGACAAAAGATTCCTTTCATATATTTTACTAAAAACTCACCGAAGGGTAAAATTGGATTTATAAAATTTTAGGTGGATGGAAATAATATTACATATTGAGGAAACATGGATGTGGGTGATAATATTCCCCAGTAAATTCTGAAGTATAAACAATCTCGGATAAAAGTGAGATTGTGAGATTTTCCCTTACCTTAGGTCCGATTTGCTTCGTAAGATTTTGAACCTCCTGTATAAGGATTTAAATAATGACATTGAATTATTCCAGAATCATACTCATTGTTATGATATCATATATGGTCAAATTCGTAGCTTATTATTAGTAATATTTCATTGCTACTTGTTATTCGGGTGTTTATTACGTTTGGTTCTTATGCGTGTTTTGTGGCATAAATTCTTATTCTTCTCTTTAGATTATAGATACCTCATTTCCAGAATGGTATTAGTGTAATATATATCATATTAATTAATTAAATTAATTTATATAATCATTATGCAATGAAGATCATGTAGAACGAGTCGCATCACATCGTGGAGACGGTATTCCGTACGTACGCACGAGCGATGATATCGTTCTGAAGATCGTGATATTGAATTGGAGTGTATGTATAATATTTCAGAATCAATATCACTTTACAATAATCATATATATTCATTATTTACACCATTATACCCATCCAAGTAAGGTGGTGGTGGAAAATATATTACACCACGGCATGGAGACGGTATTCCGTACGTATGCACGCACGGTGATTTAGTTCTCCGTAGGATGGATAGATGGTGAAATAGGGTTGTTTCATACTTATAATAACATATTAGTATATGAGTGATACTGATGTTATTAATTCATAATGAAACAACTAAATAAGAATAAGTGGAAGAAGAAATAATGTTGAAAGAATCGGTAATGGACATTACCTCTACCTTGAAGCGCTTCTTTGAGACCTCTTTTTAGGGCACTAAAATTTGTCTTTGAAGAAGACCAGGACCACTAGGATGTTTCTAGAAAAGTGTATAGGTGAAATTGGCAGGTATTTCCAAGCTTGAAGGCTCAAAGTGGTGTGAGGAAGAGAGGGAGGAGGTGCCCTTTTATAAGGGAGGAGAGGGGCACCTTTGAAAAAACAAAAAATATAATTTTATTATAAATCCATATTCGGTTTTAATTAGCTCCAAATTGATTTATTTCGAAGCTAAGGTGGGGATGGGTCGTAATCCTATCATCTAATAGAATTCAGACATGTTTACTTTACAGTTTTAACCATATCATTTAGATTTAACTTTAAGTTAGATAATTTTACTTTTACCGTGTCTTTTTGTGTTCTTACACTATAAGGTTAATAAAATGACTATAACAAGCCAGACGAACCCCAAGTTGTTTATTATTAATATATATAACCTTATCTATGTCATTTGGAAGAACCATATATTTTTAGGAATAAAATAACAGTTAATAATATAATATTTCATTTAAAAACTATTTTATGTGAATTTTGAAACTATTTAGTAATTGAATTTTTTAAAAATTATAACAGACTTATTAGTTCGAAAAATGTTAATTAAATCAATAATAAAATGTCTTATTAACCTTTAAAATTTTTGGAATTAATTAAGACTCTCAAATTACATTTATTGGGGTATTTATAACATCAAATATGTCAATATTTCTTTAATAAGATAATTACTGTATCATCATTGTGTCATAAATAAATTAAATTATTTAAAGTCTAAAATTTACAAATAAAATACCATTATGTAGGAAATATTTTTAGCTTTCTATTTAATATTTATAGTCGAATTTATCTTATGTATAACCCTATATTAAAAATTATTTACTTATTAAACTTTGATTTTAACTATTTTAACCCTTCTTTAAATAAATTAATAATAAATGTCCTAATCTAATCCATGTGGGCCTAAATGGTCTTATTTTATTCCTAAGGTTGTTTTTGGTCGAATTAAACTTATCCAATAGAATTAGGACATGTGTTAGGGTAATAATAATATCACTTTTATCCTTAATTACCCTATATACTTTTAACCGTGGTAAAAAAAAGTAAAAAGTTACTATTCACCAAAAATTATTTTCATCTCATTGAACCACATTTTAGTCCATGATATTAACATTGTCTCTCGGATTTTCGAAATTACACTCATAGAAGCGGTAAATTTATGTTTTATGTAAATTTGCAAATTCTCCTAGGAGGTGGGTAAAAGACGGTGAAAAGTTCTATAAAATTTTTATATATATAAAATTATTAAAAAATTACTCCAATGAATTACATTGATAATATATAGGTATTATGTATCAATTTTGACCTAAAATAAATTTAAATAATAGAAATAGTTATTTATATAAAAAGTCGGTTTTTTAAAAGTAACTCGGTGTTTTCACTATTCATCAAAAATTGAATGTTTTCAGAAAAATACCAAAATTTCACCCTATGCTAATTTCGATATTATGAATCCAAAAATTAAGTCCATTTTGAAAAATAAAATTTACAAAATTTTAAAAAGTGGTTATTACTATTCGTAACGGCTAGTTTTAATAATAGCATATCGTTGTTTAGTGAAACTTGATATTGCGTACGACGCAAGCTATCAAGGAAGGTCGTGATTACGTGAAAAGAAATCCAAGATAGTGTTGTGTGTAGTGAAAGATTCCTTTGATGATTTATATAAAATAAAAACAAAATATTTCTTATAAAAGTCTTTGGTGTTACATTATCTAAAGATTAAAAGATGGTACATGGGAGGTCATCCCATGCTTAAAATATGTTCATGGGTACATTCCCCCATCTTATCAAGTTATGAATATATTAATGGATATAATTTTCAAAAGAATTTATATTCATATGTTTATTGCATGAATCCATGTATTATTCCGATGTTATGAACTCATGCATCATGTTCATTGATTACTTTATGATTCATGTATTACAAGATTCCAATCGTCCTTCCATGACTCAATATTTTGATATTTTATATTTATGGTATTATTTTAAATTGAAATCTCACATTCTCAATCACTTTTGGTCATATTATGCTTATATATCTCATTTTTTACCCATACATATCATATGTGCTCACCATATCTTATGATTTTTTCTCCCAAGTTATGATGATATTTATTAATTATGATTTTTTTAAAATGAGTTCTAGTTATGAAGTTCATAGTGGGAGATGATGTAGTTTTCCAATGGACCAGTTGTTTTTGTTTTCATTTTTCCTATGTAACTAAATTATTATGGTCCACAAGAATGGTTTTGTGTAATATATTGAATGATCAGATAAAATAAAGTAATATATTTTTATGATAATCATGGGTCTCTGTACAAGATTTATCATAATAATGACCACTTATCTCAAGCCTTCACTATCATTCATAAGTATTACTACAAAAAATATGGTATTGAAAAAAAATGTCTTCAATATCTTTTAAGCCAATGGATTCGTAATATTCATGATATCGTAACATGGATTGACTTCATCCATTAAAATTTGAAACTCATTTTTAAAATGAACAATTTCTGTCACCATTTCATATCATTTCCAGATAAAACTATTCTATTATCTTTACCACACTAAATCAACATTTCATGGTTTTTTTCCTATTTTGTTTATTCATCTATGATTTGTATGTTGAGACTCCATTTTCAGTCAAACCCATCTCTCTTAGTTTAAAATAAATTGTGGATCTTAGCTTTCCGTTTTATTATTAGATGATGGAGCTTAGATAAAATATCTTTTTTCACATAAAATCTATAGTTTTCATTCAATATCATTGCATTTAGATCTCATTGTCAGATTCATTTCATCAAATAAACCATTATTCATCTTAATTATACATCTAAAAATCTTGATTTAGTTAATCTACTATAGACTTGAATCATATTTTAATGAATATTCAATTGTGGTGGGTCTTAATATCTTGATTCACCTTGTGTTCATTGGTTTCTCATTGAGGCATAACATCAAATAAGATATGTTCATGAAAACCCATAATCAAAGCATACATATTGGGAGGGAACATGATCCTCCACTATTTTCATTAATCACCTAAAAAATAAGAATCGACCTATTGATCAAAGTATTCATAGCATTGACTATGGAATTTATTCTAATTAATAATCCTTAAAACATACTTCTATGTCATTAAAGTCTATTTGTTCACATGAGATTGTTCCAAGGGTTTGATTTTCGAGAAAACACTGTACAATATATAAATCTCACTATAGTTTTCCATCCCCAATCCTAGTTCACAAAAATGACATTCATCAGGTGTAGTGTAGAAAAAAAAATTGGACATTGTCATTGGATTCTTTGCCAAACATCATGAGTCATCTCAAACACAAGTACATTTATTCAATCAAATCATGAAAAATCCAGTTTGGGTCGATCCATATCTTCAAATTAGTTTTATTTTTATATGGGAAATATCACCAACCTTCATAATATTGTGCATATATTGATCATCATATCCAACTTTCATATAATATATTGTTTTGGTTGGGTGAAACAAATTTCAAGGGCATAGAGTAGTTTATTGAATTATTAAGTGTAGTCAACAATGATATTCAAAATAACATAGAAACAGGTAGGGTATCTTGAATATAAGGACATAGTTGCTTTATCTTAAAAGTTTAGACACATCATTATATTGAAAATGGAAGCATGGATTTCTATAATTTTGAATATTTTAAATTATTATGAAGTAGATTCATGATTAGTTTCAAATATTTATCTGTATGGTTGGTTTAGAATAAATAAAGTGGTTAATTAGATTTTAGGGTCATGGTCAATTACCTCTCATGTTGTGGGTATGCAATCAATTACTTTTATGCATGTTCACTTGGATACATTGGGGAAGAATAGAAATATTAGAATGGTCAATTGACAACAGTCCACATTTGTTCCATAATGTCCCCTTTTAACCATTTCATTCCCTTCTAATATTTTAAAAACATGGTTTCTCATATTTTACCTTTTCATTTGATTCAATTTTCATTCGGTTCACCACATCATTACCCCAAATATAAAAAATATCTATAAAAATTACATTAACATTTGAAAAAGATTTAAAAATTTTATTTCTGGAAATACATATTAATTAATGACCAAAGAGAATTGAAAAAAATAAAAATAATGATAGTTTTTTTTTTCTAAAATAAAAAACACTCTAAAAACCATTTCAAATTAAAAAAAATCTAAAATTCATGAAAAAGTAGTTGTTAAACAATCATAAATTTAAACAATGAAAATTTAAAAATTTAGAAACTAAAACACTAGTTTGAATGAAAACATAATTGAATACAAATTACAATTTTTTTTAAATAATCAATAAACTCTATTTAAAAAAAACTTCTTCATCCAAAAGCTAAATTAAAAAAATATTAGATATGAAAAGTATGATTTTATATAATGTCACATCAAATTCAATAACACTTAATAAATTTCACTCCCATGAAATTAAATTAATTTTACTTATTATCAAAATATCATAATCCAAATTGATTATACTAAGCATGTTTAAATAAACCCTAAAATGGAAGAAAGGTAAATTAAATATCATTTAAAAAAATTCAATCTTTCTATGTGAATTTATTATAGTACCTTTTTTCAACCATCATTAAAATTACGGTTCAATAAGTGACAGAAAGTGATATTCAAGTGTGATTAAATAAAAAATAAGAATAATTCTTATATACTCAATTTTGAAAAAGGAACATTATTTAATTTCTCCCAACCATGAATTTCTACATAGTACTATGAAAATCACCTATTGAATTTGGATTTTATTTATTTACAAAACAAACCTAATTAATTATGTTTCATAGATTCACCATGGGATCCCAATTTCCCATTTCATTGTAGTTTAAATGTAATTATATTAATCTATATTGAGTTAGCTCATGAAGGCATTCTATTTCACTATGTATATGTTACCAGAATCATGTTTGATCTTAAAAGTTCCATATGTTATATTTATAATTCCCCAAAAATATAACAAATTGTAATTCCTTAATAAATTTTTTAATTGTATTTTTATAAAAATAGTGGACAACATCACACAATAATTATTCAATTATAACAACTTCAGACTCAACGAAATCTCTTAAACAAGCATGAAATTTTTCCAATAAAAATAAAAAATTTAATTTCAATTTTCATAACATTGAAAACACAAAAATTATTATCTATTAAAAAGGTGGATATCGGAAATTTGTGCAGAAAGAGTGGTAGTTTTGAAAACATTTGGGGGATTATGTTGTGTACAAAAGTAATGTACAGTGAAGGCCTGATAAAATAATCAACCCCCGCATATAAAACCCACAATTTTCACCAATGACGAGTCCTTTGGCGTGGGATACAATTTATGGCTATGTGGTTGTAAAGTGATATAAAATATTAGCAGTTCATAAAATGTTTTTGAGGGTTCATTACAATGTTAAAAAATCAAAATTTACACTTCAACATGAGTATCTAGAATATAATTTCAAAATATTATGTTTTTTAAATTAATTAACAAACAAAATAATATATAATTTATCTCTAAATGTATCTTTATATTAAATCCAAAGGAATTTTAAAGGGTTATGGCCTGCTTTCAAATCTAGAAAAAATTAATTTTCTATTCACAATTTAAAATCAAGCTATAAACCTAGCCTACAAAATACATTCACAATTTTCCAAAAAATATGGGTAATTTCCCCTACCCATAGTTCCCAAATGAATAAAAAATATTTGAACAAAATAATTAGAAAAAATTCCCAGGGATCTAAAATCTTTTAAAATTTAGTGAAAATGCTTCCTCTATTCTAATCATTTTGTGAGATAGCTTGTTTCTTAATATTAGTTCCTTGGAATGAAAATAAATAAACAATAATAAATAATAAGATTAAAGATCAATTTGGAGGAATCCAATGTTTTTGTTGAGGAGGATTTGTATAGATGATCTTGAATACAACTTCTTGGTATCATTATTTTGGTCATCTAATCACTCAATATTTAATAGGAATTAAGTGTGCTTCATGCTGTAGATTTATGTGTTGGAAAAATTTCAAATTGTTTGACATGAAATATGTAACTAAAGAAATATTTCATTTGTTTTCGGGGGAAAAGTGTGAATCGGAGAAAGAATAATTATTATTTAAGAGAAATTAAATTAAAATGAGAACATAACCATGGATTAGTCCCCATGAAACACTGAGTTCATATTCCTCATGTAGACACAATGCAAGCTCATTTTTCAATCAAATATATCTGGGAAAAGGCCTTCTTCCACCCATCAGTGTAATGTTTTATTCTTTGACTTTTCACCATAAATGTTTGGTTCTCCTCTTCAACTATCTTAATAACCCCATCATCAAGCACTCTTATAATACTATTGGGTCCCAACCACTTAATATTTCTTTTTTCGTAGAACAAGTCCTTAGAATATAATTAAAAATAATAAACCTTTAAACAAATTATAAGTCCCTATTATGAATGATTCATCAAAGGATTTCATATATTATTTACCAATTTATAAATTCTCATATAAATCACCTCTAATTTCATCCTAATCAGTAAAGCCTAATAAGAATCTTTTTATTGAAGGATTAAAATCATTGTTCTGGGACTTCACTGCCCAAAATGATTCATGAAACAATTTACTAGGTAAATAAAATATACTTACAAAGAGGAGTATACAAGGGTACATCACTATGGGGGTATTACAGGAAGTAATTTTGGCCACAAATAAAACATAGAACATTATAAAAAACTTTTTTACTTAGGTTAGAAAGTATATTTTCTAATATTTGTTTAATCTCCCCATTAAAAAACCTCATCACGACCATTATGTTGGGGATGATAGGTTGTTCTAGTAATATAAATATAACTATAATTCTCCATAAAATCCTTCAATTTATAATTCATTAAATGAGTGAAATTTAATAGGATGAATACTTTAGGAACTCGAAATATTAAAAATATAATATTTTTTTTATTAAAAATACTTTGTAGAAATTATTTTTGGAAGATTCCATACTTCTACTAACTAAGACAATTTTTCCTTAACCCCATGAAAAAATTAATTTTCATAAGATGATGAGAAATGTCCCATAAAATTCAGTCAACACACATAAATTATTTCAACCATAAGAATCACATTTTTCGGAAGATCCAATACTCTATATATATTTCAAATATTTTTAAACTTTTCATGGATAATCACAAGACTCTAAGAATACATAAGAAATGTTGGATAGTATGAACTATCCAGTAATAATTTTTGGGTAATACATTTTCCTCTATAGTGTCCACCTAATGGGGATGAATGACATCTCTCAGTAATGAGTAACAGTTTATTAGGAGGAACCCAACTCCTTAAAATACTAGTATCTCATATCATGAAAATGAGTGGTTTATCCCATATGTAGTACATCAAATCATATAAAAAATTAATTATTTTTTATGTGATTTTCCTTGGGAATAACACCAATATAAAAAAATTTCATAGTATGAATACCAAGTATATTTCCTCATTGATTGATAAAAAAGATCCTCACTTTAGAATGAGGTTGTCATTTATTTTTAATCCTTATTTTGGGTATTACGAAACATGAAATTGCTTCCAGAAACCATATTATCCCCTTATTATCCTTTATTTCAAATTCAAATTCATGTATCTAATTATTGTATCTCAAGAGACTTGATTTGGTGACATTAAAACATATCATGAACTTGAGGGATGACTGATTTGTGATTATTAAAACCATAAACGCTCTCAGGTATTTTCTAAATTTATCTATGGCTAGAATGAAAATAGTTAACACTTTTTTGGTTGTGGAATAATTATTATGGGAATCATCTATTTACTCACTCGCAAACTAAATTACATAAAAACTCTTATATATCCTTTTCCTAAAAATAAATCATTGAACCACCTCACTAGCATCGCCCATCTACTCCAAAAGAAAATTTTAGTCTTTGGAGGTGATCACTTATGAATATGTGATTTTTTTCATTAAAAAGTTTAAAGGACTCTATTAATTGACCATCAATCTGAAAATGTGTCTCCTTAACAAGTAGAGAACACAATGGCCTATTGATCTGAAATGAATCCATGATGATTCTCAGGTAAAAACTATAATGTACCATTAATCTCCTATTGGAATCCAAATATTTATGAGGGGGAAGCTTCTTAATAACCCCAATCATGAAATTCTCTACCTAGATGCTTTTATAGAAACTTAATGACAAATAAAAATTAATCCAGTAACCATGAATTAGTTGTTTTTCTAATTTGACAAAAGGGTTGCTTATTGAAATGTCCCAAAGAAAGTATCCATATATATAATATATTTTTTAAACATTATCCATAAATCTATGAAACAATCAATAAATGATTTAATTATTATTTAAATCATGTCATTTAAAATGGACTTCATTTATGTTTGAAAAGGGGTTGGAGTACCACACATTCCATTAGAAATTCATTGATTGAAAAATTTACCAAATGGAAAAGTTAATGTTGTCTTTTCATAAGCCTCATATTGTATAAAAATATGGTTTTAACCATAGATACCGTTATGAGATTAGATAACAAATTTCAAGCTAACCTTTCAAAAATTTGTTTTAAGAATGAAATTTAGAAATTCTATTCTCTAGATATAATCATTAATTTTACTATTGTTTATACCAATCCACCATTTTTTCACATTTCATTTTTGAATCTTCTCATTATTTTCTTTTCTAATAACTTTTAACACTATATGTCTTATAATCTAACAAGAGAGGAATCACCCATGAATTAGTTGAAATGTTAAATATTATTTTAGTATAACGAAATGTGGTCACTTCCCCTCAGACCCCCTATTTCATTTTTAGTTTAAGTCATCTCCACCCTTGTATTATTTGTATACACTAATATTTGATGGGGATTTTAAACAAGCAGAATGATGTATTGGATTATTTTATGTCATATATAAACAAGCCATTGAATGACATAAATCTACCCATAATTTTTATTAATATTTCTACTTGAATTATATCAAGATTGGGTGAAATATTTATATGTATTGAATAATTCTCACACATAATGAAATATTCCAAGTTCTAAGGAAATAGTTTAAGATCAAGTTATGGTTATTATTCACAAGATGAATGATCCTTGGGTTGAAGATTCAAAATATCAACATTGTGTTTCTTGAAAACATTATTAAAATCCAAATGACTATAAATTTAGAGGAACAATTAAATTTATAATCATTTATTTCAATATTATAAAACAACTTATTTTTATGTCAAAAGTTTGTTTAAAATCATTTTCCTCATAAAATGGATCAAATTATTCCATAAAACCCCCCTTAAAATTATCAAATTATTCCTTTGGAATGATTGAATTAAGGGAAGTTCCATCTAGTTGACCTAGAAGTTTAATAATAACATAAACAAAAAAATCCCTTAAATAACTCATTAAATCAACATTCTTCCCACTTTATCATTGTTTAAAATAATTAATAACCTCCTCTTTGACACTCTCATAATTTTGGGAAGATTCATTTTCAATTTCCAGAGGTATTTCCTCTACCAAAATTATATTTTTTAATTACAAAATAATTTCAGTTGAATTATCAAATTAAAAAATTACTATTCTTGAACAATTCAATCCTAGTTATGTTTCCATATAATTTCTAAGAACATTAAATTATTCCTATTCACCAAAAAATTAAAGATCAACTTACCTTTTTAAACATCAGTGAAACCTCCTCCAATGAAAATTAAGGGTCTACCAAGAATGATAAGAAAATAATTATCACATTCTATTTATGGTATGATAATGAAAGTATGTTAAAAAAAATCTCAACCCCAACATAATGATCATAAAATCTCTAAATAAGTGGGTAATAGATCAGTTAACTAGATGTAGGACTATTATAGTGGCTCATGGTTCCCCTAATACCATGTTTTCAAACGAGGGAAATCATAAAAAATTTATGTTGGATATAATGTCACAAAAGTAGTTTAATAATAAAAATACCTCCTATATTGCATGGGATTACATTACTTCAAGGGTATTAAAGTTTATGAGGTATCGTATTTTTAAAGACAAAACAAATCACCTTAGTGATATAATATTGTGAAAATAATTCCAATGATTTATTTTTGGAACAAACATACTTCAATGATTAGTTGTATGATGTAAATTGAGTGATAGATTCATTAAATGGATTGGGGATATTTGGTTTCATAAAAAGAATCAGAAATTTAAACCGTTCAGCTTCATTGTTCTTATTATAATTCCTTTTTTTACTAGAATTATTATTGTAAAATTAATTTAAAAATTTCATGTCCCATAACCTCATTTTCAATATCCCTTTTTATTTTTTATGTTTTTACAGTATTTTTTATATTGACATTCATATGTAACAATAGGTTTCATTGATATTTCAATGTTCTTGTCCAAATTTATAGATTTAGTATTTCTATATTTTGATTTCTAGTTTAACTAATATTTTATTTTTTAGAAGATTGGGGTTCAATCCTATCATCATGGTGATTTTGGATACCAACCATAGTTATCAAAACCATAAAAATCTCTATAGGGTTCACTTTGGTTGTGTTTGGTAGCATACCCTTGTCTCTACCATCAATATCTCTAAGTAACTACTCTATTTTTAATTCCAAATTTTTCATCCTACCTTATATTTTTAGTTTGTAAAAATAATTTTTAGCCTTATGTTCATAAAATATACTTATAAACTACTAGAACATACCCCCTTACAATATCGTTGGAATTAGTTAATTTTTACTTTTATTGGTTTTGAAATGGTTTCATAAGATGTTTTTGAGATCTATGAGGAGAAAAATGGCTCGCCACTCTTTATTCCCTCAATGAGAAATTTGGTTGGTCTATATACCCCAGATTATAGGTATTTATGAATTTTTCATTCGTAGTCTACATTCTAGGACCATATCACATATAAGTTTCATTTATAGGATATTGGTAATGAATCTAAAAATAAGTACAATGAGATTGTGAATTCCCAAATATTTCATACTGGGTACTCTTCTCCCTAATTTTGTATCAATGATTTACATTTTAAAATCCAAATGATTGTACTTTCTAGGACCATGATTAGATTATTTCTAAAAAAGGTTATTATTCTGCTGAATTTAATGTTATATCCTTTATACGAGTGTGTAACAAACCAAATTTTAATATATTTATGGTTTTATCCCATAAATATTCATTTATATATTAGTCAACTAATGTTTGGTGGTATGGGGTGAGGAAGATATTGAAATTTTATAGGATTAATTATTGTGTAAACATGGGGTTTAGACATTGAATTTGTAAATACTCTAAATATACCCTTTATTCATGGAATAGTTTTCCCTCATATTCCAAAAATTCATTTATTTGAGGTATAATTTCATATTTATTTCTCATAGAAGAAATTTCCTTGAAAATTTATTCTAAGCCATACCGAAGTGAAAAAAACTATTTTATACAACATTTTGAACCCAATCCTTGAATTGAAATTACATAAAAATGAGAATACTATCAGTTTAAGGTATTCGTCAATATATAATATCAATGGAAGCCTAAAAGAACTATAGTAAATATTCATAATGATCTCAATAGTCTTCATTGATAATTCTGTTTAAAGTCAAATTATTTGAAAATAATGACCATTTTATCTAGTAATTCCATGACCTTGGTGTAAGACTATGTCATGATGAATTTTTAATGATTGACGACAATATAAATTCCAATAGACTATTCCAGTATATTATCTTATTTCATAGCGTATTGAGGTTCTCATGTTGTTTATTATCCTAATTCTCTCTTTTTTCTTAAATATAATATATATCAAATTTATTCTGTATTTAGTGTTTAAATAATTTTTTTTGATTTTAGGTTTTAATGGGTCTATGTGTTTCCCAACAAGCCATGTATTCATTAAAAAATTCAATAGGTATTTTTTAGAACACATATTTTGAAAGATATTTTGTTGTTCATATTTTTCTTTGTGTTTTTCCTTGGTCTCCCATGCAGTTCATAGAAAATACTTCAAAATTTGATAATGAAAACAAAGTCATTGATTATGGTGGGGTTTAATTAATTATTTGAAATCCTATTTAAAAATACTGTAGAATGTAATAAATGTGTAATATATATAAGGAATATTGATGTCTGTGTCTAACTGAGAAATAATAAATAAACCATAAAAATATAAAATGTAGGAATATAAAAATAGTAGTAATGTAAGAGATGGTGTTGGAAAAATTTAGAAAGAAAGACTCTCAGTCAAAGAGTGTAATAGGAGAAAACTATATTTTAATATTATAATTTTATTGTATTTTATTATATAAAATTTTCATCAAAAATTATTTTATCCCAAAATAAAAGATTTGATATTAATAGGTTAACCATATTATAGGATGATCAAATTATTGTTAGATGATTCATATATTTGTAAATGTACAACTCTCTTAAACCAAAAATGATGAAAGCCAAAAAAACTAAGATTAAATTTTTGATTAATTACAATGGGTTACTCTTAGGATTTTGATTTACATGTTAGTTGAATCCATAATATAATAAATTATTTAATAATGAATTTTGACAGAGATGAGGTTTGCTTGAAGCTTATGGTTTTGTAGAATTACAATATAATAAAATGAGTTCACCATAAAATGAAATCAATCCATAGATGATGTAATGAAAATCATTACCAAAATCCCATTATATAACTAAAAAAATATCAAATCCAATTCATATAATCTATTACCAATGACTAAATTCAAGAAAAAAACTATTATAAAAATTAAAACAATGATTGCTCATATAAAATATTAATAACCATATTTGTTTTCAATTCCAATACAAACTCTAATACTCTAGGATCTCTTCCCTAATGATGTCTCTCTAATTAGTGGTCTCTATGAACCTTCCATATCTTTCAGTTGTTCCAAAATCATCTCCAAGCCCCATTGTGATCATGTGTTCTATCCAGTAACTTATCATATAATAACTTCTTATACCAATATCATTTATAAGATCATATTCTTAGTTTGGAGATAATATCCCTGGACTCTATTTCGAACTATCACAGTTGACCATATCCATTATAGGTAATGTTAGATGATCAATTTTTAATGAACACACACCTTTTTACCTAATATAATCACTAGAATATTATCTGTAAATAATCTCTAATCCATCCGATCATCATGAAATAAATACCATCTTGAATTTATATCTAAAAAAATTTATAGAATTCTATAGAATCTTCTAATATGGCCTCTATCAATTCCAATATCAAACTCCCCCTTTTCATTTTTTATTTTAAATTTTATTACATAGGGTTGCAAATTATAATTCCATTAGAAACTTTACTGTATAAAAACACAATAATGAAACAATATTCCTTATCAAATTCGAACACAATGCCTCCAAAATATTCCATCTATTATAAATCTGATCAGAGTCATCCATTCTAATTAAAAAATCATTATCAAAATTATATGTACGATTCATCAGATCAAATCTATATTGGTTCCAATGATGTCTTTATTTTTCCCAAAAGAAGTTATCCTACCAAGGCTTCAAGTCATATTGTTTAATTTTCTATGGAGGGAAGGATGAGTTTTTCTATTTGGTTAGTCCCATTATGATATGATTCAAAAAAATAGTGAATCAAAACACATCATGTTATCATCATAAGAAGTATCTCAGATCGATATTATGACATAAATTCTATAGTTTTTATTCGACATCTTTGAATCTCAATATTTTTGATATATTAAATTATTCATATGAACCGTTATTCTTTAGGAATCAAGAGGTCTAAATATTGATCATTTTTCATCATATATTACAAGAATATATGTCAAATTAATCATCAATATTTTTAGGCATTTGAATCATGAGTCGTCTTATTATTTATTGAATTATCATTAATTAATTACATCAAATTATATAGGTTATTAAACCCCCATTATTGTAGAAAGCAGACTGGGAAATCCCATGATTCTCCATCTAATTAATTCTTCACCTATATAAAAAAAGCAGCCATCGATCGAACTATTCATGGCATTGACATGGATTTAATTTGAATCAAACAATCCCTATAATAGAGTTCTATTTCATAGAATTTATTTCATTAATTTTATCCCATGCCCATTTTTTTATCATCAAGAAAAAATAAAACCGACTCTAGAAATTATAACCTTATTCTTGCCTCAAACTCAGTTCATATAAATGACTTCCATCAGGTCCAGTGTTTAAAAGAACCAATAATATATGAAAATTATTTGGTATTCATCATAATTGGATTATCTCTAGATCAAGCTAACTCATTAATTTTCCCCAAAAAATGTACTTCTTCCCATTCTTCAATACTTTATTGATAAAAATTGACCCTTGTCTTCAAATCATATTGAATGTTTGATGTGCTCCATCAAAATCCTGCACAAAATTTTTCCAATGTTGATAATATTATCATTGTTGGGAGAATATTATTCTTGGTTTGGGTGTTTCACACTCTATGGGAGTGGTTTTGTGTCTTTAATTATCAGGAATAATCAATTCCAATCATCATGGCATCTTATAAATATGTGAAGTCTCTAGAATTTAGTCCCACATTAGCATAAGTTTACAAGAACAGTTTCTTTATAAACATTAAAATTGTGTCTTGGTTTTTGATCATGGGGAATATTTTAATTTATTATACAGAGTTTTTATATGTTTTTAAAATTTTAAACACATTGATAGTAGGGAATAATTTATATGGTCGATCAGTTTTTTAGAGCATAGTTGATTGCCTCTACTATCATGGGCATGTAGTTGATGGTATTTAAGCATAAACACTTGGAAAATTTGAGGTAAAATAAAAAAATTACGCAAATTTAATTAAAAATGGGTAATGTTCCATCCATAATTTCACTTTTTATTCGTTTCACGCCTTAACTTGATTTTGAAAACAATAAATCTCCAATTTCAACTTTATAGCTGATTCAATTATCATACAGGTGACCTCATGATCAATTATAAATAAAATAATTTATATTGAATATTTTATCATTTTATGTATATTTAATTAGTGTAATTATATATAAAATAATTAACTAAATTCATAAAAGTAAATTTTCAACATATTTCTGGAAAATAATTTATTTCTATAATGAAAAATAGTCCAAGAATAATTATCAATAAAAAATATATTAAATTTATAAATAGAAATATTTCCTAAATAATATGAAATTTTTACCATGAACTTTTATCAATTAAGAACCCAAAACACAAATTTGAATGAAAAAAAAATCATTAAAAACTATCTTCTCAAAAAATGTTTAGATATTCAACAAAATCCTTTTAAAAGAAAAAATTTAACATTCAAAAACAAATTTGTGTCAAATATTAGATATGGAAGATTTACTACAAAAATAATGTTACAGAAGCTATATGAAAATAAGAATGCAATGTCATAAAATATTTCATATTGGATACTTTTATTTTGAACTCAAATATATCTCATAAAAAATTTGATTATGCATCTTCACACAATTTCATATCTCTCATTTTTTCAAAGAATATTTAATAATTCTGACATGTATTACTAAATTAGTTGTTAATGATAACTCGTTATGGGATTCTTTTTAAAAAGAAGTATATTTATATATCCATGTTGAAATTAATGGAGGATACTAACTTTTAAACCTAGTTATTATAAAATTGGATGTTGTTGATAAAATCATTATGATATATTATATTCAAAAGTATAATTAAAAAAAGTACTATCATGAAAATATTTTTACAATCTATAAGGATAGAATAGAAAACCGTATTTTCCAAAGAGATACTTCATTACATGAGTCATGTTGGGATCCTCATCCAGTGGCTCATTATAATGATATTCATGGTGAAGATAAATTTATTAATGAGAAGGAAGTCCTTTGAATGGAGGTTTGATACTTTTTTAGGGATTATATTGTCATATTTATTGTCTAATTAGTTGGATATCAACTGGGCTTTGAGGATAAAATCACAATTTTCAGTTTCCAGGATGTCATTCCAATATCAATGCATTTGTGTATAATAGATTTGGTGGAATAGGTTGATTTAATTAAATAATTAAATTCTTTTTCTGATATGGGACTCATAGATCCATGTGATTTAACGTAGGGAGAACCTATCTTATTTTTGAAGGAAAAGTATGGGATTATGTGGTTGTGAATTTATGATTAGGAAATTATTTTCATCACTATTAAAAATAAACACCCTTTACCTCCCATTGATGATCAATTTGTTGAGATATATGGGGATAAATACATATAAATGATTGATAAATATTCTATGCACCAAAAATTTAATGTTAAGAAGGATGATATATGAAAAATGGAATTTCAAACAAGGTATCTCCCTTATGAGTTTACAGTAATGTCTTCTAGGTAAACTAATGCACCATCAATACTTATGGAGATAATAAATAGATTATTCAATGACTATGTTGGTACATTTTTTTATAAATTTTAATGATGATATCTAGATATAATTTATGAAATATAAAGAGAATAATATCTATTTTTAAATCATTCTTGAAACTCTATGGTAAAAGGAGCACATTGGGAAATTTTATATGAGTGGGTTTTGACTTCATATTATTTTTTCATGGAAATATTTTATTCAATGATTAACTATAATTTTATCCCCCAAAGATAATTGTGGTCGATAATTGCACCACCATAATGTCTATTAGTGATATATTCAGTTTTGATTATCTTAACATTATACTATTTGTGATTTATTGAAAGTGTTTATTGATTAGAAATTTTGTAATGAAGTTAACATATAAAGGGCTGAAAATCAAAAAGTTAATCTAATATGAGGAATATCATAAAAAAATAAAAATAAAAGACTAGACAATGAACTAGTATTGAAAATAACATTTTAAATGTAAGTATTTTCTATATATTGTGATTCATCAAGTAAAGGGTAATGATTTTTCCATATGAAAAAATTTTCAGTTCTTTCTTATACATCAAGAAAATTTAAAGATCATAATAAAAAAAATCCAACTCATGATATAGAAATTATAGAAGCAATATATACATTAAAAATATGGAGTAAATATATTTATGGTGAAATATGTGTCATATATATTGTTCACAAAATTATGATGTATATGTTGACTCTTAAATAGCTTAAAATGAGATAAGGATATTTGTGTGGTTACTAATGGACTATGAATATTCATTACACTACCACATGGGAAGGTAAAAAATGTTTATAATATATAATGTAGTAAGGATAATGGGGACTTTTCAAAATTTTATATTGAAAAATATAAAATATTCTTGGATATATTAAAAATGTATATATAAATTATTATCTAAGGGAACCCATCATTATTATTCAAATTAATTTCCCATATATAAATACTAGAAGATATAAATATATATATAAATTATTAAATAAAATGAAATCCCTAGAAGATGGTATATTTAAAAATTTTCACTTAATAAGACGGTGTGTTAAAATTAGGATAGTTACTATATATACCATTATTACCAGAGTGAAAGAGGGAATTGTTAGATGTATATCATATCTCAAATTTCTCCAAACAAAAAGGTATCCATAAGATGTATAATGACCTAATGGGGAATTTCTTGGTGAAAAAATAAACTAAATTATATGCTATGTATTAATATGATTTCTGTTCCAGTAAGTAAATAATGAGATATAAATTTTAAATGATTTAATGAAAACATTCCATATGCCAATGTGGAAGTGGGATAATATCATTATGTATTTGATAACTAGATATACTAAGAAATCTTATAAGTTTGATTTTAGGTTGGTTAATACGGATCAAATCACCATTACTAAACACTTCCTAGAATGTAAGGAGGATATACCCCTTGAATGTATTCGACGACTCTATATCAATGATTTTGAGAGGCATCACGGTGAACTAATATATATTATTTATTATGGTTACCATCGATTGAAATCAATATTTTGGAGGAGTCTTCATGAGGTATTAAACGTACAGTAAAATTTAAAATTCTCTTATCATCCTTAAACTAAGGAGTAATTTGATAGAACTAGCTAAACATTAGAATATATACCATTTTCAAAATCAATTAACATAAAAGGAACATGGGAAGAATTCCCAAATTTAGTATAATTTTCATATAAGGATAAATTTTATTTCAGTGTACAAATGGATCTATAGAAATAGTTATTTGAGAAAATATTTCATACATTATCATTTTTAGATAAAGTAGGGTAAAAGATCACAGTTGGTCTTGAACATGTTGAGGAGATAATAAAAAAGATGCAAACTATGAAAAATAATATCCTGATAGGGAAGTGTAGATAGAAATAATATAATTACAGTCTAATAAAATACTTGTGATTCCATATGTGGGATTGTGACTTATTGAATGTGTCACCATGGAAGGGTTTTATAATTTTTGATAATAAATGGAAGAAAAATCCTAGGTACAACATGCATTTAGAAATATTGATATATAATTAAATATATAGATTATCATTAGGATATTCTAAAAAAAATTATCTAATGTACATTACATATTTTATGCTCCATTATTTAGGAGTTACATGCCATACAAAAGGAATATACTCACCAAAGAGAAAATACAGAATGAACCAAACTTATCTTATAATGAAGATTCATTATTGTTTCTTGACACTATTTATAATTCAATATATAATTGAAAAAACTGGATGTTGAATGTAATCATGAGGAGTCAAAAATTAAATGAAATAATATTAGAACCTAAAAAAGAAATGTTGAATAACTACAAACACTTTTTTATAAGATAACATGTAAAGAAAATTTCAAAGAAGAGATTATTTAATGGTGGATAATTTATGAACCAAAATTATTTTATAACTAGTAAAAATTATGTTCATAATAATTTTACACACACAAAAATTATTACCTCTTCACTATAGAAGAATAGTATATTATTTAATATATAAATATACACCAAATCTATTTTTTTAATAAAATAGAATTATTTTTTTAATGTATAGAGTATTTTACAATAAAATAATAGAGTTAGGTGATATTATGTAAATAATATAAATAATTTGAGTCTTAATGATACAATTTCGTTAAAATCCTAATTTGTTTGATAGTTTTCTTCAAAAATTACACAAATCCAAAACAGGCTTCAGAATGACATATAAATATTATGTTATGGCCCTAGAACTAAATGTTAAAAATAAATTCCACTAAATTAAAATATATATAGGGAAATAATAATAAAGGAAATGATTAATAATAATGAATTGATGAAAAATTCGCTTAGTGCATCAAAAAACTTTTAAGACTGGAATGTTAATAAAAATGCAGCCTTTCTAAATTTTTTAATTTTACGTGTTTTATTTTATGGAAAAAAATATATTATGGGTGATGTATATTATTGAAATTAATAAAATATTTACACGTATATTATTTTTAATATAATAATATAAAATTATAATATTTTTGAAAGATAAATCTCCTTTGATTTTTTTTTCATTCTATTTTAATTTTTTAGTTAAAAGTCAAATTCTATAATTTTATAATATTAATTTTAAAATATAATATTCATTTTAAATTTATCATGATAACATTTTTTAAGAGGAATTTTTTTTCAAAAAGTTTAATTATTTGTTAAATAGTGAAAATACAACTTTAAACAAAAATGTAAATTTGATGACATTATCAACACATAATCAAGTATAGAAGTTTAAAAAACATTCTAAATGATAAATGATGTATTTTATTACTTAAATATTTTATTTTTACATACTATTACTATATAATAATACCCATGTTTAATATTTTATAAAAATAAGTAATATTTTCAAATAAAATAAATTGTTTAGTGTATTTCATTTTAATTCAATAGAATTTTCCTAAAAATTGGTTTTGGATTGATTTTAATGCCACAAAAATTATTTCTATTATAATAAACCAATTAATATAATGATAATATAATACATTGATAATTTTATTTTCTTCATAAAAATTCATTTTAAAAATTCATTTTTTCTAAAATATGGTTTTTACGCGTTTCATTTAAAAATAATAAAATGTATTTTGCATGAAAATATACCATTTATTTGATTAAATGGTTTTAAAATTTCGAATTATTAGTTCTAGATAATATAATATTTATATTTTATTTTTATTCACGAAATTTAAAATTCTTATATAAATATTAGTCACTATGGTATAAACCAAAATAGTAAAAGTGGAAATTATAAGATTAAATGACTTAAATTTATGTTAAAAACATGTGTGAAAATAAACTATTTATGGATCAGAACCTTATACCATCTCCCACTCCATAATTATCCTTTCTGTTTACTTCTTTAAGGGAGAAACATGTCTTATAAATATATTAAATCTCAATATTTCAAAAAATTACATTCTCAACACTTATAAAATAGGCCTATAACTACACCTTGTAGACCTGCGTACAAAAATTTCTTCATGAACCATTGTACATATGAATTATCCTATAATTAAAATTGATTTTTTTACCCTACTATCATAGGATGTATCCTTATGATATCGATTTAAGGGGAATACACCAAGGAATGAGCAATGATTTCCATGCGAATACCTTTTTCCAAACTTCTATTATTTTCATTAATAATTTCCCCTAAACTATTTATATTATATCCATATAGTTTAATAATTATTATTTTCATAATTAATTTCATTTTTCTATGGGAACATTTAATAACCACATTTACACATTTCTATTAACATAGAAGAAACATCATTCATGTGTTGTGTAGACTACCACATCAATAAAGAAACAACTTCTTTTTTTATCCACCACCTCTATTACCTAGTAAGAAGGATGAAAAAGAAGATTAAATTTTAAATATATAATATAATATTTTTTATGAATTGAAAAATAGTAATACAACTACTTTCCCTCATACATTTTTATAAATGTAAATGATAATTTTGGGTTGTGTGGACCACCAACCCCAAGACGTAACATATCTAGTTTTCTACTAGTTTCATTAATATTTATTAAAATATATTTAAATATTACTAAACAACTTAAATTTATCTAAAAAATTTAATTATTATTTTTTAACAATGACATAATCCTCGAAGATACCACACACATAATCATAATTATCCATTAATTATATATTCTTCAGGTTTGTGTTGGACTATCCACTTACATAAGAAATGCAATAAAATAATTTCATGGATGATTATGAGAACACGATTAATGAAAATATATTTTATTAAAATGAAAATAAGGATTTAATGTTGGTTCATTTATTTTAATATTAATTTAAAACTCATTAATTTTCATACCAATGTTCGTTCAGGCAATATCATTAAAATATACTCATCTCTAATTTCATTCTTAAGGATCATAACCATGAATCCAATTGAATGGAAGTATGAAATTATAAATAATTATAAAATTTAAATTATAATACACCATATGAAATGGGAATGCGGAAAATTTGGATAAAAATAGAGAACAACACTATTCATATGAAATCAGATCAAAATGACAAAGAGTGCTCAAACAAGATGATTAAAGTAGATTACAACTAAATAATATTCATATAAATGAATATTAAAAATTATGATTATAAAATATTAGATAATTAAAATATTAAAATTTATTATAGGAAAATAGTATTATTGATATCATTCTTAACAAAAAACACTAAGCATTAAGTGATTTTTGACATTCTATTAAAATATAATCATTTAAATGTGACTGTTATAACGTCACTATTAAATTGGAAGGAATAAATAAGCGTAATATAATTATTAAATAAATGTTTAATAACCATATTGAATAGTAATTATTGATTGATTCTTAGTTAATTTCCAACATAGTATTAGTGAAGTCATTTAATTCTCTAAAACATATTTTCCTCATTCATTTTTTATTTATTTTCTTGAGAAAAATTTATTATTAATATATTCCTTTTTATAAATATTTTTTGATTAACTCTATATATTTATTTGAAACATTATACGAAAATATTCTAGGGGTTATGGTTTTGGATTTATCTTAAAAGACTGATTTTTTCAACACATAGCGAAAACAAATTGTTTTTTAAAACTTTCATTAATTATTATTAAATAATATAATTGAAAATTTAATTGCCATTAAAGTAAAATAAATAAATTTAATTATCATTAATATAATTACTTACATAGTAATATTTATTATATGTGATTTTGGTGTAAGTTAATGTTTTCTCTTAAAAACAAATGTTTTTTAAAACTATTATTATTTATTCATTTTTTTTCAACATAAATTATGTTAATATATTTTTTTAATTTTAATAATAAAATATTAATATTATATATTCAAAAAATTATTTTGATAGTCATTTTATGGTTTTTAATAGGCATGGAATGTAAGAAAGTTTATTTTAATGCTTAAATTTTTTTTCTTCTAGAAATAGGAGTTTCATTAAATTTTTCATTATTTTAAATTAATTTCAGGAATTTTTAAAATGTAAATTTTTAAAATTGATTTAATATAATTATTCATCATTTATATATTTACTAGTAAGGAGAATTTCCTTTTTGGTCATTCTGAATAGAAACATCAATAAAAAATGCATCCCCATGGTAAAAGGGTACATTGTGTTTGATGTAGGTTAAAATCGAAGGACAAGGCCAAAAAATTCATAAAAATTATTGCAATAGGAATTTATTTATAACACTATCACTTTTGGATATAAATTTAATTTTTTATTGAACCCTTTCACTGAAAATGACTTTATAATATTAAAATATTTTGAAAATTTCCACATGAGTCATCACCCTCACTTATTAAAATAAAACCCTATATTCCATTCTCCACACTTAAAGAGACCATTATCTCAGCCTAGGACTAAAAAATCCACTAATATAATCCCTAAAATTGGTCTATATTGCCTGGATTTGTTAGAATTCCCATCGTTTAATTCCAATTGTTTAATGTTACAGATGTTTGCCGAAGAAGCTGTAAAACACTTACAAAGGTAATATAATGTTATTTATTGTTTATCTCTATGAAAACTCTATTATCCATTCCTATATAATATATTTCTTTATATAAGTAATATTTATATGTTATTGAGATGATATAAAAACAATAATCAATATTTGCTTCCACTAAATGTGAAAACAAACCATTATTCGTGTGTACGATGCTCTACCATATTGCATACCAATGTAATTCATTTTCATTCACCAACTATCATAAACAATTATAAGGAAAACTTTAATGTATAGATGTTATATTAATTACGTAATTATAATTTTTTAGATTTAATATATCATCTATTTTTTTACCCTTCCATCCAAGAAAAAATTATAATGTCATTCATGTGTATATGTGGATTACCACCTTTACAAAGCTATATGATATGTTTTTCCTCAATTGATCACATGACGAGAGTATATAAGTTTATATAAATATATTATATCAGGTATACGATATAATAGTTATTTTCTAAATCAACTTTCATACATACCTTCCTTCCCCCTTGTTTTGTTCTGAATAAAATGGAAACGTTTCTGATGCGTACATATGGACTACCATCTATTTGATGTAACATAATTCAATTTATTTGTACCACATTACATGGACTATTATAAAAGAATAATTATTTAATAAAATAAATAATAATATTATCCCTATTTTTTGAGATGATTTAAAATCAATCTCTTTGAATCTCGTCCACATATATAAGTCATTTTCCAATTATGAACTGAACATTCTCAAAATTCCCTATGTAGACATAGCTTATTAAATAATTAAATATTTCATTTAAAAAAATTAAATATATAGTTTAATGAAAAATTAATTAACATGTAAATGAAAATAATAAAATTATATAATTACTGAATAATTATTATACAGAAAGTAAATAATATATCTAGAAAGTTCATAATTGTGGTAAGGTGTTTCTTAACACAATTTCAATTCGATGTGTTATACTTATACATCATTTACTTTTTCAGGAAAATATTATTTGTGAAATGATAATTTATATTATTATGTTATATTGAAACATTTATTGTTAGTTATATAGTTGTTACATAAAATCAATGTAGATATTAGTTCTAACATTAATGATATGATCATTGTAAGGATTATTCATCTCAATATTTTTTTGAGTCATGTATTGTAATATCCCCCAACATCATTTTTATGGTGTATAATCTACCTATTGATATATAATTTGATGAATTTATCTATGATTAGGATGTTTAAAAATTCTATAAATTTATATCTTTCTGAAAATTTTGAAACCTTGTTATAGAAATTACAAGGGTTTTCAGGGTCTCAATTTCAATTATTTCTGAAATAATTCTGGTTACACACCGTGTTATACATTATATAGTGTACTTAATTCATGATGATTTTTTTTCAAATATTATTAAATGTAAATTACAGGTTTTATAGAATCACTTTATGTTAATTCATTCAATTTATTTTGGATTAAATTATTATCCACGTTTTAAGGGTTTATTGTCAAAAACATACTTCTTTGAGAAATGTCTAGATTGATGCAATTATATTAATTAAAATGTTACAAAAATTAAAACTTAATTTATAATATCAGGAATCAATATATTTTCACTTTATTATATGTTCCATTTTATTTACATTATTTCTTTTTTGGGTTTTAAAATGATGAATACAAGGGTTTACTTTAAAAATGTTATTTTAATGTTTTTTAATACATTTAACCAAAAATATCCTACACAGTTGTAATCATATATCAATAATATTACATTATAAATACAAAAAAGTTCATAATGATTTTTTATGATCCTTCATCTCATTTCAAATGTGTTTTAATAGAAATTTTATAAAATTTTCTGTATGGGTCAATTTTCAATCCCTTTAAAAATTATGAAAATAAATCTCAATTTAACATTTATGACATGAAAATATATTACCTTCATTATGAATGTTTTTTTATTTGAATATTACATTATATTTTTCCATTATTATTTTCAAATTATATTTTTCTCAAAATATTTTAAAAAATTATTTAAAATTTTATCAAAAGAAAAGCATATTTTCACTTGTTGTGAAAAAAATTTCATAAATATTATTCTAATGGTATTTTTCAGCAATATAAATATCTCTAATTTATTTATTATGAAACAATGGGGATAATATCCAATCATACAATCATTATTATATGTACTAATGAATTTTGATTATGTAATGATATTATCGTGGAACCCATTTCATATCTATGGGTAAATCATGTTATAACGAAATGAAATATATTGTTAAAAGAATGATTATGGAAATGAATGATAAAATATTTTATATTTTTATATGGTATATTTATATTATTGGTGATGACTTGTGAGGTTGATAATTCTCATTATGAATAGTGAGCCTAGTATATCTTATATGACGAGTGATCCCTTTACAACCCTCTAACTCCTTAGGTAATGTTCCTTATCCTTAGTAAAAAGAAGGAGGGAGTTAACCGGTAAGATTTCATCATTGTATTTAATTGAGATATTTTTATTTCATAAATGATTGAACATGGGTGATGAAGTTAATTTTCCATGATATTGACCAATTTTCTATACTGTTTGTCTGTGTTTTTAGTGATTCATTGATCATGATGTATATCACATGGCTCGTGAATGTTGACTTAGAAGAATATAGTATGATATTAAAGCTTTATTAAATGACCCATTAATTATGAACATTGTTTTTATGGGATAGAATTATCTTATTTCATGATCATGTTAATTAGTTATTGCACTATTATTCTCATATTATGCTAACCAATGACATTTAATTGATATTAAAAATGTTTATCATTTCTTAGGGTTTGATATCACCTTTATTGTGTTTTCTATGTTCTCAACTTATTAGAATGATTTCAGATTAATTATGTCTATAAATATTTTACAAGTGATGAGTTTTTTGGATATGTTGAAGAATTAATCTAGAATAAGAAAATCTAGGTATAGAAAGAAAAATAATTTCATGAAGAAATGGTTATTATTATATCATGGTTTATAATAATTCCCAAATACTATAAATATAAAATGTTTTTGGTATGGTGGTGATACAATATTTCTAATTGATATTTTTTATTTCAGAATGATTAATTTGGGCCATGTTTATTAGCATTAATGATTTAAATATAATGATTATGTTTTTATCAACGGATCTAGGAGTGTGGGTTTAGAGATGTTATAAAATATACGAATAAGGTTATAAATTTGGTGATAAAGATAGTTATTTTTGTTTTATTGGATATTCAATTGATTTAGTGATTTCATAAATTATGATAAGGGTTTGTTGTAATATTCTTTTATAAAATATGGCGTAATTATTATTATATTCTATTTTTTCCATGGAGTGTAATATCATACAAACCATTAATATTTTTCTCCTTAATCCTTTCAGTATTCATTCTATTTTTTCATTTGAAATAAAATCCTTCACATTGTTTTGATTCAAATTGTATAATTTTTATCTCCATGAGACATGATTGATATTACACACTATTATATCTTTTTTAAATTGTATTCAATTCCCTATGTCTTTTACCTGTGAACAGATATTCCATTTCATGATATTTTAATTTCTATTTCATTATATCCTTCTAAAGATCAATTGATTCATATAATATTCATTACTTGAGGATTCCTTTCTCCAATCTCATTTCCAAATAGATATATATATTGAAAGATAATCCATTAAGGGATTTTTTATACATTTATATATAAGAACCATTTCATTTTATTCTCCTATCAATATTCTTGGGGTTATAATTTTATTATATCTTTTTAGTTTTCCCCCAATCTCATTAATATTCAATTATAATGAAACTGACTCTACATTTTATTTTCAGTGTAGAACCACCCTATTTAGATAAAAATTGTCATATGATTTTTTTAGAATGTCTTTATCTAGTACCAAATAAATGATTTTTTTCAACTAATTGAAAAATAAAAAAATTATTATCTTTTTATTTAATGGTAATTTTCATTAATGTGTAAAAAGTATCACTTTTTATCATTTCTCATGTGAACACAAATTTTTCCAACCATTTTAGGTTTATATAAATATTTATCTATTAATATTAATGTTTTATAGTAGAATTTAATATTTATCTTAGTTTTATTAAATATTGCTTTGATAATTCCGTCAAATGATCATGGATATTTCATTTTTCCAAACTTATTTTTCTAAAATTTCTAAAACTTGTTTTTAATATATTTCATTTTTCTTTGATATTTCTTATTCTTGATCATGGTTATTCTTAGAATCATACAATTCACTATCTTTCTCTAGATGAATAATGTATGTTTCTATTATATTAGAGAAATGATCCACCACAGACTATTTCATTCCCAATCATTTAATATTTATGAACATGATTTTTCATCCAATTAATTTTCTCTATGAAAAATCTATATTTCCTTCCTTTTATTGAAGGTTTTTCACCTATATTCCATATATTGATTCATTCATGATTTTATTTACATTACCATATACCCATCACTCTATTTAGTGACAGTTTTATGGATTATTTCGTAGAAATATATTCCATTTATTAACTGCTGACATATTGAAAAACCATATACATATTATTCTGATAATTTATTTGATTATTAAAGGATGTCTATTATCAAAGGATTAATTTATTCAGTCCTTAAAATGATTAGTTCATTAAGCATTATTATTGATATGTGGAACTATAATAGCCACCTAATTGATTGATAGTTCTCATGAGAAATACTAACTTGGGTATTTAGTTGTTTATCATCCCAGGACAAAATATTACCTAGACACATGGTCATGATGATAAAATCCGGATTAACTTTTTTAGTACATGGAATTAATAATCCAACATTATGAATTACATCTGTAAGAAACTAGTTATTATTAAGAATGTGAAATTTTAATTTCTCTTATCATACATGGGTATATTATGATTTAATTTTCATTCTAATATGGAATTATTTGTGGTTATATATTCCTTCCATCTTATCTAGTCTTATCATATACTTACAAAAGATCGTTGATTATTATAGCTTATTTTTACCATTACCGATCATTTTTTATCACCCATTCTTTTGTATTACATTCCCCTTGATATGATGAAAATTATTACACATGATATATCTAACAAGATCTCTTATGGGGAAAATTTTTGTAAATGTTAATGATTTATTATGAATTATAGAGTATCTAATAAAATAAAATGTCCATTAGTTGAGAAATAAATGGGTTTAACATTATTATTATTATTCGTTATTATCAAAATCATTAAAACTAAATAATCATGGTAATATATAAAATAATTTTTTATTTATGTTTTTTAATTATGGTATAGTTATGTCTAAGAATATACCATCAGTATCGAAGCCAGTATTAAATGTATTTATTTTTGGCACAAAATATGAGAGTGTGGGTCAAGGGAACTATAAAAATTACGATTTCGATAACATAAATAATGAATCTAGTATGATTTTTAACATATTAACTATAGTATTAAAACTTATCTAATTTTTAATTTATAGTAAATAAAAATATCATTGTGGAAAGGTGTGCATCTCATATGTGGATTCTTTTGTGGTTTCACATGATGTTGGACATCATAAATAGACCTTTGGTGCTACAGGAAAACACATTATTCATAGATGGATGTGGAGATTAATATCCAATTTCTCACCTAATTTGGGATTATTATTTATAAAATATGGGTTATAGATGTTATGTTTATTATGTATGTTGTCTCAAGTACTATTTTTCAATCCATTGTGATGATGATCTGAATACTCTCTCTCGTTTCATTGTGATTGGTTATCTTTGTGGTGTCCTGCTGGATATGTTTATACTCACCTATGTATAGGGTTTTACCATAAATTTCATATCTAATATAGGTGAAATTAATATTTGTAGTGATTATTATGGAAGTATAAGTTGTTGATATTTTATGGTTATGGTGGAGTTGATTATGTTAGGTAGTCAGACATTGGGATATAGAGATGGTCTCTCCCTCAAAGTTCTATTTATAGTAGATTTCAGTTTTGGTTCCCATGCTCAATTTCTATTGTTTCATGTACTTTTCCACTTTATATTATTATTGTTACATTGATTCACATTGATGTATACTTAATAGATGATATATCATTTATTTTTACAGTCTATATGTTTAGTCTTTTATGACACCTCTTCAATATTTCATTGAGTTAATTGTCTATGTGGATACAAGTACTATAGGATAAGACCTCAATTTCAGTATTATAACTACCCGGTGGTTATTGGTTTCCCTTATTCAATAATATATTGGCATGGTGTGTCACACTTAGCTTATCACTATACTAGAGGGCCTTAATAGGTTAGGTTGTGATAGAGTGGTATCAGGGGCCCCCTTTATCCCGATCAATGATTATTTTTTAGTAATTGTTGAGATGATTATATTGGGAACTTAGGGAAATAGTGTAAATGTATCAAAAGTGTCTCTCAAAAAAGGGAACCCAATGTTAGGGTAGGAGTCGATGTATCCATTCCATATTACACTAATTACCTACTTTTATACTCAACATACTAAAGTATCAAAATCAAGGAAACAAGTTGTTCATTCATCATATAGAATAGGGTAGTTTTTATTCCATGTCCTTCATGGGTAATGTCCCTATACAGTTTCTTTGAAAATAGAACATCTTGATAATTTTCAAGATTCATCAATGATGGAAGACTTCTAGGATTGTAATTTAGATTTATGATAAAGACTAGTTTTGCAATTTGTCCTCGGTTCAAGTATTCATTCATGTGGTGTCTCCACTAGGTGGGCTCTAAAAAGGTCTTACATCTTTTGAGAAGTGAATAAACAATCATCTGGTTTCCTAGAATAATGATCATCCACAAGTAGAGTAGTCAATAGATTCATCAGTATAGGATGATGGTGTGCATAGGCTTAGACACTCCAAAATTTAAAATAACCAATACGACATTGGGTTTTCAATGATATAGTCCCTAAGACAGTAGATGATTTAATGGAGGTGGTGTTACATGATTTCTTACTTGTTAGGACCTTGATCTAATAAATAGTTTTTATCATAAATATTATTCTTCATAGAGCTGTTGTTGGTTCGACTAGAACATTTAAGTTACTATCCTATATGGTGTACCCATAATAGGTTTTGAATGGTGGTCATGGATGGTGGTCCTATCATTGAGCCTTCCCTGGGTTGTTTTTGGTTGTTAGTAGAAATTTGTTTTCATGGAATCTAATATGAAATCATCTATGTAAGTAAGAATGACACTTCCCCCACAAGAATTCATCCTTATTACACAATTTAAATCTATTTGGGTTGAAAATATCCACCAAAATTGTATAGTGTTGAGGTGAGGAAGATGATTTCCATTGACTTATATGTTTTAAATTGTTCTAATTTGGTGAGCATTTTGAGTGATCCCTAGTTATAAGTAATATATAGGAAAGATAAATGATAGATTCAAGAAACAACGTCCTATGACTAGAAGTTTTTAGTGTTGGAAAAGGAAATGTTATCTTCACAACTCTATATAAAAAATCAGCATAGTGTTATATCCATGTTTCCCTAAATGTATTCCCACTTCTAGACATAGAATATCAAGTTCAAATTTTTTTTCTCGAAACATATTCATGGAGGATCATAATGTGGAGGATCAATGATCTCGATTCTATTGATAGTGTGAACTAAAGTAGATACGAGAGAGATCCTCATGTGGAATATCTCTATAGAATGTGGTGAGGTACTATGATTTTTTCTTTGATATGGACATGTTTGATACTACCCAAACCTAGTCGACTTCTACCAGTGAGGTTTTTTATACATGAGTTAGTTAGCATGGGTTTAAAATTATTTTATGAGAAAGAATCCCTAACAAAGGATGATGACCTTGTGTGTAACAGGATACATATTATTCCTTATTAGTTAGATATAATGACCCTTGGAGATGTGGATTCAGTGAAATTTTATTATTATTGATGTAGGATTGGTACATGGATGGATGTTCTAGGTTTAACTCCCCATCAAGATTTTGTTTTCAAAATTAAAATGAAACAAGGACATATGTATATCAGTTCTAGAATATCGGATTTCAATTTGTAACTTTGGAAAAAATAGGTATGGTTAGAGGAATCTACAGAGGAGGGGATTGATAGAACCGGTGTGTTCTCATGTGTAGCCCAGTGTTGAACAACTAGGAGGTAAATTAAGAGGTTGAGGATTGGTTTGGACTGACATTTCTTAAACCAGGTGAGGCAGGATGGAGTATCAACCCATGAAAATTAACGAAATCTTCGACCAGTGGTTAAGGGTGATGTGGTTCTCATATTTTGAACCTATGTATGGTAATCACCAACAACGAGTTCAAGAATAGGATATACTATACGGTGATTCCTAGAGCTTCTATGTTAACATTGAGTTCTTTGTCTTCCAATTTGGTAGGTTGGACACCCTAGAATGATTTTTTGAACTTTTGAACCAGATCCCTAACCCATAGTCAATTGGTTTGTAGTAGTATTCTTTGGGGAAATTCTGTTGTACTCACCATCGGTGGTGGAGCATGTGATAAACTTGAGGAAGTTTTAGGGCATTCCCCATATATAACAACATTATGAGGAGTTCTAAAATATATAACATTATATTTATATTCTCTAGTTATTATGATATGTATTCTATTACATGGCAGTGATATTAGACCTAACAATTGTCGAGGGAGTGCTATATTTCAAGCCACAAAAACGTTTTTCCATAATTATGATGCTCATAGAATAGTTTTCAATCCACAATAATTGATCACGGTGACTAATTAATTTAACTCCATGTAATTTTCCCTTCATACTAAGGATGGTTTAATAAAAATATAGTCGATTACTATCATGCTGTAATTTTTTTATCATGTTAGGGATGATCAACTTTAATATAATGATGATGTGATCTTTTAGGACCATATATCCACAGGAAATGATCCTAATGAATTTTAAGAATGTGGGGACCACATCATCATTGTTTGATAATGAGCGATGACAGCAGTCATGTAGTGAGAGGAAAATACCAGGAGGCTTCCTTCCCTTAGTAATAAATCCAAGTGATGTGATGATGCATTTGGATCCCTTTCCATTATATTGGGTGTCTGATAATGTGGTATCATGTTTTAGAGTTTATCTCTGGATATGTCACATGCCTAAAGGTAGAGATTTATGTTCCCAGATGAGAGAGTAAATGAGATGGTGTAATTGGGATTTTCATGAAGATTAATCCCTGATTAGTGATAGTTCATGATTCTATATGATTGATCTTAGGCCAACACACCAAAGTAGATTTTAGTGCAATTCGGGATGCATTAGCATGTAGTAAGCAATCTGGATTATTAGAATTACTATAATGATCATTTCAGACTATGATACCCACTTCATATCATTATTATGGAGAGGGTGATAGATTCTATTTGGACTGATATTCATTTGAACTAAGTGTTTCGACCTCAGACATACGCTCATGAAAATTAGAACATTTTGGGTTTAGTTAACTTTCTTCAACTGTGCATTGTGGTTTTGGTCCATAGTTTTGGAGGATCATATTCAATTGTTGGAGTTTTTATACCTTAGTAGTTAACACTCAACCATCGATGTAGCAACATTTGAGATCAAGTCCAATAGATATTTTTAGCCACCGATGTGCTACTCAAAGCCAGTGGGAGACTATTGTTTTGGGAATGGAGTTAGTTCTAGTGATGGTGTTGATGGTGTAGTTTATCTGAGGGTGAATTAGGGATTCCTAAAAATGGTAGGGGTCCATTTTGGATCTTTGAAATTAACCATTATAGTTCTATGATGATATCTGGTGTTTCGAGAGATCTCTCCTCATTAAGTATTATAGGGATTTAGATTTAATGATAAAATATTTTCAGGGTTCATAGGACATTTTTCTTATTATTGTGATGGGTTATTGAGGTGGAATACCATGGGACCCTGTAATCATAGTTATACTCAGTGTTTGTGGTTTTCTAGGTGTCGAAAATGTGGAGATATATGCATGAGTTCTACAGGGAGGAGTTGGATGTTGATGGTGGAGTTTCCCATTTCAGTGAGTCTGAGTAGCCCGATGGTGGTTTTGAATCGATTGAAAAATAACTTTTCAAAGGTATGTATTTTATATGAGAGTGTGTTTTTATCCATAAGATAACATCTAAGACATATCTTTGAAGCGGGATACCAATATTGTATCTTATTATAAAAACATCTGAGTAGTTTTTTTCTTTTCTTGATGAAAAGTTGTGATGTGGGGGAGAGTGTGACAACTCTATTTTTTTAATGAATGAATTTTTAATATTTTGAGGAATATTTTCTAATTCAGGTGTAGAGTTGGTATGGAATTATCAGGCCAAGGGTGGCATGAAAATTATATAAGAAAAATAATAATTATATTTTAGGAAGTGTGTATATTTTTTTTAAATAATAAAGACACCGAAAGGTGTTCTATATAGATATTTGAAGGCTGTCATTAAATATAGAATTCATGTTTTACCGTTTTCATGAAATTATAACACTCAATGTTGGATTTTTTGTTAAAATTTTGTCTTGGGTGAATTACAGAATTAATTTATTAATTTATTTATTTATTTTCAATTACCTTGATCATCACACTATTTAAACCTGGTTATGGTCTAGTTCCAGGGATATCCATATAACCTACGGTAGTTTAGGAGTATTGTTGGAGGATAGATTCATTGGGATGACAGATTTTGGTCGAACAGATCGGTACTACTATGATTTTCTATAACAAAGAGCTTAGTCGATATCTTCAACAAATTCAGCATGTGATCGTTATTCATAAAATAAATTTCCAAACATGAGTTAGGGTTTTTTTATGGATTTAATACTTATTTTTATCTCATGGGGTACATGATTCAATCCTTCTAACAAGATTGATTCATGGATTAGTGATTGATTTACAATATTACATTATCTTTTGTTTGTTGGGAATTGAGGTATTAGATTAATACCATTATTATTGTTTCTTAGTTAAACATTATAACTAATGCTAATCTAGGATGACCCAAAAAATGGATGAGTTCTATTAATCTTTTCTATTTTGTTCATTTATTCCCCAATCAGGGCATTTTCATCATTAGTGTGCCCTCGGTAAATAGATCAATATATACCAAGGAACTGATCACTGATAAATCAGTCATTGGAATTATGTTTAGTTATATTGGATATGAAATAGTGGTCATGTTCATGATCATGGTGTGTTCTTGTGTGTTGGGTGATTGAAATATTTCACTAGATATGTCCACTCATGGGTTTTTTCGTTCAGAATGGCGGTATAATAAAGGATATTCATTGGTAAATCTGGTGAATGGAATCTATCCACTAACATCGAATCAGGAATGGTTGGCTATTGATTCATGAACCAGGTGCATGATTTATTAGGGATCTAGCATTGGTGGAGGTGTTGGAAGACGATATGTGTTGTATCTGAATTTAAATGTAAATCTTGACTACATAGTGTGTATTCCAATGTGAAATAATACATGCAGTCCCCTCTAAGTAGTGGCTAAGAATTACAAGTTGAGATAAATATTACTCACCATGTGGTGTCCCAACAAACCATGAGACTCTTATCTAACTAGATTGACCTATATATGGAGTACATGACTAGATATACATGGGTGTATACATGAAATTTTAATCAGACCACACAATATATATACCTTGGTGGATAGATTTGTGTGTGTTGGGAGTAACCTCCAAAGAGTCTATGTACCCCAAACTCCAGGTATAGTGGGCCAGACACTGTGTACATATAAAAGTACTCAAACATTTCCTGAGTACATAGGTATGCCCTGAGTATACAGGCATAGACCATTGTACATTGGATAAAACAGACGACAATCCATGTGCTAGAGAAACCTCTACACAACATGTTACCTATTTGGGAATTATGTGTATCAAGAGGAAGACATTCCATGTGAGATAGAGAGTCACAAGATGTACAAGAATCTTAGAGAGATGATGTGTCCCCAATGAAGCATGCTTTGTATTACTTTAGGGCATGTTGGAGACCTAGATCTCTTACCTGGTATACATCCTTCTTTGAGAGTCATATTTTGGGCCATGATTATCTTATCTATTGTGTTTTCCCACATTATATGTGATTTTCCCTTCATAATGTCTTATGCTATATGATGCAAGGTGTTATAAGAGTGATGCTTCTTCAAAATATGCTTCGGAGATGGAAGTGTTAAGGAAATATCATCATAGAGATATTGAGGTTCACAACCCCTATTGAATTAAGGAACTTGTCCCCATTCTTTCAATAAGGTGGAGTCTTACCCCCGTTATTCAGTATACATTGTATATACTCTATTTACTAAGTGGAATCCCCCCTCTAATACACTGGGGTGTAGTTCCTCTATTTACCGAGTAGATCCCCCTTAAGCACATAGGCTTAACTCCTCCACCTATATATCTGACCCCACCTGATGTACCAGGGGTGTGACCATCAACTGGAGATTATCCCCCCATGACTATGGAGCATAATAGAAATGTACAGTTCCACCATGTGGATTTTTGTGAGATTACACATGATGCATGGAATAAAATATAGTCTTTTAGGGAAGTCGGATGACTCATTGTTATTAATAGGATGTGGAGATAGACATCAACTTTATCTCTTCATATGGGATTCTTACTGAGAATACATGGGTTAAACTTTTATGGTTATTATTAATTTTTTCCCATGTATTGATTAAAATTCCCTTATAGTGATGGGGTACTAAAATCTTGAGATATATTGTGTTTGTAGATTTTAGGGTGTCCTACTAGGATTCTTTATAATAACTCCATCTTGGGATTTTCCTAAAAATTTATTGTCTAATGTATATGATTAATAGACTAGATGTGACTATTTTAGACTTGTTTTTAGAAGGGTCCAACATTACATGGTGGTTCAGACCATGCTCAGTGGCACGAATCTAGGATTTGGAGTCGGGCTCTCACCCCCTCCACTATATACAGTTTATTTTAGTTTGGGTTTCCCTAATGTATTTTTGATTGATAAAGTATTTTCCCTTGTTATATATTTTTTATTACATTTATGCACTCTAATATTTATTTAATAAATTTTATCATATACATTGTCCCACTCTAGATGTTTAGTATTTTATGGTACCCTTGAATAATTCATGGAGTTGGTTTTGTGTGCTTATAGGTTCTTTAGGATAAGGCCTGCCAATTTAGTATTATGCATAATCATTAATTCATTCAAACCCATTGTCTATTGAAGATAGGATTGGGGTGTCTCACACGACTTACCACAGGCTTGGATAACTCATGTGGATATGGGTTTGACAGAGTGGTATCAAATTTGTGCATTTCCCTAGTTTATGTTTACAGTTCCGACCTTATTGAGAGGATTGGGTATGAAACATATTAAAATAGGTTCAAAGCTTCTCATGTGTGGTTCTAAGGAAAGAGAACCTATTGTTTTCATAGAAGCCGATGCATCCACTCACCTGGACACTGATTACATTATTCTCGATGGTGGTCATAGTGAATGTGATTGTCCCACATGGATAGGGACCCTCTTGATGGTGGTCAGGGAGGTGATTCTTCTACAGGGTTTCAAGGGATGTTAGTAGAAAAATATTTTGTTGGTATTCTAAATGAATTTATGCATTCAAGGAAGTAGGAAATACTACACCACCAATATTCTTCCTTTTGACATGATTCAAAACAATGTTGGAGAGTTAGTACCACTCAATTTAGATAGTTTCATTTTTTGGTAGATTAGTTCCATCATCTTTTATATTTGAGATTGTTCTGATGTGGTGAGGTGTGAGATTGAGAAAATGGTGTAAGGAATATTTGGGAGAGGGATATTATAGTTTCAGGAAACATGATTTTGTGACAAAAAGATTCAAATGTGGTTCAAATTTTTATATGTGTTCTCCATGATCCATCTAAAATATTATCAAATACTCATATCCATGTTTCCCAGAATATATCCCTAGTTTGGGACCAAGAGATAATAAAGAACACTTTTAGCCCTACCTTATTATTGGTCACTCCTAAAGAGAAGGATCATTGATCAAAACTATATAGAAAGGGTCAGATCTCTACTCAAATTGAATCATTCTATAGAGGATAGTGATACCCTAAAATGTTTTCCTCGGTATGGACTGGTAGACTACTATCCCTTCCCATTTGACTACTACGAGTGAGGGTTGTTCAAAACATGATTTAGTGGAATTGGGTATACACTTATTTGGTGATAGTAAATCCCATGAAGAGTAGTATGTTCCTATGTACTGGAGGATAAATATTATTCAACATTAGTTGGCTAGTAAGAACCTTGGAATAGTGTATTGAATGCACATTGTATTATAGTGTTTTCAAGGATTCTTGAGGATAAAATCCCTAAAGATATTATAGGTTTACCTTCCAATCCAGAGTTACTTTTATGCTATCATGACCAGCCCCTCAGGGATCGTTCTATGACTATTCCATGCCCACTTTCCATAGGCCAGATGTTGGTGATTAGCATCGAAAAAGTGTTTCCCTAATACGAGAAGGTGTTGCCTTTTAACTTGTACAGACACACAGTCCATAAACACCCCAAGAAGCAACCATGAAGTAAACTGTTGTAGTAAAAGATTGCTGAATGTAAAGGGGTTGGAAAACAAGCCCAACTGGAATGTACAAGTACAGCTGAGAAATAAAAATACAACTATGAAGTGAAAAATAGCTCATGGATCATCGACCGAGGATCCTACTAGAAGGGTTGGTACAACTCACAATATGTAGTCCCTCTGTCACATCACACCAAATAGCCACCTCTGAGAACCATCCAGTCCTAACTCCCTCAACCTCGATAAATGGTTTTTTTCGTCTACAGAATACCGAACAAGGTGCGGGTATATCCATTATAGGGGTGAGTATAACGATTCTCAGTAAGGACCTCGAGACCCCTATAGGTCTCCCAAAGTTCCACAAAGTAAAAACCAGAGATCAAAACCTTGATCTCAAGAACAAAGCAATAGATAACAACTCTACTTAGTTATATGCCCATACATATACCTAAGTTATCATGACATACAAATATCATTAATGAGGGATGAATACCAAAAAGGTAACACTATATAGGTAGAAGTACCACAAAGGTTACACCACGAAGCTAAAAGTACCACACAGGTAACATCACGAAGACAACACCATGAAGGTAGAAGTACAACATAGGTAATGCCACGAGGACAACACCACGATGGTAGAATTACCACACATGTAACACTACGAAGACAACAACCCGAAGGTAGAAGTACCACACAGGTAACCCCAGGAAGATAGAATAGACTCATCTCACAATCAAGTTGAACATAAGTATAGAAGTACAGAAGATTAGTCGTAGGCTAGATCATCTTATTCTGTTATGTAGAATTGCTATTAAACCACACAAGATCGATAGGTAATAACCCCTACTAACCAACATTGTATCTTTCCCACACAAGATCGTTATACGCTAACCAACATAGGATCCCTAAGCACTAAACCACATAAGATCTGATATATGTTTTCCCACACATGTTTGATAAATGGTAACCCACTTAGGATCATGGTTCATTCATCAAGTGACAGCATGCCAAATGATTCCTTACTCCAGGTGCACTTGAGTTCTGTATAATCTTCCCTTCTAGATATCAGTCATACCTCAATCACCACAAATCTCTACATAGTAACCCAATGTACGACCATGTCGTAAGGTTTCCAATGTGACAGACGGTGCGTCAACCGGAAACTCAGTCTGTGAGTTATAAGCATTTTAGTTCTGAGGACCCGGTTGGATTTGGGTTCAATCCAATCCAATCATACTGCAACTATCTCCAAAAATCAAGTGGTGTATACCAAAAGGACCGTCTCAATCCAAGGATTCAAATTTCATATAATGTTCATCCAACTGACATTTGGTTCTCAAGATATGTACCTTTACGTGTTTTTGGGTCCTTTTGTGCACATGTCCAGTCCGACCAGGTCGGACCGACTCGACTTGGGTCCAACCAAGCTGGGCTGGGCCACAACGGGATTGGTCTGCTGGTCTAAGGTCCAGCCCACTAGTCCGAAGTCCAGATCATTGGTCTGAGGTCCGGCCTGTCCCGCAAAGTGGGTGGCCCGCAAGGGGCATCCCTACCCACAAGGGGGTGTGGCCCGCTGGTCCGGCCTGCGGTGGCGTCCTCCCTAGCCAGAGTGGGGTGGGGGGTGGATCCCCAGTCCCCCAAACGTCCTAGTGTCCATTTGGATTTTGAATTAGCAACGCCACTTGGGCACCTCCCGGTTGTCGTGGAACCTGCCGGTGGTGCGGGTTCCCCTTCCGCCGTGGCTTCGACTGCGACCCCTTTCTCAATAACCACACATCGCTCGCACTTCCCTATCCTTATATGGCCAACTGATGTGCTGGTCATCTCTTCTGACAACCACCGCTAATGAGCTATGTTTGGCTGATGTGTTGGCCACCTCCTCTGACAGCCGCCACTGACGAGATGTGGCCCCTTACTCACAGGCGGCATGCGACGGTGTTCCACACCTCCTCCGCGACCGATATGTGTCGGCCGCTCCACTGACCACCATAGATTAGTGCCACATTCTCCTCTTGCAGCGCGTGATGGTGCGCTACCTCCATCGTAGCTGGTTGGTGCCGTCGTGTTAATGGTCGTCCATGGAGGTGCAAGCGTAGCAAGGTAGAGGACACTCGAGGATGGTTTCGTTAGGCCCGCACCCTCAAAATTATCTTTTAATCATGAGGTAGGATTAAAGGGTTCAAGATATTAAATTGAATTAATCGAATAGAAATCAAACCCCTACCTCAAGAATGATATAGAATGCCCGCGATTGAGGTAGTGGGTCGGTTTTCACCGTCCCCGGAAACCAGCCACCAACGACTTCGCTCGATCGTTGATATTCGGTTTGGGGTTTCACTATCGCTCTACACTGCTCGCTGGAACCAACTTCTTCCGCTAAGGGTTTAGTGTCTTGCCACTTTTTCAGCACTTCGTTTCTTGGTGAAGTAGTGTCGACACCTCTCCCCAAGCTCTATATTAATAAGAGAGTTGGAGGATAAGAAATGATGTTGGGAATTAATGGGGGCTCATTAATTAGAAAATTTCCTAATTCCCCAATAGTGAAATTATATAGGTTTTAAAGGTAAATCCATTTATTGTCTTGACACTTCGCAGGTCACACGTTGTTGCTTGTTCGTTGAAGGAGAAGATAAAATGAAAATAAAATTGATATGTTATTTTATTTTTTTCTTTTAAAATTCCCATAACCTAACTTTTACTCTTGTCCCACTGCGGTTGAAGTAAATCCCCCATAAGGGAACCCCAGTGTTTGGGATCCAATAACGCCTTCATATTTTTAAACTGAGTATAGGTTCAATAGATATAAAACTCTGGTCGTGTGTTTACCAAATGCACCTTAAAAGAAAAGTTCAGAAATTCATTTCAGGCACATTGGGTCTCAGAATCACGCACCGTCAATTTTCGCATACTTGTAATAATTCTATATATATATAATTTACATGGAAAATATGGGTCTTTACATTCCCCCAACCTTTGGGATTTTCTTCCCTTAAAGACACAACATAGACTAAGAAAAAAAATAGGGGTACTGGGCATGAATATGATCCTCCGACATCCATGTGCTCTCATGGAGGTTCATGTGTTGCAAGCGAACACACACCAGATGTATCGACCGCCCACAGAGGAACCTCTCCTGTCGATCCCCAATCTCTACTGGAACCTCCGTAAACGTCACCCCATTATCAATGTCCATATCATTATGGTCGACGATGTGAGATAGGTCATGCATGTATCTCCTGAGCTGGGATACATATATGACGTCATGCACCCTCTCCAGCATTGGTGGAACTGACAAGTGGTATGCCACCTCACCTATCCTTGGAAGCAACAACAATGGTCTGATAAACCTCGATGATAACTTGCTGCCTAGACCAAATCTCTGTAAAACTAATTGGGGTGAGACCCATAAGAATACATTGTCTACCTCCTTAAACTAAAAATGCATCTGCCTCCTGTCATCATAAGACTTATGTTTTCTCGTTGTAGTCTTCATCCACTCCTAGATGATCTACAACTTCTCAGTGGTAGCCTATACCAATTCTGGACACATAAGTGATGACTCCCATGTGTCGTCCATCATAGAGGTGATCTGCAAATTTGACCGTATAAGGCCTCAAATTGTACCATACTGATGGTGGAGTGACAACTATTATTGTTTGCTAACTCCCCCAAGGGCAAGTGATCCTACCAAATAAATCCAAAATATAGGATTCAAGCATGTAGCATTTCCTCCAACATCTATATAGTCCACTTTTTTGACCATCCTTATGAGGATAAAAGGCAGTGCTCAAACGTATCTGAGTCCCAAACACCTCATGTAATTCTATAGTGGTTGTGCGAAGCCTACTGGAACTCGATGCATGACCTTCAGTTGTTGACATGCGAGGCATCAAGAAACAAACTCTGCCAGTAAATTCTTCATCCCTGGCCAACAGTGCTGACAATGGATGTCCTTGTACATCTTCACCAACCTATGATGTACAGCCAGAGGGGATGTATAGAACTCCCTCAACACCTCTTTCCGTGTAATGCCCCGACCATTGAAGCCTAGAGCTGGTGAATTATTTTAATACATTGACATGATCAAAAGGGATCAAATCCCAAAAGACTAATCATTTTAGTAGCCTTGGAAGTACTAGAAACATTCATAAGTTTTACATTACATTATAAAATAAAAAACAACAACAAAATTTCCTCCATCGACCACATTCATATCTATTAGACTATCCTTGCAGGTCAATCATAATATAGTTATTCGAATCCAGGGAAAAATAAAACATTGAAATGGGTGATCTCAAATGCTCAGTAAGGGTATGCAATACAGCCGATGATAACATAAACATCAGTCATGGTGAATAAATAAAAACACATGACTTTAGAAATAATAAACAAGAACACTTTATGGTAGGAATATGAGCTGAATAAATAATTTCATAACAAAACACAATCATGGGTATTCTACTAGTCGAATAAATAATTGAACAATCATTATTATTTTTATTATGAGGGAATTTATAATACCGGACATTCAGAAACATTTTTTTCAAGGCCTCAACCATAAAATCTAAAAATTATTAAGGCCTCATCCAAAACAATATATCAAATTGTAAAAGGCCTCAGGAAATTCCACATCTAATTGTCTCATGAGACCTACCGATGCGCCGTGGAGCTATAGCGAGCTCCACCCGTCACTTACTATGTCTAGTACATTCCTCATATGAAATGGTTGAAACATATCATAATCATTCCTATTAAAACTATAATACGAAATTTCTATAATTTAACCATAAACCATGAATTATATAAATATAAAACATCCACAGTCAAATATATCAAAAAAACATCAACACAATATGTATGATTTGTATCATAATAAATCTGTCTCGATAAATAATAATACCCCTTTATGGATGTTGACATTGTTTAAAATAATCGTTAAAAATCATTGAGAGAAATATCCCTTTTTTCATGAAATCATTTAAAAGTTGCATAATTTATAAAGTCATTTAAATGATACTTTTGAATCATAGTGTCCCTTAACACTTTGAATCTTTTAAAATTAATTAACATTTTAAAACATTCATGTCCATATAAATAAATCCTTAAAACCTTATGGAAAACATGGACATTAATGAGAAAGGTTTGGAAGAATAAATCTTTAAAACATTTAAAATGATGTTTTACTAAAAAATTCCCTTAAAATCCCTTTGAAAACTCTATTATGAAACACGAACATGGATAATAAATATGTCTCAGTTGATACTTACAAAAAAACAACCTCAGATAATAAAGAGATTTTGGAATTAACCCTTACCTTTACATTCAATTAGTCGTGGGTATGTTTAACTTCGGGTATAACGAACATAGTATGTTATTAAATTAGACCAGAACCAAATTAATATTTATGATATAATACATTAATCATTTATTACTTTATATTACCCATTTAATAAAAATTTCTATGTTAAATTAACAATTCGGGTAGTAATAACTTTCTCTATCATACGTGTATTAACTTGTTATTCTTGATTGTATCACTTAGATCATGACTTAAATACTTCCAGAATATAAAACAAGATTTATATATCATATATATCTAGAATATGAATATGATTAAAAATTTGATATATGAAATGGAAAAAACCGTTTATGGAGCCAGTAGGTCGTATGTACGCACAAACGTTGTTTACGTCTTCATATTGTATTGAACGGAACTATGTTAATAACATATATTTAAATATATATATATATATTTATTTATTTATGTATATAGTAGAATTATTATGCCATATATTTTATACTTATTAATAATATATATTTTTATAATCATCGTTGAATGGTGAATGTGGAAATGAATCTCATCGCTTCGTGGAGACGGTAAGCCGTACGTACACACGAGCGACAATATCATTAAATTAGTGATTAAAAGGTGTGGATTTGGATTGTATATCATATATACAGAATCATTAAAATGTTATATTTATTATTTACATCAGTTATAGTAATTATTATACCCATACAAATAATGATGTGATTGAATAACAAACTACCCCACGACGTTGAGACGGTAAGTCGTACATACACATGTATGATGAGTTTGTCATTTATAGGATGGATAGAATGAAACATATGGTTATACCATATTCATAATAACATCACAATATTTAGAACGTATTGGATTTATTATTTGGGTATGGAAACAACAATGAAATAGGAAGTGGGGTAAGAAATGAACTAGAAAGAGGGTGGTAAAATTATTACCTCTTCTTCAGGTGTTTCCTTTTGAGTTTATCAAAAGGGAACCTTGAGTTATATTTCACTTCAATTTAAGGCCTCTAGTTTGAAGTGAGGGAAGATGGAAAAATATTTTTCCAGGGTTAGGCCGATCCATATGGCTCTTGAGTTGTGAAATTAAGAGAAGGAGAAGTACCCTTTTATAAGAGGGGATAGGGTCACTTTAGGAAAAGCTTGAATTATTATTTTATTATTCAATCGTATTCGGTTTATAATGGCTCCAAATGAATTTATTTCGAGCCTCAAGTGGTTATGGGTCGAAATCCTCTCAACCAATAGGTTTTAGACATGTTCACATTACCATATTAACCTTATCTTTTATATTTAACTCTTAGTTAAATAGTTTGACATTTACCATGTCTCCTTCTATTTTTATATTATATGATTAATGAAATTACTATAAAATTACAAGAGAACTCCAAGTGGTTCACTAATGAAATATATATCATTATAATATTCCTTTGGAAGATCCTTATATTTGAGGATTGTTATATAATTTAACAATATATTATTTGTTTTAAAAACTCATTTATACCAATTTGATACTCTTTGGTATATGGTTTTTGTGCAAGTCATAAAAGCATGATTAATTCAAAAAAATACTTTGAATCAACCCTAATATTTCATATTCCCCTATACAATTCGTGTATGTCATTAAAACATTGAAAATATATTTATTTTAATATTTATTATACCATTTATTTTCTTCTTTCATTAATAAGGTAATTATTTTATCATCATTGTGTCCTAAATAAATTTAATTAAATAATGTCTAAAAATTATAAAAAAAATACAATTATATATTTAAACCTTTAATCTTTATAATAAATTTTTATAGTAGAATTTATCTTATAAATAACCCTATATTAAAAATGGTTTAGTTAGTAAACATTGAATTTAACACTTTTAACTTTTCTTTAAATAAAATAATAATAAATGTCCTAATCTTATCCAAGTATACCTAAAAGATGGTATTTTATTCTTAAGGTTGTTGGTGGACAAATTACAATTATCCAGTTGAATTAGGACATGTGTTAGGGTAATAATAATACCAAATTTACCATTAATCACCCTATTTACATTTAACAGTGCTAAATAAAAGTCAAAAGTTACTATTCACCAAAATTATTTTCATCTTATTGAATCACATTTAACTTACTGATGTCGACCATTTCTCAAAAAATTTTTAAATTCAACTCACAGAAGTGGTAAAATTATGTTTTAATAAAAATTTCAAATGCTCCTAGAAGGTTGGTAAAAGACGGTAAAAAGTTCAATAAAATTTAATGAACTAATATTATAATAAAATGACACCAATGAATTACATTTTAATTATATAGGTATTATATATCAATTTTTAATTGAAATAAATTTATATAAAATACATAATTATTTAAAGAAAACGTTGGTTTTAAATAATAACGTAGTGTTTTTCACTATTCATCTAAAAATGACAGTTTTCAGAAAAATACCAAAAAATTCCCCTAAGATAATTTTGATATTATGAATTGAAAAATGAAGTCTAATTTACCAAATTCAATAGATAGAGGTTTGATATATTAATTTAAAATTACTTTCTGTTGTCAAAATCAAAAGCGGGTTTTTAAAAAGTAAAAACTATCAAAAGAATGACATGTGTTTATGTCAAATTTAAATGTGAAATTAGTTATAATGACCTAAATTGTATTAAATGATAAAAATATAATCTAATTATACTTCAAAACCATTCTAATTCATAATTAAACTCTATAAATTATTTCGATTAAAAAATTGTCTTCAATTATAACATAGTATTTTTCCCTATTCATCAAAACATGAATGTTAACAGAAAAGTACCAAAAATTTATGCAATATAATTTTTTTTGTCTCGATTTAAAAATATTATTTAATATCATTAAATTGAATATATAAAAGTGTAAAATATCGGTTTTAAAAAGGGTTCACCCTTAAAAGGCTGTAAAATTGAATTTTTTGAAAAATACTTCTTTAATCTGAAAAAATGAATTTGTTCTAATGTTATGTCTAAAAAAATAATCTGGATGTTAAAATTATTTAGAGTAGATATGACTCAAAATTTAGTTAATACTATTCATAAACAGTTTTTAAAGGGAAATTTTGGTAAGTTGGGATGCGCTCGAACTTGGTATTGCATGTAGCGCAAGCTATTTAATTAATTTAATGAGATAATGTTCTATGAAATCATCTGGTGTAACATTATCCCCTCCATCAATAAATTGTATCCTCACAATGTGAAATTGTTTTTCAAAAATAAATGGTTAAAAATAGAAAAATACCATTGTGGAAAACCGATATCAGAAATTGGGTTAATAAAATTTAGGTTTAGTAAAAGGGAAAGGGAAATGAAAAAGTCATGACCAAATTATTATCTCAATTAGGAGAAAATTGGTGGCAATTAGAGACACTTAATTGTAGTAATATATAAATATTTATAGTTTTTTATTGAGTTCATAAATCACGAACAAGTGTACAATTGAGGGCCTCAAAGCCATCAATCTATGATGATTTAAAATATCATCAGTTCAACAAAACATAAGGTATTTGGATAACACATTATTCTTTTTCAGATCTATTCCATAAAGATTAAGAATTAATTTCATTATAGAAAAAGAGAAAATTAATATTCACTTGAGAAGTAGAGTTACATCCATTAATTAATTCCAACAACAAACTCATCTTGCACTCCGAAAGATAATAGAATTCAAAAATATTTTATTTATCCTAATCCTATAGGGTTCCAAAAAATGGATTTATAATTTCTCTATCAGCCCATTTTTTTTAAAAAAAACCTACATTATACAAACCAGTACATCGTGTAGGCTAGTGGTAAGTGATTCACCCTTGTCGCCCTTCGGTTGTGGGTTCAAGTCTCACGACCTTTCTAGATGCGACAGATTGTCGCCCGACCTCCGCATTGTCCTTTTTATAACAATACAAAAATTAATATGAATAAGTTTTCTTAACCTTAAACAATAGTATCCAATGTTTAACATAACCCATTCCAACCATTAGACTTATCCAAAATACTTCTGTAAAAAGTCACAGTCCAAAATATATAAGGATGGTAAACACAATGAAGATTCTTTTTCCATGTAATAACATGTGAATTACTTCATCCTGTATTCTCTTAAATCACTATAACACCCTGAATTACCTTAAAATCTTATTGATTAGTTTCAAGCTCCCTTATTCGTTATATAATAAGGGATATACTTCTTCTATCTAAAAATTGTGTAAAATGAAAAAATGATGGAATATACAAATCATTAATCAGTTTCAAGGTAGTCAACAATATCCAATATAATATATCCAAATCAATCATTTATTTATTTCAAAATCACTACCTCAGTTTTAGAACCATATTATGGTTAATCTTTTTAAAAACAATATATTTTCCAAAACAAATTTTACCTTCTATTGAGTCACTTTATATGCTTCAACATAATCTCAAGTTCTTAATGAAGTAGTACTACAGTACAATCTTATTATACTCTATAATTTTTATAACATGTACATCGTTAATAAAATAATAGAATGACACAATACATTAACAACAACATAATAAATCTAATCATTCATCTTCATCTTCGGTAGTATCATAACTGGATTATTATCCAATAACACCATTTGGGGTATACTCTGATGATTTGTATATTGCTTCACGTAGTGTCCTTACTCCTTACAGATGATACATAGTACATTTGAAACTTTTTTTATAACCATGCAATCACATACATGGTGTCCTTTTTCTCCACACTTATATCAAACTCATATTCCCTTCAAGCATTTTCCAAGGTGATTCTTTCCACAGTTATCACATATGTGAAAATCATTCTTTCCCTTATTACCTTTATCCATCATTCACTCTTCCATCATTTTCTTCTCTTGATTCCCTTCAAAGACATAGGAATCAGAAAATTCTATACTTATATTACTAACAAATGATACTATTTCTTCATATGCTGAGAATATGTGGGAGACTATTTCCCTTTTAAATTTTACCTTAATACCATGACAGATATGATACATCTTAATTTTTCGATCATGTGTATTGTAGGAATTGTAATTTCTTCTACTAGGTGCCATTTTATAATAATGGAATATACTAGGTTATTTTATGAATTGAAATTCATAATTAAAAACATGTAAAATAAATAATTTAAATTGAAAAGGTTATTCATATAATCTATAATCATAAAATGTTTTCTTTGTGGAAGTAATTACTCCAAAATCCTTCATAATGGATTGTAATGAAAACGTGAATAATTCTAAGCATATCCCATGGTAGTGTCGAAACCAAGAGTTCATCAAGGCCTGTTTTCATGTACCAAGATACCCCGTGTCAAGCATGACACACGTTGTTGGATTTTTCACTTTTAGGTGCATCTGTCCGAGAGCCGCCTCTACCAGTTTGTATCCGGAACGGTATGTATAGCTTGGAAAATACACCAAATCTCTACATTACCAAAATTCTAGAAAGTTATTCTATAATAATACCCAATTTTTATCATATGATAATGTTATCTAATCATATTTTATCTAAATATAGCTTCCACAGTTTTTACTAAACTTCCTCTCATACCAACTGTAACACCCCTACCTCAAAAGCCCATAACTGGTGCATTATTTTAATATATTGGCATGATCCCAAGGGATAAAATCCCAAAAGACATACCAGTTAAGTAGACTTAGTTGTACTAGATACATTAATAAGTTTTACATTAAATTTTAAAATGAAAAATAACAAGGAAATTGTCTCCATTAACCATATTCATATCTTGTAGACTATCCCTACAAGTCAATCATAATATTCTTCTTCACATCATAGGAAAAATAAAACCTAGAAAGTGGTGAGATCAAATGCTCAGTAAGGGTATGCAATGCAGTAGAAGATCACATAAACATTTGGCCAGGTTAATAATTAAAAACACATTCCTTTACATATAATAAACATGAACTCTTTATGGCAGGAATATGAATTGAGTAAAAAATCAATAATAAAACATAGTCATGGGTATTATACTAGTCGAATAACCTCATGAACCATCATTATTATTTTAATAATGAGGGAATTTATAAGGCTAGACATTCTGAAACATTTTGTCACAGCCTCGACCAAGTCGTCTAAAAATGATTAAGGCCTCGACCAAAACCATATTTCAAATTGGGAATGTCCTCGTCGAATTCCACATATAATTGTCTCATGACACCTACCGATGCACAGAGGGGCTATATAGGCCTCCACTAATCACTTAATAAGTCCAATACATTCCTCATATGAATAGTCTGAAACAAAACATAAACATTCATATTAAAACTAGAATACAAAATGTCAATTCTTTAACCATAAACCACGAATGGTATAAAAATAACACATCCACAATCAAATATATCACAAAACCATAAAAACAATATGGAATATTTTTATCATAATTAATCAACCTTGATCAAGAATAATATCTCGTAAAGGATGTTGGAATAGTTGAAAATGGTCAGTAAAAATATTTGAGAGAAATATTATTTTTTTATAATTAAATCATTTAAAAGTCTCATAATTTATAATGGAAGCCATTTAAAAGATAGTTTTAAATCAAAGATTCCCACACCAATTTGAAACTTTTTAAAGGAATTAACATTTAAAAAAATCATATCCATATAAATAAATACTTAAAACCATTTTGAAAACATGGACATTAATGAGAAAGGTTTAGTAGAATTATTCCATACAACATTTTAATTGAGGTTTTAGTAAAAAAATACCCATAAAATAATCCCTTTAAAAACTCTTTTATAAATCATGGACATGGATAATAAATATTTCCAATTAGATTCTAACATAAAACCAACCATGGATAATAATGAGAATGGAGTGTTAACCCTTACCTTGTACTTTCCATTTGTCATGGGTAAGTTTAACTTCATGTATGATGACCATTGTATGTTTTTAAATAAAAAAATGACCATATTAATATTTATGATATCATACATGATTAATTTATGACTTTATACTACCCATTTAATAGTAATTTCCATGTTAAATTAACATTTCGGGTAATAATCGTTTTCTTTATCATACATGTTTTAACTTGTTATTCTTGATCGTATCACATGGAACATGAGATAAATAAATCCAGAATATAAAAAATGTTTTATATATCAGATATATTTAGAATATAAATATGTATAATAGATATATATATGAAATGGAAAACATAGTTTATGGAGATGGTAAGTTGTACATAAGCATAAATGTTGATTTCATCTTCATATCGTATTGAACTGAACTAAGTTAATAAGATATATTTAAATACCTACACACAAAAACACACACACACATATATATATTTTTTTAGTTGAATTATTACTTCATATATTTCATACTTATTAATAATATATATTTTTATAATCATCGTTGAATGGTGAATGTGGAAATGAATCGCATCGCGTCGTGGAGATGATAAGCCGTACGAACACACGATTGATGATATCATTTCCTTAGTGATAAGAAGTTTTGGAATTGGATTTTATTTCATTTCAATATAATAATAAACATGTTATATTTATTATTTACATCAGTTATACTCATTATTATACCCATCCAAAAAATTATGTGTTTGAATAACAAACTACACCATGACGTGAAGACGGTAAGCCGTATGTACACACGTATGATGAATTTGTCATTTATAGGATGGATATAATAAGGAATATGATTGTAACATATTTATAATAACATCACCGTATGTAGATGATAATGGATTTTGTTATTTTGGTTTGGGAACAACAAAGAAATAGGAATTTGAAGAAGAAAAAAATTTGAATAAGTGTGGTGAAATTATTATCTCTTCTTCAGGTGTTTCCTTTTGATTTGATCAAAAGGTCTCCAGAAATTGGATTTATGATCAAGTTAAGGAATATATGATAAATTTAGGGAATTTGAAAAGATATTTGGGTAGGTTTTTTGAAAGAAAAATGGCTTTTGAGGTGCAAAATTTAGAGAAGGGAGAGTACCCTTTTATAAGAGGTGTGGGGATCATTTTAGGAAAAGCTTGAATTATTATTTTATTAATCAATCTTATTCGATTTATAATTGCTCAAAATGAATTTATTTAGAGAAATAGGTGGTTATGGGTTGAAATACTCTCAACCAATTTGTTTTAGACAAGTATAGGTTATCCTATTAACCCAATAGTTTAGATTTAACTCTTAGTAAAATAGTTTAACATTTACCATATCTCCTTGTATTTTTATATTATATGGTTAATAAAATTACAATTAAATTCCAAGAGAACCCCAAGACGTTAATTATTGAAATATTTATAATTATAAGAGTCCTTTGGCCTATAGTTATATTTTTAGGACTATTATATAATTTTATAATACAGTAGTTGATTTAAAAACTAATTTATGTCCATTTTAACACTATTTGGTATTTGTTTTTGTCCAAGTCATAACAGCATGATTACATAAAAAAATACATTCAATAAACCCTATCATGTCATTTACCCTTATAGAATTCGTGGATGTCATCAAAACTTTGGAATTATTTTTATTTTAATATTTATAATACCATTTATTTGATTCATTCATTAATTAGGTATTTACTGCATCATCATTTTGTCTTAAATAAGTTTAAATATTTAATGTTTAAAAATTATAAATAAAATACAATTATGTAATTAATATTTTTATATTTCTAATGAATATTTATAGTCGAACTTATCTTATGTTTAACCCTATATTAAAAAAAATTTAGTTATTAAACATTGAATTGAACACTTTTAACTCTTCTTTAAATAAAATAATTCTAAATGTCCTAATCTAATCCAAGTGGACCTAAATGATCATATTTTATTTATAAGGTTGGTTTTGGCTGAATTACATTTTCCCAGTATAATTAGGACATGTGTTACAGTTATATTGATATCATTTTTACCTTTAATTACCGTATTTACATTTAACTATGGTAAATAAAAGTAAAAAGTTACTATTCACCAAAAATTATTTTCCTCTTATTGAATCAAATTTTACTAAGTGATTTCAGCCATGTTTCATATATTATTTATATTCAACTCATAGAAGTGGTAAAAAAATTTATGCAAATTTTCAAATTCTCTTAGATTGTGGGTAAATGATGGTAAAAAGATCAATAAAATTTTCTAAATCTAATTTTATTATAAAATAAATCCAATTAATTACATAGAATATATATAAGTATTATATATCAGTTTTTACTTAAAATATATTTAAATTAAATAAATAAATATTTAAATAAAAAGTCGGTTTAAAATTATAATGCAGTGTTTTTTACTATTCATCAAAATTTGAAAGTTTACATAAAAATAACAAAAAATCACCCTATGATAATTTTTATATTTTGAATTCAAAAATGATTCCTATTTTACCAAATTAAAAACATAGAGGTTTCATTTATTAATTTAAAATTAATTCCTGTTTTCAGAACCAAAAATTGGGGTTTTTAAAAGTAAAAACTATCAAAAGATTGACATGTGTTTATGTAAAATTTAAATGTGAAATTGTTTATAATTACCTAAAATGTATTAAATGATAAAAATATAATCTAATTATACTAAAAACCCATTAAAATTCATAATTTAACGATATATATTATTTCGATTATAAATGTTGTTTTCAATTAAAACATCGTATTTTTCACTATTCATCAAAATATGAAAGTAAACAGAAAAGTACCAAACATTTATCCAAACTAAATTTTTGTGTCCCAATTCAATAGAAAAGTATTTTTTTCATTAAACTGAATATATCAATGTGTCAAATATTGGTTTTAAAATGGGTTCACCCTATAGATGCATAAAAATTTCTTTTTTTGAAAAATAATTCATTTATCAAAAAAATAAATTTGTTATTATATTATTTATATGAAACAAAAAATAAGGATGTTAAAATTATATATAGTATATATGATTCAAAATGATGTTAATACTATTCATAACCGCTATTTGAATGGCTAGTTTGTTATGTTGTGGTGCGCTCGAACTCGGTGTTGCGTGTAGCGCAATCTATTGAATTAATTTAATGAGATAATGTACTATGAGACATTTGTGTGTAACATTCTATAAAGAAATCGGTACCATGGTATGTCCTCTAAAAGGGATGAAGTTCACCCCACATTCAGAAAATCCATTAGGTTCTTGTCCTAAGGATATCTGAGCAGGTTGAGCCTCACCATCAATGTCCCCAAGCTGCGCCTACCTAACTTGATGAAGGAGTGGTGGAGTGACTGTCATAGACTGGAGGTAAGATGATCCATCTCTATCCACAAAGGATATCTACAACATGGATAGCTACTCTGTCACCTCACTCAGCTACTGCAGAAGGGACATCCTGCTGAGTCCATCTGCTTCCATGTTCCTCCTCCCAGATGTATAAGTATCTCAAAGTCATAGTCCTAGAAGAAAACTATCCATCTTTGATGTCTCGGGTTCAAGTACATATGAGAGATGATATACCTGAGACTCTTGTGATTATTGTAGAGTGTAAAACGTTTTCCCATAAAGTAATGTCACCACATCTTCAGGGTGAAGAGCACTACTGCTAACTCAATTTCATGGGTAGCATAGTTCTGCTCATGTTTCCATAACTGTCGTGAGTTGTAGATGATCATTGCTCACCCCTGCATCAGGAAACACCCATGTCTAGTCCCTTATGGGTCGCAGTAATCTACATACCCAATACCCTCTTCTGGTTTCCTCCTGATGGGGGGGGGGACTGGCCATTCTATGCCTCAGATCCTAAAAACTCTTCTGGAATCCATCTATCCATATGAAGGGTTGTCCCTTCTTCATCAATGCCCACAAGGGTGCTGAAAATCTAGAAATGTCAGGCCTGAATCGTCATTAGTATCCAACCAACCCCAAGAAACTCCAATCCTCGGTCACACTCCGGGGTGGCTCCCAATAATGAATAGCCTCTATCTTTTCTGGATCCACTACAGCTCTAGCCTTCGAGATAATGTTTTCAAGAAACTTGAACTCTTGTATCAAGAACAGCAACATCGAGAGCTTACCATAAAGTTGGTTCTCTCATAGTGTATCCAGAACTATTTACAAATGATAGGCATGCTCCTCCTCTAATGCTGAGTATATCAAGATTTCATCGATGAATACCACCACAAAGCGATCTAGGTTTAGCTAGAAGATCCAGTTCATGTGTCCTGTGAACACTGTAGGGGCATTGGTCATGCTTAATGTCATAACCAAGAACTCATAGTGGACATACCAACATGTGAAGGCCGTCTTCTACACATCCTCATCACATACTCTGAGATGATGATAGCCTGATCTTAGGTCTATCTTAGAACACAAATGATCTACCTTCAGCTGAATGAAAAGATAATCAATCCTTAAGAGTGGATACTTGTTGTTCATGGCCACCTGGTTCAGGCATCGATAGTCCACACATAGTCTTAAACTCCCATCTTCCATCTTGGCAAACAAAATCGGGGTTCCCCATGGAGAAACATTGAGCCTTATAAACCCCTTCCACTACAAGTACTCCAAATATACTGGTAACTCATGAAGCTCTACAAGAGGAATATAATATGATGATGTAGATATCAATGTCATCCTGGGGTCTAGTTTGATGTTAAATTCCACCTCTCTGTGTGGTGCCAGTCTTGGTACTTCATCAAGAAAGACATTAACATATTGGTTCACCACGAAAGTATAGATTGGGCTCTCAACATCTACTGCTCTGAGGGAAAGGCTAGGCAACTAGTGTGTGATCGGATGCACCCTTTTCGGGGTAATTCCATCATGTACTACAAGGGATACCTTCTCATCGGTGATGGAAAAAATGGTCCCAACATCGCGGAATCACTAAACTTTACACCTAATATTGTCAATCTAGTCATGGACTGTGGATAACCAATCCATACCCAAGATGGAATCATAATTCCTCGATGCCACTACTATAAGATCCCACCTGAAGATCTCAACTCTAAGAGTAATCTCACACTTCCTTCCCCAATCCGTAATCATCAAATCCCCTCCCGCGAGAGTCTATAGCTTGAAGGATCATCCAATGGATCCAGCAGAATCTCTGAGCTCTGAACGAGGGTTGGGGCAACAAATGAGTGACTCGAACCTGTGTCTATAAGTACTGAAGCTACATAGATCGTAACTCTGAACATCTCTGGTGAATCATGGTCATAGTCCTCAGCTTCCTCGAGCTGAGCTCGTCCCTATCCACCTCACTTTTTGGTCGGGGTGGACAACCTGGAGGTGGTGGAGGTTGATCCTCGAATCACCTCCCACTGCCAGATGCATGGCCAACTCCTCTTCCACATCTTTCTACTGCATGCGGCCCTCCCCGGTCGAATCTCTGCCTCTTCCTTGGTGGTCCCTTGACTATCTTCTAGTCGTCTATATGGCTGGTCAGGCATTCACGATCCATGTGACCCTACACGCCACATGAGTAGCACTGCCTGCTCCTCAACCATCCTCCTCTGTCCCATTCACCCCGCACCACCGACCCTACATCCTGAGGTCATCCACCAGAAGGCCTAGCCTTCTTGGGCCCCTACGTCATCCTTCTACTAATTTCTACAGAAGACTCTTCAACCTGACATCTGGTGGTGGCTCTGGAGGTTGGTTCCAACTCATCAAGGACTATATCCACCAAAATTTCTCTCTCTAACACCCCATCATGTGTTGGAAAGCTGAGAAATATCATCTATGCACTGATATCCCATCGGAGACCCTTCTCAAAGGTCTGAGCCCTAAAGAAAGGGTCACATACAATGTAATTGGAGTAGTAGGAGAGATCAATGAACCTTGACAAGTATTGTACCACAGTCCTGCTGCCCTGTTGTAAGTGTATCAGCTCCTCTATACAAACTACGTGTAAAGTCACTCGGAAAAACATTTCCCTAAAAAGGCTCTCGAAGTCTTCCCTGATGAGGGTCACCTCTTCGTGTATCCGGATAATCAAGATCTATTATCTCCCTATTGATGCTTAAAAAAGACTGTCTTCAAGGATCACAATAATATCTGATGGTATCCCAAACAGGCGAAAAACTATGACCACATCTTCCAGCCAGTCCACAGTAGCCTACGGATTTATCCCTCCTTGGAACCTCAGAGGCTTCATTCATTTAATCTCATGAAACATGATCAGTAGGAACGCTCCCTCTACTGGTGGGGCTAGTGGGGGATTCTGCCCAAAGGGTTGTGGTGCTGCTGGTACACCACCCAAAGGTGGTACTACCATTAGAGGTCCCTAAATCAAGGAATCATCGCTCTGTGGGCCGTCATCACACACTCTATCGGAAATCCTGGATGGTTGTCTATGTGGAGGCATCCTGAAAAACATATTTTCCACGGTCAATAAGTTATACCTGGTGAGCTGACTCAAAGAGATCCCAAGAAAAACATTTCAAAAACACATGCAATTAGTGTTTCCATGTACTATGTCGGAATCCAAATTCGGGGTCCTGGAATATGGATATGTCGACTGCTGCACCAACATGGGATTCTGCAAATTAAAAACCACACTTCTAACACTTAACTCTATTGACACATAGAAAAGATCATAGTCCTAGTTCTTCGGTAGAACTGAATCCTCTGATACCACTTTGTCATGACCCGTCCCTCGGGGCCCATGCTATGACTACCCTATGTCTGCCTTCGATAGGCCAGGGGATGGTGACTATCAGGGGAAAGACATATTCCAAATATGGGGATGGCATTTCCTTTTAACCTATACAGAAAAAAATATAAGAACACAACAAGAAGAAACCACATAATAAACTGATGTAGTAAAATTATGTTGAATGTAAGGTGCTAAAATAAAAGCACAACTGGAAAGTATAAGTACATCTAAGAAGTAAAAATACAACTGAAAAGTTAAATGTAGCTCCTGGATTATCCACCGAGGATACTACCTGAATGGTAGGTACAAATCACTATCAGTAATTGCTGCATCGCGTCACGCCATATAGCCACCTCTAAGCACTGTCCAGTCCTGACTCCCTCATCCTCGATTAATGATGTCTCTCATCTTCTCAAGAAATAAAAAGGTGATGGTGTAGCCCATTCATGGGTGAGAATAACGATACTCAGTAGGGACCTCGTGACCCTTGTAGGTCTCTCGAAGTTCCCCAAAGGAAAACCATAAAGCAAAACATGCATCTCAAGCATGAAGCAATAGACATCAACTCTTCTTAGGTATATTCCCATACATATACCTAAGTTATAAAGACATACTCATCTCTTATATGAGGGAAGAATACCACAGAAGTTACACCATGAAGGTAGAAGTACCACACAGGTACACCATGAAGATAGAAGTACCACACAGGAAAAACCACTAAGACGACACCGTGATGGTAGAAGTACCACACATGTAACCCAATGAATACAACACCACAAAGGTAGAAGTACCACATAGGTAACACGACCAAGACAACTCCACGATGGTAGAAGTACCACACAAGTAACACCATGAAGATAGAAGAGACTCATCTCAAAATTACTTATATCTTATGTACATAAGTACCAAATGATTAGTCATAGGCAAGATCATCTTATTCTATTTAATGGCATGACGGCTGACCCGCACATGATTGCTAGTTAATAAACCCCGCTAACCCACATAGGACCTATCCCACACAGGATCAGTATGCACTGACCCACACTGGATTACTGAGTGCGGACCCACATTGGATTTGATAGATGCTGACCCACACAGGATATATCGATGCTGACCCACTTAGTATCATTAATCTTTCATCATGTTATAGCTTGCAAAAGGATTCCTCTCACTTGGTGCGCTCGAGTTTTGTAGAATCTCCCCCTCAAGATATTGGTCGTTCTTTGACATCCACTAATCTCCATAAAGGAGTAACCCAAATGACCTATATATCGTAAAGGTTCCAACGTGAATTATGGTGCATCAATCTGACGCCCAGTATGTGAGATATAAGTGTTAATCTTTCGATGGCTCCGTTGGAATCTGGTTCGATCCAACCCAGTCATAATCCAACTATCTCCAAAACACAAGTGGAGTATACCAAGAGAACCATATAGATCCACAGATCCCAATGCCACACACGGTTCTTCAAATAGATATCTAGATCTCAATATATGACCCTTTAAGTGTTTATGGGGCTCATCCGACCCGGTCGGGCTGGGCCGCGGCGGGCTCGGCTCACTGGTCTGAGGTTGGGCACATAATCTAACTTTTTTCTCCCATCCAACTGTGGTTGAAGTGATGCCACCCTTAAGAGAATCCTGGGACTACAGATTCAACGGTTCCCTTAGATTTTCAAACCGAGCACTGGTTCAATAGTTAGAAAATGCCACATCCGTGTTTGCTAGACTTACCCTAAAAATGTTCATCAATTCATTCTGGGCACACCAGGCCTAGGAATCATGTGCGATCAATTTTCACAGACTCATAATAATTACATATAAAAAATACATGTAAAATATATGTATTTACATATGCATTGACTCGCACAAGTGATGTCCTGATATCTACCTTGGCATATCAGATGACACCATGTAGCTATGATAGTTGAAGGTGAGGTTAGTGGAATATACATAAAAGTGGCTTATTTGACATATTATTCCCTCCAATGATTCGTAGATTTTTTCCCTAGGTGGAGTATGCATGTTTGAGGTTAGGAATTGAGTATTTTTTACAAAACCTTGTGACATGAGAATGATTACACAACACCAAGAATCATTTAATTATTTAACTTAGTCTTAGGGGAGAAGTGGTTCTCAGAATTTGACCACAAGATATGTTTTCACCAACTCTATGTTAGAGGTGAGGATATATCAAGAATATCCTACAAAAACACTATTTTATCTTGGTGTTATTGGTGATACTCATTGAAATGATGGCGTCATCAAATATATTTGATGGAATTATAAACAGGAAACTTAAACCTTCAAATATTAGTTTGTGATAGTCTACCATCGTTATAACCTTTGGTACTCACAATCATAGGTGGAGTATGTGATACACATGATGGTGGTTCGGATCATGTTCGATGTGTACTAGGTTTATGGGAGGTATCTTAGAGATTTTTCTATATTTAAGAGTTCCACTTATTTTTATTTCACTACATGTAAATGGGAGTGACATTATACATAGTAAAGGGAGACGAATTTCTATATTGAGAGCATCCCAAAGGAGATTCCATGGAAGTTTATTCTCACGTTAATTCATCCATATGTTGTTGTTGATCTTGTTGACAAATTTGTGGAATAATTTATAGTTGTACCTTCAGAATGAGGATAGTTTGGAACACCTCTATTCAATGGTTGTTACTCAACCAATTTTATAGCGGGTTAGGGAAGCTAATCTTGGAGATATGAACAATGAGATATTTCATGACCAGATATAAAATAGAAATGATCCTTATGGATTTTTCGAATGTTGGAATCATGTTATTATTCTTTATAGATGGATGATGGAATTAATCATGATATATGTGGATGAAAGGATGATGTTTCCATCTATTAGTAGTACATCTTTGTGATGTGCGGTTGAATTACGATCCTTTGGAACTAGATTGGGTAGCGATGGATGTTGAAGCATGTCTTAGAGTTTATCTCTTCGTGTATCACCTATCTGTAGGTGGAGACCAATGTTCATATATGGGAGAACAAATGGGATTGTATCTTTGTTGTTTTTAGTATGAAAATTCCATGATTATTGAGAGGTCGGGATGCTATTTGAGTGATAGTAGACCAACTCGCTATGTTGGAACATTTCTTAACCATCCATGAGGAGATCTTGGTGGATGTAGTGATGCATGTTCACGAAGTAGGTAGTACATATGAATTAAATTCCCTCAATGATCATTTCATTCCATTATTATCACTTCACATCCTGATTGCTGAGTGAATTTATGAGGCCTTCTGGACCCAGATTCTTTTGAAAATAGTGTTTCTACCCCATCAAAATGTCTAGGTAAACCAGAACATTTAGGATCTAGAGAATATTATGTGGGTTTTTAGGTTATTTTTGGTCATATATTGGATGATAATTTCCCATTAGTGGTGGTTTCATTTCATAATAATTACCACTGCACCATTAGTGTATCCCTATTTGAGGTCATGTATGATAGACCATAGGGGTCATCTCTATACTAGTCATAGCCAGTGGGAGAAAAATATTGCGGGTGTAGAGTTTGTTCTTGTGATGGTTATGATTGTGTAGTTTAACCAAGGTTGGACAAATACTACCTAGAAAAATCTATGGTATTTTTTGGACTGACAAAAATAACCTTTTGAGTTTGATAAGGAAATAATTTTTTTAATAGATTTTACCTCATCAAGGACTGCATGGATTTTTCCGAGATTTTATGATATATCCACAGTTTCTAGCACCTTCTCCATGTTATAATATTGGTTTTCTGAGATTCAATACTTATTGGAACTATGAACACAATTATTATAGTTTCCTAGATTTCTCTACCTATATTAACCAAGAAGATATGTAAATGAATCATTGCACGATGCTTAATAAGAATAGATGGATATATAGGGTGGAGTTACTATTTTTGAGGAACGTTGTGGAATTTATGAACTGATATGAGAATACCCTTCATCGAAAAGTGTTTTAAATGGGTTCTTATTTCAAAACCACAAGTGTACACAGAGAGTTTTTGGGAGTTAGAGGCCAAGATTAATGATCAGTATCCTTACATATTAGTAGGTTTTCACTTTTTGAAATAAAAATAAATGAATGTGGGAGATTAAAATTACTCATTTTTACCTTTTATCAATTTCAAATATTTTTGTGAAATTTTTTGAAGCTAGGTATTGATTGAGTGTGGGATTTTAAGTCCTAGGGAAGAAAAATAATGTTTTAATAATAATATTTAATCTATTATATCACATAAATGATATTTTTTAGAATTAATAGAATAAATAATGAATTTTTTCTATGAGGTGGATTCTTTGTCCTTTGTTAAATCTGTAAAGTTGGGAATTAAATAGGAGAAACATAATCTTTTTCTATGTAAGTTATTTGGTTAAAACCTGGTTATGGACGGATTAGTAAATTTATTAAATAATTAATAATTATATTTTTATTGAACTAGTTCCTCCCCCATTTTAATATCATTTTGTGGAAAATAATTATTTTATCCTCATAACCCAAGGGAGCTGAGTTAGAGAAAATGAGGAGAGAATTATGTCGATGATAGATCATGGCCCAACAGATCTATACCTCTATGATAGTTTACACCAACAAGGTCAGTGGATCTCACCAATGAATTTGATGTGTGACCATTATTTTCAGTGATAGATCAAAAACCAAGGTATTGTGTTTTTTGTTAATTTCATCAGTATTGTATATAAAACATCTAAATCAATTTAATCAATCTAACAAGATAAATTCATATATCAATGGTTTATTTGGTATTATTTCATTATCTTTTTCAGTAATGAATTGATATATTGTATTATAAAATTTATTCTTTGTTATTTATTTATTGTTCAAAAAAATAGATAGGGGAAGAACCCAAAAATAGCCTAGGTTAATTAATATTGTTTATTTTTTGAATTTATTCCCTCAATCATCACATGTTCATCAATGGTGATTCCTTGTTTGGTGGTTCAACTAATAAACAAGAATTGATCATTGTAAAACTATTTTATTGTGCGATGTTTCAATTATTTGGATCTAGAACTGAGTTTGATAGAATGATCAAGGTGCTACAATCCATTTTTTTTATTTTACTGAAAAAACCACTTTAGGGAAAATTCTGAACCTATAGAAAATCCACAAAAGCTTCATTCTAGATTTCAAAATTCCAAATATTAAACAAAACCACCCACATCGCGCCATTAAAAATTTAAATGGGAGTCATCATCACCAACTTGCTATACACACCATGAAACATCAATAATTTCAAGATTCAAAGTATATACCATCATCACCACATTGAAAAAACCACATCACGATCCAACCATTATTGAAACCATATCGTTGGAAACCAGCATCAACACTGAAAGCACGTCGAAGAACATCGCATACCACGATTTAAGACACCGTTGTAGACCACCAAAAACAAAATTTGAATCATATAAAAACTAGAAACATTCAAGACAAGAATCATAGATGATGCAAAAACTTCATTGAGGAGGAAGAAACACCCCTTAAAATAGAAAATATAGAAACGACACAGAGAAGTAGATGATTCCATGCTTTAAACAATTTTCAAAGGGACTCGTGCTTGGAGCACCTCCAGCCACCGAACCACACACCCAAAACCCCCTCATTACAAACAAACCCAATATGTCTTAGAGAGTCACATCAGATTGAGTGATCTGAGCAAGGAAACTGTGGTCGATGGCTCCATATGTGCATCATCGATGATTCCAAAAATCCAGATCTAGCAAAATAAATGTTAGCAGGCAGAGGATGTACCTAAAAACCATCTACCACCAAACCTCAAATCCTAAATCCATGTTGAATCCACCGCTTCAAATATGACATGGAATGTCACCATGGATCCAAAGGTTATAGCAGTAGATTAGAAACCTAGGTCTTTGACACAACCATTATCAGATCAATAGAACCACCAATTAATGAAGATGAATACAAAGATGTCACCACTGAAGATGAAACTTGAGCAAAAAACAATATATTTTCGGGAAATCCGTGAAAGAGAAAAGGGGTAAGAACCCAAGAATAAGTCTCATGAAATCTCATTAAGAATGTATGAAAAGAGAAAATAGGGGAAGAAGTGATGAAAGAGAGAAAGGACGAGACTCAGATACACCGCCGAACCTGCAATGATGGGTTTTTTAGGGAAAACCATGGGGAGTCTGATTGCAGGAGAGGCAACCCAAGATAGAAATGATAAATTATGAATGATCAAGGTTTATTACAGTGAGAAAATTTATTCAGGTTTTAAATTAGAGAAGGTAGTTTGTGGGTTTCATCATTCGGTTGGGTAGTAAGATGGTGGATGTCCATGGGTAGACACATTAGGAAGAATCTATCCCCTGATGATAACTCTATAATGGTTATATATAGATCCATAAATTTTAGACATGATTGTTAGTTGATCCGGTGGAGGTGGAAGTGAAAATGAATGATTCCTGAAGTTTTTAGATTTCAATGAAATCCTATAATTCAATGTGTATACTGTACGAGATCAAAATTCATGTAGTCTCATTCTGGTAGTTTGATGTGTTCATGCCTGGAGATTAATATCAAACACCATGTGGTAGGAATTCAATCCATGTGATCCTTAACTTTCCATCACGGTGTGTAGAGGAAGTACACACCCAGGTAGCATGTGTATATACATTCCATCATCATTGGATCACACCCAGTGTAAACATTATCAGATGGCCCAGTGTGTATAGTGAGTAACCACCCATGAGACCATGTGGCCCCATATGATGTGTATTATATCACACATTTCATGTAATTCAATAAATACTCGTATATGGTATATGTACATGGGAACAACCTGAATACACTTGTATATGCTATTATACCTAGCCTGAATTGGATGACAAAAGGGGGCCAGATTGACCTCTACAAGCCCTGAAACGCAACTGGACACACCGTGTGTTGAGAGGAAATCATGTTCTATGATATAGAGAGGCACGAGAAATTACAGACTACATAGCCCATTCCATATACCCAATGGTATAGACTGTGTACTCCTTTATGAAAAGTTGGAAACTTTGATCTTTAACATTGCATATTTCCTTTTTCAGAACATGAATTTCAACCCATTAATAGATTATATGGTGTGTTTCTTCATTTAGTAAGTGATGGTATCCAAATTAGTGGAATATAATATATAATGTGATGTTTTAAGTGTTTAAATCTTCTATGGTGATGCTTGATAAATGAAAGTGATAAGGAATAATCATCAGAGGTTTGTTGGGGTTGGACCCCCACCCCCTGCAATTGTAATCGGGTATGGGTCCCCAATACTTTTCACTCTATTGGGCAGGAACCCCCAACATTTAATAGAAGGTGTAATCCCTCTATCTACTGATTTGAACCCCCTTCATTCACAAGAGTGTGGGTCCTCTATCTAACGAGTGGAACCCCTTGACCAAATAGGGCAGAGTTATTGTACCTTTTTCAGTGGAAACCCCTGGATTTTCCAAAGAGTGGTTACTCTATTCAAAATTTTCCCCTTGTCTGTAGAGTACAGTGGTGAGGTTCGAATCCTCCACATTTATTTTGTTACAATTTCACAGGATGTTGGGCATCAGATACAGAAATTTGAAGCAATAGGTGAATCATCATTTTCAGCTGGTTATAGAGGTGGATATCCCCTTTTTGACATAGTTTGAGCATCATCATGATACAATATTGGATATAGATGTTATAGTTATTATGGAAATTTTTCATATATTGATTGGCACACCCTCATGGTGATGAGATCACTACTCTTTAATAATGCTTTGTCTTTTGTTTTTATATGGAGTCCTATTGGTTATGTTTATACTTAACCCTACATGAGATTTTAACACACATTTCATGTCTTATTAATATTATAAGAAGATTAAAAATGACTATGCAACACCTTTAATCAATTTCTCTTAGAATTATATGGTTCAACATACCATGTAAGATCGTCGACCACTGGGATTTCGAGCCAAGATCATCGTTGCACTAATTTTTTCACCTAATGTCAATTTGGGTTTCCCACGATGCATTTATATTTTTCATTTATTTTCCCTTTGAAATCATTATCATTACATTGATGAACTCTAATATGTATTACCAATAATTTATTTCATGAATTATTAAACACTATATGATCAATATTTTTTAACACCACTTCATTTTTTCATGGAGTTTGTTGAGTGTGTGTGTGCATACATGAACTTCTTTATAAGGCATCTCATTTCTGTATTATTCTTACATTGTTTGTGTCACTAGAACATAGCATATTTTAAATAGTCTTGGGTTGCATCACTCAGCTTACCACTAGCCTAGTGGGCCCCGATGGGTGAGGTCGTGTCACAAAATTTACATACACTATCTCATGATATATAATATCATGGACCATTTAATACTCATAGTATTTTATTCTAATTATTACGATCATTCATTTATTTTTTTAATGTATAAAACTAGTGTTTTATTTAAAGACACAGTTTTAAGGATTTTAAACTTTTTTAACCAAAATCATCCTCCATAACTCTTAATATTATTTCTATAATGTTAAATTATCAATATAAATTATTTCCTAATTTTAATTTCCATCTTCTTCGACGGTGTTTTAAAATTCATTAAAATGAAATTTCATAACATTCTCACATGCTTAGCTATTGGATCTCAATAAAAATGTTTGAAGAGAATTAATATTTTTAATATTTGTGATATGAATTAATTTACCCCTTTACATGAAAATTATATTCATAGAATAATACATTATAAATTTATTTTCTTATTTTAAAATAAAATTTTCCTCCATATATTTTGGAAATTTTTATAATATTTGTTGAAAACAAATGGTTATTTACCGTTATTTTCAAATTAATGTTTTAAATGTTCTTGAAGAAGTATTTTTTTTATATATGGGAACAACCCTTATTGTATTCCTATACTCCAAGGGAGATATGTTCAAATTGAAACATCCTTATTCTATCTATTAATGGTATATGATTGTGTAAATAAATTTTCATAGAATCCATTGCATTTCCATGGATAAATCACGTTATAAAGGAATAAAATATATTTTTAAAAATATGTATGATCAGAATTTAACCATTAATATGTTTATTAATGTATGGTACATCAAATATATTGTTGAAAAAATATAATCCTGTAATATCTCAGGATGATTGGTGAGATCGATATAGCTTATATGATTAGTGAGCCTATTAGAGTTCCCTAATGGATTGGGTAATGTTCTTGTCTTTAATGAAAAAAGGAGGGAGTTAACTAATGAGGTGACTCCTATTGGTTTAACTGGTATTTAGTTTTTCCTAACATGGGTGGAAAATGGTGATATAGATAATGTTCCAAGATATTAACATTCTTTATCTATGCTTACTATGTGTTTAAAAGGATCATTTCATCGATATTAACATCACAATGCTCATGATTTTGGACTTATAGGACTTATATTTTTTAAATTATTTATTCCATGTATCATCAACTGTGATAATTTTTTGATCAACATTAATTAAATTATGATATGATCATGTAATTTAATTCTATTATCATATCATTGTTATTAAGTGATTCTCTAAAATGAAATAGAATTTATTATTATTATGTTTATCCTTACTGAGATTTTGATATCACCACTATAACATTTTCCACTTTCCTGGGTTTATAATGAATTATTTTTGATGAATGATTTATTGATCTATTTCAGGTATGAAGATTTTTGTTGTAGATTTTAATGATTTAATGTGGAGTAATAAAATATGGGTAGAGTAAGAAAACTGATCACTTTTTTTCATGGGTATTATTATGTACGTTTTTTCCTAATTTTATAAAACAATAAACCTAAGTAGTCAATGTGTATGTATGCGATCCAATATATCTATTTGATATTGTATGTTTTTGTTGTGTAAAATTGGGTCATATTTATTGGTATCAAAGAGTGAAATTTAAAAAATTTATTTAGTATATGATTCTAGAGTACTCGTTTGGAACTATAAAAATATTTTTTACCATTTCTCTATTAATACATAAATATTACTATGTGTCAAAAATGGATTCAAAATGAGAAATTATATATATTCATTAATTAAGATGATGTTAATTATGTTTTAAATATAATTTAATGTTCATTTATATATATTTTTCCAATAAATAAAAAATAGTTGGATCCATTCAATTTTGATCTATGTATTCTACATCACATTATTAAAATTACTTATATATATGATGTTCAAGAGATAAAGTTTAATAGATTGTCCTTAAAATATTAAAATGGTGGGGATTAAATCATTGAAATTTATACTAATAGTTTTGAAAATATATACCCTATTTATATCTACATACTATGTAGGCCATCATAAAAAGTAATGAGAAATTTAATTAGAAATATGTCATAATAATTAATTAAAATAATTATCGTAAAATGTTTATATCTCACCTTTTTATCTCCTTTATTGTGGAAACAGATAAACAATTACCCTATGTTGAAACCCCAAAACTGAACTCAATAGGGAGAATAATAGTAACATAAAAAGGGTGTATACTAAAAATACATAAAAAAATTAATAGGGCCCCTTCAAATGAACTCCCACTAACCATGTCATTTATATTTCTAAACAACTAACATCATGATTGTCATTTACCTTATTATGTCATCCCCATGACCACATCAATTGAATAGAGGAATCCAAGAGGACATTAACTACTTAACCCATTTTTTATGGTCATATCAACCACATATCAATATCATAATCACATGTAAAGAGAGGGGAACAATTTGACTAGATATCTACCATGATATCTATCTCACCTGGTTCATGTTTAGTATCACTAGATATATACTAAACTAAGGTTATTTATTTAATTTTGTGGAACAAATAATGCTTAAAAAAATTAAAAATATTTTCAACATCATCTCATTATAAATTTACCTTCTATTAGACTCTTATTTATCTACATAAAATCATATGTAACTCCAAATGGTCATAATGTCATGAAACTCACATCGAAATCTTCATAGTAAATAATGGTTAATCTGTCCAAACTAAAAACTATGCGTCAATCAGAACACCATGTTGTGTCGACATCATTTAGGAGGAATATATCCCACTACCACCCTCAACCTAGATAGAAAACTCTAAAGAGAAGGGTAAACAAATCTAAATTCCACATCCCCAGCTGAATATGTGAATAACATTGTTAAATATATTTATATTAAAATAAGTGAAACTAGATTCCTCATATCCACATCAAAACTATTATACCATCAAAATATCGAACTTCATTGTCAAAGAGCATCATCAACCAAATAACACTATCTTAAATTATTCACTATTCTAGTGATGCCTTTTATGTATATCCATATCCCTATAATAATCTATGGGAAATGTTGTAAAACATATGTATAGATTATTATTAAATGTTATCAACACTATCAGAGTAGTAAATAAATAAAATTATGGAATAACAATGATCCACTAATGGAAATGATATAAGGTTTAATATTGAAATTGTTTTGAAGTTCGTCAGTTAAAGGGGAATTATTATAATATAAAATAATGAAATATTACTTCAATTGATCAATGTGAACCTCAAAAGTATTAAAATTGTGATATGTATGGAAATTTTGTTTGGATTGGTGATTCATTCATAAACATCAGGTATTGAGACCACAAAATGTTATCTCTCAATTTTAATTGTACATATTTTTTTATAATTAAGGTATATATAGTGTTATAATTAATAAAAATGATAATAGTGATATCATTAATAATATATTAACTCTTCTATCGGAAAAATTAATATAATAGCGAGTAAAGATTAGTTTTATCCAGCATCTTCATTTTAGTGGCGGACACTTATGAACACATGTATCTCATTAAATAAGAAGAAGAATACAAGGATGATTTTAATAATTATTATTATTATAATATCATCACAATTATTCCTTCCACATATAATTTATATTTCCTTTAAAAATCATTATTTTAATTCAAAATGATTTCCATACATGTTCCCATATTTAGTAATTTTAGATATTAATAAATTTGGTGGTAAAATACTTCACACATGAATATCATTAGACCATTTCCCCTACTAGATTAATTCAATTTGTAAAATTATTTTTTATTCAATCAGTCAACTACTCCTTCCTCCAAACTATTACGATACAAAAAAACCCTTCATTCAAATAATAATATCATAAATAGCGGAACCATTCGCCTTTTAGATAAGTAGTTTCAGCCATGAAATACAAGATGTTACATTTACTCAAGATTCACTCTGAAATTCCCCAAGATCATAATACACACCTCCTCAATGCCTACTGGCTAGAGGACCCATTTAAACCTATCCTCATGTAAACCCTTCCCCCATACCTAGTAGATCTGGGATTATAGAAAATCATTTGTTCTTCACTATCATTAAAATCATGCATCATTAAAAATATATCTTTGAAATTGTGATGTTTATACTATTCATTTAATAACCAATACACCACATTTTTCCTTTAATTTTTTAATTTGTGGGTTGTGTGATACCGATAAGACATAGGTATGCTAATTTGTTTCTTCTATAATGGGGAAATTTCACCATGGTTTCATGAATTGCTATCGAGTCTCTCCGTGTACTTCTGTTCATGCGTATTTTTTTTATATTTATTTTGTAAATTTTCCCTCACCCCATCAATTAAAATAATAAATAAATTTATAATGACATCACTATTCATTAATGATAGCAACATGATAATTCTATCATCATATGTTTCATTGAAATCAAATTTTATGCCCAACATCAGAGTTTATTACCACATCAATTATTTCATAGAATAATTTAGATGAATTTCCACTACTATTCTATAGATAAATTTTAAATGAGCTCAAATTATTTATTTAAATTAAAATATTTTCTCATAGAGTGGTCATGGGTTTCTTATAACCATATATAAATTTTCTCAATTTTATATAGAACTTATAATCCCAAGTATGTGTAATACTATGGTAGATGTTTCCTAATTATATCTACTGTTTACATGATATCAACAACATACTCTAAATACATGAAAAATAAACAAATCAAAAAGGAATTAATAAATCAACAGTTGAATTAACAGATCATTATATTCTCTCATTTATAAATTTCCTTTAATCTAGTGTAATAATTGTATAATTAAATGATTATAACTTTTAGAACAAATATCTAAAATTGTTTACAAGTTAAAATTATGTTTTACCCCTCTATTGGAAACTCATTAAAACAACCATGAATATTAGTGAATTTATATGGACATGTTTTTAATACATTATGGTAGATACACCATTAATGATTTTATCCTTCAAAATTCAAAAATATTACACTTATAATCGTAATTTTGTTCTCCCATTTATTTTATATGATGTTATTCATGGTAGATACACATGAAATAAGTATAAATTAACATTATGAGAGGTAAATAACAAATTTCTTCCATTAAACATCATGTAATTAGTAGTTAATATTGAATTACATATTAGAAAAAAATGAGATTTAGTCTACATATTTCGTTTTCATATGGGATCCTACTCTAATGTTCACCCATTGATTCTTCTATGTTGATATTTCACCTAATACAGTGGAATGGAATTAAAGAGTAGGGAACATTCATAGTGGTACCCAATTTAAATAGGATTGTCTCTTATATCAAATACTACACCAACTCTAACTCACTATAGTTGATTATATGACTTAGACCGTCAATTCACATTCTTAAATATGAAACCAAGAAGAAGTTACTAAAGTTAAGGAAATTTTTATAATAGATAAGAGAAATGATCAAGTATTTCTAAAACCTCAATGGGATTAGTTAATCGCAAATGGATAGAAACCCTCCTCTAAAAATCTATTTCTCATACTTCAATGAAATCTAATTAAATATGTTATCAATTAATATAAACTACAAGGGACACATCCCTTTGTCAGTGTAAAAATTCTTTCTTCATTGTATATTTTTCTTGTGTTATCTAATCATATTAAAAACATCACTACACCTTTCAAAGTATCATTCCATTAATTGATGAATATCATATATAAATACTAGAAAAATAGAGATCAATAATATTTCCCATATGATAAATCATAAGGTGCAATATTGATGGCGAATTAGTAGTTAATGTCCTATGAAATATATAATTGTGGTTGGTTAATCACTATCATTCCAATAAAATATATGACTCATTCCTATATTACATCTTCATGGTTTAAAATGGTCCTTATGGTCTAATCATCAGTAGATGGGAGAAATTAAATGTTACGACACAATTGGGTACCTAAGGAATATTAAAAATGATTAAAAATTATTGACATGAAATTAGTATGATTATCCAACACAATTTATCAAAGCACACCACGAAAATATAGTGACATTAATACATAGAGATACAATGGGAATAAAGATTGACTATTATATCATATGATAAAAAGATATTCCAACATCAAAATTCATTCAACCATTTCCAAGATGGAATAATGGACCTCAGGTGTATGGGTTAACCCGATCATTAAGTCTAGGGATATGTCGACCCACTTAATATCAAAATTTACTAGAAACTATGGTAGTTTACCATGAAATCTATTCTCCACATTTACCTATATATAGGTAATAAATCACTATATAAACTCTTCTAGTCATCCCTTGAATCCTGAACACTAATATTGTCATCTCAATGAATGATGAAACTTACCCACGCCAAGTTATATAACTAATGGTGTCTCATAAGACTTACATAGAACATTAAATTAAGTACCATTTGGTATATTTATATTTAACTACAATATTTGACTAAATTTTCTACATCCTTAGAGTTGTACTTCAATGTATCTTCTTGAATAATATGTTCATTCCACCCTTAGACAACATGATTATCAAATGAGTCACTACCTTTGAATAAAAAACCAAATATGAAAATTTAATATTATATAAAATGTCCTGAATTTTTACTATACGTGTAATAAAACATGTCAACTAAATTTTCCATCATCCTCCAATAATAACTAGACAATTGGTCCATATAATGTTTTGAATTTGTAAAAAGTGTAACAATGAATAGGTAATACTTCTTTAAGGTATATATGATCTAAAATTCTTAGTTATATTGGAACAAAATCTATATCATCTATAATATATTTAGGACCATCTATTAAAAGGATCAATATATTAATTTATTACTTGTTAACACAATAATGTTCAGACATAAAGGATAATGTATCTATAACATCATTGTAAAAACTACACCACCACGATCGAAGCAATGTGCTATATATGTATGATCAGGTTGGTGTAACATTATAGATACAAAGCACATAATAACACACTTCAACAAAAATACACACTATAGGATTATTTTTGAAGTATCACAATGAATATTATAGCCTCAATTAAATATAAGATCAGTATGGTGGTCTAACATTCATTGAAACACAATAAAAATGACACAAACTATTCAGATCAGATAAAATGTATACATTTTATGTCAGTTCCATCAATGGGTAAGCTATGTGAGAAAATTAAAATATTTACCATCAATACTAACCTACCTTCCATATAAAAACTTTACCATTCTAGATATTATTGTGATATCTCACTTATACTATATCCAAAATAATCTCTAGGTCGAATGTATTATTATAATATAAGAAAACATGACAAAGGAAATGGACCTACATTTTATGAACGCATCGCATTGACAGTTTTATATAAATCCCATTAAAAAATAAACATTTAAAAAACCCTAAAGTACATGTTTATGTCTTCCTCGTGGTACTAATAAATAATTATATCAATGTTAAAAATGATAATGAACAGGTATTAGTTATGTTGAAATACATGAGGCAGCAACCCTTTATAAACTACAAGAGAATGTAATAAAAAGAATGAATGAAATATAAACATATTATTATCATTTTAATGTCAAAATTATACATTTAGAATTTATATATTTTGAAGAAATAAATAATGGTAACCTGAAAAAATGTATGTATTTGTGAACTATCACATACCCTCAATCTAGTAAAAAATATAATCAATACTTGGATTGGGGTTGCAGATCTTCAATATTATATTGTTTAGTTGATTATAGTTAATATATATCCCAGTTATACTATTTACCACTTTGTAAAACAAAACTATTACACCCTCATGGGGGAATACTTGACTTATCTAGTCCATTATTCGTTAAATTTTTGAATTTAATTCTTAATTATATGAATTTAGATGGTTCCATAAGATATAAGGATAGCGTGACCTGAATAGTGCCGAGATATAACTCTATTACAAAAATATTCCTCTAAAAAAATAATTAAAATCATCACCTCTTATTATAATACATCAATAAATTGTTAAAAAAATTGGTAATAACATCATTTTATTATACCCAGTCACATAAAATTATTCTTTGATGTTTGGGAATATTATATGGTTCAATCCAATAGTATCCTATTTATTGATCACACTCACTAATAAAAACATTAAGAGATATATATGTATATGGAAGGAATAAATATATAGTAAGTAGAAATTGATGAATTCACACACTATGAATAACCAATCACTAACAAAAATTACACAATTTAACTAGATATTGATCTCATCCAAAAGCTATCTGATAGCAACAAAAATCACCAGAAAACATAAATGCCTATTAATAATAGTAGATAGATATGAATTTTTATGGAATATTATAGGGATAATTATTAAGAAATTACGTATTAAGTGAATGAATAAGATTATTATGTGTATATTAATATAACAAAATGTTGGGAGTAAATTATAATCAACTCATTCATTGAACCAGTCTATCAATAATGAAATTATGTACAACATGAGGCTAAAATCATCTAAATAATCCCCCAAGATGACCTCAGAGTTCATATCCCCATAATCATTGGGTTAATATAAGTAATATGGACATATAAACCACTATTTAGTAATTCCATATTTTTCATAAAATTGTTGTCCCAAAGGAAATCAATTTTATTATTATTATTACTTGAATCATTGAAATTGTTGTTGTTAAGAATGTAACAATATTTTTTATAAAGGGATATCATGGTGGAAGAAACAATTGATGCTAAAGGAACTATTATGGTAAAAAAAAGTCCACTATTATTCTTTTCTTAATCCTTCTTCACTCAACCAAAACCTTTTAAAAAATCATATGTATTTTTCACCACCCAATATAAGTTAAAAAATGAGGTTTTTGTCACAACCTAGTTCCCAAGATCTACTAGGCTAGAATCTCAATGGATGTATTAGTATTAGACATGAAAAAAATCACCATTATCCAAGACCTAATAATGATTTTTTTGCATCCCCTAGTATTTCAGAAATACTAACAAGGATAAATTCACTCCTAAGGAGAACTAGTTCTGAGGATTAGGATTCTCCATCTGTAACATCTCTACTTTTGAATTTGACGTCACAATTCCCCCTTAATGTGGAATGTCATGAAATATTAATATAATACAATATGTAATGATTGATGTATAAATCAAATAAATATTTCCACAATATCATATATATATTAAATCCCTTAAATTATGATCAACAACCTCTGTAGACTCCCAACTCTCAAGTTAGTGGATAGAAACATCCCATGAAATTTCACATTGAATAGATCCTTTGAAATTATGGACTCATCTCTGTCCAAAATAATATTACTCACATCATTGTTGGTATATATCCTATATTAATATAGAATCTATGGATACCTGACGATGTATATATATTCAAACTAGTATATAAATTATTTGTATTACCTTGATATAGTGTTTTTTCATGAGATCTGATATAGATGACCATTTTTCAGATCTATGAATAAATGTCCAAAAAATGTTATATTTACATACTTTGCATCTAACTATTCATTATTTTTAATCCTCTATCACATTGATGTAACCAGGGTACTTTTTAATTTATGGTATTTTCTTTCAATCATTCTACAGTCACTTAGATGTTCTGGAAATTATGTAGAATGTATTTGAGATACCCTAAAAAACCATGAGATTGTTGGTAGTGTTCATATAGTTATTTTTAGTTTTATATAGTTATTTTATGATGTTGATCTGGCCATGTAATGTGGGATATGATCCATCTGATAACTGCATATAATTCATCTATATTTCATGTATAAGTAATTTCCAAATTTTTACAGATTTCAGAAAAGCTATAGGTAGCATATAAGTCACTCCGAATTATATACGTGTCAATAAAGCTACATATGAATATATTTAATTATATATATATATTTCATTTGTAATTTTGTATGTGTCACTTAGTAATATGAAGTATATGGGGAGATTGAATTAAAATGTGACAGTACAATATACATGTTAATTGGTATTGCATATGAGTCATCTATAACCTCATATAAGTCATATTGAATTTCATATGAGTGATTTCAATTTGTTTGGGATTCTATAATTATAGTGCATGAGTGATAGAACTCTATGTACAAGTCATATGAAGGAATTCATGAGTTAATCCCCCATGAGAGTATTGTTGGATAACATTTTGATATTTACAAAATTATATATTAAGAAGAAGAAAACAAGATGATGCACAAATATTAATTTTGTGATTAACTAAGAACATTTAAATTATTATGAAATAATGTTTTCCATAAATAAAAAATATGTGATAAATTAGTATGTTTTCTTATGATTAAAAACATTATCAGAAAATTTTCCATGGTGACTAATAGCTATACTTAATGAAATTTAGGGAGAAGAATCTCAAAAACAACCTAGGGGTGTGAATAGTAACTCTAGGATAAAATATGTTCTTATTTTTTTTAGAATACATTTATTTGATTCATAAATAAATACCAGAATATCCTCATGTGCATGATGTTGAGATTTCTATTGATCTCATCTGTAACACAAATACTATATATAATATTCCCAATAGAATTGAAATCATTGAGAAGGTAGATTTAAATAAGCATCTATATGAGTTTTGTGTTAACGGATTCATATTCCCTAGTTTTCAACACAGGAGGCCCTTATTATATTTATAAAAAATAAGGATGTAAATATGAGGCTATGTGTTGATTATAGAGAAATAATTTCCATTTTACTAATAAAAATAATCATCTACCTTGTATTGAGTACATGTTTGATCAACTATAAAGAGATCAATATTTTTCAATGACTGAACTTTATTCGATGTATCACCACTTTATATTTAAGAAGGAACACATTCTAACAACAGTATTTCACACAAGTTATGGAAATTATGATTTTATAGTAATTGTTTTTCATCAATTAATTTAACCACATTTTATGGAACATATGAATAGATCATTCATGAGTTATCTTCATAATTTTATTATGGTATTTATTAATTATATCTTGGTAGAATAAAAAAGTTATGAATATAATAAGATTCAATTCTAAATAATTCATGATACTCTTAGAGAAAAACGGTGATATGGTAAATTTATAAAGTGAAAATTCTAGCATCAGGAATTTTATTTTCATAGTTATATTGTCTATATGGATAGAAAATTAGTTAATACATTGAATATAAATGAAGTCAAATAATTGTCTACGTTGACTAAAATAATAGAGCTATATATCTTCTCTACATTTTCAGGTTACTCTAAGTGATTTATTCAAAATATTTCCTTATTAGAAAACCTATTGTCTATGAGGAAATATAAAGGGATTATGTTTTTATGAAAAAACGATAATAAAGAATCTTTTGGATAGTTAATGTGGAGATTGATCAATGAATAAGTGTTAACATTATCATCCAGAGTGGAAGAGTTTGTGAAATATAGTGACATATCAATGACTACATGGATGTTTCCTTATGAATAATAAAAAAGTTGTTTCATATACAAAAACACAATTAAAGATCCATGAATAGAACTATCCAACCAATGAACTTTATTTGGAATACATAAATGTTTTCATGACAATATGGATTTTTCTCTCTGTGGTGAAAATTTTGAGATATATAAAGATCATAAGAGATTAAAATAGAAAAATTCATGGAATTTTAAAAATATTAGAAGAAGTAGATGGATGAAGCTACTCCGGGATTTTGATTGTTCCACACAATACCACATTGGGAAGTATATTAAAGAAACTGATGTACTCCGTTGGAAGGATTATGAAATTTTGATTAAGATTTGGATTTGAAAGGATTATATATTCATTGATTAAGTATTATTGGATATGGGAATTATTAAGGAAGTGTAAACATCACCACATTTCTAAATGATTTCCATAAAATCCTTGTTGTATAAGGAAAAAACCTCACATCTCAATGATAAGAGTTTGAAAAATTAAATTCAATATTATAATAACAAGAAACTGGTGAATTTTGTTAATCAAAAGTATGGGATGAAATTTAGGAAGTGGTTATGTATTCCGTCCATACACTACTTGAAAAGAGAATTTGTAGACAAATCCCATATCTTGAATTTATCTATACACCCATGTCGAAAAAAATCACAGAGAATCGCATAAATTTCTTATGTAGGATAATAAAAAATATGAAATTTAGATAATTTGTTAAGATACTTGTATTTTAAATAGGTACAATCTAGAAGAAAACAACCTAAATTATTCATCAAACCTATTCCAATTCGGGCTTTTGAATGGCATGATATTAATATGGACATTATTAATTGACTACAAAATACAACTTGAATGAATGATTATATATGGGATACAGTTTATCACCTTACCAAGTTTGAATATTTTCTTTCTATAAGGGAAGATATACCTCTTGGGGTCCATAGATGATTATCTATAAATAATGTAGTGATACATAATGGTGGACCTATTATTATTCAATCTAATCATAATACATGGTTGGAACCAAAATTTAGAAGACTCTCTCACAATCTCATGACATTATAAAAATGGATATGTGGGGTGTTTTTTAAAAATTCCACCTAGAATTTATAAAGTTTACTATGTGATTCATGCATATATTTTGAGGATGAAAATGGAAAACAACATTTTTCCTCCTATATATAAATATGATTGGATCCATAATCATAATACTATTAAGATCACATCTATATTCTCTACACTAAAGAACAATTGTTGTGGAATCCGATGACATAGAATGAAAAGGTACATTGGATAAATCTTAAGATTGGAGAGGTGAAATGGGAACTTGAAGATGTTATGATAAATTACTACTCTAATTTGATCATTATTTTACATTTGGAATATTTTTAGGATCAAAATATTAAAGGTGGGAATAATGTTACACCAGGGCTTCAATTATGGGATGAATTTCTTTTTAGAGAAATGATCAAACAATACTCATGGATTTATTAAAGAAATTGATTAAAATGAAAATTTTCAATTTTGAAAAATTGAATTTTATGAAATTAGTTTCATTTTTCATAATATTTCATAATTATATTTGGGTGAGTTTTTTATATTTTATCAAACTTTTATATGTTTGGGTGAACAGTTAAAAATAATGATTTCATAGATAAAACAATTTTTTGAAATTATAATTATATAATAATTACATGAAAGATCACATAAACTACTTTTTTGAACTAATATATTATAAATAAGTAATTTAATTCATATAAAAATATATTTTTGAGCATAGAAATATATTCTTAACATTTTGAAATCTATGTAATGTTTTTTTGAAAAATAAAAAATGCATTTCAATATTTTCTCTCAAAAAATTATCTACATGGTTAATTTCAAATTTATTTTTTTAATCATCATAATAAACCTTTTATATAACAACACCAAATTAATTCCTTATAAATAAAATTATTCATTACTTTTTTTATAAATTAATTTTTATTTTATATTTAACAATTTCTAAAAAATAATTTTGTTGAATATTTCACACTTATGTCAATATTAATTTTTCCCACTTCAAAAATTGTATATTGTAAAAAAGATTCTATATTTGGAATAAATGTTTTTTAACATTAGCTATTATGGTTAACAAAATTATTTTCCTAATAAATAATAAAACTTTTAAAATTTTGATACCATTGATAATGTTAAAAAAAATTTCCCATGAGGGATGGTGAGGGGAGTTAAACTAATTGATAAGAGTAACCAATCCACTTAAAAATGTATAAGATCCATTTTTTTATTGATTATATAAATTAAATAAATATTATTAAAAATAAATTACTTTTTTATCAATGATAACATGAAAAATACTTTTCATCATTAAAATCCTTTGTGTAATTCTACATGTGTCATTTCCCTCATTTCAAAATAGTACCAACTATCCTCTCTTATAGACACCAATTAAGCCACTTATTTCAAAAAATACCAACCCATATTTATCCCCAAACTTACTTTTCATGAACTAGTTTCCATGGTCTATTCAGAGGACCATCCTAGATGTCTTAATTTGAAATCAAGTGGTAGTTTTTTAGAATAAGAGGTATAACACTTAAAAGATTTTTTTCATTTAATTTCTATTATCACTAGCTGAAATCATATATAAACATAATCATATAATAGCATATATATATTAAATATACTTAAATGTTTTTTATTATGATTATACAATGCTTTTTCATCAACTTTACATCCTATGGAAAATAAAAACATCGACCATGCATACGTATGACCTAATATCTCTACGTAGCAATGTAATTCATTTTCTGAGACTATTTTATTTGTATGGTTATAAGGATGGAAATAATTAATATGTATGAAATTCATAAATTAATTAATATTATCTAATAAGAAATATCATTTAAATTATTATGATTTTACCCATTAAAAAATTATAATGTCCCTCATTCGTAGGTGTGGATTATAACCTCCACGACGCGATGTGATTCAATATTCTTGTCATACATTACTGATGATTATAAATATTTATGTAATGAATAAATATTATATTTATATCATGAATAATTATTTTTTATATTATTTAACCATGACAAATATATATTTATAGAAACTACCGAATTGAAAAAAACCTGGAAATTAAAACTATTGACACTTAGAAATGATGAATGAAATAATGAATAACCAATAAATGGGTGTTGAAATTTTATTAGTGGATAATATTTGATATTATTTGTATTTATATGGGTATATTAAATGATTATAATAAATTTAAATTTTTTATAATGGCTAATTAAACCACATACAAAGAAGGAATAATCTGATGTAAGGGTATATTTCACCATCCCATCCTAATTCATGATTTTTTATTTTTAATGTTATAGATGGTGATTTATATCATCTTAAAATATTATAATAAATATATTTTATTATTCTCTGGTTATTTCTAGAAATTACGTGTTTCTATTTCCCATTCTTTCCTTTTATGTACTCAAAATTCAGAAAGGAATTTTTTAAGGGATACTGTCATTGATTTTTTTGTTCGATAAGAAATATTTTTCTACATTGCCCATATTTTCTTTTAAAATATTTTAGACAATGAATTTACTGTTGTTAAATTATTGAATAATTTCATTTTAAGCCATATATAACACCATCTAAAAGCATTAAATGTATTCTTCTAGTCATATTCTGGATGTGGTACTTTTACTGAAGGTGTGAACAAAATCAATATTTTAATTTACACTTCATGAAAAACATTTCCCACTATCATGAATTCTTCATTATTTGATGAATCCATTACATTTTACCATTGATTATTAAAAATAGTGTTTTTTAATATTTTTGAATTTTTATATTTTAAATAATTGATTTAAATATGAAAAATGTATTTTCCCAAAAAAATGTTCTTGTGATTTCAAAATACTATTTTCATATATATCAAAATCCTTTGAGTAATATAATTATTTTATGAGGATTTAATCTAATATTTCCATCCACCATATGTTTCTAGATGTCTGAAGATCATTTTTACTTAGGAAAGTACTAACATTCAATATTACAGTTATACATAAACAAATAGTTGTTAATCATTTAGCCCTGTTGATTAATTTTGTATTTTTTTTATTCCCATGGTGTGTGTTCTGGGCTTATTAACAGATTACTGGGGGATAAAATCTACTTCCCCCTAAATGAATTTGTTGGTCTCATGAGACAATATAGGTCATATATTTGGAATATTTCTTATAAATTTATGTATGATTTCTTGGGATAAGTGATCGATGTTAAGTTTAAGATCTTAGACATTATGAATTACATCATTATGAAAGTTGTTATTCATGTTTATGTGATTGAATAAATAGATATGATATCTATTGATAAATTTCAAGCTCCTTTGATTATTTATTTGGCATTATTTGATCAGTGTTTATTATAACCATATTAAAAATTCTTTACTTATTCTATGAAATATTCTGCTATATGAATTCCATTACAAAGAATCTGAACTTAATATTTTTTTATTCCTTTCCACTTTATTCATAGAATATTTCTATGACTAATGTGTAATGGAATTCTAGATAGAATAATAATTATATCAAATAAAGTCCTATGGTGTCTTTTTTGTTTTCAAACATAAACTGAGATTCAGGAATGTATGTATTTTTCCAAGACTACTAAAATAATAAATCACATAGAATGTGATTTATTTGATCAAATTATAATGTAATATTGTAACTACACGATTTTGGAAACATGGGATGGTGTTGTTACAATGGGGTTTCATACCTACATTGGAATGAATTTTCAAGACTATAAAAATATGATAGATTCATATATTTGGTCTCTTGGAAATGTTGTTTTGGAGGAAACTATAATAATATTTTTACCTTTCAAATGAGTTAAGAAAAGTCATTTTTTGATATAAGTAACATTTAAATTATTGAAAATGCTAGATATTTGAATCTCATGTCTTTAAAAAAATAATATCAAAATCATTTTGGGGATCCAAACAAAAATTTAATTGAGAGAACCCTGAAATTAGTTTGGAAGCTAGTAAAATTGTTTAATAATACATGTTTAAAATTTTGGGAATTAAGTTTAAGGATATTAAAATTAATGAAGAAGAAACCATTGATGATTATTTCATCAGATTCCATGAAATTCATCCCAATATTTGAGGCTACAAAAAAATCTTTAAGACATTACTATTGTGAATAATCCCATGAGGATTTTTTGGGATAGTTTTGATCCAAAAAAATCTTAATAGGATAATAGAGACTGTAATGACCAAAAATTCGATCTATGGAGATTACCTATTGAATATATTGATGTAAAACATTTAGTTATATCATATTTTATAAAGCAAAAAAACCACATGGTAAAACTGAAAACATTATATTTATAAATTTTAAAATTATATCTAGTGGATAAATTTTTCACTAAGAACTAACTATATAAAAATTCACGGAAAATATAAACTAAATATAAAAATTTGGATATACTCAATCCTCGAGAATAATCACACTCATGAATAACATTGATGAAATTAAAATTTTATTAGAAAGAAAATATTTATTTTGAAATATAAAATATATATAGCCTTAAGATAAATTATAATTGAATAAATAATGAATTTAAAATGAGGAATTTATTTAAGTTAGAGAACCCATTTGACTATTAAAAATATAACTGTTTGGATAGTAATCGAACCATTGAAATTCTAATCCTATTATTTAGAATAGAAACCTGACTGTTATAATGGTATCCTAAAATATAGAATGGTGATATAAAATTTGTGTATCTTATTAAATGAAAATATGAAATATTTATATCATGAAACATATAAAAAATGTTTATAAATGATAAAATAATTGTTTTTAATTTTTAAATATATATATATATATATATTATTATTTTTGTAAACATATAATGATTTGAAAAAAAATTATCAAACAGCTTTATGAAATAATAGTAAGATGTATGATAATGATAATATAATTTTATGAGACTAGAATCAATTTTCTAGGGTGTCATAAAATTGGTCATAATATCACAAAAATTATTTTTCAAATAAATATGAATTTTATTTTAAAAAATAAATTTATCATTATTATAAAATTATTTTCAAAAAAATTAATTTAATTTTTTGAATATATAAGGTTAAAAATAGTTAGGGTTATTTTTTTGTTTCTTAAAAAATAGATATGTTTATGGTGACTAGTGGAATATGGTAAAGTATTATATTTTAAATTTTAAATTAATTGCATGATTAATTGAATAATGGGTTATGTGAGAAACCATTAGATAATGTTTTAATGAACCATTTAATGTTTATAGTCAAATTATTCATCCCTGTTCGTAATCATGACTAAAAATTATTAACTGATGAATATCATATTCAAAAACACACTCAAACATATAAATATGTCTGCTCACAACCTTTTCACCTCACTCATTATAACATTTTTATCATTATAAAGATTTATAAAACTCTATACTATATCACTCCACACATCCCAAGAATCATTTCTCTCCTAATAATTCCAATCCCAAGGTGCCTATAGTTGAAGTCAAATAGGTGACATCCAATGTAGAATGTAATACTCACAAAAAATACTATAAATTTTTCTACCTTCTTTTCCTCAAAAAGAAATTACATCCAAATTCATAAGATAACTAAAATATTATAAATATAAAAGAAATTTATTATACTAATGAAATATATATAATCCATCCTCTTCTCCACACTTCACAACAAGTATTGTTCACTACCTATATAAACAAAATACATCGTTCTTTTCCACCACATTCAAGTATGGTAATAGATATAATATTATAATTAAATATTATTATAATAAGTATATTATCATATATTTCAGGTTCTGGAATATATTATTAATCATTTAATTAAATGAAATGGTATTAGATAATAATATTCGATAAAAATTCCAAAATTAATTAACTATAAAATGACATTGTTTTTACTAAATGAATCATCCCTAGGTTAGAAAAATGGATATTTCATACCATTTTAATTTACAGAATGAAATTATTATCATTTAATTTCACTTTGGTATTTGTAATCCCATTTTATAAAAATTTCAACAATTATCCTAAAACTATAGAAACATTAGAACAATTGCACGAATGAGTTTTAGATAATTTGAAAAAATGAAATCACAATTGAATGGATAAATAATAACATAAATGATTTATAATATATCAAAAATTTATAATATGTTTACAAATATTGTATATATTAAACATAAATTTATTATTTATGAGATAAAGTTAAAATTAATAATGTTTTTAGACATCAATAAAGGGATCTCTCAAAACAAACCTTTTTCTATAGGTTTTTCTTTATCTCTTTTTATCTAACATTATATCTCTATTAATCATATTTACTTATATTATATTCATTATAAATATACCAAAAATATATATGTAGTTTTATTTCCATTTCTTTTATGTGGATGTATAGAATTTAAAAGTTCCCCTTTTTAAATTCATTCATTAATAAGAGCCGATTGGCGGGAACTTATTGGTTTAATTACCTCATTTCAACTACGACTCAATAAATTTTTTCAACCCTACACATATTTTAAAAACACTAATTTAATTATTGAAAAACATTTTATTTCATTTCTAGTTTTATAAAAAATATTATTCCCTTAACCTCCTAATGATTCTTTACCCTTTTCCATAACACCCCACTTAAAGGGAATATTTTCAAAAAACATTCCCCACTTCATTTTTTGTCATTAATTAACTTGGTATTTGTTTTCATGTCCTATTATTTTTTATTTTTCTATAAAACCCCAGTAATTTTTTAATCACTTATTTCATTGAATTCATTATGATTTTTTATTTGGATATATTTGAGATATGATTATGTAACCCATATTCTATACATGGGTTTTAAGATGATTATAAATTTTTTTGATTTCCTTACATATCTCAAACCCACATGTACATGATATGATGGGTATTCATATATGAAATTCAAATGCTTTTGGTAATGTTTATGTGTCATGGGATGAAATGTATGATATAGGGGAGTAAACATAATCTATTATAGGGATCTATCAACTATGTGATGTTGTGTCAGTAGTTATCCTTAATATATGATTTTTTATGTACTATATTTATAACAAATTCATATTATTTCATGATGTAATCTATATTGAAAACCTATTTCATGCCTCTATTTGAACAGTCATGTACCATTCCACTTATGAAATTATGATATGTCATTTGATTCTTATATTGTACATCTTCATCATATTTATTCAATTACATGGATTTTCTTGAAATATGATTTTATGTATTCTCCATGTTATCTTATTAAATATTAGTTCCTATAGGGATTTTATAGATCCTTATGGAGATTAAAATAAAAAAGATGTTTTATTTTTCTTTCATTTCAAGGATTTGTGTACCTAGTCTTCAAAAGACACTATTACTCTCGATTGTGGGGTTTTGTTTATTAGATAATTATTTAAAAAATAATCTAATAAATTATATAAGTGATTCAGATCATTATAATGTGTATCAAAGGAAATTTAAATTTAAATTTATTATTTATTATTAGAATAATTTAGTAAAAAACCACAGTGAAATGCTTAATTAAATGAAAAAATAATTAAATTTTATTAATTTTTGAAATGTTTGGAGTTATTGTTTTCTAATAAATGAAATATATATCTACAAACAACTAGTGAATTTGGATATGGAAAATTGTTTCATAGGGGAATAACCCCTATTTGGATTTCATGGAATTTGCTCCCCCACTAACTATTGCATGACAAAGAGTCTTACCACACACCTTGTTTGACAAATGTAAGGGATATGGTTTGGAAAATTCACATTCACATTAAAAACCATTATGATGGACATGAATAGATTTTTAGGTTAGAAAAAAAATAGAGAAATTTCCATGTATATCCTGGATTAAAATATATATACTCATATGTTTGGATATAGATTTCATTAATTAGTTATTTCATGCACCTTTATTGTTTCCATTTTACATTTTTTTATTTTTAGTATTATAAACCCTAATTTTATTTAACATTGCTTAGTTATTGGTGTGGAATATGAGGAATTGTTCAAAAACCCACAATGATAGGAAATGTAATGATTTAAATAATAACAAGAATATCCAAATGTTAACAAGAGATGAGAATAATATGGTAGTATATAATAAATTGATTCTAGTTATGAAAAATAACTTCAATCATGTTGAATTACCTTCTTCTTCTAAGAATGAGTAAGTTATTTTAAATTCCATTATGTGACAGAGGCCCCATACTTTTAGTGTATATTATGATTCACTTCTCATTGAACAGTTTTAACACCATTAAATAGAGATTACATATCATCAAAATCTTTAATCAATATAAATTAATACTAGATATCTATAAACATGGGAGGTAGGACGATCTACGGTGGAAACTGATCAAAAAATTTTTTCTTCAAACTCTCCATCTTACAAGGAAGGGGGAGATACTTGAAATTAAGAAAAAGGAGGATGATTCAATTTGGGATATTGGTAAAAATTCACAATGATTGCATGATAGACCTATTGATTTACCCTCATTCCTAAAATAAATGATGACCATTTCTTTATTATGCTAAAGGAAAATAATCAAACATCTCTGACTGTTATAGCTTTTTGATAACTATTAAAAGATTTTAAATTGTGCCATCAATGTCAAGATAGAGATTAAAGAATCTAAATGGTCATGAGTGGATGAATATATAAACTATAGGTTTTTGTTTTATTCTGGAGGACCAATAGATAAATCCCTTGTAATAACCTAAAATTTTTCAATAATTTTTATCTTTAAGATGATTGAGTGTTATATTATATTTTATACTATTGTACACATACAAAAATTAGAAAAAAACGAACAAACCTTTATATGTTTAACATGGATCATTACATTAGTACCTAACTAATCTTTTGAAAATGAAAACTATTACTAAGGGAAAAAAAATAAATAAAAATGTACAATGAAAAAAATTGCATAATCCAAATATGTTACTATTTCAACCCCCAAGAATAACACAATTTAGAAAAAATATTAGTAAACCAATGGAACTTTTTAAAAATGATATTATAAAACGAAGAATCTAATTGAAGATAATACTGAATGAATTATTTAAAAGGTATGATAGGAGTTTATGTAACTATTGGAATACTGACATGATTGTTTGGAATAGTAACCCAATAGTTGGGAATAGTAACATGACCATTGAAATAGTAATTTGACCACAATATAAAAAAAATTGAATAATATATATCATGAGTAATTCAAGATAATATTATTATCATAATTCTATAAAATATATATCAAGATTAAAAACAAATAAATATATGAGAATTTGATAGAAATATAATTCAATATATTTCAAAAAATTATATTTCTTATTTAAATATTTAAAATTACATATATTAAAAAATATATTTTTATAAATTTAATTTATATTTAAGAATTTGAATGTAAAAATTTCTCAATGGTTATTTTTTATATAATTCTTAGGTACACAATTTTTTATCGGAATAGTACAAATCCATTTTATTAGATATTGAATATTTTATGAAATAATATTGATGTAATAGTGACAGGAAATCTTAAACTAGTTATACCAAAATAAAATTAATTTTATAAGAAAAAGGTGTTGTGTAATAATAATAAACATAATTTGAAAACCTAAAAAGTAATTTAAAATTCATAAAAGTCTAATGTATTCCCTTAAATAAAGATTTTTTCCATTTTTTCACATTTATTTTTTTGAAACTAATAAATTCAAATTATAAAATAATTCAAAGAACTAAAACCATTATATTTTATTCAAATATTTTTCAAAATGATATAAATATTACTATGTAATGTTTCTCCATGGATATAATAAAATACTCATTCCTATAAAATAATATAACCCTCTCTTAAAGTATAAATATACTATCTTTCTCCCCCTGGAAATAAAGTTGACATATACTTACCAAAGCCAAAAAAAATCCTAAATGCACTCTCTTAAGGCACATATAATAATTTTGGTTAATTTAGAGTCACCCAACTCCATTAAATTAATGATTTTAATTTAGGTGAAATAAATAATCACAGAGAAGAGGGTAAGGTTTTATCAAGTTATCTTCTCATTTTCCTCTTCTATTACTATAGGTCTCTATCAACATCAAACCAAAAAAATTATACGATTTTCTGAGTATTGTAATGAATCGAGTTTTAATTAGTAATTATTATTTTATATAAATTAAATTTCATTCATATCTTTCCTTATATGTAAAACAAAGTTAATCTTGCGCTATATGTAACCCTGGGTAAGATTTTGTTACACATGCATAATGAATTTTGAAATAAAAACATTTTATACATTTCAATACTCTCTTTAAAACCATTATTCCTCGTTGCAAATATATGATTAATTTTGAATTAAATTGTGCCTCTTATACGAATATATTTTGAAAAAATTATTATATATTTTGAATCAAATTAATATGAAATATCTAATAAGTTAAAGTAAATTTTCACCACAAATTAATAGTAAAATAGTACCAATTAATTACAATAATTAAGTTAAAAATGGGTTTACCGCGTGGGGGGGGGGGGGGTTAAATTAAAAATATAGGGTTTAAAAATAATAAAAATGTTTTCATTAAAACATATTATGTCCATATATCAACATTATCACTCCTAGGATATTTTATTTTATCTTTTCTAACACTATGGAATGATAAAAATGTGGGTATAATATTTCCTTTTCAAAAAATTACCATGGTTCCACTCACCCCACATATATAAGGATGCACCCTCTATTATCAATTCACTCATTAGAACAATATTTAGTCAGTTACCAACTTCATAAATCACTCCCCAACATACAACCTATCATTTTAAAGGCCTTTGGTTGGACATAAATCATAACTATTAAGGATTTTGGTGAAATCCTAAGGAGGTTGCCTAATGAAGATAAAACATTCATTAAGGAGCATTTTTTTATTTCTTCCTCCACCTCATTCATTTGTTTTTAATATATTCTTATATAATAACCTCAATATCCTCCAAAGGCTAGGATTTTGTTTTTTAATGTTCAAGACCTACAACCATCTCCTCTTCTATCCAATGGGTTGTGAAATCATTATTCATTTGTACCACAAATTACCTCATTTTGAACTGATGGAATTCGTTTCTCCATTACCACATTTCAAGGATATAAGAAATTATGGGTTATATATATATATATATTATATTTAGGATATTATTATTATTATTTTAATTATTATATCAAATATAATTTCATAATATCTATTTGTTGTAAGTATTATAATGTCACTCGTGTGTACGATAGTCTACCATTTCACTAAGTGATGTGATTAGTTCATTATTTACAAAGAAGTTAATAAAGACGATTTTAAAGGAAAATATGTGACATATATGAAAAAAAAATTATTATGAAAGGATAATATGTAATTTACCATTCATTCATAAAATCTTCTAAGAAAATTCAAATATTGTTCATGCGTATATACGACCTACTGTCTCCATAAAAGATGTATTACATTTTCTATCATTAAATTTTTTAGATTAATATAAATAAATATATGATGAATATATATGATATTTATATCATGGTTAAAAATATGGATATTATGAAATACTTATCAATTTAAGGGGACCAAAAATAAAATATCCAAACATGTAACGCCCCGACCCCAGTTACCCAGAGTCGGTGCATTATTACATAACATTGGCATGATCACAAGAAAGATCAAATCTCGAAAGACCGATTGGTTTAGTAGCCTTGGAAACACTAGATATATTCATAAGTTTTACATTACATCATAAAATGAAAAACTACTACAACAACATAATGTCTCCATAATCCACACTACTATCCCCTCATAATATCCCTGCAGGTCATTCATAATTTACTTCTTCACATCCTGGGAAAAAATAAAACATAGAAAAGGGGTGAGCTCAAATGCCCAGTAAGGATAACAATATAGCGGAAACTTTCATAAATAAGAATAAACATTTAAGGTAATGCATTACTAAAACAAAAGCCTTTTAAATTTGAACTTCAACATGGTATGGCAAAAGTAAAATGAAATAATGCCATTAACTTATTCACATGGATATTCTACTAATCGAATAATCACATGCAAAAATCAATAACCACTTTCATAATGTTGGAATGCATAATGCCAGACTATCATAACCACATAGCCAAGGCCTCGTGCCAAGACTACAAATAAGATTTTGTCAAGGCCTTGTGCCAAGACACTAGTTTGTCTCATGAGACCTACCGATGCATCGAGGAGCTATAGCGGGCTCCACCCGTCACTTATTAAGTCCAATGCATTCCCATATGAAAAGGTTTAAACATAACATAAACATTCGTATTAAAACTAGCATACGAAATGTCAATACTTTCACAATAAACTATGAATGGTATAAAAATAGCACATCCACAGTCAAACATATCACAAAACCTTCAATACAATATAGAAGTTTTGTATCATAATAAATCAACTTCAAATAATCTTAAAATCCATCAAAGGATGTTGACATAGATGAAATCAAAATTCTTTTTAAAGAAATATCTCCTTTTATTTTGAAATCATTTAAGATCCATATAAAATAAAACATTTTCTTTGAAAATATTCTTATAAGCTTGTAAGGAAAGCTTTGAAGATTTTATAACGGCGTAAAATAACCGCACCCGCCGTATAAGTTAAAAAAAACATTCTTACCTCAATTCTGTCGAAAAGGTTAAAAAGGACCTTGTTTTGAAAACGACGGAAAGATTCCTTTATAAACCTCTTATAAAAAGTCAAAAAAAGGTATAAATGACTTTAACCCATATTCTTGTAAATAGTAAAAATGTTTTGAAATACATTTTTAAGAAACATGGATGTGGATGATAAAGAGATCCCAGTAGATTATTACATATAAACAACCTCGGATAATGAAGAGATTGTGAAATAACCCTTACCTTGAACTTTCTCTTAGTCGATGGTATGTTAACCTCCTGTATAATAATTAAAACATTGTTATTAAATTATACAATAATCATATACATCAATATGATATCATATATGATCTTTTAATATTGATTTGATAATAATATCTTAGTATTATCGTTGTTTCGGGTGTGAACTTTCTTGTTTTCTTTTGTATGTTTTGTTACGTAAGACATGTTTTTAATGGATAGATTATATCTTATTCATAATCAGAATGATATTAACATTATTTTTAACCCCAAAATGAGAATAAGACTTGAATGGATATGATGGAGAATGAATCTTATCGCGTTCGTGGAGACGGTAGTCCGTACGTGCGCACGAACGCTACTTCCATTTAAATAATTTTTATTTTAAAAGAATCTAATCCAAATGATACATAGGTATATTACTATTCTAGTATAGTATTTTATATATGTTACTTATGTTCATTAACACCATCCTTTATACGTTCCATGTGTGGTATGAACGAGTCATATCATTTTAAGGGGGCGGTAGTCCGCACTTCCTCAAATGAAATTATCGTATGTATATACAACATGAAACGAATAATGGTATGAAATAAAATGGAATTACATAAGCTTATATATAAAATATATTTCATTAATATCATATTTAATTACAGTTCCATCATAATGGCCACCATGAGAGGTGGTAAGATGTATTTGAACAATCATCGTTTCGTGAGGCGTTAGTTTGCCATCCACAGAAACATTATGTTCATCATCCATTAGATGGAGTTGTGTGTATGTGTAGTTTGAATCCTTCTTATAACAACATCCTAGTATATTTAGGATACTGGTGTTGTTACAAAAGAAAGGAAATAAAAAGATTTTGGGGGGTTGGAGAAGCAAAATAAATGAAGATACTTTAAGAGAAATTGTTACCTTTAATTTAGGTAACTCACTTTGGTTGGAACCAAAGGACTTCTTGAAATGCTTTCTGCCTAAGGGGAAGCTTCAAGGAGGTGGAGAGGGATGTGGGGAGCTTATTTGGGCAGAGTTTGGACGAGCCAAGTGGCTTGAGAGGTGTGAGGAAAAGAGAAGGAGGAGTGCCCTTTTATAAGAGGGGTGAGGGGCACCTTTGGAAAAGCTAGAAATATTAATTTATAATAAATTCATATTCGGTTTCTAATGGCTCCAAAGTTGACTATTCAAAGGTTAAGGTGGGGATAGGTCGAAAACCACTCAACCAATAGAATTTAGACAGGTTTGGGTACTTATATTAACCTTATCTTTAAGTATTAACTCTAAGTTAATTAGTTTCACTTTTACAATGTCTCTTTGTATTTTTATATTATATGGTTAATAGACTTACCATATACATACAAGCGACCCCCAAGTGGTCCATTAATGATTAACCTATCATAATATAAGTCTCTTGGCCGAACCTTAGATTTTTAGGAATTTAATATCAATTAATAATATAATATTTGTTTTAAGAACTCTTTTATGTCAATTTTGACACTATTCAATAGTTGATTTTTGTAAAACTCATAACAGATTTATTACTTCTAACAAAGTCAATTACATCAATCCTAATATATCATATTATCCTAGAAAATTAGTGTAATTCATTAAAAGTTTCATATTATATTTATTTGGGTATTTATAATATCAATTATGTTAATTTTTTACTATTTTAGTAATTACTGCGTCATCATTGTGTCATAAATAAAATAAATTATTTAATGTCTAAAAATTATAAATAAAACCTCATTATGTAGGAAATCTTTTTAGCTTTCTAATGAATATTTATAATCGAAAATCCAACTTGTATAACCCTATGTAAAAATTGTTCTTCTAAAAGATGTAAGCTTATGCCATTTTTATTTTTATTTTAACTTTATTAATATAATGTGTCCCTACCACATACAAGTGGCTCCAAGGGGTCCCCAAATTGACCCAAGGATGCCCATGGTCGGGTATGTGTCCACCAATAAGGTTAGGACACGTTCTAGGGTAATTTTTTATTATTATAATATTATTTTTTAACCCTTATTTACCGGATTTACCCTTTAACCATGGTAAATAAAATATTTACCGCAGTAATTATTCAAAATGTGTAAAAATAAAAGTTACCTATTTACATAATTTGGACATCCTGATTCCAAATATGGAATCCATTTTCCTAAATTCAAAACACAGAAGTGGCAGAAATTAATTTAAAATTAATTCCCGCTGTCAAAACAAAAAGCGTGTTTTTAAGAGATAATAACTATCAAAAGATTGACACTTGTTTATGTTCGGTTTAATTGTAAAATTATGTCCAATGACCAACATTATATTAAATGGTAAAAATATATTCTAAATATACTTTAAAACTACTAAAATTAATAATTTATCACTATTAATTATTTTGATTAAAAAAGTTGTTTTTAATTAAAATTTAGTAATTTTCACTATTCATCAAAATATGAAAGTTATCCGAAAAGTACCAAAATTTCACCTTAGGCTAAATTCGATATTCCGAGTCCAAAAATGAAGTCCATTTTCAAATATAAAATATATATAATTTCAAAAATTAGGTATTACTATTCACAACGGCTAGTTTAATTAGTTGTGGTGTGTGTTAGAACTCGAGGTTGCGTACAACACACGCTATCGCATTATTCGAAGGGAAACGTACCGTAGAAGCTTGGGGTGTTACAAAACATATATGAAAAATAAAGCAGTTATAACCCAAAAATATAACATTAACATGGAATTATTAATAAAAGGGTAATTAAAGGTAATAATAAAATAATATATGGTATGATATATATATATATATATATATATGTAAGAGATATATGATAGACTTATATTTATTATATATGATGATTGAATCTATATGGTGGAAGTTAAGACTTAGGTAAGTTATTTCCTTCTTGCTTTTATTTATCAATGAGATACATGACATATTCTATACGAATTTCTTTAATGTGGTGTATATACTTCCCATGAATGTATTTTATAATTAATTTACATATTATTTTGGGATTCACATATCTATTTTATGACCTCTCTCTAATGTGATTTACAGTTCAAATGTTACCAAAGTAGTATGGGATTTGTGTATCAAATTGCGATATTTGAGAAGCACATTATGTTATGCTCCAATACTATTTCAAGATGTGTATATACATAACTTTTTAAATTTAATATACTGAATTTATTTATCCTATTGAAATTTTAGGATCCATTTTTTTATTACTTCATAGGGCTTACGATTCTAAGTCACCAATGTGTCAATGATTTTATGTTACAACATCATCATTTATCAGAAATTATTATGATTAAGTTACCAATGATCAAATATTATAACACATCTCTAAATAAACACATGAATTTTCATCAAATATATTTATTAATTAAGCCTAAAGGCACAGATCAGTGCTCCAAAATTTATTAATAAAGATGTAAAAGATCGGTGATTACATGAGGTTCAAAGAGCTTGTACCAGCAAGAGAAAAAATTAAAAGAGGAGAAAAGTTGAAGAGGAATAACTGAAAATCATTCCTACAAGGTCATGGGACAATCCCCATTTCCCAGAACTCCATTGAAAGCAATCGATCTATGAAAAAAAATAAAAGAAACAATCCAAAAAGAAAACTGAGCTTCAAAATCATGTTGTTGATGTGCTAGACTGATAAGCAGACCATGAGTGAAAAAGATCTATTCCCACCGAAGCTGGAGATAATCAAAATCAGGATTTCGATCAAGTTCAAATTCCACCCTATCAAACATACTCTCCCTGATAATGAGATAGTAATGAAAGGATTTTTCTTTGTTAAAATATCTTCTATAAGACAACTTTGCTTGTTCCACAATCCAAGGGTATAATTCCTCCTTGTATCCTTCCTAAATAACCCGAGTGAAATTTCTAAGCATAATTCTATCTTCCCGATCGTCAATCCAAGAGAAGGAGGCCTCTTCGTCTAATGTGGAGGAGCCATCTTCATTAGAGTATTCTGATACAGAATTACATTTGTGGATAACCAGCTGTGTAGGGAAGTTAGTTTCCTCCATTAGAGGTCCAAAAGATCTAGTGACAATGGTCCTCTCCAACTTGGAATAATCAATTTTTTTCGAGTCTTCTTAGGGCGTGGAGTAATAAAACAATCAGGATCAATAAGATATTTCGTACGTTTTTGGCACTTTAGCACAGGTTTTCCTTATCCATGTTATATGCTTGCTCACTATCATCATGATTAGAATCACCAGAAACAGAGTGAGCCTCTCGTGCTAGCTCATTAGAGGTTCGAATAGCTCCATGGGTGTCAGTGAAAGGCTTAGAATTATTGACCACATCCACAAACCCAGATAGGATAGTATCTTTAGCGTATGTAGGTTGTGTTGGGTAGGAATCCAGAATAGATGATGACACTAGTGGGTCCTTAGTATTAGAGGGTTCAGTCTGTTCAACAGGAGGACTTCTGTCTTTCTTAATCTAGACTAATTCTCATTCATTCAGCAAAGGTTTCCCTAGCTTACGACTGCTCATAGGGTCCTTCCCAGAGCCACAATCTCCAAGGGTGTGGCCTAGATGTAAACAATTCGAGCAGTAACCCAATAAGGATTCATAAACCACTTCCTGAAAAAATATCGCATCCCCATTCTAGATCCAAATAGTGGAAGGAAAGTGCTGCGAAATATCAACCTCAAAACACACACACGCAACCGAAGGCCTTGTGAGTATTTTTGAGTCACAAAATCCAACTTAATGGGTTTTCTGATAAGTTTAGCAATAGGGAAAAGATAAATTTGCAGATTATTAATATATACAGTTTTGCCCATATTTCTCTCTTTAATCATAAATATATTTTCTTCCAAAGTTATGTTTCAAAATAATATATTTAAAAAATAATTATTTTTATCTTCTGATTATTAATATATAGTTTTACCCATATTTTAATATTCAAAAAATTTAGTGAATGTATTTTTTTTGTTTTCCAAACAATGACCAATTAGATTTTACCGAAAATGTAGAAGGAATATTTCTTTTAATGTGTATAACAAGAATAAAATTATCCTACATCCTGATTTATTATTTATTTTAACATTACATTACAAATATTCATGTTAATTTTCTAATAAATGGATTTTAAAAATGATTTATTTTTTAAAATGTTTTTAAATGAAAAAATGATTTTTTCCTTGGGAAATGATTTAAATTAACTTTCCAAAACTACTTTAGATCTATGATGACGTCCTCTAATGTTAGCTATGTTTTACTATGTATTTAAACAAAGTATACCAATCTTATTCATTTTCTAACAGTTTTATTTTAACACGATATTTATGAAAATTGTTTCTCTTCCACTAGTTATTCCATTTTAAGCTTCTTATAAAACTAAATTTTTTGTATAGGTTATGATTTAATTTAATTATGTAATGAAATTGATATTATCTATTTTCTATAGGTTATGAGGTGATGAAATTTTTATGAAACCCATTTAATTTCCTTGATTATGATGTGAATAATATTTTATGATTTTGTGGGACACATAAGTACAGTTTTTATTATGAGTTCTTTGTGAAATATTTCTCACTTCAATGCATTGGGAAAATATTTATATCTCATGAGATAGACATGAGTGGAAGGGGGAGTACCTAGTTCAATAAGCGACATTGTCGGCTATGATTGTCTTGGGTGTGAACCATTAAAACTATGATGGTTTATTTAGTAAACTAGTTCCACTATTATAACATTGGTAGTGCACATTGAATACTGTGGAAATGATTTTATATTATTATGTATAATCCATAAATCAATGTCTTACTACACTATTATGATCTCATAGATCATGTTCTTTGATTCCACTATGATTTATGTCTTATGAACTACCGATATTTATTCCATGACTCAATATTATAAAATTTGATTCAGATGGTATTTTATTCAAATTTTATTCTCATGTTCTCATACCCTTATGTTTTGGTTATTCTTATTTATCTCCCTCATTTACCCTTACAAATCTTTTTATCTCACTCTTTCTTATGTTTCTTTTCCCCACGTTATAAATCAATCTATTACATATAATATTTCAATGAAGGTTTCTATTTATGAGATCATATTGGTAGATGATGTGGTTTACCTATTGATGAGCTGTTTTTGTTTCTATGTTACTAATTACACAAAACATTTACATCCTTTTGGGTTATGTTTTTGTAATAAAATGAAAATTCATAAAAAATGATGTAATATCTCTATATGATAATCTTGGGTTGTTATAATTAGTATCAAAATATTGGTTTAGTTTACCATTGGAAACAATGATGAGAATACCTTATTGATATCCCTAAGGATGTTTTCAAGGATAATTCTCTGTAGGAGTCAATGTATAGGAAATTATCATAGAATTATGGAAAAGGATATATAAAGTGATGTCCAAGAACTAAGATTAATGTACATATACTACATGTGGATTTCACTATGGCATATAGGTACCTAGGGGAAAAAATCATAAAAGGGAAAATTGAGCTAGACTACATATCACCAGGTGCATGACAATGGGTATTTAGACAAACCTATTTCGACACTTATGGGGTATTTTCTTTAGAAATTCACCAACACATTATGATCAATCCTAATGGATTTAAAAACAAGATTACCAAATATGGCCTAGGATAAACCTATTGAGTCAAAAATTAAATACATTTTCCCAATTTAGCCATATTATAGGTTATTTTTAATGATTATAAGGTTCCCCATCATGTTTATTATTTCATATAGTATATTTTTTATTTTTATTAAATGTATTAAACGTGTAGGAACCATGTCAAATCTGAGCCAAATTGAAAATAAATTAATGTTACTAATGAGAACCCAAATATTACGGGTGATAGAATGAAAAATATCATATATATACTCACACAAATTTCTCAATGATATGAATCAGTAAGGTATTACAAATGAAAAAATGATAGAAAAAAAATCAGTTGAAGCATTAATGAGGAAATATCCAAATTTTATCAGTGGTAATTGTGATTATCTTGTCATTTAACTATATATCTTCAATATTGAAAAAATATTTTCTATCCTCCTGTGTTTGGAACATGAAAACATAATTTTGGATTTCTACCTTTTGGAAGGTGATGTGAATCAATGGTTAAATGTTATCAAGAATACAAGAAAATATGATGAAATTTAATCCATTTATTAAGATGAGTGAAAGAATTTTTTTTAATATGTACTTTACTTTTATTCTTATTATGAAGATAAACAAGGAGTTCTTTGAGATAAATTAAAAGGGTGATGAATATTTTGGTACATAGTATGAAAATTTATCCAAACTTGTGAGGTACGCATATGTTACTATCATCCATCCTAAAGAAGTGTTAATCGATTCATCGGTGTCATAAAACTATGTATCCAAGGTGTGTTATCCATAAGAGATATTGATGTATACGAAGTTATTTTTCTATGAGTTTTCATGGTGTAAATGAAGGATATATTTAACTAACAATATCAAGGTTTTGATAAGAAGAGAAAATGTAATTAAAATTAAAATATATGAATCATGGAGAGAAGAATATTAAGTTTTCTGTTATTCAAAAACTGCGGTATGTAGTGTGGAGGAAATTATCATAAGGGAATTGTAAATTTTGTTTGTTTGTAATTTCTGTTCATAAAAAAATTGATTCCCAAAGTGATGGGATGATGTAAGTTAAAATTTCTAATAGAAAAAAGATACACAAAATACACCACCCATGCTCTAGTGTTTTAAATGAATGGAGAACATGAAATATTCTAATCAATTACCAAATCTGAATGTTAATGATGATGATTGATGTATATAACCTCTTCTTCTAATTGAAAAAGGGAAATATCATGCGATCACTATTACAATAAAGAGGTGTGATAACAATGGGGTGAAATTAAAACTTACCCTCCAATCAGGGTTTTTATTTTCTTATTGGACTCTAGATATACACATTCCTTCATATATGAAAATTTTAATAATGTTATCAAGATTACCCCAGACAATTAGATGTATTATTAGCAGTGAAAACCCCTAATGGTATGACGATCACATCCTAAGTCTATGATTCTTCTATGGTTGATGTTGGTGGGAATGTGATTCATTTTAATCTTGTCATGTTTTATTTGGTTGAATTTGAAATTATATTCGGTATGTATTGGATTTCACTACATGAAAAAAATAAATTATTGACGATGGTAACATAAATTTGTGATTCCAAACAAACCTATGATGGTCTATGAATGTGACGATAACTACAAACATCAAATGGAAAAGACATTTATTGTGTAAGTCTTATATACCATTTAAAATGGGTGTTTATCTGTAAAAGTTGGGGATATACATTTAATCAACTACATGGGACTAAATAATTTTTAAATATTGACCATGATTTTTTATATTATCAATATGGGGTTAATAAGGAGGATATAAACAATAATTCATTATGTACAATGTGCAGACTCTATGAATATATAGTTATTCCATTCAGTTATACTAATTCCCCCACAATATTCCCGGACTTCACTAAAAGAGTCTTTAGAGATTAACATGATTAGTTTTTTGTAGTCATTAAAGATAATATTCATGCCAATTAAAAGAGAAAGGGTTGTAATGCGGACCAATTGAGTATTTTACTAATTAACCATAGCAAGGAGAAACTGTATGAAATATTTTAAAATAGTGAATTTCCACTACAAAATGTTACATTTTTTGGGGAATTTAATCTCAATAGAGGGTATATCAGTTGTTCCATAAAATAAAGAGGTTGTTGAATGATGTTGAAGTCCAAACATGGTGAATGATATTTGAAATTTTCTTGGTTTTACTCTATAATATTGATGGTTTTTTTCAGAATTTTTTATGAATCTCTAATCCTCTGACCATATTTACTTGGAAGGGAGGAAAGTGCCTCTAGATCGATGAATGTTATGAAAAAAATCAAGGAACTGAAGAAAATATTAGTCGTTTCACCTATACATACATTACCATAAATTGGAAACAGTTTTGTAATCTATAATGAAGATTCTATGAATGGTCTATGATGTGTTATTATGAGTAATGACATTGTTATAGATTATTACTCAACAAAATTGTAGATTCTAGAGAAAAAATACATGAATCATGATTTTAGGTTATCTGCGATAATTTATTATTTAATTACATATAGACATTATCATTATTGTTAATATATATATATATATACTGAACATAAATGCTTAAATTTTATATTCACATAGAATGAGTTGAATATGATCCAAAGAAAAGGGTAAAAGCAGATTAATGACGATGACTGAATAATACATTACCACCATGGGATGTGAACAAGGTAGAAAATTCATGGAGTTGAAAGGATCATGATAGCTTATCAATGATGAGGATTAAAAAATATGTAATATTTATACATCTTTAAAGGATAGATTTGGAAATCATGAAAGGAGGGGGGAAATATTATCTTACACAATTTAATGTTGAACCATCTTTCTATGTGACGATTAAAGAGCTAAAGAAGGAATATAAATATATATATATATGAAAAATAAGATTAAGAATTTTCTTGAGTTTAAATGTTATCATTATGGAATTATAATGTTTTGGATCCTTGGATTCCTTCATGACATACCATATTGGGAGAAGTCATTGATATAAGAAGCTCATAATTCATTATTCTCTATTCACCAAGACATATGAAGATGTATAAAGATTTGAAATATTATTTCTAGTGGGATGTAAGGAAGAGAGATATCACGGAGTTTGTAACATGGTTCTTGGTATTTTATAATGTTTAGGCAAAAAGGAAAAATTCTGATTGGATCTTACATCCATTACCCATACCAAAATGGAAATGGGGAAAATCACCATGAATTTCCTCATTCGACTCCCCAAAAAAATATAAAGGAAAAATTCTATATGGATTGGATTCAATAACCATACTAAGTCTAAAAAATAATCATGATCATAGAATACTTCTCTCTAGATTATTTTGATATGATATACACTAAGGAGGTGTTAAATTTTCAAGGAGTACCACATTCCTTTGTGTCAGATCAATATTTAAGGTTTTCATCAATGTTCTGGAACATACTTTGACATTTTCATGATAAAGAGATTAGTTTCAGGACTATGTATCATCCATCGATATATAGTATGTCTGAGGTAACACTTCAAACCCTATGAGATATTTTATATCTTATTATTTTTATTTAAATGGTTTTTGGGGAAAACAATTCATGCAGATTAATTTATTTAGAAAAATTTATTTCACTAATGCATTCAACTAACTCCTTATGAAGCAATATATGGAATGAAATCTCAGGATCCATTGTATTGGAAAAAGGATAGCGAATGAAAGTTATTGTGACCTGAGATAGATGAATAAATGGAAGAGAATTATAAAGACATTTCGAAACCCATCATGGTAGCATATAGTTGGAAGAAAAGTTATACTGATAATCTCTGGTGAGATCTATAATTAGAAGTTGGTGATAAGTTTATTTCTAATAATTTCTCAAAATAATAATTTTAATTGATTTAAGAAGAAATGGAATCAGATAACAAGGTATATCAGTCCAATGAAAAATCCTGACCATATTGGGACTATAGATTATCACTTATAACATCTAGCAATCCAATCTCAATTCCAGGTTGTGTTCCATGTATCTCTATAGAGGATATATATACCTGAAACATGACAAGTGCCTAACTCAGAGTTTATACCACTGGATAAAAATATTTCTTCTGAGAAATAGCCATTGGGGATTCTAGACCATAAGTATAAAGATATATGAAACAAAACCACTTACATGTTAAATTTATTAGGGTGAAAAAACCAGTTTGAGGATGATCTGTGGGAACTTTAGGATATGATGAGGGATAAGTATACTCATTTTTTGTATCGTACTAAACAATTTAAATGGTAAAATTTCATTTAATGGGGGTATAATGTTACAACCTGAGTTTATGAGAATAACTATTTTTTCTATTAAATTATTATTTTTTGTTTCTTGAATTGCATGAATCCCCATGTCAAGCCTTTGTGACATGAAACACCAGGTTAGCTAGCATGACACAAGACACTATGTTTTAACAAAGAAACCATATATTGTTAATATATTTATTTAAATTCAACAATTATGACCAATAAATTAAAATTATAAATATTAATATTAAATAAATATTAAATAAATACTAGTTGTAATTGATTTATATAATGTAAACGTATTGATGAATGTACTTAATATTCATTAAATCCTTCACTTATTTCAAAAATATAATGTAAAAAATGATTTTTCATTATTTAGGTGAGCATTATTATATATTTTTTTTCACACATTTTAAAATTTTATTTTACAAAATAAACTTTAATTTTTAAATTATCATGTCAAAATTATCGTAGAGAGATTTTATTATATTTTTCTGAAACAACTCATTTTTTGATGAATAGAGAAAAATACAAATTTTTAATTAAAAACTATTTTTATATTTAATTTATTTATAAATATAAAATTTATTTTAGTAAAATTAGTTCAATTATAAATCAATTTATCCAATTTTGGTATATTAAATAAATTTCATATTTAATCTTTATATAAAAACGTTGTAATCTTTTGAGCATTTTCACTCTAAAAATGCACTTTCTAGTCACGGATGTGGGATTATTTCTGTATTACAATTTTCCAAATATATTAATGGATATGGAAAATGGATTACCTTTTTGGAATGATAATAATTTATATTTTCTAAAAAGTTCAATTTTATTATTTCATAAAATGAATAGTAAAAGTAGTAAGAATTATTTACCACCATTATGTTGAAAATATCCTTACAGGGGACATTAATCTAAAAATATTAAAGTAAAAAGTGGCCCAAAAGAATTACAATAGCCATTATATATCCATATTTAGACCATATATCATCTCATATTGAGATTGGTACGTTTTGGAACCTTTGGGAATGATAAAATATGGGTACACGTTTTTCTATCAAAAAACATACAAGTGTTCCACTCACCTCAGTATTAAAAGGCCATCCCCAATCCATTCTTATTTATTGATTGATACTCTTTTGTACAGGTCAATAACTAGCCGAGTAACTTCCAAAATTCCATCACCCCATCCTATATGACATAATTTTAACAAAAAACCAACATATAAATGATTTATTTTTTGAAAAACTAAGAATGATACCCGTAAACGAGGGAATGTGAATCAATAATAATTTTTATTTTATTTCTTCAACACCTACTTATATTTTTTTATACCATGATGATTTAATATCGCAATTTTCTTACAAAATATTATATGTTTTCATGTTATTTTAATAGCCTAAAACCATCTCCACTTTCATCAAATGGGTTATGAATTAATCGTTCGTGTGTACGATGGACATCCACCTCACAAACAGATGTCATTCATTTTTATTACCACCACTAAAAGATGCATATAATGATTTATTTATTATTTATATATTATACTTATGATATTATTATAATTATTTAATTATTATATCACACATACATTTATTTTCTCAATTTTTTTGGAATACGATAATGTCTCTTGTGTGTACAGATATCTATCACCCTGGGAAGTGATGTGATTCATTAACAATTTACATAAAAGGTGATAAAGATGGATTTAATGAGAATATGTGTTATATATAAAATAAAATTATTATTTAATGATAATATATTATTATCCACTCTTTCTTTCAATCATAAAAGAAAATGGAAATAATGTTAATGTGTACATCTGACCTATCGTCTCCATAAATAGTGGATTTCATTTTATATCACTAAATTTTATAGATTAATATAAATAAATTGGTAATTTATATATAAGATATTAATATCAGGTTTAAAATATTTGAGATGATAAAATAATGACCATATTATGAGGTTCAAAAATAAAAAATCAAATCATATATTAATAACAAAGAGTTTATTACCCACAACATAATTTGAACATGGAATTGTTAATAAATGGTTAATAAATAGTCCTAAAAATCATATATTCTAAAATATATATAATTATTTTTCTATATCATATTTATAATAAGATTATATTTATTATATAAGAGTATTGAATGTGTATGAAAAATGTCAAGACATATGGTAACAGCTTTCCATCTCACTTTTTTTATCTGTGAGATACATGCCATATTTACCACATGTTTCTTTTTTATGGTGTATATAGTTAAATTATATTTATCTTATAATTATTTTATTTATTTAGTTTTTTATTTAAATATCCATGTAATTATATCATGATAATGTGGTTTATTGTTCATATCTTAGCGAAGAATTTATTGATTTTTGTTACATTTTTCTTCTTTGAGATGTACGTTATGTTACGAACCAATATTATTTCATGAGGTGTATATAAATTACCATTTAAATGTAAAATGACGAATGTATTTATACTCATGATATTTTATATTCCATTTTATTTAATTAATTAACGGTTTTATTGATTCAAAGGAACCAAAATGGTAATGATTTGATGTTATAATATGTACCCTTATCATGATTATTTATTACTATTTTTCAAATGAGAAAATATTTTGATGAATATAAAAAGAATATAATTAATTTAATTAACATTTAGTAATTCATGAAATTTTCATCTAATATTACCATTTTTGAACTCAATAGTTATTAAATTAATTTATATTTTTTTATTTGTAAAATATAACATTGTTTCCCTCCTTAGTCAGAAATTCATTTTCTTTCAATCAATTATTTCAAAACAAATTCATAAATATTTTAATATTATCATATTATTATTAAATTTCATTTTTAACGATTTTTAGATATTAATTTCATTAAATGAACCTTCAAGTCAATTTCCAAACAATTTTCATTTTTTGCATTCATTGAAAATGTGAAAGGAATCTTAATTTTCACTTGGACGACATGAAAACAATTATTCACCATCATGACCAATCATTTCTTAAAATATTCCATTATATGTTATCATTTTTATTTTTAGAAAATGTATTTTCAAAATTCTGTATATTTGAAAAAGTTTTATTTTTCAATGATGAAAATATATTTTCCTTGAGAAATGTTTTAAATGATATTTAAAAATTATTTTCCATCCAATATGGCATCTATTTTTATTACATATGTTTTACTAAGGATAAGATCATATGATAGCATTATTATTCTTCTTATAAATTTTTTATTTTGAAATGTTTTTATGAAACTCGTACCTCTTCAATAAGTTATTCCATGAGAAAATTCTTATGAAAGTCTACTTTTTCCATAGGTTATGCTATGATGAAATGATGAAATGATTGCGAAACCTATCTCTTTTACATTGGTTATGATGTGATTAAATGTTTATAAAACACATTTCATTTCATGGTTTATGACATGATGAATTTTTTATGATCTTTTGGAACATGTAAATTTTGTTTTCATGAAGAAATCGGTACGACCTAAATCTCACTCCAATAAATTGGGTAATGATTTATATCTCATGAGATCAATAAGAATGAAACTAGGAGTGAACCAGATTTAGTAAATGAATGTGTCATCTATGAAAGTACTAGGATTGAACCATTATTGTAATAATGGTTTGGGTAGTGAACTCATTCCACTATGATATCCTCGATTGTGAACCATGACTATTATAGAAATGATTTTTTATACTTATGTGTATGCCACAATCTATGTCTAAAACTAATTTTATTCTCTCATAGATAATGTTATATTATTACCATATGACTCATGTCTTATAAACTATCAATATTTATTCAATTAATCAAGATTATGATCATTGATATATATTGTATGGTAATAAAATTATATGCTCAGTTTATCATACCACTATTTTCTTCTTCTCCCTTTATATATCCCTTGTATACCCTTACTAAGAATCTGATCTCACCCTTTATTATGTTTTATTTCTCCAAGTTATCAAGCAATGTATTATGTATGATTTCTATTTTAAGGGTTCTAGTATTGGAGATCATAGTGGGAGTTTTTTTAATTTACCAGTGGACAATTGTTTTTGTGTTTCTAGGTATGAAATTCAGTAAACTATTATGGTCCTTAGGTTTTTGTTTGTGTAATGTATTGAATAATCAAAAAAATGATGTAATATCTATAAATGATAGGTCTAGGTAAACATAAAAATTATATTTTTCTTATATTAATGTTGTTTTCCAATTAAAATTGTTATATTTATATCATGTTGTATGATAGACTTCTCCTACATATCTTTTGAGAGGGTCATGTCAAAATCTAGTTAACATCCTGTGAAGAAACTACATACTATCTAAATATAACCACCTCTATTAATGGATAATTTTAATTTTATATAACATATAAATATTTAATTATATGTATTTTAAAAATATATAATTAGTTTTATTTATGTATTAATATCACTAAACAAAAATAGGGAAATAAAAATAGGACGAGATAATTTAATGAAAACATAACATTAAAATAATACATGTTTAGAAAAACTTATTATATAATAGAATCTAATAATTACAAAAATGAGGTACATGTATAAAACAACCCTAATGGTACAACCACAAATATCAATTATTACCCCATGTGATATATGGGAAACATCCCAATATCAAAGGTACAACCACCGATAACAATAATTAATCCATTTTATAAGTGGGAACCATGCCACCATCTCACCACCATCTACCCATGCATATCTTACAAAAACATCATCACTTCACTATAGTTCATTTTACATTTATGTATTAGAAAAAAATTGAATATACACTCTGTATGGATTGCATATGGTGTGAACTATATAGGATTAGTAGGATGCCATTAAAGTGTTCCATACTAATATTTAACAATTAATCCCAACATTATTAATATATAAAAAAGGTTCCATGATAAAACATTATTCAAATTTATATCAAAATTATGGAAAAATATTCTCATTTTAATAGTTTTAAAAAAATTCAATCGAAAAATTTCAAATATCATTTTATAATAAAATGATTATCAAATCACTAATCATCTATCCATATCTAAGCCAAAGAAAAACAGGTCATTAATTGCACACTGGTGATCACGCCTTGTATTACAAATATTTTGGCTAGTTACATGTCTCATACCTTATTAGTAAATCATGAATTGTATGCACTATAATATATCCCAAGGACATTGGTCCATGGAATTGGAGGAAAACCCAATGTTTAAATCCATTATAATGTTATATAATCAGGTCCCTAGGTCACATGACCTTATGAACAGATGAACAATGCATTAAAAACCCCCCCAATATAAATAAGTACATGGACTGATAATAAATCAATTCCTAGTTAAGCATGGATCCCATGTGATACATATGTCAAATCATTTTAAATGGTATTATCACATTTCAAAAGAAAATATAGCACAACCCTTTTCCAAAAAAAATCATGCTTTAAAAACTAATTTAACAAATATTTATGCAATGGATTGAAAATATATTTCTTTTACCAAAACCAAGATAAAATAATCTTTTATCAAAACCAATTTATTGATACACATTATGAATATAAAATATTATTCCTAAAATCATTTAGGAAACCATTTAGAAAACCAATAGTATATACATTTCACCAAACGTAGATTAGAGAAGGAACATGATACCTCACACTTCAGATACATTCCAACCAAAATTGGATCAACAAACTTGATAGAATGGAAAAAATCCCAGGGAGGCCCTGAAAATTGATTCTCACCACTTATAATGATGTTGACATAAGAAATAGGTTGAAAATTTTTATAGATTAATACATACCTCTATGGTCATACATGCTATAACACATCCTACAAGAGATCATCCCTCCATGAAAAAAAAAACATGATGAATATATTATGGGTTGAGAGAGATCTTGACATTGTCAACAGATTTAAATAGAATAGACTATAAAAACGTCCTATTCTAAGAGAAATAGTGGAAATAATAGGGATTTGACCAAACATACCGAAGATGGAACAACTGATCGACTATATACTGACACAATTACAATAGGGATATAGATATCCCAAGACAATCATGGAGGACCCTATATTTGTACAAGGTGTATTAGGGTTTACAGGGTGATTATTGTTGTTATATATAGGTTATGATAGAATAAAATAAAAAAATGATTAATTTGGCCCAAAATAAGGTCACTTGCTAGCTGGTGGTGCTAGAGTGAGTGATTAAACATCTTGAAGACTCACTGGATGGCAGGTGGAGTTCTTGTAAGGAACTACATTCCTCCCATATTCCACTAGCATATTGGTTGGATTCTTTATCCTTCAATTAGACTAGCTTCAACTCCCACTCATCCAACGAAATAATTTTTGACTCTCAAACCTCTAAACAAGATCCAAAACACCTTAAATTAATATAAAATGATATTGTAGTGGTATCATAAACATGATTAAGTAAGAATAATGCAATTATACCCACCACTTGACATTTTATCCTTAGAAAGTCAATTAGTATGAGGATACCCTCAAAAATGGTGACTCCACTGATCCCTCAAAAATTAATCATATACTATATTCCTTGGAGAATATTTTACATTTCACTATAATAGTTTTAAAAATAAATAGACTTCTCATGTGGAAATTTAATATGAGATTGAATGATCTATGTTGGATGTTCTATAATAGAATCATCAGCCACCAACTCAACTCTCTACAAATTTAGATCAATGGAATGATAAATTTGATACTTATTAAGACGACATATATGGAAAACATCATGAATACCTATCAAATGAGATGGTGATAGGAGTAAATAATCAACTTCTTTACCAACAATGTGATTCCAAATATAAAAATATACATTGGAGAAAACCTCTTCTATTTCTCAATCCTATGATAACCCATCGATGGAAAATCCATTAGAAATAATGATTCACTAGTGGAAAACTCCAAAGGACTACTTTGAGGATCTTTATATGATTTATGTTTACTAAAATCTATATCCATGAAATGATGTATATAATTAATTCTCATAGACATCCCCTGAATGATACTCAGACACATGAGAGAGTCCTCACCAACCATGGAAAAAATATGTGAAATAATCATATGCCTATAAAAATCCTCAAAGGGATATATTTTGATCAATTACTGGTATCAATTATTATAAAAATAAATTTACCATTACAAAATTGTTTTCCAAATGACCACTAAAATATTATTTACAGTATGGATCTTATCATTTTGAATCCAAATAGCATGTTGTATCTTTCCATTTTCACATGGATGATAAGCCTCAATGAAATTTAATTAATTCCCTATAAAATAATGAATAAATATCCAAAATTGTTATGTAGTACATAGATCCCCCTTAAAGAAAATGTTTGATGGGACTCAATGAAATATCCCAATTTTCTTCATTCAGAACATTCTTAGATCTCAAACCTTGAAAGTGTCTTTAATTGGAAAAATATGTTCTAATATATTCAACTAGAAAATCACAACCTTGATAGTATTATTTAATTAGTGAGTCAATGTTAATCTAATGATTTTTTCCCTCAACACATTGTACCATTTCAATAATGTCACCAGACGAGGTTGATATAAAATTGAAGGCTTTCGGTGCTCTGCCTTAATTTGCTGACATGTGTAGTTGAGAGACACATAATCTGTAATTTCAATATTAATAACTAACCACCAGAATAATCATCTCATGTCATTATATAAATAATTATTTATTAGTTTAATGACCCATAAACATATAAGAAAATCATGAATCACTAAATATTGGAATGTTTAAGGGGTGATGAACCACTTTACAAAATAAATAATTCCATTAGAGGTTATATTACTACCAGGAAATGTCTTCCCACCACATAAGGTCTCATTGATTCCTATAAACTCATCATCCTACTATTGGTCCAACAAAACAGACTCATGGATAGAACATGTTAACTAAAAACTATCCTGAACCATAACTCTATCAACCATGAGTGCATCAAGATTAAAAAAAATGAAAAAAATATTGTACAACTTATACGTAGAATATATGACATCATTAGAAGGAATATTACAACTAATTGAATGAGTGAAAACATTCCCCATCATGATGGGGTAGGAAATTCCAAAGTGAAACAATTAGAGGTACTTCTCCCATTACCTATACATGGGGATCATGTTCAATTGAGAGAATAAATTTCTCATGATCTTTTGAATACAATATACAATGAACCTCTCTCTAAAAATATAGACTAATCCAAATTCATAAGAGAATACATCAAATTGGTGAGATAAAAGTCTCTAATAGGATTTTTATGTCATGTGGACGAATCTTAAGACAACATTACGCCAGTACATGATAATCCAACATAAATAGAAATCACAGACCAACATTAGATGAATCAAAGTAAAATAAATTTCGCTTACTCTATTTTGAAATGATCATAATAGTATCCACTGTCTGGGTCCATTTAAAAAAATGAAAACATGGCTAACACTTAATATCCCATGATAACTTTAGCCAATTCATGATAAGAGTACTCAATGGTGAATCCAAAGTTTTTAAATATTTTTCATACCATCGATAATAACCATATTAGAATGGGATGATCTACAAATCTAATACAATTTCTGTTTCTTTCTATAAAAATATATCATTTACCTTTTTTTTGATCAATTGAGAGGCCATTTTTTTGAAGATATGTTCCCCATTGATATCAGCTCTTAGAACCAGAAAGTTCCTTTTGATAAATTATTAATAACTCACTGACCCCTCAATATTTTGAAAAATATATTTTAATGTTATTGGTAATCTTTAATATTTATTGAATAAACATTGATATCATCCAAAAATAAGATATTGATAGTATTGATATAGTAATGGAATATACTATTCTTGAAATCCATAATCAATATTGTACTTATAGTTAAGCTAAAGAAAATCACGGGAAATTCATAGTGGCTAAATATGTTCATAACATTGGTCTTACAAATATCTGATTCCTTAATAAAAAGTTGATGATTACTTGACCAATGACTGATTTTTCAATACTACTTTTCCACCTATACCGGATCGTACATTCCATCCACCCATGAAATAGGTTACTTATCTTAAACTATTACTCAGTTCAACAATGATTGTATATGTAAAGTTGAGGAAACCCATTGGGATAACTAGGAAAGAGAAAAAGGGACACCCTAATTGAAAACCTATGTGGATAAAACCCTATTATAACAAGTCTTCCAACTAGATAATGATATATTTCAATATCAAATTTTCTATACAATGATATAATATTGATATTTTTTGTGTACAAGGAAACAGAACGATAGAGATATCTTCCTCCCTATTTCGTGGAGGACCAAAAAATATAGCTGGGAAAACATTTAGGAAATCCTAAAAAACCAAGGTAAGTTCCACAAGATTATATCCATCTACAAGATTAATTTCAAAAGTAAAAATTTATTGATGATCTCATGGTAATTCTTTATTGTATGACTGGACCTCATATCATACTCTCACTGAAATACTTAAGATTTACCGTAGACAACATGAATGAAACAAAAAATAATAATAAATCTCATATTAGTGATTGACTATCCAATAAATCTAAATTATGAAATTTTAATGATCTAGATCACGAACCAAAAAGTCCCATGCAAAATAAAAATTACCTAAAAAGAGAACACATATGACGAAGAACCCTCTACTCACTCATCTTTTCAAAAGGGTTTTCTAGCTCCACAATATAGGTGATGATATATATCATAGTATTCAACAATTACAAAAAAACAATAAGATATTAAAGAGTGAGAGAAACCATAATAAATAAATAAAAATTGAAATAGAATATCAAACTAAAATTTTACATCTCGTTATTTCAAGACCCATATCAACATCGATTAGAAACTCAAACACTATGTGAAATTGAATCACTCTAGAGGTCTATGACTTGATCTCTCTTAATAATGAATATTTGGATTGTTTGAAAGTGTCCCCTACAAGTGATGATCCTATATCAAATCAGGGCATAAATAGAGGTAAGAAAAATATATATAAATGACATCAATAACCACATGAATTATTACAATTGTTAGGTGTAGGGAAAGACCAACATGTGTTCCCTAACATTCCACTATTGTAGGAAGTCAAGAATCAAATTTTATCCAATTTAAATGGGGTAGAAAATCCTACCACTAAGAACTACCTCTACCACACAGGAAACAATCTTATGACATCCTCTTCTCCCTACATTCACCAATGGAATTGAAACTAAGTGTACATAAATTTACAAAAAACCGTTCATTCCTTCCATATTAATTTCTACCATTATAAACCTATCAAAAAATTCAATATATGTGGTGAGATTTTGTATATACCCATATTATTGGATATCAAATTTCAGTCCTTATAGGTATTTTTTAGCCTTTATCTTATCATTCATCGCCACCTGAGTAGTAAAATAACCCAACACACAAAATTGTAGGAGTAATATGTCACTGAAAACTCTCCCTCTACTGAAAATAGTGGAACACAATATAATTATCCATAATCAATTATTTTGGGTGGAATTACTAAATTTATATGATTCTAATGTATTTCCACTATAATACCACACTCACGTTCATATAAAAAAAAGAGTCACACCACCTCTTTCAGGGACCCTCAGTCATAAAATTCATGCACTTAAACTTCATAGATTTATGTGACTCTAGGAAATAAATGATCTAATAAATTATTAAAATCCATTTCCACAACTCCTTAGATTCATTAATACCCTTAGAATATGGGTTATTTTTTGTCATTGTTACTCTTTCACTCGATCCAAGTCTTATCCATATCATTGTTTCACATTTCATTCCATATTCTAAATATATTGTACATTGTAGTCCTAGAACAAAAACTACCCTCATGATAGCCTCTATATGATTCTGATAATGAAAATGATTCACTTGTGAAGAATTTCCCATTGCACCCTTATAAGGAATCTCTAGATGATGTCTCAGAGGTATGATTCCAAACACCAAAAAATATATGGAAAAATTAGAAAACTACACCACCACATTTTAAAATCAAAAATACATTTTCATTAATTTATAAATAGATTAAAACCCCATATTGAATACATAATTACTAACATACCATGGTGATTTAAGGCTTGTTATGATGAGATCATTACATGAACTCACTCAGAACGTACCATTTATTTCTCAAAAATACTATCCACTTTCTTCCAACTTCCAAGGACTGAGTACTACAACCATAGATACTAAATTTTCCTGACATATCATGGATAATCAGTCTAGCTATTCTTCGAAACATAAAACCGAAATAACGAAAGGGAATTCATGATCCCTAGGGGATAAAGACAAGAACCCTAAAATCTATAAACGTTTAGAGGGAATGATTTTCCCATCTAGAAACATGATACATGGAATACATATAGAGAATGAAAACCATGGATAAAATAATCCATTTTTTAAAAATGGTGAAAAAACCATGGACTCATGCAATAAAAAATCAATCTACATGCCTAGAAAATTCAATAGTACACCCCAATCATTCATGAGCTACTCTATGTGATATATGAGAAATATCAAACTATCTCAAAGCTATATAATCATACCTAGAATTTATAATCCTCACTGTCTCATTATGTCACCTTTACCTTTCCCAAATTAGACAAAACAAGGTCTACATAATCCCAAGGGAGTGTGAAGGGTGTGTTCTAAATTGTGTCTATAATTACCCACAAAATTATTCTGTAAAAATTCACAATCATATAATCCCAAAATTTTCAATATATGGAAAACGAATCAGGATCAATTATTTATAACATTTATATCAAAATAATGATAAAAAGTTTCCCTTTTTTATATATCTAAAGAACATGATTTAAACCCCTTTCAAATAAATTTTTCAAATAAATTTTCATCGAATCATGCATCATTTAACCATATCTATTCCAAAGACAAAAAAGATGGAAATAATAATTTAGAACCCCTTTAAGACAATACGGGTCGATGACATACATTTCACTCATACATTAGTAGTAAATAAATACTAATTAAAAACAAATAATTCTATAGTTAATAGTTAATAAGAAACATAGTAACATCCCATGATTGAACCACCTATTATGTTATAAAAACAATTCCCCCTGACACCTGGACCATGGACCCTCTTATTAGTTTTTATGGATCCCATGTGTTCTATACATCAAACCATTCTAAATTGTATTATCACATTTCACCAAAGAATTTCCGAACATTCCCTTTGTAAGAAAAATCATTGATTGAAAACAAATTTTACAAACCTTATTACAATGCTTTGATGGCCTTTGAATTTTTAAAAAATTTAGAGAAATCTATACTTTCTGAATAAACTATTTACACATTTATATCAAGAATATCAAATATTAATGACAAATATCATTTAAGAAAACATTTTAAAAACTAAGAGCCTATACAGTTCACCAAACATGAGCTACAGACAAATCCACCGACTTTATTCTTGGATCTCATGATAACCACAATGGGATATACACAACAAAAGGAAAGGAAATTGAACATTAATCAAGAGGATTACATAAACAAAAATTACCACATCATAGAATCCGATTTCTAAAAGTACTATGTCAATGAAGAGGATAGATACACACTTAAATCAAAGGCCACAGCTACTATACCACAACTAATAGGAGATATGTCCATTGGAAAAAAATGCACGATGAATCTATATGGGATTGACATAGATCATAACATGATCAGAAGAATATAATAACATATCCTCAACCCACATCCCATTCCAAGAGAATAAATGGAAACTGGAGGTATTCTATCTAACAGAACAAAGAGGTAACAATAGTTTGACCAATGATCAACACACTACCCAGTAGAGATGGAGACAAACCAATAAAACCCTAGAGAGCCCCTAGATTCATAAAATTATAATTCATGTTTAAAGATGGTTATTATAGATTTTATACATCAGTATTATGGTTATAAAAGACTAAAAAACCTTGTTTAATTCATTATTTACAAGGCTAGTGGATAGATAGTGGTTCTAGGAAAATACCTCCACCTTTAGAGTTCCCATCAACCATCCAGTACCCCCACTAATCATTCGGAGGGATTATGCCACATCCATTTAGCCTAGAATCAATTTCTTCTACCTCCAACAACATCATGACTCAATCACAAACATCCCAAAAAGATCCAAAGAACCATAAAGAGATAAAAATACACAACATTGGTGGTCTTGAAACATCAACTTCATCACATATTTATGGTGAAATTGGGTGAAAATAGACTACATCCAACTATCAGAGCACAAAAAATGCCTGACCAAATCCCAAATCAGCCACAAATTGAAGTGTTTGAAAGGGGTGTGGTTGTTTTAGAATACATACCCACAGAATAGTTGTAGGAGAGTCTTGGTTCATATATAAATCATACAAACAATAGAATAAGTATACGGGGAACCCGTTGCATACTCTCAGAGCACTGAATTATCCAGAATCAATTATTCTATTAAAGAAACTTTGATAATCATAAGACGTTTGTCAAGAATTACATCCACTACACAGTCCTGGAGACCCCATGAACTGAATATGTACCTAAAAATTAATAAATTGAGGGCCAATGATTTTTAATCGAGCCATCAAATTCAAGATTAGGAAGTCTAGAAGCAGTCGTAAACACAGATGTTGAGGTAACAAGGTGAGGTGATCCAACATAAATATGTGGAACCATTCGGGGCATCTATATCACTAGGAAGGATGGAAGAAAGTATGGGTTGGAGAATGGGTGAAATGAAAATGGTTGAGTAGGAGAATATGGTGGATAGATATCCCACCCCCTCTACAAGGGAGGGGGGTTAGTGCATTATCATCCCATCCTAGGGAAAGAGTTCCATGATGTTATTTATCATCCCAATACACAACCAATGATAAAATGATTAAATTTTAAGTTTAAAGGGAAATATACAAGCTTGTTCTTGAAGAAATATTTCATCGAGGATAATAAACATTAGTAACCACAAAATTTTAGGCATTAAGTGGACTATTATTCTATAACCATAACAGAAGTTGTGAATGGTAATAAAGTTGTACAGGGTACACTTACTATTCTACCAATATAGGAAAGTGTTTTAATTGATTCTTATTCAATGAATTCCATTAAATCACAAAATTTTTATAGAAATTATGAATCATATCCTTAATATATTTAAGTGAACATATTCAGAAAAATAACTAGTGGTGTGATCATTATAATCTATGTTTTGATCTCTTGTTCTTCAAGTTTTTGTATGAAATTATTCTAGTGAATCTCATAATCCTTCACTTTGTGGATTTTGAAATTATACAGTTTATAAATTGGCTCTCATTATATACATATCATACCATATATCTAGAAAAGTAAATATCATTTGATATTCCTAAACATCCCAGGATCTTCTAGAAATGTATGGATGACCATGAATGTCACGACCCATCCCAGTGGGGCCCAAGCCGCAACTCCCCAAGCCCACCTCCAATTGGCCAGGGGCTGCTGACTATCACTGAGTAGGAATGCTACTAACATGGGAGGCATTGCCTATAAACCTATACACATGCACACACATCTCAAAGCCCACAAATCTGGAATGTAAAACTACTGAAAGGAAAAGATTCATGCATACACTAAAATCCAACCACAATTTACGACAGGAAAGTAAAACCCTGGGACCAAAGTAAAAGACCACCATAAGAATGTCTGTAACAAAGTCCAACCTATAAACAAAGGTGCTGGAACTACAGTCTGTAGTCATTGGAACACACCTCGGCCTGTCTGATCTCACTGAGTACCGTCCGGTCCTGGTCCGCCTAGAATCTTGTCAAAGGCTCGATCGTCTGTAGAAGACACGACACGTGCGGGCAATGCCCGTGCAGGGGTGAGTATAACAATACCCAGTAGGACACCCCAAAAACACAAAGGAAATACAACAAGGGAAAATACAAAAAAAGAATGGTCAGTCAGCTCTACACAATATATTTCTACCGAACATATAACAAGAACATCCAAATATACTCATACACGATCGACTATCGTGAAACCCACCACTAGGATCCAGCTCTAATATTCCACTAAGAATACAACCGGGATAACACACTCCTAGGTCTGAAGAGAGAGAGAGATGAAGTACTCGTTCAGGGAGAACACACTCTACATGTAACTTGACAACATGATGCTCAGATGAGGATCACAACCAAGTCATGAGGTGATTCCGACAACTCAGTTTGAGCTAATCCGCTAAGTAGAGGATCAGTTCCTGAGTAAAGTTGGTCACGTCGATACCAAGAAATCTACCTAGGGTTCCCGGAATGAATAGAGGATCTGTCTCTAAGTCTCATAGTTGGGATTCAAACAACTCTATTCATGAAGTTCTGCTGAAGGTATCATAATCATGTGTAAATGAAATGATACCAGAACCTTCAGGGAAAAGACCAAGGGTACAAACCCTAATAAAACTAGTCCATGTCACAGAAGAAAAGTGTCTCAAGTCATTTAAGATAGGTTACATGGCATGTAGTATGGTTACACGCCGTGTTCCATGACACTGGGAACTGCCCGTGTAAACGGACTGTTTCATTCGTTCAAGCGTTGTAATACCAAACTACATGGTGTATAGAAAAAGTACACGACGTGTTACTTGACCTCGGGTACTGCCCGTGTAACCTGCCCGTGTTGTTCTTCTTGTCAAATAGAAAGAAACTACAGGGCATGTAGAAGAATTACATGCCGTGTCCAAGCACCTGGGCTCGCTCAGTATACGCTGGCCATGTGCCCATACATGGTCTCTGCCTGTGTCCGTGTTGACTACCTGTGTACCAGTACACGGGGTATCCCGTGTATCTGGCTGGGTCCAGCCGGGGATGGGTATACACACCGTGTCCTTGGCCATGTACCCAACCCATGTCCTTGTACTCTCGGAGTACACTCCATGTGGGTCGTCGACAAACACACGTCGTGTAGCCCATACTACACGCCGTGTAGTCGGGAAATTTCCAGAACATCGTATTCTTCCTTGCACTTCGGCCGATCATTCGTATCCGCGATCTCTCACCCGTTCATCCCGATACTCCAGGGATTGGTTCGGTTCATCATACGAACACCGCGATAGGTGTTTTTGGCCCTTAAAATGGATCATAAACCTCGAACGATCTATCTGATGAAAAAGGCCCAAAAACTCATAACTCTCGATCCTCTATGAATCGTCAGCCGATATCACCGTCGCACCTCTGTGACACCAATCTGGGGTTGGATCCACAGTTTGGGATCGTTGCGCCGCAGAACGGATGTACAACGATCCTTCATTCATATCCTCATGAAGAACGTGAAGAACTTGATGAAAATAAAGGGGGGAAATCCAAAGAAACGAATTTGAGGAACAAACCTCTGTAGTCATTCGTCACCGCGTTGATCCGCTCCTGTTAATAGGATTAAACGAAGCAGAAAATCAATGACAATGGATTAACATGGATTCAATCACCCAAAATCCACGAAAAAAGCCCATCCCACAAGAACGATCGATCCGCGGACTAATCTATTCATGGATTAGCCTACGTTCGTCATAGAAATCAAGAACGAGGATGAAAAATCACAAACAATCATCCTACCTGGATTCCGTGGTGTTCGTCGACGATGATCCGGTCGTTGCGTCATCGTCGCCGCATTGGGAGGTTTTCTCCAGAGTCTCCAGAGCCGCCAAGGGTTTTAGGGTTATGAGGTTTGTAAACCTGGACCCTTGTGCACCCTTTAAGTAAAAAGGTAAGGGATATATGTTGTAGCAGATTTAAAAGATTTCACTAGAGAATAAAATATTTTCATTTAAATATTTTATGACTCTTATGTCCAACAAACTGGATTCCAACACCGACCTACCCCGACCGATGTTAGGCCTCTCCTAAGGTGAAATCGTTGTTCCGAACATAACGGTGCCCTCAGATTTCTGATCTGAGCAACCATTTAGGAGTTATTCCACTTTTTCATGAAAACCGCACGCACGCGTAATTTAATTATTAAATTAAAATCAAATACTTGTTCCGGGGTCCCCGGGCCTCATAACTGCACGCCATCTTAGATTCTGGTCGCGAAATAATTCCCATATAATATTAAAATAATACATGGAAAAATCAGGGACACTACATCACACCCAACTTAGTGATTTTATGTCCCCGAAAAGGCAAAACAAGGGCTACTCAAAAAGATGTGGGTACTGGACACGAATCGGAGCCTCCCGCTCCCATGTGCTCTCCTAGAGATTGTCGTACTGCCACCGGACATGTACCAAGGGAATAGATCATCAACAAAGGATCTTCTCCTGTCGATCCTCACTCTCTACTGGGTACTCTACAATGGTCTCCCCATCATTGATGTCAAGCTCACCCCAGTCGATAACGTGCAATGAACCGTGCACGTACCTCCGTAGCTGTGACACATGGAAGACGTTGTGTAACCGGTCCATCTAAGGAGGTAGATCCAATTGATACGCCACCTCGCCAACTCTACAAGTAATCTAAAAAGGGCCAAAAAACCTCAGATATAGCTTGCCGCCTCGGCCAAATCGCCACAATCTCTGTCGAGGTGAGCCCCGAAGGAACACATGGTCTCCCTCCTCGAACTCCAAGGGCCTCCGCCTCCTATCTGCATATGATTTTTGCCGACTCTGTGTAGTCTTCATCCAGTCCTGGATGACCTGCACCTTCTCTGTTGTATTTCACACCATCTCTGGGCCCATGAGTGCTAACTCTCCTGGGTTAGTCCAGCAAAGTGGCGACCTACAAGGTCGCCCGTATAGAGCCTCTAATGGTGCCATACCAATAGTGGAATGATAACTATTATTATAAGAAAATTCCACCAGTGGTAGGTGATCCTCTAAGCTACGGCTGAAGTCAAGTATGCAAGGTCTAAGCATATCCTCCAGGACCTGGATAGTCCGCTCTGTCTGACCATCAGTCTAGGGATGAAATGTTATGCTCAAGCATAACTGAGTCCCAAAAGCTTCCTACAATCCCTTCCACAACTAGGATGTGAAACGAGCATCACGATCTGATACGACCACGGATGGAACTCCATGAAGTTGAACTATCTCCTGCATGTAGAGGCGTCCAAAGCTCTCTACTGAACTCTTCTCTCGTATGGCTAAGAAGTGGACCGACATGGTGAGTTAATCAACGATCACCCAGATGGAATCGTGTCCCCTGTAAGTATGTGGTATACCCGTCACAAAGTCCATGGATATCACATCCCACTTATACTCTGGAACCTCAAGGGGCTGAGTCAAACCTGCTGGCACCCGGTGCTCAGCCTTTACTTGTTGACAAGTAAGACACCAAGAGACAAACTCTACCACACCCTTCTTCATTTCTGGCCACCAGAACTGACGGTGGAGGTCCTGATAAATCTTTTCCATGCCTGGATGCACCGCCAAAGGGGATGTATGGAACTCCCCCAGATCCTCCTCCTACAACGTCACTGGTACTACCATGGACCCTCTGAAAAGAACAATGTGATCCCCACCTTCTGAAAATCATTCACCAGCATCACCCGTGGATTTCTGAGCATGTAGAGTCTCACAGCTGGCATCCTCGCGCTATGCTTCCCTGACTCACTGTAAGAGTGGAGGGGTAAGAACCATCGATTGATGGTTGGATCCCTCATCTCTATCCACGAAGGATAACTATAAGGAGGCCAACCGCCTCATCACCTCATCCATCAACTATGAATTGGATTTCTTACTGAGAGAATCTGCCACTACGTTTCCCTTCCCAGGAGTATAAATGTTCTCAAAGTCGTAATCCTGGAGGAACTCAAGCCATCGACTCAGTCTTAAATTCAGATCCATCTAAGAAAAGATATATCTGAGAATCTTTTGATCAGAGTAGGCAATAAATCGCTCGCCCATCAGGTAGTGCCGCCACATCTTCAATGCAAAGAATACCACTACAAACTCAAGATAATGGGTCACATAGTTCTGCTCGTGTGGCCTCAACTGACGTGAGCCATAGCCAATCACCGCTTTCCTCTCCATCAGGACACAACCAAGCCCGGTTCCTGATGCATTGCATAACACTACATACTCGGCACCCTCCTCCAGAAATCTCATGATTGGGGCACTCGTCAGACTCCATCTCAAATGCTGGAAAGCATACTGGAATCTCTCGGTCCGCAAGAAAGGTTGTCCCTTTCGGGTCAAAGCCGTCATGGGTGCTGCAATCCTGGAGAAATTAAGGATGAATCTCTGATAGTTTCATGCAACCCAAGGAAACTCCACACCTCTGTCACGCTTCGGGGTGGCTCCCATGCTAGCACTTCCTATGCCTTGGATGGATCCACTGATACCCCATCTTCCGAGATAACGTGTCCCAAAAAGTGGACCTCCTATAACCAGAACTGACACTTAGAGTGTTTCCCATAAAACTGGTGCTCTTGAAGTGTGTCCAGAACCATCCTTAGGTGTCTTGCGTGCTCATCCTTGGATGTAGAGTACACAAGGATATCATCGATGAGGACCACTACAAAACGGTCTAGATATGGCTGAAAGATATGGTTCATGAGCCCCATGAACACTGCCGGGGTGTTCGTCACTCCGAAGGGCATCACCAAGTACTCATAGTCACCATAGCGACATCTGAAAACCATCTTCGGTATATCCTCCTCCCGTACTCGCAACAAGTGATAGAAAGATTGTAGATCAACCTTCAAGAACCATAATGCCCCTCTAAACTGGTCGAAGAGATCATCAATCGTCGGTATTCTATACCGGTTCTTCAAGGTCACCTGATTTAAGAACATGTAATCCACACATAGCCTCAAGCTCCTGTCCGCCTTCATGGCAAACAGCCCTGGGGCCACCTAGGGTGAAACACTGGGTCTCCCAAATCCCTTCTTCTGCATGTCGTCCAGTTGCACCCTCAGCTCACGAAGCTCTGCAGGAGCCATCCGATATGCTGATGTTGATATCAGTGTCGTCCTGGGTTGCATCTCAATGTAGAAATCTATCTCCCAACGGGGAGGTAGCCCGGGGATATCCTCCAGAAAGACGTCCTCAAACTCAGCCACTACTATTGGAAACTAGAAACTCGTATCATTTGCTGCTCCAAGGGCTAGGCTAGCCAACTGATGTGAAATCGGTTGTGACCTCTTTTGAATGAGTCCATCCTGCGCTTCTTGGGTCTCTCTTTCACCAAAAAAAGAGATCCTCATTCCATCACTATGGACACACAACACCCATCGCCGAAAATAGTAGATATGGGAATGAACTGTGGACAAACAATCCATACCTAGAATGAAATCGTAAGTCCTGGAAACTACCACCAAGAGGTTCCAACTGAAACTCTCACCTCCAAGGGTCAGGTCACATTATCTACAGAGGTGTGTGATCTCTGAATCTTCTCTAGTCGGTGTTTGTAAGTGTAAGGGTCGAGTATACGGATAAAATGGAATTTCAATGTCTCGAACAAGATAAGCATCCAGAATGGAATGAATAGAACCTGTGTCTATCAGTACAACAGCCAAAGTAGAAAAGACACAGATTGTACCTCTAATCATTCTGGGGCAGCTGGGTAATAAGCCTCTGCTGCCTGCAGCTGTCTCTACCTCTGTCCACCAGCTCCATGATCCTGGGGTGGAGCTCCTGGGGTGGTGGTGGTAAAAGGTAGAAACACCAACAACCTCCAGCTTCTCTCCCAGCTCCCCTACCACGTCTTCCGCCCCGCGGATCTCTCTGCTCCACATGTTGCCTCTGCCTCGGTGGTCCATCCACTGCTCCCATGTCAGTAGGAAAGCAGGTCGGACAATCTCGAGAGAGATTTCCCCTGCCATCACATGAGTAGCATCACCTCTCTCAAGGCTGGCTGGATGCGCCCTGTGAGCCCTGGACGGCAGATCCCATGTCCTGTGATCTCCTCTAAAAACGTCTCCCACGCTTGGGTCCCTGACGTCAGCTCCCTGCTACCGAGGTCTCTACTCTAGCTCGCCCACTACTAACATCTGTCTGCTGTCTCTACTCTTCCAAGAAGTTTCCAACTACCAGAACCTGCTTGAGAACCCCATCATAAATAGGAATTCTCATAGGGATGATGCTAGCTCGGATATCCCTGCGCAATCCCCGCTCAAAAAGTCTGAGCCCTAAAGTACTGATCTCTGACCATATCCATCGAGTACTGTGAGAGGTCAGTAAATCTCGAAGAATAGTCAACCACCATCATGTTTCCCTGCTGAAGTTGAAGAAGCTCTTGTATGTGTACTGCTATCAGGGTAACTGGTGAAAACTCCTCTCTGAAGAGACGCTCAAACTCCGACCATGCAAGTGTCGCCTCATCGTGGGATTGGATAACCAAACTCCACCATCGTCCTGTCGAGCCATGCAGAAGGCTCGCTACTAGGATCACCATCTGGTTTGCTAGTGTCCCAACCAAACGGAAGACTCTGGCCACTGCCTAAAGACAGTCCTCTGTTGCCTGAGGGTCAGGGCCGCCTCGAAACCTGAGGGGTCTCTGTCACTGAAACTCATGGAGTGCGCTCATCCTGCGCTCCTCCTCTACTAGTACAACATGCACTAAACACTACTCCACAGGTTCTGGGATAACTGGGACACCACCTAGTTGTATAACTGGGGGATTCGGTCCCTGTATCGAGGCTTCATCACTAAGGGAGTCATCCTCGTGATCGAGCTTCTGGATCCTAGCGGGTTCACATCGCGTAGGCATCCTGTAAGGAAACAAGAAGTATCTCAGTCAGTGAGTATATCTAGAGAGCTGAATCGAGAAGGACATGAAAACCACAACCCATTCCTATATAATCCATGTACCATTTTTATCCCCTGCAACTAGTGTTCTCTTGTTCCGAGTCGAAAAGCAAGTTATTAGAGTCCCGGTGTATGGATATGTCGGCTACCCACACCATTACTGGGGTCCCTGGCCTGAAATCCTAACTCAAAACACTTAACACTATTTCCTTAAACCAACTCACATAATCTAGGTCCTAAGGTAGAACCGACCACCTCTGATACCACTCTGTCACGACCCGTCCTAATGGGGCCCGAGCCGCAACTCCCCAAGCCCACCTCCAAAAGGCCAGGGGCTGGTGACTAGCACCGAGTAGGCATGCAACTAACATGGGAGGCATTGCCTATAAACCTGTTAACATGCACACACATCTCCAAGACCACAAATCTGAAAGGTAAAAATACCAAAAGGAAAAGATGCATGCATACACTAAAACCCAACCACAGAGTACGACAGGAAAGTAAAACCATGGGCCAAAAGTTCAATCCCACCAAAAGAAAGTCTGTAACAAAGTCCAACCTGTAAAGAAAGGTGCTGGAACTGCAGTCTATAGCCGTAGGAACACACCTCATCCTGTTTGATCTCACTGAGTACCTTCCGGTCCTAGTCCGCCTAGAATCCTGTCAAAGGATCGCTCGTCTTCACAAGACATGACACGTACGGGAAATGCCAGTGTAGGGGTGAGAATAAAAATACCCAATGGGACACCCTGAATCCTTAATGTAAATACAACAAGGGAAAATACCACAAAATAAAGGTACAGTCAGCTCTACACAGTATATGTCTACTGAACAAATAACAAGAACATCCATATATTCTCATACACGATCGACTATCGTGAAACCCACAACTAGGATCCAGCTCGAAGATTCTACTCAGAATACAACTGGGAGAACACACTCCTAGGTCAAAAGATAGAGAGATATGAAGTACTCATTCCGGGAGAACACACTCCACAAGTACCTTGAGAACATGATGCTCAGATGAGGATCACAACCAAGTCATGGGGTGATTCCAACACCTCATTCTGAGCTAATCCGCTAAACAGAGGATCGACGCCTGGGTAAAGTTGGTCACGCCGATTATAAGAACACTACCTAGGTTTCCAGGAATAAATAGAGGATCTATCACTATGTCTCTTTGAGGGGATTCCAACAACTCTATTCAAGAAGTTCTGTGGAAGGGATCATACTCCTGTGTAATGGAAATGATACCAGAACCTTCAGGAGAAAAGACCAAGAGTACGAACCCTAATAAGACTAGTCCATGTCACGAAAGGCAATTGGCTCAAGTCATTTAAGACTGGTTACACGGCGTGTTGTATGGTTACACTCTGTGTTTCTTCACACCGGGTATTTCCCGTGTAAATGGCCCATGTCATTCGTTCAAGCCGTGTGAAACCAAAGTACCCGACGTGTAGAAAACGTACGCGTCATGTTCCTTGACCCTGGGTACTTCCAGTGTAGTCGGCTTGTGTCGTTCGGCTTGTCGGATGGAAAGAAACTACACGTCGTGTAGAATAATAACACACCATTTTCGAGCACCAGGGATCACTCCGTGCACGCTGGCCATGTGCCCGTACACGGTCTCTGCTCGTGTCCGTGTCGCCTGCCCATGTACCAGTACACGCGGTATCCAATGTATCTGGCCAGGTTTTTCCAGGGAGGGGTATACACGCCGTGTCGTTGGCCGTGTACCCAAACCGTGCCCATGTACTCCCGGAGTACATGCAATGTGGTTCGTCGATGAACACATGTCGTGTAGCCCATACTACACAACATGTAGTCAGAAAATTTCAGAAGGTCGTCTTCTTCCTCAGGTTTGGCCGATCTTCTGGATTCGTGATCTCTTTCCCATTCATCCCGATACTAAAAGGATTGGTTAGGTTTATCATACGAACACCGCGACAGGTGTTATTGGCCCTTAAAACAGATTATAACTGTCAAAAGTTCCATATGAAGAAAAATGCCTGAAAACTCATAACTCTCGATCCGCTCCAATTTGTCCGCCAATATCGCCGTCGCACCTCCGTGACACCGCTCCGGGGTTGGATCCACAGTTTGGGATCGTTGCGTCGCAGAAAATATGCGCAACGATCCGTCGTTCATCGCCCCGCGAAGAATGTGAAGAAAATATAGGGGAGAAATCCAAAGAAACGAATTTGAGGAACAAACCTCTGTCGTCGTTCGTCATGGCGTTGATCCGATCACGTTAATAGGATTAAATGGAGCAAAAAATCAACGTTAATGGATTAACATGGATTCAATCTCCAAAAATCCCCGCAAAAAGTCCATCCCGCTAGAACGATCGATCCACAAACTAATATGTTCATGGATTAGCCCGTGTTCATCGTATAAATCAAGAACGGGGAAGAAAAATCACAAACAAACATCATACCTGGATTCTGTAGTGTTCGTCGGTAATGATCTGGTCGCTGCGTCGTCGTCGTCGCGTTGGGAGGTTTTCTCCAGAGCCGCCAAGTGTTTCAGGGTTATGAGGTTTGAATTCCTGGACCCTTGCGCTAAGCTTTAATTAAAAAGGTAAGGGATATATGTTGCAGCATATTTAAATGATTTTGCTGCAGAATAAAATATTTTCATTTAAATATGTTATTAATCTTATGTCCCAAAACTGTATTCCAACACCGACCTCCGGTGGCCGATGTTAGGCCTCTCCTAAGGTAAAATCGTTGTTCCAAACGCAACGGTGCCCTCTGATTTCGGATCTGAGTACCCGTTCTTGAGTTATTCCACTTTTTCAGGAAAACCGCACGCGTGCATAATTTTATTATTAAATTAAATTAAAATAATTTTTCTGGGCTCACTGGGCCTCAGAACTGCACGCCGTCTCAGATTTTGGTCTCAAAATAATTCCAATATAATATTAGAATAATATATGGAAAAATCTGGGACATTACAATGAATCATCAATGGAAAATCCCACATTGGTGTGGGCGATGATACCCATAAAAGAATAATATCTTTCCAAAAATATTTGTGTCAATTGAATGAATGAAATATGAGGAAATTCCTTTTTTTTAGAGAACATACACATGTATTTATTGATTATATTTAGGTAATTAAACCAGGTTATAAGGTATAGTTCTCAATATAACTCATATTGGGAGCCCCTCATGTCATGAACCAGTTCGGGTCGACCGTGAACCGGTCACCCAGGCTGCTTTGCAACATGTCACGAGAGGCATTCACGATCCTCCTGGGATGGCGACAAGCACCAAGGGCAACAGTTGAGTTATGAGGGAACATTTTCTGCCAATAATATACAATAACTAAGTTGAAAAAAGAAATGTACATCCCTACATACATTTAGATAAAGTTGAACTGAACATCATTTATAAAAAAACTAAAAATACAATTGAACCAGATAACATAACCAGCCAAACCTAACAACCACCTAACTCTATGTGACGCCACCGATCACTGTCCAATACAAAAGTCATGCATATCCCAAGGTGATATGACTAAATTTGAAACCTTTACAAGGGATAAAAAGAGAATAAGACTATAGGCATGAGTATTAAAACTCATTAGGTCATCCAGATATTCTATTCCTAATAAACATCCTTTAAAATAATAGAAACATCAATTTCAAGTTTTAAAATCAATATATATAAATATTTTTTACAAACAATGTTCAATTATACAACAATAAAATATAAATTTTTTTGGATGTTTTCATAAACATGAAACGTTTGTAACGAATTTCAATGAGATGCAACATCAAATTGGAAATCGTTTTCGATAGAAATTCTTTAGAGAATATACATAATTAAATAAAACTCACATGATACTAAATTTCACAACCAAAATCACCATACGCTGATGGTTAATACAATATATCCAATGAGCACATGTCACAGGAACACCCCTAGGAACTAGTTCATGTGGGACCCATGCACATTATATCATGGTGTAAAAGTAAACATAATAAATATACGTTCTCAAGAAAAACCCCTGAGTAGGGAAAAAATATCAATAACCTATTGGTCCCCAATATCACCATAATATTTTAGATAGTGTTGTCATCATTATACATGATATATGAAACAAGGAAAAAACAACTTTGGATCACTAACATACTAGTACGGGTCCTCCCTTCTAGATACCTGGGTTTCCCTCTTTGTGATCAATCAATTTACAAATATTATCAAATAGTATTTTCAAAAAAATACCATTTTTTACAAATCATAAACACTCCAAACATCCCATTAAAATTTTTCACATTCCGTTCATGGGTCAATAAGCCACTATAAAGTTTCAGAAAACAATTTTATCATGTATAACCAGGCATTGCACATATAATCCATTTAAAATTGGTCATTAAATGAAAAATTCCAACCAATACCACAAATACAGAGAATTGATAGACCCATAACCATGTAATAAATCCACTTACTAAAGCATTAAAAGGACCATAGTGGTTCAATATGGATCACACATGAAAACCCATTTTTAAAGAAGAATACCAAAAAGGCCATTATGCATTTCATAAAACCAAAAGTTATCAAAACAACTAGATCCACATTCTATAAAAAGGTGTAAAAACAAAATTGGATGAAAAAAACAATTTACATAACCCTCTTACAAATTAAGGCAACACATTGAAAACCCATCCATTTCTATAAAGATTCCAGACGGGCCATTTATTTGGAATACATGACAAAACACCCTAAAAACCCATAATAGTTTCATTATAAAAACCTAAACCAGAATAGAACCCATATAAGGAACACACAAAAAATTTATTCCCATGATTCCAGTATTTTTTATAATCCTAACCAATCAATTTTGATCATCCTGAGCTGAAAAAAATCCAACCTGGCACTTTTCGGATGTGTAGCTTGCAACATTTAATGAAACGAATTCGATTTAACACTAAAAAGGTCATAAAAAATCGATATTATGAAAATTTACTTAAATGAAAAAACTAGGTTATAAACATAAAAAACCATGTTTGAAAGGTAACAGAACATTTAAACACACACATGGTGTGCACTTTTATAAAAAAACAACCCAAGTTTTCACAAGGCCTTTAGGGAAATAACGCTTTAGGGCCACCTTTAGGCCATTGGGACACCACGAGGCCTTCGGGCCACCTCATGGCCTTTGGGTCACCTGAAACAATGTAACCAGATATACTGTAAAAGGAGCAGACATGAGATGAGGATTCAGAGCAGGCGCATTCACCCGAGTAGAAGCCAAACAGATTTCTTAGAAATAGGGGGTAAGGAATTGCCATCGAGACAAGCCTATGCATACATGGGAATCTTATCCATATAATCCATGAAATGTTGGAGAGCTGATATAATGGAGAATAATCTCAGTAGGAGCAGTTCCATGTAGTTATAGTCTGTATATTTTCCTAAAACCTACGTTTCATGTAATCTATAAGCCTACATGCCCTGTAAGGTTCCCTATCATCCCTTGAATTGGTGGTAATTAAAAATAAATAAAAAAATAAGTCTTTTGTGAAATTTTATGGATTACCATGGGAGAAGATATAAACAATAAAAAATTAAAGAAGAAAGAATATGGAAGAGAATGGAGAAATATTTGATGAAGAAATTAAGAAGAACCACTAACCTTTAGGGAGAAATCTCCAAAAAAAGAGGCCCAAAAAGAAGGATAAAGAAAGGGAAGGGTCGTATGGTTGATATAAAATAGTTAGGGATCTTTTTTAGAGATGGAATCAAAAAAAAAATTAAAACATGAATATGATATATAAGAAACCAATATTTTTTTAAACTCGAAATAAACTCATGGAATGGCCCCATATTGAATAAATAACCCAAATTCACCATGATTATGAATCCTAAGGGGTCCAAAAGGATATTTTGGTTTTAATATTCCAGGGTAGGCTAGGTGGGAAGTGGAATGTTTGAAAAATGATGAAAAAAATGGAGTTATAAAATAATTTTTTATCAAATATGGAAATAGGCTCATGGTTGGCCCAAATTTGGATTTAGGAGCATTTTCCCCAAAAACTCCCAAACAATATATGGGGAACACATGGTAAGATTATTATACATAGATTGAGCTTAAAAAATAAACATTGATATCACCTAAAACAAAATAAATGTATTCAGATGTCCAATAAACCGGATCAAAACATTGATATAAAAAATCGGGTGTGACAATTTTCTCCACCATTTAAGCTTTCTGTCCCCAGAAAGCCCTATCACTTTCCAAATAAAAGATCAAATCCTAATAATAATGTATCAACATGATCTGATGTAAATATCCAAAGACATAACATCCTCATTTAATGGAATGATCAAGTCACCACCGCCTAAACCAAGAAATAAACTAGATTGTTGGGCCTTCTGCCAATGATCCCAATAATCACCAAAACCAAAGTGAACTCCATAAAGCCAACGACTTTGGGGGGTGAAAAGGGATCCCCCAACATTAAAGAAAAAATACCATCTGGATAATACATAATGAAAACATCATCGAGACTCGAACTATGTATCCCCAATATTAGATACAAACTAGAAATTAACAAACAAGAATTCAACATGTACTAGAATCGAGCCTCACCCGCATAGGACAACCAAAACTCTCCCACAATATCCTAAACACACTAGTTATGTGGGATAAAAAATGAAAATTTAAACCACCCACTCCCAAAGGGATGGGAAAATAACTGGGTCAACACATTCAGCAGGTATCAAACCACCCAAAACATCATGCAAGGAGGGAAGAAGACCAAATCATTGAGCCACTAAAACCCCAAAAGAAATACATGAACCCCCCAATACTCCCTACCTATGAGCAGGTAAAACCAAGACCACATCCAATTCACTTTGCTGGTCTACACAGGGACACTGATTGAAAACCTACCTCTAAGAAGGAAAACCCATAGACACTGAGTCAGGGGTAATTCCACCACACTATTTATTAAAAAAGGAAAATCATTGTGATGATAAACCATAATAAAAACATAGAAACTGCCTTACCCCAAAAGTGAAGAAGGGAGATTATTCAATCTCCCGACACCTATGGTGATTTCCTAACATCGTGAAAAGCTAAGCTAAGAGGCCTATGGATAGAGCCTTGATGTTTAAAGCATCTTCTATGCCGCATCTTGGAGCAAAGGATCACAGAAACATATGAAACACCCTTTCTCAACAACACACCTTCATCTTAATATGAGATCATTGATACATACCATTCTCTCCCACTAGGAACAATGAGAAGAATGGACAAGGAATACGACAAAACATGTAAACATCATGGAACACAACTGTTATATCCAATAGAATTATAACAAAAGGGAAACAATTTAAATCAAGACCAAAAAAACAATCTATTGCATCAAACGGGACGAGGAATCATCAGAAGAGGTGTATTTAATGTTTGAAATGAATCATTAGGCTGATCAACTAGATGTCTTTCCAATGAAGTACCAAATTTGGCCACATAACAACATCCAAAATATCCTTAGAATCTCACTGAACATTACTCCAAAACAGATCCACAAATATGTTTCCATCTCATGATATACCAAGAGTATCACTTCCAGATCATGGGGATGCATACCAAACAATCCACGCTTCTACAACATGAAAAATCAACCCAAATAAATACTCGTTTACAAAAACAAAAGAAATAATGAGCTTAAAAAACTTTTGTAACCAAACTATGTTGGTGGACTTTCACAATCACCAATGGTTTTTCATCAATTCTCATTCATAAGAACATTCTTGTGCCCCCCAGGCACCCAACCACTATGTGATATCGAGATTCCATCAACATATCTATAAAAAACTATGCATGTGAGCACCCATAATAAAACCAAAGGATGAAATAGACATCCTCATTTTATAATCCAAAAAAATGAAACCCATTTAAAAAATAATGTAACTTCCAAAGTCACATAACCCACATTGTCAAAAACTATTTTCAAATTTCCACACAACAAACCATTTTACAAAGCTTCAAAAAGAAACCCCATAGGTCTTTATCAAAATCTTATCTCTTTATTCATAACATTTTTTCAGTATCTTAAATAACCAATCCTTCTCAAAAATCATTTTATTTAGAACCCATTTCATTTATTTTAAAACAACTAACCAAAAAATCATACCATTCAAACATCACATTAATATTTTAAAAAATTCATCAAGGTCTCTTTTTTTAATCCGACAACCATAAAGGCAAACACTACTTTTAGGAAAACACCAACTGCTCCAAACGAATTCCCAAAATCAATTCATCATATTAAATAACTCTTGAACCACCCTAAACATCCTAGTTTAAAAAAATCAGAATTGTCTTAAAATAATTCATGCCTTCCAACAATTTTATTTCAATAAATTGTATGTTACTATTAAGGAAATTTCATCTCGTTATATCATTCCACTTTATCCCAAAATATTTGTTTCAAAAAAACCCACCACGAACAAAACATTATTATATTAATCATTGAAAACCCACTTCCAAAATTCTCACACAACGATTTTCAAAACAGAATTCCGATTTTCAGAAAGCTCTACGAGACATAAAAAAGGGAACTAGTGTTGGTGGGTGAATTAACCAAATGGTAGGAGGCCATATGTCAAACACACCACCATAATATACAGCTATCTTATGATCATGACCAGAATCCTCAAGGAAGTCCATTCCCTGCAAGATCCTAGAGGACATTAGTCCAGCTCCAATTTTCATATCCTAACCACAAAAAAACACTTAGGACCAAAAAACTAATAAATCAGGACTTCCCATGGACACCTGAGGATCAAAAAAATAATGTGTTCATAACACTATTCCTAATCCTACACCACATGCCCTGAAAATCCTACTACATCTACCCTGTAATCCACCAAATAACAAGGGTTCTCTAAAAAGAATGGTCTTCCAAGATCCGACTTCCTCTGATAACATGTTGTCACGAACTGGTCTAGGTCGACCATGAACTAGTCACCCTAGATACTCCACGACACGTCCTTATAGGCATTCCCGATCCTCCCAAGATAGAGACGAGTGGAGAGGGAATCAATAGAGTGGCCAGGAAATGTTTTTCCAAAAAAGATAGACAATAACAATGAAGTGGAATGAAACAGAGATCCCAACATACATTTATATAAAGTTAAACTGAACACAATTTATTAAAAAACTAAAAATACAACTGAACTAGAAAACTCAACCAACCAAAATTAAAGCCAACTAACTCCATGTGACCCTGCTGGTCAGTCTCCAACACAATGATCATGTGTTTCCCAAGGAAATCATACTAAAGATAAAACATGCACTAGGGCTAAAAACAAAATAATACTATAGGCGTGAGTATTAAAACACTGTAGGAAATCCCGATATTCTATTACCAATGCACTTACTTTAAAATAAAAGAAACATCAATTTCACATTTTAAATACAGTATCTATAAATAGTTTTTCCAAACAAGTTTTCTTGCAAAAAACATTACAAAATAAAAATGTTTGCATGTTTTTATAAACATGAAATGCAAGTAGCCAATTTCCAATGGATTAAACATGAAAATTGAAATGGTTTTCAAGATGGATGATTTAGAGAATGTAAACCATTAAATAAATCACACATGATATGGAATTTACAGACAAATATCACTATATTCTGTTTGAGAATACAATATATCCAATGAGAATAAGTCATGGAAACAACCATAGAAACAATATCGTTGTGGCCCCCAGGTACCTCGTATCTCAGTGTAACATTTATCAAAATAAATATCCATTATTGTGTATGAGATACTAGTAGAGAAAAAATACCAATAACATAGTGTTCCCCAACAACATCATCATAGTTTAGTTAATGTTTTCATTGTCAAACTTTATTTGTGAATCTAGTAATAAACTACTCTGTAACACTTGCATACTAGTACAGATCTATGCACCTAGATACTCGGGCTTCCCTCATTGTGCTCAGTAAAGATGCATTTTTAAAAAAAATACACATTTCACAAGAAAATTAACTTTCACAAAAAATCATACACACACCAAACATCCCACAAACATGTTTCACATTACTTTCATGAGTCAATTAACCACTGAAAATTTTCATAAAACAATTTCCAGAAGTATAACAATGATTTTCACATAAAATACATTTACAAATGATCTTATATTTAAAATTCCCACCAACACTACAAAAAAACCATATTTGATAGCCCTAACACCTTGTAATAAATCAATTTCATGAATCATAAATATATCCCATGTCGTACAATATGTAACACCAATGAATAATATTTAAAGGAGATTGCTAAATGGGCCTTTAAGTATTAAACCAAACCAATGTTTTTTCAAAACCCCTAGTCCATATTCCATAAAAAGTTATAAACACACCATTTTGAGAAAAATAAAATACACATGAACCCATGATAAATTCAGGCAACACATTCATAACACTATAATTTCTATAAAAATGCCTGATGGCCCAATTATTTGGAACCCATACCAAAAAACCCTAAAGACCATTAATAATTTCATTATAAAACCCAAAACTAGATTGGAACCCATATAAGGAACCCAAAATCAATGATTCATATGATTCAAATATTTTTCATAATCCAAACCAATCATTTTATATTACCTTAAGAAGACAAAACCCAACCAGGCTTTTCCCGAAAGGTTGGCATGTAACATTTAATGAAACGAATTATACTTAACACAAAAAGGTCATAATACAAAATATTAATTCCCAAATATTATTCAAATGGATAAATCCTATTACAAACATCACAAAGAATGTGTGAAAGATAACAAAACATTCAGAAAACCACTTGGTGTTCACTTTTATAACAAAATAACACTACCATTAACAAAACAAGGTATAAACACCACTTTGAAAACCAAATAAAATTATTTAAGACTTATAAAACAATAATAAGAATGTGTATAGGATGAAAATACCATGAAATAGATTAATATTAAATAAAAATGACATGTACAATGAGGAACCGACCTCAAATCCTTGGCAGAACGGAAACACACACCTGATATCAGCATTAGAGGGTTTATAAATAGTAATACAATGAAGCCCAACCCCCATCGAAAAAAACCACAATAAAATATCATTTTATAATATAATCCTTGGTCGTTCATGGACATCGGATAAGATAGAACCATGAAAAAATGAATAAAGAAGGAAGAAGGGAGAGAAAGGAGAAAGACTTGTTGAAGAAATTAAGAATAACCACTAACCTTCGGTGAGAAATCACCCAAAAAGAGTCCCAAAAAGAAGGATAAAGAAGTGGGAGGAATCTCTGGATGATAAAAAATATTTAAGGGTCCATGTTTGTGGTTTAATCATAATAAAATATTAAGTCATGAATATGATATAAAAGAAACAAAATACATATTTAAAATTTTAAATGTGCTCACAAGATGGCCCCATACCCGAATAAATAAAACAAATTCACCATGATTATGAATTTTTAAGCTGTCTAAATAGATATTGTTGTTTTAATATATCAGGGTAGGACTATTGGGATGTTTAATAGGGCAAAAATGTTGAAAAAAAGAAGTTATAAAAAACATTTTTTTAAATCTCGAAATATGCTCACATTTTCCCAAATCTTCACGGAACAACCCTTTCATCCAAAAACTACCCAAATATATATGGGTAACCCATGGAAGAATGATTATAAATAGAAGGAACATCAAAAATCAACATTAACCCAACCAAAAAATCTGGATATGGATCATGATTTCCAATGAATCGCATCAAAACCATGACATGAAATACTAGGTGTGACAACTCAAAACTAAAAAAGTATTTATAGAACGACCCCAGTTAAAAAAGATGTTTTTAAGAAGTAGCTACAAGAGAATTTTAACTAGGGGTCCATTTTCCCTACTGAGTGAGCACGAGGTTCTATGATGTTCCTTAACAAGAAAAAATATAGATCTATATTTCAATGAATTGATTCATTAGAGGTCAACCTAATCACCATAATGAAAAATAATCCTATACAAATAATTGATTACTTTCATTTCAACTAATAGGATCTATGTAATTATCATTGGCATATCTTGGTTCTCGTAATCATCAGCTAATGGTGATGAATGAATATATTCAGAAAACAACCTTTTTACATTTTATGGATACATTTTGTATATATAGATTCCTTTATGGCTTACTAACTCCCCTGGAATATTAACATAAATGATGAATAATGTATTAAGATACTACCTCAAAAAATTCTAGGTATTTTTTATTGATTGTATTCATTTTAAATTTAATATACACAAATAACATGAATAGAATCTGAAGATTGTGATTGAGATATTAAGAACGGATAAGTTGAATGGTATGTACAATTAGTGTAACATATGGATATAAAATGTGACAATCTTGGGGCCCATGATAACATGTGAGATAATTTTTTTGGACCCCTTAAAAAAAGTAAAATTAAGAATGGTCCATATGAACTAGATTCATATAGATCTATAGATTTTTGGATAAATAGGATTTACTGATGATTTGGAGACATTTATCACAATTAACTGGCCCACATACTAAGTTAATAGTTAAAGGGGTAAAGTATGTTAGGATATTAAAATGTGATGAAATATTTAATGAGATCAAGAAGAGGACAAACAGTATTTATTTACTCACATTACCCTCATATATGGAAGGATTTATGAAATAAAATAATGCTTCAAAGAAAGGCTTTGGTTGGGTACTCATGTTGAATAATAACATGATAAACTCTTCCTCTTGAACATTGAAGATATGTGAGAATAACTACCAAATATATTATATGGAGACAATGGATGTAATCTTTAATTTCATGTTTTATCATCACTTCCTTTATTTGGAGATGTGTGAAAAATGTAAATATCTTATGAGTTTAAAGTATATATTTACACAGAAAGAGATCAAAATGTTCTAATGAATGTGGTTTGAGATGACCATGTACTACAATTAATATATTCAATACTATCCAGGAATGAAGAATAATGATATTGTTTCTCATTGATGAAAATAACTGGCTACTTAATCTATAGTTCAGACTATGAAACATCATATATTTATTTATAATAAAAGGATTGATCAATAAATAATAAATGTATGGAATATATATGACCTTGACAAAACAATTCCATACCTTATATGTAGGAGAATATCAAGGATGTATAATGAGATTATTCATGGCTTTAGAAGAAGGTGGAATTAGTAATGGAATGGAGGAATAGTTAATTCCACATCATTGCAGATTTTTTCATTCATTTTGGAATTAATATTTTCATGCCTTCATTAAATGAAATAATTAAAGAGCTATTTGATTATGAACATAAATAATTTTTTTCCCTTGCATCCTAGAACTAATAAGATGTACCATGATCTTCAAAAACACATTTTTTAAAATAATAGATAGATAAGGATTTCTAAGTCAACATCATTGTTATTTTCATGTATGCTCATTAAAGACTTGTTTCATAAGTAAAAGTGTATTATTAAACAATTTCCAATACTAACTTATTAATTGGAGAACATTCTCATGGATCTGTTCACAGGTTTTTATGGAATCTAAATAATGAAATTTGATATAGGTTATGGGGGATCGACTCACTAAGACATCCCACTTCATCGCTATTCATGAATATTTGTCACCTAACTATCCATCCGAGATATATATATATAGGATGTTGTGAGGATAAACAGGGAAATTTTTTGGATCATCTTTTATCATTATCTTAGGTTAAATTCTAAATTCAAGATAAGTTCTTAATATTATATAAATACTAAAATGATTTATAGTGAGACCAATCATGCCCATCCTAGTGGATATTCTAATAGAGCCATTCAAAAAATCATGGAAATATAGAGAGAATGATCAATGGAATTTAAATGAGGATGAGATCAACATTTCTAATTGGTTGGGTTCACATACAAAAAAATCAATCATTCATGTATTCAAATGGCCCCATATGAATATCTATATGAAATATTATGTATAAATTTTTTTTGATGATATTAGTGAATAAAAGATACATGAACCATATATTGTTCATGAAATGATGGAGAATGTTAAATCAATATAACATTATATAAAACTGTCTCAAATTAAGAAGATGATCTATATTGATAATGGTCATGTGAACCAGGAATTTGAAGTTGGGCATTTTTTTATTTAATATCGCAATAGAATAAATTAATTTGGTTTGGAACATAATTGAGGCTCAGCTATAGGTACATTATCTACTCTTATATATTTTAACTCATTGTTTCAGTGGCCTATCCGCTCTAACATCCACCAAACATGGATCAATGTCATTGTGTATTTCACATATCTATCCTGAAAATGCATATACCTGATCACTCAAATGTAATGGAATAGTGGTGGTACAACTAGATTACAAATTAGATTATGAGAAGAATTCACTCAATATATTGGATCAAGGAGATAATGTTCTACCAAATACGACAACTCATCTTGAAAAAGTTTTGCGGAGGAACCAAAAATATGGAGAGGAGACATTGGAATACGGGGAAAAAACGTAAGTACCCTCATCGATTCTTAACTTTAAATATGAGTTGAAATTTTGGGGAAGAAATTACTAAAGGTCAAATAATCTTAAAACCCAAAACCTATATATAATATTTACTTCCCGAGGAAATCTCTGTTTTATTTTATTGAATAGTATTATACAAATTCCACATATATAAAAAATGAATACATTATTTCATTATTAGTTATCATTACATTGGTAAAAAGGACCATTAAAATTCTAAATATTATAATGGGAAAAACATAAAATATGAAAAGTGGAATGAGAAAATTTGAATCTGCTGAATCTATAAGAATTATCACCGTACAGAAATACTATTTAAAATATACAAAATTTTAAAAAACCAATCTAAATTATAAAAAAAATGAAAATATGTAACCATAAGTGGAAATAAATTTAATATTAAATAAAGGAATATTATGGTATCTTTAGCTCGTAATGTAACCATAATAATAGTAACTATACCATTGGAATAGTGACATGTCCATTAGTAGTAGTAACTTGAATGTTGTAAATTATAACATAATAAAGAGAATATTAATTTCCTTATAAAATAAAAAAATTAATATAAATATTATTTATCATGAATAATTTATTAAAATATAAATATTATAACACTATAAAATAAATATCTATATTCAAAACACAATGAATCCATAACAACTTTTTTAATAATCATTACATTAATATATTTTCTGAAAAAATAATTTTTATGTTAGCAAATAAAATTAACAATTTCGTAAAATTATTTCAATAAAATTAATTTCATTTATAGAATCATTAAAATGAAATTTAAGCATGTTATTTTTTAGATACATTTTTGAAAATCATCAATTATAATATAAATAGTAAAAATATATTTTTTAAATATTGTGTGATTTATGACATAGTAAACAATTGACAATTAATTAATAAATATTAGGTAGTAATCATGACCTGAAATTAATTTTATAATACAAATGTTTCATTTAAAAATAATAAACATAATTTCAAAACCTCAAAATCAATTTCCAGAGTCTAAAAGACAAAAGTGTCCCTTTAAATAAGGAATTTTTTTTAAAATTTCCATTATATTTTATTAAACTAATAAATTAGGATAAGGCTTTTTTTATGTCATAAAATCATGAACAGTTAATTAAATATATTTCATAATTTCAATTATATTACTATTTAAAATTTCGCAATAGATATAAAAATATAATCAGTAATATAACTTAAAATACTCTTCTCCTATAGTATAAATACCGTATTTCTCTCCCACTATAAAACCAATTCACTTCTACATAATAAATAAAATTATCTACACAATTTACCCCCCATAATGAAATTATAATCATTATTTTTTTATAGAAAAAACAAACTCCAATCAATCATGTGTTTTAGTGTTGTCGAAAAGAAAGAACACCGAGAAGAGGGTGAGGTTTAATTAACTTTTCATCCCATTTTCATCTTATTTTACTCTTTATTTTTATTCCTTTCACAATAAAATCTATATGATTATTTTATTAGTATTAATAATGTTAATGATTTTAACCTAATGTAATGATTAATTTTATGACATAATATATGTTTTACATCTCTTCATCTTCTTTTGAAGATGTCCTATCAAAGGTTGGTCAATCGCATATGGAGGCATTTACAACACTCTGATTATCACAAAATTCATGAATTTATATTATGAATAACATAAAAATATAAAAATGTATGTAAATTTATTTTAATCATTTTTATATTATTTTACTTTTGTATAAATTTTCTTGAACCATAATAGTGAACATGAAACAAGACTGGATAATTTAATGAAAACATGACGTCAAAACAATTCAAATTTCATATAGATCACTATAATATATATTCCTATAAATATAATGAGTCGATATTGATGTAAATAATTATAATTCACATACATTTTCATGTATAAAAAAATTATATAATTGTTGTAAATGGGACTATACATAACAGGATGTAAGTTAATGGGATTCTAAATCCCAACACCCTCGCTTTTGGGTTGTCACCTATATCACGTTATTTTTAGTATAGATATTTCTATAAAGACCATAATATATAATCACACTTGTAATAACTTCTTTTAGGGATATACATGTTTCTAACTTTCCCAAATTGTTTCTATGAAAATTTAAAATATTTTTCATAAAAGGATTTATTTTTTTGGAAACATATCTTTGACTCCACCAGAGTCATTCATTTTTCAAAGGAAGATGATATTTTATTCCAAAATATGACCTCCCTTATTCATTTGAGATCCCAAATGGTCTTCCAATGAATTTCTACATAAGGAATACTTTTTTTATCCCATTACATTCCATGGGTTTATTTGTTTACTGTGATTTCTATATGACCTCTTTCAATGGGATATGAATAACTATGAGAAATTTCTAATGTGATGGGTGTGACTAAAATTATATATACATCCAATTAATTATGTTATTTGATATATCTCAGGATATTATGTATACTATGTGTGACCATGTTTCTATATTTTTTCACAATTACGGTGATATTATTTATGCACATATGTTATGGTTGAAAAAGATTCTATATTTATGAATTATCAATGGCCATGTGATGCAATACATAAAAAATATGTGAAACTCTGAAGGTAGCTATTTGGTGGTTTTCTCTTTAGGAATTTATAATGGACTATCATATTGGCCTGATTGATTGGATTGATATACCAGATGAGTATTCATTCTTTATATATTTCATGGGATTCTTGGTTAAAATAGTGAACTTTATTTCTGACCAATTTGTGTTTTTATATCATATGTTTTTGTTATCTCTTTCAATTTCATGATATTTAATGCTCATTGTTGCCCTCGTATGTGCAGAAACCATAATTTTATTTTAATATTATTAGGGTAATATGGTTGGTAAAACAACTCATGTCACATATAATTTTTATTATTAATAATATGAAAATTACATTTTTTTAAAATGACTCCATATTTATTATGATTAAGATCCTATTATTAAGATATGATGATTATAATTAAATTCACCCATGTAATATTGATTCCTAAATCTTATTCCTCATATGTTATCCCTCCCGTTACTGGGATTCATGCTCGACCCTTTCCATTTTGTATATCCTATGGAGTCAAAAGTTCTAGGAAGAGCATTATTGGTTTAGACAGACTATAAGGAACAAATAAAATAATATTAATGTTTTATTATGTACAAGGGATGCGTGATCCTAATTATCCCGTGATATAAATCCTTTGGATATTATAATCTATTAATATTATGTTATCCATCTTTAACTGATGTAATATTCATGTATAAAACATTTGGGTCACTACATCCCATGGAGGAACCAAAACCCTGCTACCCATGTGTAAAAAGTGTGGGAAGAAGAATCAAAGAAATTGTATCAAGGGAACTAGGGGTTTCTTCAAATGTGTAAAAGTATTATATGTATCTAATTAATTCTAATTGGATATGATGAATCCCACTAATGTTGTAGGAGAAAATAAGGTTCTAGTCAATTATTATCTTAATTTCAAATTTTTCAATGGAAATTAACATGGAAAAAATGAAAACCACTACTATAAGAAATGTTCTGATAGAGTTAACCAAATACAACCCCTAAGGAAAACATAAAAAGACATGTCTTATATTGTCACAAATATTCAGGTGGATGCTAACAATAATGAGGTGAAATTTACAATGGTTATAAATTAAAAATAGTAAGTATACAATTATATTATTTTTTACACACGTCATTATATCTATATAGTTTAGTAGAACTATTAATGCACCTTCTCCCCACATTGAGGATTATTTTTTTATTATAAAAAAACATGGAGAAATTATTCAATCTCATGTATATAAGTCCACCCTAGTCAATTTTTTGGGGATGTGTCTGCCAACTAACCTTATGATTTGTGTAATTCATGCATATGTTTTAGAGTATGTTTTATATAGAAATATGAATTTAAGTAATTAATCATTCCAATTTGGTATTGATTTATCTTGTTTATCGTTTTATGGAAAGAAACAATGGATTTGTAAAAATTGAATGAAAAGGGGAGCAAATTTTTTCCAAATGAACCTTTTTGTGGGGAGAAATGTGAAGTGGTGCGACGACTGATTTTCGAGATGAAGAGGAGCTAGAAAACAAATTAAAAAATAACAACACATTGTATTCTACATGTACACATTATGACCAATTCAATTGAAAATGATCTATGCTAGACAAGTCATGAAGAGCATTCACAATATAAAACACAAGTACACATCAGTAAGTATAATTACACATCGTGAAAGTTGTCAACCAATCAATGCAGTGTCTGTGAAATCATTACAGCGGTGAAAAAACTGGATCTAGAGTACACGATGTGTAACTAATGTACATGTCGTGACAACTTCAATGCGTAGAGAAACACCAGGTGACACGGGCACATGTAGGTATGATATTAACACTTAAATAAGTCCCCAACCTTCATTCCAAAGCACTCGAGGACCATCGAAGGCCTAGAGTCACAATGGGACAACCACCAGACGATCTGGAGCCTCTCTTTCTTGCCATTCCTCTTGAGGTACCCTCGTTTCTCAGTCTCACAATGATCGAGTAGTCCCTTAGTGTCGGGGGATGTTATCATTTGGGTATGTGATGCTAGGGATTATTTTCTATATTTTATTCAAGTATTTGGAATTTTTCAACTCATTAATTCATTTCCAATTGTTCTTCTTTTCATATTACATGATAATTGGGCGCAATTTGAGGTGTTTATTTTATTTTCATCAATTAATTAGCCTATGTTATCAACACGATTATCAAATCTATATTAGTTATTTTTAAACAAGGTTTTTGGTCTTCGAATCGTGTGATATCATTTAGTAGATAGTCATTCCAACATTGCAATCAAAATATTTGGATGGGATACCAAGACTAGAGATCCATGCTTACCCAATTCTGATTCCAAAACCTGAATAAATGTACTATCAATTGAATCCTTATCACATGGACCTACAAAAATTGAACTTGGCATGTCTCTTGTATCAGATCTTGTACCCAAAAAATCTATCTATTTCTATCTTTTCCCAATAAATAACACAATTTCAATTCAAGTTTTCTTAATTAATTTAAAAAATATTCTTTATCATTGTGGGTTCTACACCTGAACATTCATTATAATAAATTTTAATTAATAGAGTTGAATAGATATGTTTTTATAAAAAAAATCACAGTATAGTAGTGAATTAACTATGCCTTATGGAGAAGTCAAATTGGCACCATTAATAGGGATGGTTCCGGATATGATTAAATTACTTTGGAATTTAGATAGGTGTTATTATTTTAAATCATTATTTTATTCATTTTCTTTTCAAGATATTGTTTCAGGTAACAACACATTACACATGAACTCTACTCAAGGGAAGGAGAAAATTAAAAAACTTGCATTCAACCCCATGTTGGAAAATAAAATACCTCTGTAGTGAAACGAGAAGGAGGAAGTTGAGCAAGAACAAAACACAGTGGCTAGAAGAGGGCAGTTTCATAAAGCTGAGCATGAGCTTGGACAACCAACTGCAGCACATCACAAATGAAGGAATCGAGGGGGGAAAGAAATGATAAATTAGGGAAGAACCTCAAACATTGGGAGTTAAACCAACCATTTTGATACTCCCAGTCACTACCCAAAACTATGAAATCATGTACGCAGTCATCAAGATGATCACGCAATCACTGAAATTCCCCAGGCTACCACATGAAGATCCAAATGTATATATAAAATGATTCCTAGGGATATTTGATGTTTTCTAATTCTATGATGTAACAAATTATGTTTTGAGATTAAGATTGTTTATATTTTCAGTGAAGGACAAATTATGGGATTAGATCTAAAGGTTGTACCGCATTCAATCATAACCATGGTGGATCTGGTTATAATTTTTTTTACAAGGTTCTACCCACCCTCAAAGTTAATTGAACTATGTGTAAGAATTTTAAATTTTGAGAAATTTAATGAAGAGTCGCAATATAGTTCATGGGAATGTTTAGAAGGATTGATAAGATGATTTTCTCTCCATGGAATCGAGATTGTTCTCTTAATTAAAACATTTTCTAATGGGTTGTCATAGGGATATAATTCTATTGTAGAAGTCAGTATAGGAGGATCTATGACGTGAAAGTCACTAGATTAGAGATTCGAGCTACTGGATGAGATATAATGTAATAGTTTCTAATGGAATCCAAAAAAGGTAGAGTATACAGAATGCACATGGTGGACAATATATGTATGGGGGATCAAATTGAGACTTTTATAGGGATGATAGATTCAATTATGGCCAACAAAAATAAACAATGTTTGTACTATAAAGATGAGAACTATCTTGACTAAAACTTAAAAATTATGGGAAGGGATGGAGGTTGAAATAAACTCATCAAAATCAGAATCAAAGTCAAGAATTTCAGCAATGGAAAAAGGGTTATCAATGTCAAAAACTGGGGCCCTCACTGAGCAGACAAGTCCATTCACTGGAGAAGACCCTTGAATATTTCATAAACCCCACTGGAGTTGTTCTAAAAGAGTTGAACTCATGCTCAAGTGGTCATTGAAATAAAATCGGAGAATTAAAAAGTAACTCATTCAACTAATAAGCTACAATGTGGAACATAGAATTTCATGTCAGATAGATTGCTGACACACATAGAGATAGAAAAAGAGAATAGATTCAAATATGTTCTGAACATAACCCTTTTATAGATTTGAAAGCCATTTGACTTAGAAGTGGAAAGATGACACAAGCCAGTGGCCTAGAATTTGGAGGACAAAAATATCCACAACAATAACTAGAATAATGTTAGTAAAAGAATAGATAAGTTGAGTAATGTGATGATGAAGAAGAAACACTACTACCATATAAATAACGGCCCATGTAGGGGAATATTGATGAGAAAAATCAAAAGTTTCTAGAAATTTTCATGAAGATACACATAAACATCCCATTCGCTTAGGAAATTTGAATCATGTATGTGTGTGACAAGTTCATGAAATATATATTGAAAAACAAGAATAATCTGGAAGAATTATCCACCATTCCACTCATATGATAAATATCAGTAGTTGATCCAAGCAATCAACTGAAGAACCTATGTTATCCAAGTAGTTTTTCAATTCCAATTACAATTGTAAATAATGAGTTTGGTAGAGATTTATTTGTTTTTTGTTCCAGTGTAAATATAATTCCATATACAACATTCAAAATGTTGAGATAGAATTGGATGAAACCATCTTGAGTTATGCATTAAATAGATGATACAACTTTGATACATCCACGAGGACTACATAATGATTTCACAGTCTAAGTGGATGAGTTTTATTTTTTGGAAGATTTTCTAGTGATAGGAAAGGATGATGAGAAGGTGCCAATAATGTTGGGAATATTGTTCCTAGCTACCCAATGGTCACTAATAGATGTTTAGAATAGAGATTTCAGTTTTAGAGTAAGACGATTAGAGGTAAAATCCAATCTTCACTGAGTGATGTAGATTTCAAATGAACCATTTCATTATTTTTTGGAGAATTCTATGAATGAAGAGTTTGATGTGGTCCATAGAAGTAGATCTTAAGTAGCTATTATAGAGACTGGAGAAGAATGTGTGAACATGATGAAGAAGGATAAGAAGTTTCTAGAAAAAGATGAAGATAGTAAAGGAAGATTCATACAAGAAGAATTAAAATATGGAAAGAAAGTTTGGGGAATTAGGGAAGTGCCATTTGGGTATTAAAAAAGGGAAAAGAGCTAGTGGATTGGGCCTTTGTATATAGAGAAAGTGTTTAAAAATGGAAAAGATAATTTAGTTTTAGAGAAAGGGAGAGGACTAATTTACATAGGGTAAACAAGGCTTCGGTAATTTTTAGATCATGATTACCCAACCTCTTTCCAACAATTTCCCCCCTCGTATGAAGAGGTAAGGTTAATCTAATGATGGTAAACCAAGGGATTCTAGGAGGCAACCTGAGTTATTAATATTTAGGTTTATTTATAGTATATTTTTCATAAAAACTACACATCCCCAAATCGTTTTAAATTTCATTACTATGGCATGTTCTCTCACTTGTGTATTTTTTGTTTTGCAGGACCATTATGGTTGGCCGACACAAGAAGCAGGAGATGAATCTGCAGATGAATTACACATTATGAAGGGGACTTACATGTCATGGAAAGGTTTATGAAGAATCTATACATCCATTGTTTTAAGAATCAATACTAAGGGGTGTAAGCATTTCAATTCTATATTATTCTACTAGATCCCCCCATTTATATTATTTTAGAACTTTATTTGTAACATCTATTCCCTGCATTTGATTCATTCTTCAGTCAAATGATCTTTGATACATGAAACTACTTAGAACAAATACCATTCCATGATTTTAAATTTATTTGGTAATAAAATATAATTTTAAAATGGATAAAATGAATTATTAGAGATAATCATGTGGATTAGGATTTGATAAATCATGATTTGAGGTGCCATTTTATCCTTATCAATTAATGTTTTCTAATATTTGGCCATGTATTGAATTTATGAAGTTTTCAATAATTAATTTAATTGTTCATGTGTATTTCATTGACTAATGGACCCAACCATTCATCTCATTACTGAGAAATCCAATAAAAGAATATTTCCATTAATTCATTTGTATATTTTATGAGAAACTAGTTTATTTTATTATAGAAAATTATTTGTATCTTTTCAATATTATGACTACACAGAATCAGTTTTGAAATGATTTAGGCATTATTTGTTTTATCATTTTCTAATACACAACTTGCATTAATCCCATTTTAGCCAGTTGAAGCCATGAATTTACATGTTAGGAGATGAGACATTGCATAGGACTGTGTGCCAGGATACACTTTAGTTTGGATATTATAATTGGGGGAGGAACATTTATGTGTACCAGGATACACTTCATTTTGGATATTATAATTGGGGGTATTTTGATAAGTTATTGGGATAGGCCATGACATCATAATCAATATATTTCATTATTCACCTATATTAAAAAACATTTAAAGAAAAGAAATGAAAAAAATTAAAAATTGGTTTGTGACTTTTAAGTATAAAAAATCACCATTTTATAGACTAAAGATTTTTTATATTATGTGGTTTGGTGTTGAATGTGAGATTTTTCCTATACAAAAATTTCAAAAAAGAAAAAATTGGATAAAATGGGAAAGAGATATTGATTCTGTCATTGAACCTAAATGTATCATGGACCCATTTTGAGATTTTTTTGGGGAAGAGAGATTAAATTTGAAAATAGAGACATTCATTGACTTGTTTTTGAATATCATGAAAAGTAATATAGAGTTAAACCTACATTTTGAGCCTTATTATTTATATCACTTACCTACCTACCCTGACGCCTCAGATTCATTTGATCCATACTGGTGTAACCCTCATAATTATTTGATAATATTTCTTTATGTGGTGGATATGATAGATTCCTTTAAATCTAATTCTATGATTCTTGTTTTTAGGTATGTGCATCAGTCTATTTACATTTTTTCTAGAATAATGGGTGGAAAAAAATCATTGGTGGTCGATTGAAAATTTATTACATATTGAAAATGAATTATAAAATTGAATGGATGACTGAAAAAGGAATGGCTATTTCAAAAGATAAAAAAGTAAAATACCTGATAGATTTTAATTCTATGAAAATTGAGGGATTAATTAATTTTCCTTCATGATGCATGATTTTTTTTTCAGTTGATAAATTATTTTTATTGAATTTGAATTTGATGCATGATAAGGGGATTTTCCTTTGTATTATGTTGAGATTCCATCCATGGGGTTAACCCTGAATTCAAGTGTGTGGGTTTGATATGTGTAATTCATGCATATATTTTAGATTATTTTTATATTGAAATGAGCATATAAATGATTATTATTTCCAATTTTGGAATGATTTGAGATGTTTTATTTTTTATTATAGAAAATTAAGGATTTATAAAAAAGGAAATAAAAGGGGAGTGATTTTGAGACGAACAACCCTTCGTGTTGCGAGCGAAGCGAAGCGGAATGACACTAAATTTTAGAGATGAATAATAACTGGAATACTAAATAAAAATTGACAACATGTTTTGTAACACAATTACACATCATGAAAATTCCATGTGAAAGAGATATGTGTTGGACATGTTTTGACGAGCATTCATAGCGTGAAATTCAATACACATCTAGTACTAGTATTACACATCCTGACAGAAGTCAACCAGTAAATGCAGTGTTCGCAGAATCAACATGGAAAATGAAAAACCAGATCTAGAGTGCATGACATGTAACCCAAGTACATTTCATGACGACGTTGATTCGTAGAAAAAAAGGTGATGTGGTCCATGGATTTGGACATGATTCCCTTTTAAATAAGGCCATACACCATCTTACATTACAAAGCACTTGGGGACTAATAAGGTTCAAGCGACACAAAAGGAAAACCACTGAATGATCCAGAGCCTCTCATCGCCACCATTCCTCCATAGGTACCCATGTCGCTAACTCTCACCATGAGTGAGTAGTCTCTTATTTTAGGGTGAAATGATCATCGGGGAATGTGATTCTACTGATTATTTTATTTATTTTATGCATGTTATTGGATAGTTGCAGCTCATTAATTCAGTCCTAATTCATATTATTTTCCTATCACGTGTCCACTTGGTGCAATTTTAGGTGTTCCTTTTCATAGATTCAATTAAATAACCTAATTTTTTCATGAATATGTTGAAATCTAGTTTACTTTTGTTTAAGTATGTTTTGGTTTCCTAACCTCGTCATTTCATTTAGTAGATGACCATTACAACGTTGAAATCATAAGATTGGGAGGGGATACAAAATCAATGGATCCCTACTAACCCAATCCCAACACCCAAACCTAAATAAATATACTATCAATTCAATACCTAGAACATGAACCTAAAAATCATTGAACTAGGCATATCTCCCATATCATATTTCAACCCCAATCAATCCTGATGTTTCTCTCTTTTCTCAACTAGTCACACAATTTCTATTCAACTTTTCTTAATTAATTTAAAAATTATGCTCTGTCACTATGTGTTCAACCACAAAAAATTATTTATACTACATTTTAATTAATTGAGTAGCATAATTTGGGTAAAAAATCAAAATACCATAGGGAATTAATGATGAATTATTGGCATATCACCTTATCAAATGTTCTTTTGTTGACATTTATTCTTTATTGGCCATGGATTGGTTGTCCCTCTATAAATACAACAGAAACAACTGGGAGATGGAAATCACCCCCACCATCCAAGTTATCCGTGAATTATATAAAAGTGCATGAAATAAGATGTATCCCTTTTGGAATAATATTTTAAATTGTGGGTATTCTTTTTATATGAGTGTGTATATTTAGATCAAATGATTTAGACAATGGTGAGGATTGTGCTTCAGTACATACACATTTCGAATGAATATAGTGATGTACTCCTTAAATATTTTCCTAGTTATCCTCATTTCTATGACTTTGAGTTCTCAATTAGACTTATTCCTATATCTCTACCCATATCCAATACATTATATAGAATAATTCCATTGATATGATATAATTAATGAAGTAGTAAAATGAAAATATGTTAAAGGGTTGTATTCACTTTTGTTCCTCACTGTAGGGTGCACCTTCTTCCAAAAGAAGGATGGGTCAATGTGCGTACAAATTTTTTATCATAAACTCATGGAGATCTTGATAAATACTATATAACCCTTACTATGGATTAATGACTTGTTCAATCAGCTATGTAGGGCCTCATACTTCTCTATATTATTAATTCATTCTAGATACTGTCAATTGAATGAAAAGATGAAAATTCTTCCCATCATTTATTTGTAAACATGTCATAGTTACTATAAGTTCCTAGTGATAGCATTCTAACTCTCTAATTCCTTAATTATATTCATGGAATTAGTGAATAGATTCAGTATAGATTACCTATATTAATTTCTGGTAGTTATTGTAGATTATATTCTAGTCCAATCAATGATAAAGGAATAACATGAGGTTCAATTGAATATTAAGCTAAATGATTTTTAAAAGGAGAAGATATATGTACTGTATAGTAAATCTACGTTATTGATTGTGGTAGTTTCATTATTGGGGAATATTACCACCTATAAAGGGATATTTTTAGTCCCTTATAAGAAAAAGGCTATTGATGAATGGACTAATCCCACATCTAGAATAGGGATCCATAGTTTCCTTATACCAGATAGGTTTTATAGATGATTTGTGAGGAATTTATTGCAATATTTATACCCAATAACCAAGATTGCTCATAAGGGAGTGGAGTTTTTATGGAATTATGAATGTGAATGAGGATTAAAAGTTTTAAAATGAAGGATTATAAATTCACCAATGATAATGTTTCCCTTACACAAGGAAATGTTCTTTTATATATATTGATCACATAAAAAATGGATTGGGATGTGTACTATTTCACAATGAATAAGTGATATCTAACAACTCAAAGAAGTTGAATGTTCATTGGAATATCTATCAACTGAATGATCACATGATGGATTATTTATTCTTTTCATGAACAATTTGGTGGTATTATATTTGTGGAACGAAGAGAGATATATATATGGTTTAGAAGAGACTCAATTATATATTCACATAGAAGAATTTTAATAAGTTTTAACAAATATTTTTAGATATGGTCAATGAATATGATTGTTCAATCCACTACCTTCAGAGGAACTTGAACAAAGTGGAATATCTTTTTGTAGAAAGTATCCAATAATATTAACCATATTTAGAATTGGGAATGATCCAGTAATTCTAGACTTTATATGGATAGGCATGGAAGTTATAAATGAATGAACATCATCATTAAATTATAAAATGGTTCCTCAACCCTCCATTTGTAAAATATTATAGATTATCAATGGGATGATGTGCAAATACCGAATACCAAGTAATCTGTAATTGAAGGTAAATCTATATAGTTAAAAATTTATGAAAAATGATTTGTCTGATATGGGTCTTGACTATATGTAGCATAAAATAAATATATAAATAAAGATCTATTGAATGAATCACATAACTCTTCATTATTAAAACATCTATAGATATTGAAGATCGATTAATGTCTATTAGTTAAATATTTATGGGAAAATATAAATAATGATATCTCATAATATATATTAAATTTAATGGTATGTAAGAAATTGAAGTAAAAAAATAAAAATTTAAAATGGGATGGTGCAACCATTACCCATAAATACATGGAAATGGGAGAACATCATTGTAAATTTTTTCATTGGGTACCAAAAAACATCCAATGTAATTAATTTCATACGGGTTTTGGTGGTCCATATTACAATGAATTCATGTATACTTGTTATTTTATATGTTTTATCACATGATTAAATTGAAAGCATATACATCATAAATATCGTGAGGCTGTATGAGACACCACTATAGATAATATTCGTTTAAGATCCAATGTATTCCTATATGTTTTGGAAAAGACAATAATTTACTCTAGTAACTACATTGAACATCATTATGAATTTTCACCACTGAAACTATATCTAACATAAGAAAACTACACAGATGCCTGAATACCCAATCAATGATTTCTCAATTAACCTAAAAGGATGGTGAGATCAATAACTTACTCGAGATGAGTTTTAACAATATAATAGATCCCACATGAGTATACAAGTGGATAAATATTAATCCCATTGTTGAAGGAGATGTAGAACACGTAAATTATGAGATGAAGGAAGTGAAAATATGTTGATATGACCTAAAATAGCTCATAAAATGGTTGAAAAGGTCAGGACCATTCAACAACAATTCTGGAAGCTCAGAGTTGACAGAAGAACTTTGATGATATACATTCATGAGAACTACATTTTTTAGTCAGAGATAAAGAGTTCATTATTATATATGTATGCAATAGACCCTTCATATATATGATGAAGGGAAATCTAAGTCCTAGGTACATCAAACCCTTTGATATTCTCTATTTCATTTGATCTATGGCTTATTGACTTGAACTCCCAATAACCCTTTCCTTAGTTCGTGATTTGTTCCTTGTATCTATCTTGAAGAAGTACAAACTTGGTCCATCATATATATTTAATTTGGTGGTATTACATTTAAATAATTTTATCAATAATGTGGTGAAACCGATTAATATTTTTATCAAAAATACAATTTTGATGAAAAATAATTCTCAATGGGTGAAATTACCATAATACAACCATTAGTACATTTAGGTGACATGAGACCTACATAACATAATGTAAAATAAATTCCCTTATTTTTTCATCAGAGTGTGTGAAATTTAATTTTGGAAGAGAATGTTTTTAAGGAGGAAGAATTCAATAATATATAACTTTATTAATTAATCATCCCTTCTAAATATATTAATTTTTAGTTTTTAGAATTTTATTATTATATAAAGAATATTCACCACATGATAAAACTATTAACATTTAATTAATTTAATTTGAAAACTAAATTTTGAGAAAAATATATCAATAATAATCAAATCAGTTACACATGTACCAAATAAAAATAATATTTCAATAATATAACAATGTTGATCTACCCGATCCCTTAGAATAAACCCAGGAAAAAAATACCGAAGGAATGAATAATATTATTAACCATTCAATATTAATTGTCAAAATCAAAATATATAGATCGTTCAGAAAAAAAAGGTGCATTAATAGTAAATAGAATAACAGATACTATAAAACCCAGAGATTTTATAAGATATATTCTTTTTAATTTCATTCATATCTTCTGTTGTATGATACACCAAGATTATCGTGTGCTATGCACAACACCGTAATAGCATGTAGTATACTCAACACTAATCATGGATCGTGTTACACACAATTTCATGTTTGTTTGATAGTATTTATTCTACGCAAAATTGAGTATATATAAATATATATATTCAATTTATAAATGAAATATGGTTGGATTTTGTTATACGCAACAAAAAATGAGTCTTTCCCTACACGCAACCCTGACTTGGCTTGCGTTACACGCAATCACAACGTTCATCGATAACGTGTGTTGTACACAATATCGGGTTTCACTAAACAATGATATATGGTTATAATATTTTTATAAACTAGCCGTTATGAATATTAGTAAATAAATTTTGAAGTTGATGACATTATAATTCATCTTACACATTTTATAGAACATGGTATGAGAACAAAATAAATTTTCCAGGTAAAATAAGTATTTTTTTAAAAATGCAGTTTTGCCGCCTTTTAATGGCGCACCCATTTTAAATATAATTTTTGACAAGTTTATAAGTTAAATTTTACAGAATAAACTTCTTCATTTTAATCAGGATATAAAAATTTACAATGGATAAAGTTTTGATATTTTTCTGATAACATTCATATTTTAATGAATAGTAAAAACATGCTATATTTTAATTAAAAATAACTTTTTTCATCGTAATAATTTATATTGTTAAATTATAATATTTAATGGTTTTATAGTATAAATAGAATATATTTTTACCATTTAATATAATGTATGTCATTATCATTGATTTTACATTGAATTCATAGGTAAAATAAATTTAATCTTTTGCAATGTTTTAACTTTTAATACTCGTTTTATTAACAACGGGATTAATTTTAAATTAATTTCTACAACTTTTGTGTATTGAATTTAGAAAAATGGATTCCATATTTGGAATCATTTGATCTAAATTATTTTAATATGATACTTTTTATTTTTGGGCATTATGAATAGTAACTACGGTAAATTTTATTACCATAGTAAAAGGTAAATCGTGTAATTAAGGGTAAATATAAGATTATATAATTATCATAACACTTGTCTTAATATAATTGGATTCTTATATTTCGTCCTAAAGAATATTTGGGTCTAAATGGTATCCATTGGAACCCACTTGGAGGTGATTAAGACCATTAGTTTATTTTATTTAAAGGAAAGTGAAATATGTCTCAATTAACTTTAATAATTAAAGTATTTTTAATATAAGTTTATTCAAATTATTATATCGGTTATAAATACACATTTTAAATATAAAGTTTATTTATTTATCATGGTAATTTATTTATAATTTTTAAGAGATCTTTAATTACCTTAATATCTTATACATTAATGATGCAGAAATTATTTATTTAGTGAAAAATAAGTAATATAGTGTTTATTGAAATAATAATACCCATTAAAAGGATCCCAAACCTGACAAAAACTTATTGGTAATGTATATATACACCATAATCATCCAATGACCTAATATAAGACCGTTTCGAGTCATATAAATGTGATTATGACACTTATAGTATTTTATTTTAAATGATATCAAAGTTGACACTTTCATAATTTAATAAATATAACATTTTAAAAGATGGGATTTTTAGAATATAAATCCAACTAAAGGTATTATTATGAAATCTATAAGATTTATCTTCATCCTAGTATTTTATTTTTAATTCTTATGAAACAAATAAGTATATTTAATAATTATAAAAAAACAATTTAGAAATTATTTTTTTAACAGATGTATCAAATAAATGGTTTTACAAATAGAAAAATAAAACTTATATGACCTATTTAATGTGCTCCACTAATTTTCTAGACTCATATGACATGTTAGGAACCTATTAAATATATTATTTCGAATATATCCTCTGTGCGTATTTTATTTAAATTCATATAAATGAATAGTGTCAAATTTGACACTATTGTTATTTTATAAAAATAACATATTATTAAATTGTTTAAAAATCACAAAAATATTTAAAAATTATTAATCGAAATTTATATAGTCTAAATTTTGATAAAGTATCCAATTATGGAAAATTAACAACACATAAGTGATTATTTATAACCATTTAAAATTTTAAATTTTATTACCACAAATAAAATTTAAATATATTAAATAAGGATAAATCAAAATGATAAGGTTTAAAATAATATCAAAACATGTCTAAATTTTATTGGTTTAAGAGATTACAACCCTATCTCATCTAATATTCGAATTGAGTCATTTTTGGGGGTTTTTATGTGGGGTTTGAATTTATATTAAACTAATTTGTTTTAGGATTCCAAAGGTGCCTCTCTCCTCCCTTATAAAAGGGCACCTCCTCCCTCTCATCTTTACACAACTTTGAGCCTTCAATCTCAGAAAAACCCTTCCCATTTCCATTTTCAACGTCCCTAGACACATACTAAAGGTCCTGGTCTTCTTAAAAGTCCAATTTTAGTATCCTAAGAGGAGGTTTCAATGAGGTGTGTCGAAGAATATGTAATATCCTTTACCAGTTCATTCAAATTCATTTCTTCTTCTACATACAATTATTTTGTTGTTTCATAATAAAGTAAAAACATAAGTATCACTAATATACTTATATGTAATTATAAATATTAAATAGCCTCATTTCACCTTCTATCCATCCTATGGGAAATGAAATCATCGCGCGTGCGTACGTACGAAATACTGTCTCCACGCCGTGGTGTAATCTGTTTTTCCACCACCACCTTACTTGGATGGGTATAATGGTGTAAAGAATAAATATATATTATTATTATAACATCAAATGGATTCTAAGATATTATATCATCCACTCCAATTCCATTCAATAAATATGGGAATGATATCATCACTCGTGCGTACGTACGGCTTACCATCTCCACGACGCCATGAGATTCATTTTCCATGTTAACAATTCAAGAATGATTATAAAGTATATATAATAGGTAATCATGAAATATATGGCATAATAATTCTATTGTATTTATATATATATATTTTTATATCATCTACTTAATTCCATTCAATTCAATAAGGAAACGAAAACAACATTCATGCGTACGTACGGCCTACCGTCTCCATGAACGGTGTATATCTTTCCATTTATCGATATATTATATATATTTATATTATGAATATATATTATATATAAATCATCTTTTATTTTCTAGAATTAAGTAATCATGATCTATGTAATCATATTAACATTTACAAGTCAAAACACAGACGATAAATGAAACGATTTTACCCAAAATAATACTTTAACAAGGAATTTACAAAAGAAAGGTTAATATAAAGTCATAAGTGATTCATATATGATATCATAAATATTATGATAGTTCTGTTAAAAGTTAATAATATTTCTAAACCCACTATACCGGAGTCTCAAACACATATAGAAGAAATTGGACATAAGGTAAGGGATAACTTTTCCAATCTCATTTCTATCCAAGATTGTTTATTCGTAAGTATTTACTGGGGTTATTGTTATCATACATGACCATGTTTTATAGAAATTTTTTTCATGTATGTTTAAATTATTTTTCATTCATTTTGAATTTTACTTCATGGTATGTAAGGAATATTTTGTCGTACGAGATACTTTTTTGACTTTCCGGAAAAAGTATGAGAAAAATGTTTTTTTAACTTATACAGCATGAACGGATTTTTACGGTTTCATAACGCCTTTTTTTCCTGAAGCTTACTCTACAAAATTTCATGATGATTTTAAACAAAATCAATTTATTTTAAAATTGAATGGTATTTTGTGAGAAGAAAATGATATTCAAGAAGAACAGATATTTTCCTCAAGAATTCATTTCACGTTCTTTATCCAAACCATTTTTTCATATAAGATGATATTATTTCATATGTGTATTTTTCAAGTATAATGTCTCTATTATTTATATGGTTTCTATTTTCTGTTGATGCAATGATATCCATTTGTTTTATATGGATTATGTTATGAGGGAATGATGTTTATGAAACCCAATTTATTCTTTGGGTTATGATCAATGATTTATGATTATTTTGTGGCACACATAAGAATGATTTAAATATGAGATGGGTGGGACCTATATTTCCCTCCAATGCATTGGGTAAAAATTTATATCTCATGAGATAGACATGGCTCGAACGACAAGTAAATCTGGTTCAGTAATATAGGGCTAGAACGATAAGTAAACTCGGTTCAGTAAGGGACTTTTACCACTAAGATGGTCTTGGCAGCAATGCCTTGGCTACTATGGAAATCATATCATGTTCTTAATGGTTTCCAAAATTACATGTTTTATTACCATGCTATTTTATCATGATTAATGTTTCTTCATGATCTATGCCTTACGTACTGTAATGTTCAATGTCATTTCTCAAGATTTTGATGTTTAGATTTAATGCTCATGTTTTTACATTGAAATGACTATGTATTGTTTTATGTTTTCTATTCTTACCCTTACTGAGCATTTGAGCTCACCCTTTATATGTTTTCTTTTCCCTAGGATTTAAAGAAAGTTTTTAGGTAAGAAAACAAAAGGGGAAGATCATTAATGGAGATGTTGAAGATCTTTCACCACAATTAGAAGATTATATTCCGAGTTTCCAAAGACACTAAACTATTACGATCCTTGTTTGTCTATTTTTGTTAGGTATTAATTATTCCGAAAAAGTAATCTAATGGCCATGTATGTATTGTATGGGTCGTTACAGTTGGTTTCAGAGGAAAGGTTTAGTTAACCTTTGGAAACTAGGATGCGAAAACTTTAGTGAGATCCCTATAGATATTTCTAAGGTATGTCTAGGGATGTCCCTAAGGTTAAGTATAAGTATAGGTTATAGTCCTAGAATTATGGTAATAATAATAGAATTAACCCTAAGATGTTATATATTTAGGGTACTCCTCCTTTATTATGTTGTTTTCCATAGCATGATTTTTTCCTCTCACACTATTCTTTTTGGGTTTTAGAAAATTGCTGGAAACTGGAAGATTCATGATAATGGAGAATATGATGGACAATGGAATGATATTCTTCATGATCAGGAAATTGAAATGGGATTTGGAAGGCGAAACATCGTTATTATGCCTAACCAGCAATCTCATAATATGATCAATAATATAATCTTTTGTAAGTTTCTATCTCAACTAATAAGAGAAAGATGGAGTTTCATGGTGATCATAGAGGAAAGAAAGTTCAATTTCCCTCATGTAAGTCATGTGGGAAGATGAATCAAGGAGAATGTTTTGAAGGAAATGGAAGATATTATGGGTGTGGAAAAGAAGGACACAAAGCTAGTAATTGTAAAGGAAAAGGTTCAGTTAACACCATGGACAATGATAATGGTATTTCTAAGACATCAACAATGGTTAAGTGCTTTAAATGTGAAATGTGAGGGAATTATGAAAACAAATTCCCTAATGGAAAAATCTCATAAAGAGAATCATCATGGTCATATGGGTTGTATTTATGTGGATGATGATGAAGAGACTACAAATGATATATGAGATGGAAAAAATGATGAAGCTCAGTCAGTGGTTTAAGAAGGTAGTGTAATGATTATATGTTTATCAAGAATAATGTATGGTACTATGGAATAAAGAAAAATCTAAGGATTGTTACACTGTTGCCTTTTCTTGAGTTTTTAATGTATATAACGAATGGTACCAATAACCATGAAAGGTTATTCAGATATTTTTGGAAAATAGATGATATGCGTATAAAGAAGGGATAAATAGAAAATGAAATGTTTGACAGTATTCATGAGCTCATGACTAATATAAGGACAATGTGATATCATGGTTTGAGTATATAAGAATTTTGGGATTTTGGTATGTGGAAAGAGTTAACTTTTTACAACATTCATGTTTTCTTTAAGGTTCAATGGATATTCATTTTTCAAGAGAATACATGATTAAGGTATTCACATGTTTGGAATGTGAACAACAAGATATATTTTATATGGGTGATAAATGATGGTATTCACATGCTTGGTTGATGATATTTATAGTAATAGTATTCTTTATACGATAAGATTGGACAGAAGTATTTTCGACAAGCTTAAAGGTTGGAATGGATTAAGTTGGACATTTGATAGAATTTTTTATGTCTACAACTTTTTTCTATATTATTTATGTAATGTTATAATAATGTTGTTTTAGAAAAAAGGACAACCTACAGGACGGGCGACAACCCGTCGCGTCGGACAAGGCTGTGGGAATCGAACCCACAACTGAAGTGCGACTGGCCTTTATCGCATACCAATGGCCTACAAGAAGTCATGGGTTAGAAGAAACTAGTTTTATTTTTTTAAGCGGTATGATAAATGAATTATATGTTCATTTTTGGAATCGTATATGATTAACCTCACCATAGATAGACTTATGTATATTTAAAAACTTTTTCTAACCTTTTGTTTGAAACAGATGGAATGACCCATCATTATATCACATGATCTAATAACACTTCACGAATAACAAATTAAACATCATTTATTTAAGAGTTGAAGTGGAAATTGTTCAAAGAATGAAAAATAGTGAGATTGTACCAAAATCAAGTAAGTATTTCTTCTAATTCAAAATTTTCAACTTTAGGAAAATGATATTGAAATCCAAAAAATCTTGTCCTAGTGCTCTTATATCTGATGAATTAGATGGTACCAGATATCATCACAAATTTATGGCATTGTGATTGATGGCTTTTTCATAGCCATGGTCTCTACCACACTCTATTAGAACTTGATGGTTAGATTTTTCATCCATATCCATATTTTCACCTATTTCCTCCTATACGGAAACCCAGTAATGAGTTACTTTTGGTAATCGTTACATTTCATACTTTAGTTTTTAAAATTAAGTTTTTGTATTCCTTTTTACAATGTGGGTTTCTATGAATAGTAAACAATTTATAACCCCGAAAAATTTCCAGGGAGAAATTCATTTTAAGGGGGGTAGAATGTAACAACCCGAGATTTTATAAGATATATTCTTTTGAATTTCATTAATATCTTCTGTTGTAGGATACACCAAGATTATCTTGCGCAATATGCAACACCGTATTAGCTTGCAGTATATGCAACACTAATCTTGGATCATGTTACACACAATTTCAAGTATGATTGATGGTATTTATTCTAAGAAACATTGAGTATATATATATATATATTCAATTTATAAATGAAATATGGTTGGATTTTGTTATACGCAAAAACAAATGAGTGTTGCACTACACACAACCCTAACTTGGCTTTCATTACACGCAATTAAAAACCTTCCTCGATAGCCTGTGTTGTACGCAATATCAGGTTTCACTAAATAATGATATATGGTTATAATATTATTATAAACTAGTCGTTATGAATAGTATTAAATACATTTTGAATTTTATGACTTCATAATTCATCTTACACATTTTATAGAACATGGTATGAGAACAAAATAATTTTTTCAGGTAAAATAAGTATTTTTAAAAAAATGCAGCTTTGCCCCCTTTTGATGGAGCACCCATTTTAAATATAATTTTTGACAAGTTTATAAGTTAAATTTTACAAAATAAACTACTTCTTTTGAGTCAGGATATAAAAATTTACATTGGATAAAGTTTTGATATTTTTCTGATAACTTTTATATTTTAATGAATAGTAAAAACACTCTTTATTTTAATTTCAAACATCTTTTTCCATCGTAATAATTTATATGGTTAAATTATAATCTTTAATGGTTTTAAATTATAAATAGAATATATTTTTACCATTTAATATAACTTATGTCATTTGCATTGATTTTACATTGAATTCATAGGTAAAATTCTTTCAATCTTTTGCAATGTGTTAACTTTTAAAACTTGTTTTCTTAACAACGAGATTAATTTTAAATTAATTTCTGAAACATTTTTGTATTGAATCTAGAAAAATGGATACCATATTTGGAATCAGTGGGTCGAAATTATGTTAATAGGATACTTTTTATTTTTGGGCATTATGAATAGTAACTACTGTAAATTTTATTTACCAATGTAAAAGGTAAATCCGGTAATTAAGGGTAAATATAATATTATAAAATTAACCTAACACATTTCTTGATATAATTGGATTCTTATATTTCGTCCCAAGTCATATTTGGGTCGAAATGGCATCCATTGGAACCCACTTGGAGGTGATTAAGACCTTTAGTTTATTTTATTTAAAGGAAAGTGAAATATGTCTCACTCAACTTTAATAATTAAAGTATTTTTAATATAAGTTTATACAGATTATAAATTCGGTTATAAATACTCATTTTAAATATAAAATGTTTTTATTTATCATGGTAATTTATTTATAATTTCTAAGAGATATTTAATTACCTTAATATCTTATACATTAACGATGCAGAAATTATTTATTTAGTGAAAAATAAGTAATATAGTTTTTATTGAAATAATAATACCCATTAAAAGGCTCACAAACTTGTTAAAAAATTATTGGTAATGTATATCTACACCATAAGCATCCAGTGACCGAATATATGACCATTTGGTGTCTTATAAATTTGATTATGACACTTATATTATTTTATATTAAATGATGTCAAAGTTGTCACCTTCATAATTTAATAAATATAACGTTTTAAAAGTTGGGTTTTTTAGAATACAAATCCTACTAAAAGTATTATTATGAAATCTATAAGATTTATCTTCATCCTAGTATTTTATTTTTAATTTTTATGCAACAAATAATTATATTTAATAATTATTCAAAAAAAAATAGAAATTATTTTATTAAGCGATGTTTCAAATAAATGGTTTTACAAATAGAAAAATATAAATTATATGACCTATTTAATGTGATCCAATAATTTGCTAGACGCATATGACATGTTAAGAACCTATTAAATATTTTTTTCTAATATATCCTCTGTGTGGATTTTAGTTAAATTCAAATAAATGAATAGTGTCAAATTTGACAGTATTTTTATTTTATAAAAATAACATATTATTAAATTGATTAAAAATCACAAAAATATTTAAAAATTATAAATTGAAATTTATATAGTCTAAAATTTCATAAAATATAAAATTATGGAAAATTAACAACACATAAGTGATTATTTATAACCATTTAAAATTTATAATTTTATTACCACAAATAAAATTAAATAGATAAAATAAGGTTAAATCAAAATGAAAGGTTTAAAATAAGATCAAAAAATGACTAAATTTTATTAGTTGATATTATTTCAAACCTATATGATCTAATCTTCGAATTGAGTCATTTATGGAGGTTTTTATGTTGGGTTTGAATTTATATTAAACTAATATTTTTGAGGATTCCAAAGGTGCCTCTCTCCTCCCTTATAAAAGGGAACCTCCTCCATCTCATCTTTACACAAATTTGAGCCTTCACGCTCGGCAAAACCCTGCCCATTTCCCTTCTAAACTTCCCTAGAAACATACTAGAGGTCATGGCCTTCTTCAAAGACCTATCTTAGTATCATAAGAGAAGGTTTCAAAGAGGTGTGTCGAAGAAGAGGTAATATCCTTTACCGATTCATTCAAATTCATTTCTTTTTCTACTTCCTCTTATTTTGTTGTTTCAAAATAAAGTAATAACATAAGTATCACTATTATACTTATATGTTATTATAAATATGAAATAGCCTCATTTCACCTTCTATCCATCCTATGGAAAATGAAATCACCGCGCGTGCGTACATACGGAATACCGTCTCCACACCGTGGTGTAATCTATTTTTCCACCACCACGTTACATGGATGGGAATAATGGTGTAAAGAATAAATATATATGATTATTATAACATCAGACCGATTCTAAGATATTATATCATCCACTCCAATTCTATTCAAATAATATGGGAATGATATCATCCCTAGTGTGTACGTACGACTTACCGTCTCCATGACGCGATGAGATTTATTTTCCATGTTAACAATTCAAGAATGATTATAAAGTATATATAATAAGTAATCATGAAATATATGACATAATAGTTCTACTAGATTTATTTATATATATATATGTATTTCATCAACTGAATTCCATTCAATTCAATAAGGAAACGAAAACAGCGTCTATGCGTACGTATGGCCTACTGTCTCCATGAACGGTGTATTTCATTCCATTTATCAATCTATTATATATATATATATATATATATATTCTGAATATATATTATATATAAATCATGTTTTATATTCTGTAATCAAGTAATCACGATCTAATAATCATATTAATAATTAAAAGTCAAAACACGGACGATAAATGAAACGATTTTACCCCCAAACAATTTTTTAACAAGGAATTTACAAAAGAACGGGTAATATAAAGTATTAAGTAAATAATATATGATATCGTAAATATTATTATGGTTATGTGACAAGTTAATAATATTCTTAGACCCACATTATTGGATTCTCAGACACATATGGAAAAAATTGTGCTTAAGGTAAGGGATAACTTTTCCAATCTCATTTTTATCCAAGATTGTTTATTTAGAAGTATTTACAGGGGTTATTGTTATCATCCATGTCCATGTTTTATGGAAATTTTTTTCATGTATGCTTAATGTCCTTTTCATCCATTTTGAATTTTACTACATGGTATGTAAGGAATCTTTTTTCATACAAGATACTTTTTTGACTTTCCGGAAAATGTATGAGAAGAATGTTTTTTAACTTATACGGCATGAACATATTTTCACGGTTTCATAACACCTTTTTTCATGAAGATTACTCTACAATATTTCATGACTATTTTTAACAAAATCCGTTTCTTTTAATATTGATTGGAATTTTGTGAAAAGAAAATTATTTTCATGAAGAAAGGATATTTTCCTCAAGAATTCATTTCAAGTTCCTTATCAAAACCATTTTTCCATCTAAGATGACATTATTTCATATGTGTATGTTTCAAGTATAATATCTCTATGATTTATATGGTTTTACTTTCCTTATGATGAAATGATATCCATTTGTTTTATATGGATAATGTTATGATGGAATGATGTTTATGAAACCCAATTTATTCTTTGGGTTATGATGAATGATTTAGGATTGTTTTGTGGCACACGTAAGAATGATTTCAATATGAGTTGGGTGGGACCTATATCTCCCTCCAATGCATTGGGTAAAGATTTATATCTCATGAGATAGACATGGCTGGAATGACAAGTAGATCTGGTTCAGTAATACAGGTCTCGAACGTCAAGTAAACCCGGTTCAGTAAGAGTCTTTGTCCACTAAGATGGTCTTGGCAGCAATGCCTTGGCTACTATGGAAATCATATCATGTGCCTAATGGTTTCCACAATTACATGTTTTATTCCCATGCTATTTTATCATGATTAATGTTTCTTCATGATATATGCCTTATATACTTCCATGTTTTATGTCATTGCTCAATATTTTGATTTTTAGATTTTATGCTCATGTTTTTACATTCAAATGTCTAAGGATTGTTTTATGTTTTCTATGTTTACCCTTACTGAGCATTTGAGCTCACCCTTTATATGTTTTCTTTTCCCCAGGATTTAAAGAAAGGTTTTAGGTAAGAAAAAAAGGGGAAGATCATTAATGGAGATGTTGAAGAACTTTCACCATGATTAGAAGATTATATTTTGATTTTCCAAAGACACTAAACTATTATGATCCTTGTGTGTCTATTTTTGTTATGTATTAAGTATTCCACAAAAGTAATGTAATGTCCATGTATGTAATGTATGGGTCGTTACAGATACATATTGAATGTAAGAAAATACATATTACTTTTAAAAATATGACAATTATAATGGAAATCTGACCACTCGAATACTTATAAGACTATTATGAATAGTAACTAGACCATTCAAATTGTATCATAAACAATTGAAGTGTAGAATATTGTTTTGGCATCCTATAAATTGAAAATGTGTAATATTTATATCCTAATACATGTAATTAAATATTTTAATATTGATAAAATATGTTTTTGTAATTTTTTAAAACATATATGTTTAGTTTTTTATAACTTTTAGTCCCACTAGGTTAAATAATCGAATAGGGGGGGATCCGAGTATGTCAAATTAAAATTACTTCCTCATCGAATATTGTTTTATTATCAAACAAAACACCCTTATCTCATTCTACCATAGTGATGTATGACCACAAATGAAATCATGCATGAGGCACAAATATTTTACCTGGTTAACCCTCATTGGGTAACGTACAAGGAGTATCCAACTATGATGTGTGGATGCACCAAATCCACTAAGGCTGACTAAAAAAATTGGGCCTGATCACATCAATGACTAGGATCACTTTCTTTACAAGGTTTATGGTTAGCTCACTAGTTTTTAAAGGGTAACACTCTATGTCTCCTTCTTTGGATCACTACTGGTGAAAAGGATCATCATCTTCCGCTTCATTTTGTCCTTTCTCTTTGAAGAGATCCACTAAAAATTTATGAACATGTTGGTCACTTAATTATAACTAATGAAAATATCCTTAGATGTAGATGGATTCTCTATTTTATTTCAATATTAATCCAATTGATGAATACCTCATTATTATAATTCACTGGGAAAGTACTTTTAAAATAAATTCGTGATGCTCGCTGCCTTTGTGAAGAACCTTGTTTCATGATACTCAAGTAGACTCCATTATGCACCTTCCTTTAATGAACCTCACTGATCATTTCTAAAGCACACAAAATTCAATAATATTTTTATATCCTTCAAAAATCCTTACATTCATGATTCTCAAAACATTGGATTAATTTTCATAGCCTTTATGATGTTTTTTCCATAGACCACCTTCATGAACCACCTTTGCAAACCCAGAGTCTGAGAACATTCATTAAGTATCTCTAATATTCTGAATGGGGGTTGAGGGAAAATTACAGGAATTTCAACAGATTTTAAAAGATTCTTCACATACAATCATCTTTTTGTGATTCTCTATCATTTCATTCACAATGCTCCTGGTATCACTTTGGTCCAAGAAAAAATTTTGTTTGTGAAGATCGTCCTAATCTCGTTGATCCCGTTCAGCTTATTTTACACCTTTGGGAATCCCATTATTCATGAGACTCATTTATTTTCCATATCTCCATAGGGCCTTCAAGGAAACACACTTTTCACAGTGCAACCCAAACTCTAAATTTTTTACCCATAGAATTTAGAAAACACCAGAAAATGACATCACCCTATGGACGCAATTGTTTTACCACTTCTAGGACATACATTTCCTTTTCATGGATATTTTTCAACATACCATGCCAAAAATATCTCTGTATACCATAACTGACCTTGAAAACCCTCATGACAATTCACATAATAAACTTGAAAATGTTGCAATGTTACCTTGAGGGACTTCTACCCAATAATTAAAATATAATGATTTCAAAATACAATTTATTTCCATAAAATGGTTTAAAAAAATATAATTACGATTCACTGTAATGATTATATGATTTTTTAGACCAAAAATTAATTCTTCCATGGATCTAAAAATTGATCATAACATTAAAATTATAATTATTCCAAAAAAAAATTAGTATTTTATTTAAAATTTATAATTTTCAAATTAATAAACATTTTTAAACAAATTTTTATCTTATTTTTGGTATTATAAAATTTGAAATTAGTTTGAGTTATTTTTTTGTATTGTTATACAATAGCATAATTTCGGTAATTATTTAATAATGGTGAAAAATTATATTAATCATTATAAATTCAATACATGATTAGTTTCTTAAGGTGTTATGTGACAAACCATTACATAGAAAAAACATGCACCATCAGAATTATATATCCACATGACACATCAGTCTTATTAGTCCTGAGTAAAAAAATAAACTAATGAATATAATATTAAAAAATCACCCCTCCTCTCCTTATAAATACCACCCATCCCCACCCCTACACCTACACCATTATGAATTGTTTATCATACCAAATTTTTATCAAAATTATCTTCCCATATCCCCCAAAAATTCTTATGAGAAATGTTTTATTGAATAGTACAATGAAAAGGTTCCTTATATGGATGCCCAAAGGGTGATATTAAAAGGAAAAGCTAATACCAATGACCAAGCTTTTTAATTTTTTCCCTTATCAACCTCGAATCAAATTCTATAAAATATAAAATAATGAATCTAGTACCATTAATATATTTTTATTATGTTAATATAATATTTATCTTCCATCCCCTTCTCTTATATTCTCATTCTAAAGATGAAAACATTTTCCACAATATGAATGGTTCACCACCACAATAAATAGCATACTCCATTTTTCTCCACTGACTTAAATGATGGTAAGAGAACCAATATTACTATTAAATATGAAGATAATAATTAAATTATAACTTACATTAGTTTCTATAATGTATTACTATTAATTTAATTAATTAAAAAAAGATCAATTATGTGTTGGACTGTAAAATTTCATAAATGAAATAACCATATATTTGAAATGTTTATACTAAATAAATAATCCTTATGTTAGAAAATAATTGTTCATTTGGGAACATGTCAATTACTATAAGGAAATGTATATCATTCCATTTTAGTTTTTTATTTTTAGTCCCATTGGATAATTACTTCAATAATTGTCCAAAAACTAAAGTGACATTGGATTGCTGAAAAAAATGACTTTGGGATAGTGGAAATACTACTTTTCCAAGAATTAAATGAATATAAATTTACCAAAATTATTTATAATAAATCCAAAAAATAGAATAATTTTCTTATTCATTTATTTAATAAATTTAATTTGATTATTGATAATTTTAAACGAATACGAGGAATGAATCTTAACACAATGCAAGGGATATATCCGAAAAAAACTATTTTTTATATTATGTTTTCTCTATTTATACCCTATTTTCTATCTCTATTCTTCTTAATTAATTATTATACATTTCTAATAAAGTTTCCACATATATATTACTAGTCTAATTCACCTTTTCTTGTTGAGGATATATATGTTTTAAAGGTCACCACCGCAATCTCATTCCTTAATTCACGCCAATAAATGGGATCTTCTTTTTTATTATCCCATTTATTATACCACTCAATGGAATGTTTTTATTGGGACCAAATTAGATGAAAAAACTTTTTGGAAATTAGAAGATGTTTTTTAAGTGTATTGTATTGTGTTTTTATGCATGTTTGAGAAGAGAAGAAATCACATCACTTTGCAAAAAGTTATGATTGTGTGGACCATCAAATTCAGGAAAAAAAACCAAAATTCTCAAGAAATTCAATTTTATTAGGAATGAAATACGATTCTAAAAGGCATTGAAGTTACAATACATTCCTTAAAATATTTTATTATGCTAATGATGATTGATCAATGGTTAAATATCACAACATATAAGGTCAGTTATGATAGAATATATAAATTTTAGTGGATGATTATTGAAGATTTATTTATCTATTAATTTTTTTTTATATTCCAGATTACTGAAAATTATTATGGTTGGTGTTTCCAAAGAATATTTTAATGGTGGCATAGTTTCCCAGTGTTGGTAAAATATTCGGGCCTCAAAATATGTAGTTTGTTTTATGAAAAAGGAATTTTTTTCGACAATGTAGTTCATGTAATACAGTTCGAAGACCATAAAGCACAGTTTGAAGACCACATAAGAGGTATGTGGAATGGAGAAAGAAAATTAGAAAATGGTGATTTATGAATTATAGTGTTATGTTGATTGTGAAGCATGATACACATAATAAATTAGGAAAATACATCACAAGAAGATCTCAGTTCGTGCAGGGCATTTAGTTCATAGGGGATGTTTTGTTTGTAAAATGAGGCGATGATTTAGGCTGCCACTAATGTTTTTTTTTCGATGATTACATCAACATAAAAGGATTAAGGCACTATGGGAAATTAATAGCACATTTCATGGTGAAGGTTGTACCACATAAAATTATTGGCTAATTCAGATTTGAGAATTTTATAAATCTTATTTTATTATATAAAGATCCATAATCGGATCATTAGTTAGGGAAAATTTTATATGAAGTAATCATAACTGCTGGAAACATTTAGGTATGTCTGAAAGAGTTCACGTTGGAGAATTATTTGAAGGAAAAGTGTTCATAGAATACAGAATCAGTGGAACGAGTTTGTGGGGCTCAGTAGCCCACAATAGAATAGGGATTGTGTATCGTGGGTGGTCTATGGATGTGTTTGGAATTTTGTGAAGCAGGTGAAGTCATAATAAGTGAACTTTTTTCACAAAGCACTCATGCCACGTGGTGAAATGCAGTTCATAGAGGATATAAGATAGTTTGCGGTGGGTATATGGAAGTTGAAAAAGGAACTAATTTTTTTTCAAAAGTTATTTCCACAAACTAACAGTTCATGTAAAAGAGGGATATTCTCTTCGAGAAGTCAGACATGGAAATCAGAATTAGGTATCAGAAATAGAATCATTAATAATTCTAGGATATTCTTACCAAATTGTGGGTAAAAAACAATTCTTTAACAAGATTATATTTTTTAAATATGATCAAGTAGCATTGTAACATGTATGTTACAAAAATAATTATTACATAATTTTTTCTACCTGATGAAAACACAATATTGGATTTTTTTACATAGTGCTACATGAGGCAATGTAATGTCATACTTGTTGTATTACATACAAAAGGGTAGTTTTCTAGTGGATTGTGTGCAATTGTATTCCTTACAAAACATACCTAGAATATAGATACTATTGTTTAATAGTGAACAATGTATGTTCATGTGTCCTTATGGATGTGTGTTTGAATTTTTTTTACAATGAATGAAATATTTACCAGGGGATTAAGGTTGTATCACAAGTATGGAAATATAAATGAATAAAATTTCACTATTTCACACCCTCCCCCTCTCTTTGTTAAAACTATCTTTATTGGGAAATTTCATTTATAACCGTCCATGTAATCTAAAACAATCATTTTATTATATAAAATTATTTTGATTAATTTATTGTTTTATGGTAATTATTATTCCCTTTCCCACTTTAATGAATCTTTTACTTTTTCATAAAACCCCAATAAAATGGAATATTTTCAAAAATAAATATCTAGGCCTTTTTATGTCTTCAATTCACTTGGACATAATTTTCATGTCCTATGACTCTCTATTTTCCTATGAATGTCCAATAATTATTTAATCACATCTTCTATATAATTCATTATGATATTCCATTTAGATATATAAAAATACAATATTATGTAACCAATTTTTTTTCCATGGGTATTGTAATTCTTATGCCTTTTTTTATAATTTCATTATATCGAATACATATTCATGTACATGTTATGATTGGTGCACCAAGATATCACTCTAATGTAATGGTTATGTTTATATATCATGATATGGTTTGTTTGTGATTAGGGAATACATGAAATTCATGAGAGGACTATGTCCATGATGTGATGTTGTATTAGTAGTCGTCCTTGACTGATGCACATTTCATGATCTACGTTTCTACCAAATTATATTCATTACCTTATCTTATATTACCAACATAATTATTTCACACATCCATGTGATCACTCATGTACATTTATTATTGTGGTATCATTAGATTTATTTTTTCATATTTTCTTCTTCTATATCATGTTTATTACCTTACAGATCTTTTTATCTCACTACTTTTTCATGCATTACAAAGGTTATACTTTTAGTTATTAGAGATTAGAAGAATTTAGGATAGCATTATTAAGAATAAAATAAATTCGTTTTATTTTAGTTTCTCTTAAATGTTTTATGTACCTATTATTTTTAATACACTGGGAATATGAAAAAAAATATCATTCATACACTTTATTTCAGGATTTATTACATAGAAATAAAGATATTATAATCCTAAAAGTGTGATAGGCTAAGTGTAATTGGGAAATTTAATACATAGCATAATAACATTAGATTATGATACAACAACATTATTCAAAGACTCCATAAAATCCCATCAAATTCCATTTAACTTCTAAAACTAAATAAGAAAACCCATGGGCGAACATAAGAAATGAGTAAGCTATAAATCATTATAAGGAGAAAATTGAACCATAACATGATGAAATTAATCCTTATGATCCAAGAGACATATCAAGGTGAAATAATATAGAGAGAATAAAAAATATTTACTATACATCCTGATATAAGATGATAACATCAAAGAAACATAAGAATATTGGAACAACATAATACATAATATCATATTTGTAAGTTTAGAGTAACCACTAAGAAATCATAAAATAGTTTTCTTAGGATAGTATTCCATGAAGCATACATGGTATCTCATGAGATAAAAACCTTACCCAATACATTGGAGGGATATATAATTCCAGTACCACCTGTCACATTCATATCTTGTACATGAAGGTTTTTCCATATAGATCATACAATATAATAAAATCATTCCTCAATTTTAATACTAATATTAAGTAGTGTCAGTAATATACATGGAATTTCCTAATAAAATATGGATATTCATATCTAGGATAATACCCTTGGGTGTAAATGTGGATGGGTATTTACTGAAATATATTTGAAATAGAAAATCAGGGGATATTTTTATTAACATAATGGGCATAGATAACAGTCTATAGAAAGAATTTAATGACTTGGAAATACGGTACACCATTATATGTACATCATAAGGATAACATATAAATTTTTAAAAACACATTAAAAATGAACAATTAGAGATAAAAAATTTTAGTACAAATAATGTACTTCAAAAAAATAGGGTAGAATCCTTTACCTTGAGTAGTTTCATCTGAAATCCTGGGATGATATTATTGAATGCATGGAAAGACATTGGAATTAATTTATTTTGTACGTGGGTGAGGAAAACAAATGAAATGGGTTTTGAGTGAGAGTAATAGTTGGTTGGGTGGGTATTCATAGAAAAGGGAGTATAATTCGTTATTAATTTCTAAACATATATTTTTAAAGGTATGTGATATAATAATTAAATCCAAAAACCACACCATGGTATTTTTCCTTGGTTTCAACCAAAGACGATTTTATTTAAATATTTTTTTATGATATTAAACAAAAACCAAAAAATAACTCCATTTATGATTTGGAGGTTTGTATTATTTATAAATAATAATTTTATAAAACCTAAAATAATAATATAGGTGTTAGAGGATTCATTAATGGTTTATAAAATTAATAAAATAACATCGAAATAAATTATTTTAATGGAAAAATATATTTTTATTGTGTATTTCGTTTATGTTATTTTTTACATCACATTTGGGCTATTATTAAGTAATAGTAAATTCTAAATATTTGTACTGTATTAAATTTTTACCCAAAAATTTATCACTATAAAATAATTATTAAAAATTCCATATTTGATAATTTTATGTATAAATTTTAAAACAATATTTATTTTCCCAAAAATAATTTTCTAAATTTTTGAAATTACACATTTAAATCATATACTAATTTATTTAAAACCATTATTTATGAAGACATCATCAACTTTATGACCCCGATAAAGATTACATTGGACTTAAATAAATTTGATTATCATTTATATATAAATAAATATTATTTAATAAGAATATTATATGAAAACAAAATTTATTTCATAATTATTGACTATATTATAAAAGGTTTATTAATTTTATGTTTAAGTTATTCCAAGATTATAATATTGGTTTCTTCGTATAGAAGTATAATTTTTTCAACTCATATATAATAATGTATATAATGAAATAATCGATATGGATAAATATAAACCTATTTCTACAAAGGAAACATAAAAATTCATATTATTGGGGTCCAGATATATACACCCTTATTACGCAAAATTATACCATAAGGGTATGTTGTGAGATTGTGGTACTTTCTTGGGGTAGTCTGAAAAACATGGTTCGGTAAGTGATCTAGATAATGTTTAATGTATCCTATAAAAGGATTCACTCAAGATTTAGTTGCGAAATATATCATAGGGATTGGCCAAGGTTAAAGAACTTATATTCCATATCACTCGGATGCTAGGATAAATTGCCTTCATAAGGTAAAATACCTCTTCTCGAGGTCATCACATTTCAATGTCAATTAGGACTTATCATAATACCTAATATATACTAATATTTATGGTAAGTCTAGAATATTTATATTATCAATGTTTTCAATTATTACCACTCTTTAATATAAAACTAGATTCTTATTAATATATTTTTAATGGTAAAAAATAATAAAATAAATACAGTGAATATTTTCTATAATAAATTAAATATTAAAAAATTTATTCATTTAGGAGGGAATTTCATTTATAAATTTTTTGGTCACTAAATTTCCCACCCTTTGAAAAAAATTTCAATAAAAGTTTATTTAATATACAAAAATAGTTTAGGGATCTTTTGTTCCCTCACCTCTTCTAGTTTCCATTTTTCTCCTCAAACATATGGTTCTTCCAATGTACATTAAGCAGGTGACATACCATGTTTCATAGAAATTCACATCTATTTTACAATATCTTACTTACAACTCATAAAATGAATAATCATTCCACAAGGGTACCACATTTGTTTTCATCACAGGTGAGGGGTCTGGAAGGTAATTCCTTTCAAGGGATCCATGGTACACATTATTTTCTTAAGATAGTCTATGTGGGAGTTCTAGTTAATTTTATATGGATATAATGGGATAATGTATCTCAAAGGTTCTTATGTATATAGAATTAATATTTCCTTCTTCCAAAACATGTTGAATTTCTCCCACAGTGATATAAAAAGGATCATCTTATTTCTAACCTCAAACTCTAGATCTCATGGATGATTGTGTACATATATTTTCTACAAACACTATACATATTTCATATGATAATGGTTTGAATCTTCTCTATCCTCTCTTAGATAAAATTAGGTCCCATCAAATTCCGGTGTAACATCATGTCCCTCCTCATTGAATTGAGATGGTTGAATGACATTACTTGGTCTTAAGCTATATCCTAAAGATACCAAAGGCTAGAAATAAATTCCAAGGGACTCATTAATAGGCGGGGGATGATTTTACCTTCATGAATAAAACAAACCATCCAAACATTCCATAACCATAAACTACAACATGATTTATGATAACAGTGTAAGGCAACTCAATGTAATTCCATTGATTTCAAAACGAAACAACAACAGAGTTCCCTAACATAAGACTAATAAACAAAAAAGTGGAAAGTGATAAACCAAACCAAAATATATCAAAGAATCCAAGATATAACTCGTGGCTCTAACTACAAGTCCATACATAGCTACCACAATGCACCACTATATAAGTGAAAATATTTACCTTTACCTATATACTGGTAAACGACATCTGAAAAAGCACAAGTCTTTTAATGAAAGGGTGAGTAATGAAACTCCATAGGTTTCCCCAAAACGAATTCCCTTCCCATGACACTAGTATAGAAAATGTTTTCATTTTTATATAAAATAATTTATAATAAACAATTTAAAATTATTTATAATGAAGCCAAAACTATATCTAAGCATAATAGTACATGAAACCAAAACATTTTTCTATGGAAATAAAAGGAAAACTATTTAAACCATTTCAAATTGCTTTTTGGCACACCCATTCCTTTTATTCACGCACAAAACCACACATGTATGGTTCTATGATAGTTTCATAATCATAAACGGTTTGTCATCGATCCACTATGTCATCACAAAGTCTCTAATCCCATTGTGAATAAATTAAATATAAACCTTATTCAGTGTCATGTTCCATTTTACCTGATTTTATGTGCCCCTTATTCAGGGTCATATAAAAAGCATGAACTCTCAAAAATAATCTATACCAAATCTATTTCTAATCAACCATTCCAATCTATTTCAATAATACTGTTCTTTTATTGAAAACTGTTTAAAAACCATTTCAATAAATTTCAATAAAACAATCCTTTTATTTAAAATTATCAATTAAACCATTTATAAAAAATTCAATAAATTTGTATTTGAAAATAAACATTAATAACTCATGAAAATAACGCACAATTCACATCCACATTTTATAATTACAAATTTTTACAAAAAAAATCACAAAATAGTCAAACCACCACTAAAGAGGGTTTCCGCCCGGACATTCACAGAAATTTCACAATAAATTTCAAAATATTTAACCTATTTTAATCTAATCCTTAAATTTTTTAGAATAAGAGTTAAGATTGAGTCCACCTACCTTAGGAATTATAGTGAAAATGAAGCACTCCATGAAAAAACACATCAAAATCGGTTGAATCACTAAAGACTATCCTTAGATCACTTCCGCTATCATTAAAAATGAAATCATCTGACCATTAATGGATTTAACAACCATATATATATCTTTATCAGACTAGATCTATGAAACTGAGAGAGGGATGACTTTATATCTATGAAAAAACACCCTAAACTACCACAAAAGGGGACTTTCCAGGGGGATTAGACTTTAACTCACCATGATACCCTTTCAGATGGATTTAAATTTGATGAGGAATGACTATAAATCCATTAGTAGAAGAAAATATCATGTTAAGGTTGATTTGGAGAAAAAATAAGGGTTTATAACTTAATCCATACCCAGATCAACTTTTTTTAGGATCTAGTTTTTAAATCTCACATGGATTGTCACACGGTTTGTCAAAATTGTGTGTCAACAATGCGCTTGCCACTACTTCAAGGAGGACCTCACATGGTTGGCCCACATGGTTAGACCAACCATGCACCAACCATAAAAAATATCACTATCCCTATTTAGAAAAATTCTCCTAGGAATCCACACAGTTTTGAGAAATTTTGCTTCTACGAGTGTGCCTTCCCCTTATCCCCTATCTCACTAAGCGTGGTTTCCTGTAGGAGTTACACTGTTTCCATAACCCATGCACTAACTATGAACTATTAGAAAATATGTAAAAAATCCAAAATGTTTCGAAACCCTCCCAAACATCTCCCAAACACATTATATATATATAATATATAAATGAAGGGTTAGTTACTTGAATCTAGGGGTTCCAAATTTACCCCACCATTAGTCTATCTGTCCTTGGAAATTAGGAAACCATCATTGGTCTAAAATGGTTTTTTCCATTTCCATTTCATTTCCTTCAACCATTCCTATGCATCTTCCTGAATCATAAAATGTTTCCAAATTTACCCCACCATTAGTCTATCCGTCCTTGGAGTTGGCCTTCGCGATTTTGAGGACACTATTCTGGGATTGCAAGCACGGTTAGCATGGGAAGTTATTGTGGGGGAGACTTTCTGGGAAAGGTTTTTTAGAGCAAGATATGGCTGGAAGGGGGAGTTTCGCATCCAAGGCGCGACTGCTTTAGTGAAGAGCATGTTTTCTCACATTAAGAGGCTTTCTGGCTATGTCAGGTGGGTCGTTGGACGGGGGGAGCTCAGATTTTGGGAGGATAATTGGGCTGGCGAAAAACTGTCTTACGCGGGTTGCCCTTCGCCGAGGATCTCTTTCAATGAGGCAAGTGACAGGTATGATCTAATACATGCAACTCTTAATCCCAGCGAGCTTGAATTGTTTGGTGGCATCGTGATGAGTGAGGAGCCGGAACGATGTTGTTTTACGAAGACAAGCAGTGGAAGGTACACCATAGGGGGCTACAGGGAAATCCTACAGGGAGAAAGCTCTATGGGGGAGCGGTGGCCAGCTGTTTGGTGCAAAGAGTTACCTGTAAGAATGAGCTTCTTGGTGTGGCAGGTGTTAAATAGAGCAGTCCCGACGGAGGATAATATACAGAGTAAAGGGGTCTGCATGGTTTCGCGCTGCTACTGTTGTGAACATCCAAAATCAGAGACGATGGCCCATCTGTTTTTTCAAGGGAAATGGGCCTCCTACATCTTGTCTCTCTTCAGCCATCCAACCTTTCCAATTGGTGGGTCCTTCTGTATCCAAGACTACATGTACGTATGGATACCAGGTAGTGAAAGCATGGAAATGGAGCGGACTATCAGAACACTCATCTTGGTGGCTATCTGTTGGGTTCTTTGGGAGGCGAGGATCCAGTTTCGGCTGGGGAATAGCAGGTCTTTGGTGTCTATCCAGGTCCAGTTGAAGTCACTCATTGTCGAGCTTACATCTCTTATCAAAGGAGGTCTAACATCAGAGATAGTGTGCAACCTGCTCAATCAACCCCTCATTCAGTATAGAGGAAGAGGAATATGGGTGAGGTGGCTACCACCGAACCAGGGTCTGAAGCTGAATATTGATGGATCCTGCATGGAGGGGATCATGAGGGGTGGTGGGCTGCTCAGGGATTGCAGGGGATCGGTTCTACTGGCTTTTAGTGCCTTTTACGGTCCAGGGAACTCGCTGGGTGTAGAGGTTCGGGCGCTTGCATCTGGGTTGGCGGTGTGTAGGTGGAGAGGAATTCATGTGGAAGAGGTGGAATGTGATTCTAAGTTTCTTGTGAAGATGTTACAGGGAGGTCACTGCATTCTGTGGGATTTGACTTATCTCATTCGTAGATGCAAGGCGGAGATGGACCATGGAAGGGCCATTCATCCCAGTTGGAGGGAATCCAACTTTGTGGCAGATGCTCTAGCTCGCTTGGGCAGACAGGAAGAGCCTCTTGTAATATTTGGAAGTTTGAACTCCCTCCACATTGAGTGCTTTACTATTGTGCAGGGAGATTCCCTTGGACTCCACCACTTTCGACCTCCTTGAAGGGAGGCCTCTTGTTTTGTATTTCTATTCTGAATAATAATAAAAAGTAACTTGCAGGCATAAAATGTTTCCACAATATACCCAATAGAGTGATTCTTTTTTCAATTCAACACTTTCTCTTTCCTATCCACAATTTTCACTAATATGTACAAAATAAAAGTACTAGAACTAGGTCCACATGATAACATCAAAACACATGGTCAGGACCAGGTTGAAATGTTTTCAACTAAGATACATGAAAAATAGTATGCATTCCATTGAACTGTGGTGAAAAATCTAACAAATATTCCACATCACCAACACATTCAAGTATCTCCAAAGGGCCTATGTATCAAGGTGATAACATTCGCTTCTTCCCATAACTATGATGTTCATGCCTTAGAGATAATGTAAAAAAACATGATCAATCACCTTGAATTTTTTTTCCATCAATGATGATCAAAATTGGATTTTAGAAGAATCTTCGTTGTCTCTATCAGTTTCCTAACCAACTAAATTAAATCCATTGTTTCATGGAAAAGGCTCATCCCATCAAGTGATGTATCACCCTTTTACAACCAATAAAGTTGATAACGATAAGGCTGAGCATAAAATGATTCAATGGAGAAATTTTTTTTGAGGTGTCATAGATGTTTTTATATGAGAACTCCACTAATGGTACGTGATCATCCCATGAGCCACCAAAAATCTATTACACAAACCCACAACAGGCCTTCTGGATTTTGTATCTTCCATTCAAATTACCTTCCCATCTAGGGATGATACGCCTCACTCATGGTCTGTTGAGGTCCTAGGTATTTCATCATGAATTTCTTGAAAAGAGAGGTAAACCTATGATCTCTGTTCTTCTCTATCCAATCTAGTGTTATATTCCTCTTTACCTATTCTAAAATATAGATTTTGAACAAGTCATCCACCATATGAGATTCACAAATAAATATGAAAATGGATGATTTTGTGAGCTGATCCACTGTCATCCATATGTAATCACGTCTCTTAACCATTCTTGGGATACCTGTTACAAAATATAAAGCTATCTACACAAATTTTCAAATATGTATAGTTAATGACTGCAACATAATTGATGGTCACAAATTGTATACAATAACCTATAAACCATCATGGAATTTAGAAGTAAACTCATACACCATCCTTTTCATGTTGAACCACCAAAACTATGCTTTCATTACTTCATATATATTGTATATTCTTTGATAAACTACAATGTTTGAATGTTATTGAGAATTATATGTTGTTCTTGAAAATCCACATGTACATCCCTCCAATTTCAAAACCACATTTTTGATATCTCGTCTAGATTCCATCCCTCAATGGTCTCTACACCATTGATTTTTTTACTAAAATAAACACATTCTAAATCAGAAGTATGTGCCTATAAAACTGTAACTACCTAATCTGGAACTAATGAAACTAGAATGAAAACTGCTACATAACCTCGCTATTCACCTTCCATGTGTATATAGGCCGTGACCAACATAAACTACCACTATTTTGAATCTTTTTTTTAAATATGTATGTGACATTCTTATTAATTTATCATTCACTATATTTCTTTTACCCAATTTAAATATCATGTAAATGTTAATAATTTGAAGATATTCCATCCATAAACATTATCTCATGTTCAAATCCCTTAGTGAGAATTTTTTTTTAAGTTTTTATGATCTATCAACATAATAAAGTTCCCCAAAAAGATGTAATGACACCAATTCTTCAAATCATTGACTTCAAAAGCTAATATCCAATCATATATTGGGTATTTTTTACCATGAAATAGTAACTTCCATGAGTCATTAGTAATAACATGGTCTCCCTAAATGAAAAAACATCCCATCCTAGATCTCAATGAATAAAAATAAACCATGTGACCTTGTCTGGATTCTGAAAAAATCATGATTGTTGATGATGTAAGTTGAACATTAATCTCATGAAAAGACATTAGGCATTCCTTATTCCATTATAATGGATCATTAATCCGTTTCAAAGCTATCATAGGTGAGGTCAGTCATGAGAAATCATGGACAAAATGTCTGTAATAACCATCCAATCCAAGGAAACTCTATATCTCTAAGTCATAATTTTTCAGTTTCAATGATATAACAACCTTTATATTTTTTGGATCCATCGAAACAAATTTTTTCGAAGATTACCAGGTAAATGAAATTTAACTATTATATCCAAAAATAAATCATTGACTATTTGGAATACTTCTTATGATCCCACAACATTTCCAACATTGTTTCAAAGTGTTTCTCATTCCCAAACCTTGTGCTTGAATACACCAATATGTCATCAAACAACTCCACCCGAAAAGAATCCATATATCCATGAATTATATAATTCTTCAATTTTATAAATAATTATGGTTCATTTATATGTCTGAAAAGAATTACCTCAAATTCATAATGGAAATATCTGATTCTTGAAGATTTCTGTGAAATATCCTCCTTCTGGAACTACAATTGGTAATATCCTAAGACCAATTCAATCAGAGAGAACCATTGATCTCCTCAAATTTGATCGAATAGACCATCAATTCATTGAAGTGGATACTGATAATTTATGGTTTCTTGATTAATATTATGATAACTCGTACACAACAAAAGAGTTGCATCCACCTATTTGATAAAAAGGACCAGTTCTGCCAACAGAGATGTGTTGGGCCGAAATAATAATTTTTTTATCGATCCACCAACTAAACATTTAGTTCCCTTGATTTTATTGGTACCATCTAGAAATATTAAATGGAAATAGGTTGGGTCCCCGAAAGGAGATCAATATTAAACTTCATATCCCTAATGGGTGGATGCTTGAAAAACACTAGGAAAAAACCTCACGAAACTGGTCAAAAAATGTTAGGAAACTATTATCCTGAATCTTTTCTATCGATTCCAAGGTCATAGAACCAACTGGTATGACATCATTCCAAATTTTGGTGCCAAAACATGCATTGCACCAACATTCACATTCTGATCACCATTAAAGATATGCATGATGTCATTACTACTCATGAAATTAACCATTATGGTATAATTGTCTATGTGATATTTGAACATTGTCAATGAATCCATTCTTTGAATAATGTCATAAATATCAATTTCAAACAAATAGAACCCCTATATTTTCCTAAAGCCATCAAAAATTATAAAACATGATCTACACATAAAGGCTTGACATTTTATTTGAACCAGAATAGACAACAGTTTCAACACCAAATGTATCATCTAGGCATTTTAACATAGAAAATTAATACTACGAGAATCAATTAAGGAATGGGAGGCACTCATATCAAAAATAAGATTGCATAATGGTAGAATTAAAAAGAATCATACATCTCATCAACGATGGTCATTCTTGATCACCCTAAATAACCTTTTCAACTCCATATAATATCTTTCTCATATAACTTTGTTCTTTACTGACATGTTGAGATTTTCCCTACCGAGGAGTCATGGTATTAATCAAATCACCATGTATAGCTCTATTTTACTAATGAGGATTTTTGTGCTTCCTTTTTCCATCAAATCATATGGCTTCTACGACACATGTTAGGTGTCCCGAAAATATGACCTCGGTGAACTCTGACTATGGTTCTCAAGATTCCCCATATTATGAAAATTGTGGTATTCTCTAGGTGGTTCTGTACAATGTCACTTCATTTGGTCGAATGAACCTCAATTAAAAAATCCATATTTTCTCATAGGTCTTAGAGAATCATTTACCAATCCAAATGTTGGAGTTTGAGTCATATATGTACGTTGGAAATATATTTCCTTATTCTCTTTCCTACCAGTATCAGAGTTCCTACCATTTCCTATATTTATCATCACTATCCCTCCTCCTATTGCTCATGAGATGTCATTATCTTTCCCCATATCTCTATTTACCATCAATGTATAATCTGTAATATAGTTCAAAAATATTATACAACGAAACTCCTTCCTCAATCCCAATTCAAAAATGCATTCCTTCAAGGATGCACTAGTAGTGACATCAGATGAAAAGTAGAATAAATTCAAAAATTTATCCATCTACTCCATCTCTTTGAGGCTCTCATTTTTCAATCTGAAGAAGATCATTATTCCATTTATATTTAATGTTGGATGATATAATAGTTTTTTGAAAAAATATTCAAATCCACTATGGTTTGGACTTGTTCTAATTTAGCCTAAACCGCTAAATCCCACTGTTGGGGTGCAAGATGTTATAGAACATGCATTTAAAGCATAGCATTTAGCTCTGATGGTGTGCCAAGGAATGCAGTGATTTGATATAGTCTTTTCAGCCACACCTCTACATTATTAAGCACCAAATCATCCTGAAATATGGATGGATTATTCTTTTTGAAATAGATATATTAATCCACTTTCCTCAGTTCATCCCATCGGTTCCATCTATCCAAAGCTTAAAAATCAAAGAAAATACTCTAAACTAGTTGTTGGTTCATAATTGGTTATCATTCAACCAAATTCTTAGAATCTTCCTCAGGTTAGTTTCTATAATTCCAACCAGGTGTTGTTTCGATAAACACAACAAACACCATAAGTCTCACTCTCTTGAAGCTGAGGGCATAAAATTTTTGAATTCTACCACATCATAACAATCATGAGACTATTTTACATCATTTCAACATTTTACACATTCAACTAAATTTTATAATTTCTCCATGATTTTTAATATCACACCATTTTAAAAATATCAATTTAATTCCCTTTAAAAAACTCACATTTGAAAATTACATTAATAGTTTTAAAAAATAGACACTTTTGAACAAAATCATAAATCAATTCTCAAAATGAAATATTCACTCCGGTGGGAAGTACTTTATATAATTCATCTCATGCTCGTCTCTTTTTCTAAACCCTTGACAATGAGATAACACTCCTATAACTATCTATAAAACAACTATGTACCCACCTCCCTGGTAAATTTATGTTCAGCCAAAAAAGATAGCTATATCTGTTTTTGCTCAACATTTCAGGTCCTAATAATCCAATTACATTATAACATCCCAAATCAAGGAATAAAATAGAATAAAATTCATATACAAAAATGGTAGAACTAATGTTCCCTTGTTAGTCAGGGACAAAAAAAGCTGATACAACTTGTAAAATCCCACCCCTATTTATTTTCTTGACAAATAGGTCAGACATTATCGATACATAAGAGACATCCCCAAGATTCCAAATGCTGTATATAAATATTAAGGGATTCGTTAAGAGATGGTGGATGATTTTCCCTTCGAGAAAAAAACAACCCAACCGAACATTCCATTACCAAAAAACACTTCATGATGAATTTTTAACGATATAAAAAACATAATGTCATTAAATTTATAACAAAATATAACTATAGCATAGTACCATAGTAGAAGACAACTAAAAAAGTACGCAGTAGAAGTTAAAAAATAAAATCTCATAGAATTCAAGATATAACTACAACAACAAACTCTAACTCCATTCTAAGGTATCCTGAAGAACCAATAAAAAAGTGTGATTCTTTACTATTACCTATTTCCCGAAACACAACATATGCACAATAACCAAAGACCCAAAGTAGGGGTGTGTAATGAAACTCAGTAGTTTTTCTCATAATTAATTCTATATTCCTTCAACTTGGGAAGAGAATGGTTTTACATTTATATATAAAAAATAACATTAAATTTTTTAATATAGTTTATCGTAAAGAACAAACTATTTCTAATAATAATAGGCCACCAAACACAAACAATATTCCATGAAAAGAACCAAAATATTATTTAACCCATTTCAAATTCCATTTTTCATACCCATTCCATGATTCAATCATTGACCCCTGCATGCATTCATCTCAGATAGTTCCATAGTCGTTAGAGGATTCACATTCATCAACCTTGCCATAAAAAAGTGTCTAATCTCTTTGTTCCACAATGAAACACGCTGCTTATTCTAGGTCACATCCCTTTGTAACCCAATTGAACACAACCCTTATTCAAGGTCAGATAGAAATAATTCACTCATGCAACTGATGTTTTCCAATACCTTTTAAAATAAACCATTCCAATTAATTTAAATAATGTCTTTCTTTTTTAAAATCATTTCAAACAAACTATTTCTATACATTTCAATAAAACCATACTTTTAGGGAAAAATATCAATTAAACCATTTTCGTAAAATATATCCTATCCATATTTTAATATCTTCATTTTAAAATCAGAAAAACAATGCACATTTCACAACCACTTTCCATAATTCCAAAATATCATTAAAGATCGATAAAATCATCAAATCATCACTAAAGAGGGTCTCTACCATGATTTTGACAAACATTTCACAATCAATTTTATGAAATTAAAAATTCAAGAAACTAAAAATTCTTTTTCTTATAATATGAGTCATGAGTGAGGCCACCTACCTCAAACATTATTGTAAAAATGATGAACAATATGAAAATTCCCACAAAACCGGGTTGAATCGCCCAAAACACACCTTAGATATCATCCCCTATTTTTAAAAAGTAAAAATATAACCATTATAATAATAAAATAACTTATATATTTATGAATTAGACTAAATCTTTGAAATCGAGAGAGGTAAGAATATAGATCAATGAAAAAAATTAAAAAAACTACCAAAAAATGGAGGCATAACTATGGAATTGGGCTTTTATGCCCAACATCTTCATCCATATCACTTCTGATTCGATGATGAAAGATTATATAGACTTTGGGAGGATAAAATATTTAGTTAGGTTAAATTTGGAGAAACAATATGGCGTTAAAACTTAATTTCAACCCAAATCCAGTTTTTTGGGATCTAATTTTTAAACAGTGATTTGTTAGTCATATGGTTAGGGAAAAACATGTACTAACAGTGCACAATACACTACCATTAGTAGGACATCTAATGGCCGAACCACATGGTTAGAATGACTATGCACAAACTTTGTGAAAGACCACTATCCCATTTCACACATTTTCTCCAAATCAGCTGCATGGTTTGGACAAACCATGCTCCTGCCTATGCACATTCCCCTTAGCTCATATATCATAGTGGTTGGTTTCCTGTTGTATTTTCACAATTTCCACAAATTTTATCAAATTTATCACCATTATAAAAATCCAAAAAAACATTCCAAAAGGTTTCCAAACCATACCATACATCACCCAAAAACATTATATAATTTAAATACATAAATGAAGGGTCGCTTTTGTGAAACTAAGGTATTATATTATTTGTCCAAATTCATCCATGTATATTTGAGTTCGAAAACTCTTCACATTCAAAGCCTTATAAGGTTCCATTTTAATGATAGAATATAAATTGTTTTCATAGATGAACTCTGCAAGGGGAAGGTACAGATCCCAACATACATGGACAAACAATGGTCCTAATATTATCATATCCACAAGAATTATAATTGATCATTAACACTAACAATATTTATAAGGGTAATATATAGGATTGAAACCCAGCTATATATTAAATTATTACTTTAGGATTCTCTATATGCTCAAGGTTAAACTCAAGTATCTATCAGATATAATAGAGAGTGGTATTCCTGGAAGTATTACCACATCTCTTATATATATCATGGTGATTTGTTCAAGAGAAAACAATTAAATGTTATAATTGAACTTCAATGAAATTTTATGGTGATCAATTACCACCCAAATGATTTTACTACATTTAGATGTATTTTGGAGCCCTAAAAAATATGTTGGTATCTACTGCCATTTCCGTACAAGTATGGGAAATGGTATCATCATACCATTTGATGTTTTTCATTTATCCGTGACATGTTTGTACACAAAACATTGAGATGAAAATTCATTAATATGTCACTTCATGTTATCAAACCATATGTGTTTATTTATTTCTCTACACATTTTAGTGATTCCAAGATGAATAGAGAAGGATAAACTAAGTGAATCTTCCAAAAGTTCCCTCTTTCAATCTAGTTTTAAAGGGACACATATTCATTTTCCAAAACTTAAAACTCCATATATATCAATGTTGAACTCAATAATATTTGATACCTTCTTTTTTAGCTTCTAATAAAATTTTTGGGGAATCTAGATCCTCTCATGTATCGATGGTTGAGTTGTTATTTTTGAATGGTAAAATAAAATTCTTTTTATTATTATCAGGTAAATACATTATATGCCTATAATGATTAGACCCATCTTTATCCTTATTAAGGATAGGGTTGTGAGATCCTTTCTACTTGTAGCATCTTCCACTTAATTTACTTCCCCTGATTTAAATGTGTTTAACAATAATGTGTTTTGATCATATCAAACCACCTTCATTAGTGGATATTTGACATCTTTTTTATTAATATATACATGAGGCATTTATGATCTGTATTGTTGTCACGATTATGACCATAGTGGTAATTTATTGAAATAATTAATGTAAATATCACTATTATTAAGTCTAGATTATGGTTTGGGTTGTTCTTCTCAAGGATCTTTAATTAAGGAGAGGAATTTTGTATCTCTATATCATTTTTTTGAAGCACACAACCCATGCGATCATTGATGAATAATTTTAGATCACGAATATTTCCGAATGGTGGGTAATTTGTGTGAATTTATTGTTACTAATGTCTTAATTAAACATTTATAGATTTCGTTAAAATCCTTAGACCAGAAAATAATTAACCCCCTTCTATGTTAGCTCATATAATGTGTTTTATAATCATTGGATGTTTCTCATGGATCAGTGCATATACATAGATAATTCCTACAAAATATATATCTCCATTACTATTATTTTTTATTCCCTCCATTAATTACCTCTATCTTTAAAGGATCCACATATATTCTATTTCTAGTGATAAAAAGTTATAATATACAAAGACTACTATAAATCTGATGAGGTAATCCCTAAAACACAATTCATTATATCAATGATGATAATATGAGATTTAATATGTCTAAATAGAATAACTATGAAGCCATATTGTAACTTATATGAAATAAATTCTGGGGGATATCATACTTCTTCACATTTACTTGATAATATACTGATCAAATATCTACCTTAGATAAGTTTTTTTCTCCATGTAGCCAATCAAACAAGTCATTGGTCAATGGTATATGACAATTATTATTTATTGTGATCGTGTGGAGCTCATAATAATCAATTAATAGGTGCATAGGAAAATCATTCTTCGTTAAAAAAGGATTCTTGTACCCCATAGTGAATCAATTTTGAATATAAACAATATATCGAGTTTCTCCGAAGGAAACATATTCAACTGTTCACATTCAATAGTGGACATTATATATGGGGTCCTAAAAATTGATAAATCTCTAAGTGTAACTTTTATCAAAAACTCAACCACTCGACCCGGAGTAAGACCAAGCGACTCTTTGGGGAACAAATCTGCATATTCCCTTATAATTGGAATTCTATTACTTATGATCTTTTACATAGTCTCAATTATTTTATCTTGATACTCTTTATTATAATGTTAAAATATCGATGCTTGATATGATGATTATAAAAGAGATCCATACTAATCTTTTCACATTTATATAACTAGTGGGTTACATGTGATATAGAGGTTGATTTTCTTACAAAATTTTTTTATAGTATCTATATAAAGAAATACAATCTTTACCTAAAATGGAATCCAATTACACTAAAGGGAGTGTCCTAAAAATCACAGGGAAATTCAACAATCAATTTTTATAGGGGGAATTTTTATACTTGGGATGAAATAATTTCAACATTTTCCATATTTACAGATAACTGGACTTCCATGTTTTAAGGTAGACATTGAATAGTTCCACTAAACTTGTGTGATATGAATAATGTTGTAGAATAAAAATTAAATAGTACATTCACTATTATTTAATGAATAATATTCCTTCCATAACTTTATTTTTAGGATCCACTTTATAAGTGGTGATGGAATATGCTTGACCATTCTCCCAATGTCCTTTGTGTTTTTTTCTTCCGTTATCTTTGATAACCATTAGAAGAGTATATTTTTTTACATAGTTTCATTTTTAATTTATTAGAAAAATATGATAGTAGGATACAGGTTAACTTGAGCATTCCTTTATTCCATCATATCGATGGGTTTATCCCCTTGACATTAACATCTGAGGTACCCTTACACAACACAAATAAATAATTTCCATGTCTTATTTGAGAAATTATTTGTGGATTATTCATGTAATTTTGAAAAGTTAGATTTTGGAAATTCATATAAACATGATATTTCTACATTAATCTGAAATAATTAAACTCCATTTTAGACTTCCTATCGCGTTTCCTATGAGTTTTTGTAGATTCACCAATATTTATTTTGACTATGATGTCACATCAATATTTTTGTAGTTTTCAATGTATTGATTCGAAAAATATATTTTTATATTTCGTATAATCACACTAATGAATTGGTAATATTTAATTTCTAGGAAAATTAAAATTCCCAAGTAATTTCACACATGTTTTTTCTAAATATTTATTTTACACCCTGACAGATTCATCCTCCATTTTCTATAGTCTAGTAAAATGAATTGCCATTTTATGTTAATAAGGGTCAGAAAAAATAGTTATTTATAATTTTTTTCATTATTTCATTTTACTTTATATCTTTAATTTCATCCATGGGTTTCTTATTAATAGTAAACATGAAATAATGATATACTTCACAAAATATGGGATAAAAAATAGCACCACTATATCTCTATTAGATCATAGAATAACTAAGAATATATATTCAACAGAGTTGATCCATTGTCCCATAATAAATTAACCAGAAGATTCATTGAATGTTATAGGATTTTTTTTAAAAAAATTCCTCAATTATAGTATTCTCTTTCATAGGGGTGGGGTTATGATTGTTCCTCTAGATTAAATATTATATTTTGTAAATCTTTTAATTGTGAAATTGTTATCATTATGTTACCTACTCCAACTCATATTGGGTTGGGTATTTAAATTTGGAATTCATCAACTTTCCCATAGCATTGGTCGTTGACTCAGTTCCTTTTATTTTCCTCTATTTACTTAAATGAATTGAATTTATAGATACAAAAATAAACTATTAATAATTTAAAATTAAAACAATGAACATTTAAAGGATAACCCATAAGAGACATGTATTCTTTATCGTATTAGTTTTTAGGCAACAATCTATGTTATTGTGGGTATATTTTATAAATAATAAATTTCATTCTTGCGTTTTTCCTTCCTATTAGTTTGTAAAAAGAACATGATTAACTCAGGAATATCCCCCATATTATATGTCCAAATGTAAAGTATTAGGAAATATTGTTGTGAGCCATGTTGTGGTTGAGTTAATACCATATCTTCCGTTTTTTATTATTGACACTATGTACTTTTGTTCCAAATTCTAATCCACTACCCAGTATCTTAAAGTGGATGTAATTAATCTATGAAACAAATAATTAATAATAATAAAATATTAATGCTTTATGATGTTTAGTCTTATATATATTATTTTCTTTATGGGTATCAAATCCTAGTCCCCATAAATAAGTAGAAATTTCATTGAAACCAACTATGATAAACCATATCTTTTATATAAATTATATCATGATTTATTAGATAAATATCTAGATATTATAATTAGAGAAGATCAATTGGCCTAGTGTATTTGGAAAATTATATACATAAAATAATATCATGAAACGAAGACATAAAAACATAATTTAAAAATTCCATATCATTCCCTTAAATTCAATTGATCCTCTAATAATACACTAGATAATATTGGGATGAATATATGAAATGGGTTATCTATAAATCCTAATTATGAAATATTTAAAGCATAATATTTTAATAGTTATACTTGTGAGTAAAGAGGTATATTTAGGTGACATAAATGGGTGAGAATAATAAACATGAACTAAAATTAAAGATATAAGATGATATCATCATGGAAACACAATAATTTAGAAATAACATAAATCATATAATCTTAAATATAATTCAATACTAACCACTAAGACATATGAACATAATGTTCTTATGATAATTTACCGCGCACCATATAAGGAATCTCATGAGATTAATACATTTCACAATTCATTAGACTGAAATGTAATTATTTTCCCACTAATTAAAATCATATAATGAAAATTTATTTTCATGTCACATAGATCATATAACATAATAATAAAATTCATCAATTCTAATCCTAAAAATTAAGAGTTTACACCACATACCTAGAATTCAAAAATTAATGAAGTATAGGTATATATAGTTTAATACGCTTGAGTGGGAGTTAGTATGGCCATTCACTTCACAAATATTTGTCATGGAAAATCATCAGATAAATTCACGAGCATAATAATTGTACCTTAAAATTCATTGAAGTGTTTTAATTTGGTGAAAATGTGCTATTAAAAACATAGGAATCATAAGCAAATTAATGAGAAGTTTAAAATCGCATTACTCCCTGAAAACATTCTAATAAATATTCTTAGTGTAGTTAAAGTGCTAAAATAAAAAGGAATATGAGAGAATTCCAAGCCTTAAAGTGTTGTTTCACAAATATTGGGAGGAGATTTATAAGAGAATGGTAATGAATTAGGAGTTATTTGGGTAGTGATATGAAGAGGGACATAATTCAAAATGGTTTTTGAGTCAAGATGATTGGGATGTTGGGTGTATATTTATATCAAAGGATTGGGGAATTATTTATTAATTAGTAAACATATGTTTTGGATACATTGTGATAAAATAATAAAATCCAAAAAAATTCACATTAACAATTCACATCATTTCTACTAAAGAGAAGTGGTGATAATTATTTATTAGTATATGTACCTAATCTCTAAAAACAATTCATTTCTCGATTTTTCTGTGATACATGTTTAAATTTTTTTAAACCATAAAATATAATATTGGTTTTGGAAGATTCATTATTGATTTATAAAAGAATCAAATTGACCTAAAATATAAATTATTTTAAATGGGAAATCTATTTTAAGTCATGTATTACATTCAAATTACTTATTAAATCACTTTTTATCCTATTATAATGTCACAAAACATAGTCTATATTTATACTATATGTATGTTTAGCCAAAAACAATTACCATCTCTTAAAACAATAAAAAACATTCCATTGGGTATATTAAATATGAATATTTCAAAAAAAATTATTTTACCAAAATAATTTTCGAAATATGATTATTTCCACAACTGAACTAAAATCTTCATTTATTAAAAAATACATTTTTTAATACAATATTAACTTTTTATCCTTTTAAATATTACATTTGAATTAATTAAATTATATTAAAATTTTATATAAATAAATTTTATTTCATATGAAAATTATATGAAAATAAAATTTATCGTAATTTTTTATTATAACTAAAAGTGTGTTTAATTGAAACTATTTAACTTCAAATAATATAATTTTTGGTTTCATCATATAAAAATTAAGATTTCATCAAATAATTTATTATCACATATATATTCATAATATAATAATGCCAATGGATAAATGAAATCATTGTTTAATTATATTGAATAACTAAAAATTCATTCCCCTAGGTTCTAGATACATAATCCATTATTACAACAACATACTTCCAAAGGGTGAGGTGAGAGATGTTGACACATTCTTATGGAGGTTCTACAATCATACTATAGTAAATGATCTTGAAATGATTTAACTTCTCCGATAAATGGTTTTTCTGAAGCTTTAGTTACTAAATATCATATAGGTATTGGTTGGGGAAAATCCAAGTTCTTAAATCACCCTCAAAATCAATGCTAAATATTATTCCAAGGGAAAAATCCAAGTATTAGTGGCCATATATTCATCAATATTAATTAATTACATAATATAAAAATCTATAATATCAAATATTCTTAATGGTCTCTAATAAATGAAATTATTATCAATGACTATGATGGTAAATTGTATTTTATGTCTCCTATGAAATTATAGATTCATTTTATAATATACTACAAAAAGAAATATTAGGTATTTTTTCATTAACAAATACTTAATAAGTAAATTATTAATTAAGGAGACGATTACATTTATAAATTTTTTCATCATTAAAAGTCCCCTCGATCCTTGGGTATAATTTTTTTTATAAATTTGTATTAAAAATAATTTAAAAATATGTGTATAGTAATTGGGTCACAATATATATGATCTTTTAATAGACTATATACAGAATATTATCATTGCATATGAAATGAATAATACTCCTCCTTTATAAAGGAAAATAAATACGGTATTTATTTTGAATCCATAAGGTTGATTAAATTGAAATATGAAGAACTTGAACAATCCTTTGAGTTTTCTAATGATAATGATGATGAAAATAACAGAATCATTCCACTTATCTTAACTAAAATTATAATGTGAAATTATAAATATAAAGAGAAATATCCCCTGAAATGATTATATTTTTGAAGCATTGGACACAATACCATCAAATATTTAAAAACAAATACTGAGCATGGTTGAATTTCTAAATATGCAAAACCTAAAAAGAATAAATATATAACAATTTAAACAACCATGATCAATTATGATGATAACAAAAAAAGAATCTAAAAAAGGAAAAGAATAAATTTTATGAGTCAATACAAAAAATATGATATATTCTTTAGTGTCCAGTGAGAGGATTAAGTTCTTAGGAAAATAAATAACATCATATAACATGTAAAAATTCATGAAAGTTCCTCAACTTGTGTTGATGAAGGATTTAATGAAAATACATGCAACACATTATAATATTTGAGTTGGAATCATTCCTTGAGGATAATAAAATTCCAAAGAAGGTGGTCAAATTTTTATAGAAAGGAGATGGAGATAATTTTGATACTAAATAATTGTTTATCAATAACAAAACTAACCTCCTTGAAGAGTTCATAATATATGCAATTAATGGTGTTGTGTATGAGTAGATAATGGAATATATTGGAGGAAAATTGGATATGAATGATGATAAACTAGGAAAAATATGGTTAAAGTATATTGTAGATGAAACCAAACTGAAGAATAAAAAATAATTTCTAAATAAATATATTGAAATCAATGCATAACCCTCTAAAACATATGAACAATTAACAATAAATGAGGTTATATATGTGCCTAAAAAATCCAATTGCGAATCTAGATAGGCTAACACAGATGGTATTAATTCAAAGTATAGATTAGTAAGGGCTATAAAGAATGATGTGAAAAAATCACCCATTATGAGGAGAAAATGTGAAAATAAAATGGTTCATATTCTATCAAATATAACCAAGTTAATAAAACAAATGTATAACAATGTCATAATTCTAGACAATAAATTTCCAAAAAAATTAAAATTATACTAGAAGATACAAATCTTGTGGTTTTTTATGTGGAATGTATGGTCACTAATCGTACAATTACTTTCACAACATTTCCTTTACTATAAGAATGTATAAATCTTGGGGGAGTAGATTCAATAAGATATTAAAATATACACACTTAAAGAATGTTTTGATTACTAAAAAATCATGTATTTCAATACAAAATAGATTTGATGGATTAGATGTGATATTTTATTGGTGTGAGATACAATCTAATTAAAATTTGATTGGAATGACTAATCTACCCAGACCAACATCTTATAAGGAATAAGGAAAATGAGTTCAAATTAAATCAATTAGGTGAATGATATGTTATTCTTTTCATTATAAGCTAGTAAGAGTTATTTATCACACATATATGGAGATACTAAAATCCTAAAAAATATATAAGATCATGAAGGAGGAAAAGTATGTTTTTTAAATTATAGTTCCTTGATAAATATATGTATTAGAACTATTTAAATTGAATCAAATAAGTTAAAAGTAAAGGATTTTATAAACATGTAATGGATAGAACACATGATTTTGAGTTTTATGAGTCAATATGAATAAAGAAATGGAATTTTTTAGATTAACTCAATAATTATAAAAAACTCTAGATATAGAAGTTTCATTACCATATGACGGAGGAAAAGCCAAAATTTGTTTTATATAGGTGATTTTTTCAACTCTTCCTGCATGTGTTCAAAAAATGATAATAATAATTGGAATAGTATACATGGACACCATTCATAAATAAATATATTAAAAATAACAAAACCTTAAGGGGTGAGAGATCTTACAAAACTCAATAGAGAAAAATAATCTTTTTTTACACTTTCTAGAAGGTGTAGTTTTTCCAATGGACATATACAATAATGGTAATTCAATTCATAAGACTTTTTTAGTCATTAATTTATATGAATGTGGCCCTAGAAGGAAAAATTTGGTCGAAGGTAATCATTATTTAAATGATTTTTTTAAAAATTAAAATTATATAACAAATATATTATTCATTATGCACAATTATAAATTAATTAAAATGTTAAAATTCATTTAAAGACTAGTTAAGAAAGAAATTTATTATATATCATTAAGGTGAAGTCAGATAATTGCAAGGAATACACATATAATTCAATTGATATTTAAACTATATATAATGGAATAAGATAAAATTATAGACTCCCACACACCCCCACAAAAAAATTCTTTAATTGGGTGGTAAAATAGTTGCATTGTTTAGTTGGGAATGATTATTCTAGCTAAGAAGAATCATTCAAAATCAGATATGGGAGAAGTCGGGTAACTATAGTTTAAATTTAAATTTTTTATTTAAGTAAACATGAATATCATATGACATGATATAAGGAATGTTATAAAAGGATTTCACAAGTGAATTACTTTAATGCCTTTTTTATCCCATCTTTCCTGATAATTACCATAAGAAACCTTGGTGATTTTGAAGAAAAAGTAAAATAAGAAATATTTAGTGGATATCTATCTAATGTAGGTGGCTATATATACTGGAAAAAATCATTTCACAAAATGGTAAAGTATTCTATTATTAAAATCCTCAAAAATAGAGAAGAAACCTACTCAATTTATTGAGATGGTGAGATAAATAGTTCTTACAAAACACAGATTTCATAAGAACAAATTGAAAATAGATCTAACAATGTGATGAATATAGTGGAAGTAGATTCAGAAAAGTTTATTTACAAGTATTTCACTATTGAGAATCAAATATAGTGACATGAAAAATTGAAAATAATTTTGATTCTGAAAAAAAAAATTAGAAATCAATTTTCACCATTCTAAATGAGAGAATTTTTGATATTTCAAAAAAAAATTCATCACACATATCAATCCAAATATTATTTATCAGGATTCGATCATAAGGAATGGATAAATGAAATTTAGGAAAAAAAATTGACATAATTGTGAATAAACATATGAGAGTGCATATTCAATGATAGGAATATAAAATTTTGGTTGGAACAACGTGGATCATTATAAATAAAATAATTGAATAAAGAGAAGTTATTAGAAACAAAGTGAGGAAGGTTTAAAAATAATACTCACAAATTGGAGGATTTATTTTTGATGAATCATTTACAGTAGTTTCTAGGATTGATACAAATGGAATGTTTTTGTAATTGTAAAATCATACAGCATAAAAGATCTATGAAATAGATGTGAAATCATCCTTTCTTAAGGGATAACAATATGAGTAATATTTTATTAAAAAATTATGGTTATGACTTTGGTTAAAATGGGTGCATGGTATATAGTGATGAGAAAAATTATATATCATAAAACATTCCCGAATATCATGATATACTAAGTTGGTTTGATCATTGTGAAGTAAGGAATTTGGAATTGGCATGGAAGAGAAAATTTATTATTTTAAGGTGTTTCCCATATGCACTCCTATTCACATATTATGTCTTGGTAAAATTAATTTTTTAGGTGATATGTATTTTCTTTTGGAATACATTTCATTGGATATAAAAAGACATTTTTAAATGTCATGTTCGGAAGAAATTACTTCTATTTTTGGTAAACGTTTTCTCAAAGGGAAGATCATATTTTCCAATACTAATAAAAATATTCCACTGAATGTTTAATAGGTTTTGAGTGGTATATTGTAATTAGATATATAATCCCACTGTTATTGGGTTAAAAAATAATAAGGGATGTGGAAAAAAAGATTTTTAATCGATTGAAATTTAAAAAAATAAATTGATGCCTTATAAAATTTACAATATCAATAATAGACATTGACTAGGTTGTGACTCTTTATGCTAATTTTCTATATGATGCAACAGAGTCTCATATGCTAATATTTAATTTATATATATATTTTGATACGTCAAAAGAATATTTATTTTTAAGTAAAATTCAAAAATAGTTCTAATTTGAGTGTTCATGTAATTATATATGTGTATTGGGTTAGAGATTTCACTTATTGGAAATATCTATCAGGTGGAGCATTCATTATTGGTGAAATTTGTATTTCATAACCCACCCTATAGTATAATTTTGTATCATTTAGCATATATGAATCCGAATTTATAGTATCTACCGATACTTGTACCCGTATTCTATAGGTAAAAGTACAACTAGAAGATCACTAAGTTGATATTGAGAATCCCCTTAAAATTTATTTTTAAAATCAACATTCCATTGATCATTAGAAGAATCTAGTTCAACAAACTATATTAAAGGACATTAATTTCAAATATAATTTCATCATATAAAATATGGATAATGGTGATGTAAATATAGAATAGATTTTTCAATAAGGATTAAAATTTATACATATTCACTAATGTAATTCCAATGATAGGTTTTATTATCTATGGATTCAGTTTGATGTTTAATGTTAAGTTATCACCTAAATATGCCAGGAAGAATGTACCCCTCCAGTGATTTGGATTATGTTGTTAAAGGGTGATAAATAGTGAGACAATGCTTTATTATAGGGGAAAATAATCCCACTAAAATTGTATGTGTTCACTATTTGTTAATATAAAGGTATTTTTTTATCTAAATTGGGGATAAGGTTAATTTTGAATTGATAGGGATTTAATCATCATGGTTTGGCCATAATGTTATGTCAATGATAGGTAGAATTATCTAAAAACATTATCTTATCATGTCTTGGGGTAGAATTACACTTCTCATATAAGAAAGACTATGATTTTTTTATTATTATATGATTTTTATTTATTAGAATGAGTTGACTCATGATATAATAGTTTATTTGATCTTTCCAAAATATAAAAATGGTTAGATTTCATTATTTAATGGTATATTGATGTATTTTTTTTGTTTTCTATATTTATGAAGTCTTGTGAGATGTTTTAGAGGTTATGTTTAATTTTATTTAGATTCCTTGAATACCCACAAGAATATTTGAAGAAGTTAAATGGTTATTTGAAGTTTTCTTGAATTTGGTGCATAACAAAATATTTATCTATTTATATCTATTTATGAGCCATTTAATGAATGTGTATGAGTTATGTAGATACTACATTTGAGTCATCTCTAAAAATATGGATATTTTAGAAAAGAAAGAGGGTGTATGTTACTCTCTCTAACTTATATATGAGTCAATGATGTTATTTAAAGTGGGTTTTGGTCTACATATGTTTCATCTATAAGTTTGTATCATAAATTCACTTATACTAAGTGCATATTGAATTTTCATTTGAAAATACAATAAGTTCATAAAAGTAAATTGATTTTCTAACTAAGATGTTTACAGGAATTCATGAATAATATTGACCTTTTTTTGGGTGATTTCGAATTGATTACATGTAATATTGTTTACATTCAAATCATTAAAATTTTCATATGATTCATCTGATGAACCATATGATTCAACTCTTTTTGTTATTTTTAATAATACTATGGGATGAAAATTCAATATTTTTGTATCTATATTGTCTTACAAAAACATTTAAAGTTGACTCCCAAGAAAATCCTTAGTGATTAAAAAATTTGATTTGACACTTATAATAGTTTTTTGGTCGGAAACATGATAATCGTTTATCACTTCACAAGTTGGTTGATGCTTTGAAACCCATTTTTTGAAACATTTCAGTGGTCTAAAATATGAATCTTTTTTTAATAAAATCATGAAAATATTTTTTGAAAGTTAGTGTGATATTTTTTATGTCATTAATTTATAAAAATTAATATGAAATGATTTCTAATTGATTCATGCTGAATTTTCAGGAAACATAATTATTTAAGAGTAGTCATGTCACAAGATAATCTATTATTCTTTAAATCGGATGGTGAAAATTGTAATTTAGGATTATCTAGTTGAAAAATTGATGAGATCACTTCTAGGTATTTGTGGAATTCATAAAGATATTCATTTTTATTTATATTCTCTTGGTAATTAGAGATATTATTCTTCTATGATTCTTATATAAACTATGATTCATAGGGGGAACATTTGGAATGATTCATAAAAGAATTCTTGGATAATATCCTTTATAATATAGATTGGTATAATTTGATAAAAACATCATGGGTGGTTATGATTGTTAAAATATTATTTTTATTAGTATTGGGTAGATCGATACATTATTCAATACAGGCATTTCTTGTGTATTGAAATTGAAATAAAATATAATTCATCTTCCTATATAGAAATGTTTAGCGAATATAAATAATTTTAGGTATTACAAAAAGATAATATAGTACATGGGGGAGTAGATCTTAGTAAAAAACAGAGGACCTATCTAAAGAATTGTGACTCTATAAATTTTTGAAACCAATTAATCCAATGTTTTTAGGGATCAATAATTATAGACGATGAACATTCATCATGTAGTGATAAAGAACTGACTCTTCATTCATATTTATTTAAACTAGTTTAATTTGAAATATATTTTTATAATGAATATTTTATAACATTATTTTATATATATTGTATCAAAGAGTAGGATCATTCATCTGGGGCGGAAGCAACTAGATTCTTGAGTAGATCATTCTTAAATATTGATAATATTTTTGATCTATAACTTAAAGAGGCCAGTATAAATAACTTATAACCAATGGGATGATTTTAATAGTATGTGTAGGATAAATCCATCCTACCCACTATGAATTGGTTTTATAATTATAGTATAAAATATTTAGAATATTTTAATAACATAATTTAGAAATAAATGGGCTCTTACACTATGGTAAATAAGTAAAAAAAAATAGTGGTGTTGATTATGTTATTTCTTTTACTTTCTTTATTCAGGGATAAAAATTTATATTGAGTTTAATAGATCATAACAAATAATAGGGTTTCATTTCTAGGAGAAGAATTTTTAAATTATTTTTTAAAGAATCTATTATGTTTTACACCCATTCTCGGGTCACCTTCATACATTATCAGAACCATCCTACCCTCCACATGACATCTTAGACATCATCTTTAACATATTTCTATGTCAAAAGAAATAAGAAATAATCCATCCTAATCATACAGTTAATGATATATATATATATATACTCACAATTCTTATTTTCCAATTACAACTCCATTAAAAATCATTCAAAAAACATTTTATTCGATAATCATGAAATAATATAGATATATGAAGAATGCTCCTATACATATAAAACACCAATAAAAATAGTGTGGATGTAATCTAAGAATATTCATTAGAATTGAGACTTCCATGCATAGGATTTTACATACACGATGAATCCATTTCTAGGTTCTTTGTCTGTGTGACCATATAATTATTAAGGACACCATTTCTTAGTTAATTTTATAGACCTTCAAATCAAACTCTAACATAGATACCTACCAATTTTTTTACACCCTAATTCTATGACATGACATTGGTATCTTCACGCACTAGATCCGTGAAAATACTGAATACGACCAAAAAATACATCTTGAAATAAGTACGGGGTTGGATACCAGAACCGTGGGTACACAACTCAGGAATTAAAGGAATTACATTTATGAGGATATCACAATTTTTATAGATAGAATGGAAAAATCCATGTATAAAAAAATAAACTTTCATAAAAAACATCAATCATAATGAAAAACAATTCATGAGTTCTAGATCATATTAAATAAACATGGTCAATTGAGAAAAACAAAATCACAACCCCAAATATTGAAATTATATATACTATTGATGATTAGTGAGAAGTCCCTAACACCCAGATCTAAAAAATACTAATAATAGAATTGTGATCATATTTACCACAAACATAATCATGAAAAAATATTTATAGAAATTTATGGGTGACTATATTGACATACATAAGTGTCCAACCCCAAAGGACTGAACAATATAATACAATTTACATGTAGAATAATAAAATCAATGTTGAATTCAAGTCAGAATTTATGTATCCCCTTTTTAATAATTTCATTTAAGATATGATGGAAACTCTTTAACTCGGGTATCTCTCATCCTAGAGAATGGTTAGAATAATCTAGTATATCTTGTGTATAGTGAATTCCCTCAGATCTAGTTTCACCATTTATATAGGAGATGAATATATAGATACAAGAATATAAAATTTCTTTTTCACTTAAAAATCAACAATTGTTAATATTAAATTTATGATCCACAATTAAATAAAACCAATGCCTCACTTCATGTATTTATGAAATATAAATTACAATAACACATATTTTTAACATTTTTAGACACCTTCATATAATATCAACTCCTTTAAATGGTTGTGTTTTATCCCCAACTATGTATTATTAACTATTAGAATAAGTTAATTATGATTACACGCATGGGTGTAAAATCTCACTATGCCTTCCAAGAGACACACTTCATTTTTCATCTTTTCACTAATGACAGAATGTTATTGAACTAGAATGTGAATAACATATTTAGTTCTTAAATAACATCAAAAATAATATATAAGATCTTTATCCATGGTCTTGTAATATAATCAATTAAATCCTTCTCATTGTGTGAAACATATGATGTATATCTCCCTCTTGATTCCAAAACTGAAATAAATTCACTAAATTTTTGAGCTCAAGCAAATATAAAAGATTAGTTTTAAACCTTATATTTAATCACTCTTAATATTATCTCTAAATTCAATGCATTAATTAACACCATCACTAAAACCTCTCTATTGAAAACTACACATATCAAAGAGGCTATTAAACCATTTATTTAACTTAATTTAAGAAATATCATTTGTTTTTTTCATCCTAAAAACATCACTCCCCAATATCATACAATATAATCCTTTCAATTGCCCGGTTTAGTTATCCTATAAATAAGACACCATGATCTTATATTCTTTTTCATTTCAATTTTCTATATATTACAAAGAAAATTTCTCTTGCATCATTTTTCTCTATTGTATTTTTATTACATACCAACCAAGAAAAATCTCTTTCATCAATCATTATACATGAATAATTAATAAATTAATGAATTATTGGATTTCCTAAAATACGCATCTTCAACTTATCTCTAAAACTAGTCAAACTCATATTCTTAATAAGTTATAAACAGACCTAATATATTCACATATCAACATATCATCTTGAATATCAACACATAAAAAATCATCCAAAGTCACCACATCATGTGATAAAAGTTATTATTTTAACATCAAACCATTAAATAATTATCACACTAATATACTAGATTTATTTTCTAGTTTTTGATCTGTAGAAAAAAAATAATGCTTGATTTATGTAACTATTTTTTAGATAAATAATCTTAAAACATATAGTAGATGACGTCACTGGATATGTACTTTGAAATCAATCCTGATTCATCTTGAATAACATTTTAAATGTGTTGTTTTATACATTCAAGATCCACTTTAGAATCATCAATTTTAGTTTCATTAGAATATTTAAATTCATAAACACTTGAGTATTCCATCTATAGACTCATCAATTATTCTTGAAGTGATGATACATAAAAATATGGAATGTTACATACATAGACTGATTGATTCTTATATTGTATAAGTTGTTTTTCAGGTAGATCAGGTTTATAGTGTCTATATGATTCTTACACACCTGAGATCAAATATTACTAAAAAATATTACTATGAATACTATGATTATATAACTACCAAATCAACCTTATAAATACATTATTTATTATTATATATATTATAATGATTTTTATATAATGCAATTAATCATTCTTTGGAATCCTCAAAAATCATCTTTATTGTGAGAACGATGATTCTCATCCGGGATGAATTTGTTAAAATAATTCTTTGAATAGAATTCATAAATATTTTAAAACATCAATATATTAACTTTAAAATATCTTTAAAATAATTCAATGAAACTCAAGAACATTATTTATAAGTTCATCCAATTCCATAGAAAACCCCAGTGATTCTCAACCGTGATTGATAATTAATTTTTTTTTTAAAAACTCTAATAGAAATTTCTTCTCATCCTTATAATTTTTTATATCCCTTACCCTTCTAAAAAAATCATATCTATAAATAATACATAAAATCTCATGTTAATCAAAAATATTTTTCATAGTGTGTTGTAAGATATGTCATATAAGGGATTGGTTTTTAATAAATGATTAACATGAGATTTTATGTATTATGTATAGATAAAATTTTTTCAACTCTTCCTGCAAGAGTTTTTAATGTTAACAATTGTTTATTTTTAAGTGAAAATGAAATTTTAAATTCTTGTATCTACATATTCATCTCCCATATAAATGGAAAAATATATACTTGTTGAAGTCTCCATCATAAACATGTTTATGTAAGCATTCCCTTTGGTAATTTTTTTTAAAAATATCGTGTTTTTAATATCCATATCTCAGATCTTATTTAAAATAATTAATTTCTGATATTAGTATATACAAAATATTTAAATCATAATATATATTGAAATCATTATATTTCTCAACACAAAATTTTTCTTCATGTTCCTAATTTAGAAATTCCGATTTCAAATCCACAAGATAAAATTTCTTTTTACTATTTTTAGTTACTTCCCAAAACATTCATAGGGTTTTCATTATTTATACTCGAGTAAATTTTTATTGAAAACCAATTCCGTATATTTTTGTATCATTTTAACTTTTTTTTTGTTTCTTATGACATCACCCTACTTGTTCATATCATTTCTAAGAAGCTACTCAATATCAATTAAATTTTTCTCAATTTGCCTTCAGATAATATCCCAAATAGCGTTTCTTTATATTTCATTTATCTCATTATTCATTTTTTTACCCACTCATGATGTACAATAACATCATCCACAATTATTTTATTATTCTATGATATAAGGGTCTGTTATTGTATTCTTAGAATCGTTTAATTTAGATATGTTCCTCTTGGTTACGAATTGTACTCACCATTTCAACATGATTTTCCATAATTTGTGGTTTGAAACCAGATTTTATATTACTATAATAATCATAAGTCTTATTAGAGTAAATATAAACAACAGCCTTATCAAGTTATCCATTTTATGATATTTTTTCCAAAATAATCTTTTATTTTAGATGGTGTTAACAGATTTTTTTCAGCAAAAAAACATATATTATTTATGATTATTTTAATTTATTAAAACTTCAAAATATTCAATAATCCTAAACACACAATTATTCAACACCTTTTCCCATTCCTATAACATTAGTATCCCATAAAGTTCCCTTTAACAATTTCATTTCCAAACCTTCACATCTTATTATAATGGATCATTATATAGAATTGAACACCAAATATATTGAATTACTTGAAATTTGGTTTCTTCTTATAATATTTCTTAGAAGGAGTATAATATTTGTTAGGTATCAAAATAGATCGATTTTGAATGTGAAAATTAATAAATATCGCTTCTCTCCAAAAATAATTGAAATTAATTTTCATTTAACATTGATCTTACCATATCCATAATACATGTATTGTTTCTGTGTGTAACACCATTTTACCAGGGAGTATATTTTGTACTTAATTGAAGCTTAATTCAATGTTTTTGTATGATAAATTTAAAATTACGTCACCTGTATATTCCATTAAATTATTAGATCTCTATTTATTGAGAGAGTACCTACAGTTTTATATCTTGTCTCCTAAATTTTTTAACTATCATAATAGATTCTAAATTTTACTTCATGTATATCAGTTCTGTTATTCAATTGTAATCATAAAACAAAATTATGAGACTAAAATAATAAATTCTATTAATTTTATCCACAGGACCATATAAATATGTCTTAATGGGTACTACTTCTATAGTAGAATAAAAGTAAACCATATTGTGAGATTTATGATGCTTCTTCCCATTAGGGAATGTTCCACATAAATAATTAATTCTTTTCTATAGATTAGGGATATAGAAAAAATCATGCTTCTGAATGTTTTTGTAGTATTATTTCCATGATGACCAATCCATCTATACCATATCACCCACTTATCTTTTTCACTATAAAACTCGGAATTGATCGTATCACCAACGAAAATTTTATTTCCATTTGTTATTTTTACTCATATAATGATTCTTACATCATATAAGATTTTAATAATATACGTGTCCATTTTGAAAAAAGAAACTTTAACCTGTCATCATAGATCTGACTCACACCCACGATATTACGCTTCATCCATTTCACTTCCAATGAATCAATTTTTTTTAGATTTCATTTTTCGATTTGAGCCAAGGTAACACCCTTTATTTTTAGAGAATAATTATTTGTAATGGTGAAATATCTACCTTTATGATTCAGAATAATTTTTTGGGTCAACAGATCAATATCATTTGGGGAGTTTACCCACTCTAAAGTACCGACAATTTATTTCTTCTATAAGTATTCAATTAAACATTAGATATTGATGTTTTTTCTTTGGGATTTTGAGTACCCATTCCTCTCTCAACATAAGGAATGAATCCTAATGATATTTTTACACTCTAGTACTGTATGGACCATCATAAAAAACATACCACACACATCCTAATGACACTTAAAACACACTGGAATTGGAAAACATGTAATATTTTCATTCATATCCAGTATTATTAGAATTTATTATTTTCACACCTCTAAATAACTGATATAAATTAATGATCCATTCAATATAGTGACATGGTATACCTTTATGTATATTATTATTTCCCAAAAACTCCAAATATCCTATAATACCATTGCAATATAATTCTCATAGGTACACAAATATTTTTCTTAAAATTATATAAATAATTTTTGTTTGACATTTTTTCTCTAAATTTTCTTCTGCAGTGAGTTAAATAGATTCTTGAGAACATACTTTTTTTTCCTAATAGGGTTTAATGTTTTTCACTATTTTTTATGTTCTAAACATGAATTTATTTTATTTTGAAAGTAAACAATTAGAAAAAATGGAACTAAAATTAAATCTATTAGACCTATAATTACCCCATTGATTTTTAATATTCTCTCATTTATATTACAGTATTCGACATGAGTATTAGTATAGTATTATTAATTTATATATGAGGTTTTTAATCTAATTATAATGAAACATATTATATATAATCTTAGATATCATTTTTTCATTCAATGAAAGTATAAACTGAAGACACTTAATTATCCTTTCCATAGAAATCATTTTTTAATTATCAAGAAAGAACTAATTTTATAGGCTTTAATGTGAACCCTTAAAAATAAATGTGTACAAAAGTATCATATAGGAAATAAAAAAAATATTCATTTCCAAAATGTAATTATATTTCACCTAACCGGATTTACAACAAAAATGAAAAACTAACTGAATATATCATTCTCTGGTGAATACGAAGGAAAGAATCAATATTCCTTTATACTCTTTATGTAGTATAGGTCACTAATATATTTATAGTATAGGTCCCTGATAACATTAAAGGGATGACGAATATAAGTGATAAGATTCAAGACCTCTAATTAATCATCACAAGGGAAATGGTCCTGATAAACATCCTTGAAAAGGTAATTATGATTTTAATCAAGACACTTACAAAATGGACCATCACTTCCCTGATGAAATTTCCCCTCTAATATTCTAATTACTTATCCTTTGTGATATTGGTTCTTGTTTTGGAGGAAATTATTTCACCAAGAGAATCCTTTCCAAATTGTCCATAATAATACTATATTTTACAAGAGAAATTATTAGGATTGGAGAAATCCATTGAATGGAAATTTTGGGGTTATGTTTCAGGTATTTGAACTATGAATTATTCTTTTTATCATGATCTCCCTATTTAAAAACTACCTCAACCCATGGGGATGGATCGTACACCTCTATATTTAAAAGTTTATATACTGTACAAGTATTATATTCCATCTCATCTGACCTTATTTATGACTAAATATTTTTTACATTTATTGTAATAGAGGATCGATTGACCATAGGTTTTGATAAGATAGAATTTTCATTATATTTTCTACATATTTTTCCATTACTGATGGGATAATTTCTTGAATCATGATTTCCAATATTCATGTTCTTCATGTCATACCCTAATGAAACCAAAACATGATGATTCTGTTGAAATTCAAAATCATATTTTGGGTCATTATCTCTGTATATTTAATTTGGTTAGACATTATGCTTGAATTAAACTTCATCCATTTCCATTTTTGAGTGATTGTCTTCTACCCTTTTTGATCAACATTTTCCATAACATTTTCTATCAATTATTTGAATGTAGTTTGATTGGGGTAGGAGTCCTAAAATGTAACTAATGATGCTAAGCCAACTTATTTTTGATCGAGATATGAATTTTTTGGAATGAGTTACTAAGGATCATCAAAAATAATTCTTAAACTTTTTTTATCCATTTACCTTAATATTTAATATTCCCACCCAAAATCATGATGGATATATCTTGATCATATTGAGATACCACTACTAGAACAACTATTACTAAAAATGAATAATACTAATATACTACAATGGAAATTAATATAGTAAGGATCCTCTTAGACATTACTTATTCTTTATTAAGTATTGTAATTTTTTATATGGAAGAAAATAGACCAAGGGATATCTGAGGTGGATTATGAGGCGGATCATGGTTTTGAACTTATTGGGTATGAGGTAGGTTTCTAGAGAAAATATCCAAATCAAAAACTACAAAACATGTGTCAGACAATTCTATTTTTTTAGAAACACTCACTCAACATGATTTAATTTAGCTCCACTCTTATTTAGGATTCCTTAAACACAGAAAGAAGAATTTGTGATCACTCCATGATTAAAAGAGAACCAGTTGATTATAAGGAAATTTCTAATCAACTTTTAGATGAATAGTCTCTACCAATGTTTTAGAGACATATACTTCACTATATTTTCATGGAAAATATTTATTAACTTAGACTACATGATTTCATTAGTTTTTATGATTATTTCTTAATGATTTAATTTTTCTCTTCAATAAACTTCATGATTTCTTTAAACAAATGTATCTCTATTCTTCATCCTAGTATTCAACTCAACAAATAATTAATGTTCACCATCTATAATATTTTTAAATAAGTTGGTTCAAAATAAAATTCACCACTACTTCATGTTCAATAAAAAATTCAACATGATCAATGAAATTGATAAATTTATAACAAGATTCACTTTTAGAGGCATTTCTAAATGAATAATCAAGTTCATTTATTCTCATATGATTTATTCTCTCTCTTGTAAGAAATATATTATTTCTTATTCCAATAATGGATAATTATTTTGAGAATTTATCCCTCTTCCATTTTTATTGTTTTTCATCATCTTCTATTTTTCTCTTTTTTATAGGAATATTTATGGTTATATTCCTAATTCCATCACATTGGTAGCACATGAATAAGAACATTCCATTATTCTTAATCATTCACATCATGAAACTCATTAAAATTTGAAAAATAACTATCTAATATTTTACATCAGCCCATTAATTTTTATATTCAATTGAATATACATCATCAATATTTTATAATATTTTCATCATTCACATGATCTTAAAAACAATTTTAAATTTAACATTATTTGTGAAGACATGGTGTCTTATAATCACATTGGTTATTTAAATATTATTCAATTCATATATTGAGTATTTTTATCCATCATTAAAACTACATATCTTAATATTAAATGTTGTTATAAAATTTCTCATAGGTTTGTTTAGAAATGGATGAATATTTTGGCATTTCACTAAACACTCAGATATTGTTTTAACACGTATAAAAAATCACTAGCATTCCCTTCCTCTTTTATCTTTATATATTCAAATGTACTCTAAATCTATAATATGAAATCCATGAATTTTAAATTTCATTTATAAATACATTCCATATTGTCCAATATTTATTTGACTATGTATGTCTAATCAATTTGGTAATGAATTATTATAATGAATAAATTAGGGATGAATTTAATTCCTTACCGTCATCATCAAAATTAATTTTATTAGTGATTTTCATTATTTAATCATTATCAAAAAGAGATAACCAAATTAATATAACATATTTTTCTCCAATTAAAATACATATATGATATAGAAGCATCATATTCTTGCAACTATGATAGTTCTTCACATAAAACTGGATAAATCCCCTACTATTAATAAATTCAAAATTTTTTATCATAAGTACATGATTTCATCTAATTGAGGAATAATTCACTGATACAAATGGACGTTCTTAGTATCAGATTTATATTAAGAATGCTGGATGAATCAATGAATACTTCTGTTATAATTTCATTTCACTTAAAAAATCCTCTATAACCTGTTAATGTTCGATCTACTAAAAAATTAGAAAAGCCTCACAGTGAACATATTTAAAATGAAATAAAAAATACACATAATTTTTATTGGGATCGATTCCTTCTTAGAATGACTATTTTATTCCATGTTTTATTAGTCCCCCAACCATTTATTCTTTACTATAAGAACAACTAAATTATTATTTCATTCAGGAAAATAACTTCTCAATATTTTCATCCAAAGTCACACTAGAATGTGAAGCTTTACAATGAAGATGAAATGTGTGAAAACAAAAATGAGAATGATCTATTAAATGAAAAAAAATCTTCAACAATAATATATATATATTATATTTATCCAGGAGACTCGAGGGTATTCATGTAAATCATAATCGCTAGGTGTAGCCTATAATGTATATTTGAATTGAGATCTTGAATCTCAAAAAATCATAGAATGATAAAGCTCCAATAGACGTGGATGATATCATTTAAAATTTATCTTCATTCCCTCTTTAGATTTTCTCAAATTTTGATTCAATACATAATACATTCATCAAAATCATCTCTCGCTAATTTCTCCATATATCTAAGAAAAATTAAAATAAATAAGTAAAATAAATTTCCAAAAAATTTATTTCATATTATAATTCCCAAATATTCACACAAAGGAACCATAAATAGTGATCCTTTCACTTTTTTATTTATATAGACTCAAAACCATGCATCATGATATTGAAATTTTCTTAATTTTTATTAAATGAATCTATCAATTAATATTAAATTTATACCTTTTTTATCCCTAGGTTTTCCTAGGGAATCCATTTCTGAAACTACATTACTCTAGTATACAGTAAATTAAATATTCATAAATAAATGAATTTATGAATATATGAATTTCCAGAAATACCATTCATTATATTCTATTCTAACTGAAAAAAATAAACTCATTATCATCGCCTTATATAACTATATAACATCCATTTAAATATATACATAGTAGATTGAATATTCATACTCCAAAACCTTAGTCGAATCAATAAATTAACTAATTTAAATGATTATTTTAACCTCAAACGAGTAAATCATTTTCATAACACAATACCAAAATAATTTTTGTTTCATTTTCAAAACACTAAGGTTTTAACTCCACAAGTATAATTTATATAAATCAACCTAAAATATGAAATTTATTAAATTAGTGAATAAATTAACTTAAATAATTCGTGTATTATCCTGAATCACATTTTAAATGTTTTTTAATAATTATATCCATTTATTTTATTTTTTAGAGTATTCATATTCTGGAAACCATTAATATATCCAATATATAATCACCTCAATGAATATTTATGTGATGATTCATGTGTAAATTGAGATATAATATAGTGACCCAGTTTTAAAAATTATTGATATTACACTATTTTAGAATAATATTTAGTAGATTACAATAATACATGCCCATGGACATTAATAGTTTAGTGTCTTTCAAAGCATGGAAACTAAATCTTCTATCTATGTGTATGTTTTTTAACATCTTCTATATAGATCCCCACCTTTATCAATTCTACCTAAAACCTTTCTTCATATCATGTGGTAATTTAACCAAAGAATTGCTGAGCTCAGATTCTCAGTAAGGGTAAATAAAATAAATGTCTAATAATAACATGAACAAAGGGTATGGAACATTTGACTAAAATTTGAACATCATACCCTAAATGTTAGATATCATAATAAATATTTGAAATTCATAATATTAGGATCAATATTGAATTAACTACATAAGAAATGAAAGATCAACATAGGAATTAAATGTGGAATTGTGGAAGACACATAAGAAAATAATAGTATTTATATAGTAGCCCATGCATAGCTGCCAAGACCATCTTGTTAGTATGGGGTCACTCCCCAAACAATCAATTTAGTCATGGTTCACACCCCTAGATATCTTAGAAACATGAGTTGAATCCTCATAACATCTTTGTATTCATGGTTCACACCCATGTCAATCTTCTTAGTCAAGGATCATTCCCAAGACTATCTTTTTCTATCCCATAAGATATACATCCTTACCCAAAGAATTTTATGGAGATATATTTCCCCAATCTCACGATATAATAATATATGCATGTTCCACAATATCATAGACAATTATATAATAACCCATGAAATGAAATGGTATTATAAATATCTAATAGTATCATTACATATTTAAAAATACATGTTTCTTAATCATTTCATCAACATCATAACCCATGAAAGAGAAACGGATTTCACAAACATATTACAAGTGAAATAGAAATGGATTTCATAAACATATAACCCATTAAAAAGAAATGGATTTCCTAAACATATATAAATTGAAAGATAAATGGGATTCTTAATCATATAACCTGTGAAATACAAATGGGTTTCATAAATACCATGACATTAATCATTACCCATTCATATAAATAATAGTAAGGGAACCTTTAGATATTTTCATAGAAGGGAATTAGTAACATTAATAGTGGTCATCATAGATGGAAAATTATTTTGAAATAACTTTCAAAAAAATTTCTTAAGGAAAATATCCTTTCTTCCTTGAAAAATTCTAACTCATACCTAAATCCATTAGAAAAATATTTTCTAAAAAAACTAATTTTTAAAATTACAATGAAGGCTTGAAATATTTTTTAAAACCATTTTAAGAATTATAAATTAAGCATCAAAAAATTTGAAAAACATTTTCCTTGAAAAAACATTTAAAAAATATAACTAAATATTGAAAATGTATTGAAATCCAATTCATTGAAAATAATTTCAAATCATATAAATAAGGATAGAATACATTTCGAAATCAATTTTCTTAGAAAAACTATAAAAGCATCTAGATAAAAACTTGAAAACAATTTTCATTTAAAATTACATTTAAAAAATTTTCTTAAAATTTATCCATTTAAAAAATCAAACTAAAGAATCAATGAAATGATGGTGGGTAAATCCGTACAATCCATATGAGGTAAAAAACATCCTTTTAGCACTACAAATAGGTTAAAAAATGACTCATTAGAAAAGTGAAAAGACGATTACTTTAAAAAAAATTGGTAAAAGAAAAAATGGTTAAAAATTTTGTTTAATGATAAAAGGATATCAATATAATATTCTTGTATTCCCTTTTTAGTGAACTTGGTTTTCTTGTAAAATAGATTTCTGAACTCTGTGAGGGTAAAGATAGAACTTCTTAAAAACAATTTCTTAACTATATTATGTTCCAATATGTGGATGAAATGGAACCAATATATGAATAAATAATTAATTTCCATAGGAGAAGACAAATTCTTGAATTCCATTGATATATGAATCCTAATATTTCCTCAAAAGAATCATAAACATAAATAATCATGAAATGTAGTGGGATTGTCTCAATTAATTCTTATAACTTGGTAAAATTGGATTGTACTCTACATGTAAGTAAAATTAATTTACATGACACATAAAATAGAATTAAACGAAATAAATTCATTATATAACACAAAAATGGAATTATTTACATATGAAGGATAATTTATGTGCATAACAAAACACGAGCCTCAAAGACGGAAAATTGAGGAAAAACTATTTCACAAATTTGGTGACTCTTGAAACATAATAAACTTGAAAGAAATATCATAAAATGAATATTTTAATAAATATACATTTATTTTTATGATACCGAAAATATAATCATGTTAAATATATTCGCCACACAATAATGTAAAGAGTTGTTAACATACCATGTATATCACGAAAATAAAAAGTGAGATGAAATCCCTATACCATGTGTCATAACTCTCATCATACTCATTCAAAGCACCAGTATATTGAATATAAATTTATTATAAATCTTTTAAATACTCATAATCTATTCTATAATACCATATATGTTTTCATTAGGACCTTATCTTACCCTCTATTTAACCATCCTATGTTATGGATTCACTTTGGATAATATTTTCTTTGTTCTTTGCATGTGTCTTTATTTGTTTTATCATTAGTCCTTATACTAATACCCAGATTATAGAATGAAAAAATTGATATAAATATCACATATATACATTAAATTGTATTATAATAATCTATATAATGTATAATTATTAAGTGGAATACACCATTCATAGAGACAGTAAGCCCAACGTATGCATGGATATTGTTTCTGTTTTTACTGTTATATTGAAAGATAGAAGAAATGAAATATATGTATATATGTATCTAATATAACTAATTTAGAAATATAATGTTATATATATCATATAATTTCACTAAAACCAACCTTAATTAATTACATCTAGTGTGAGAATTAATCTCTTATCATTGAGGGAGCGGTAGTCCACACTCCCTCAAATGAATATATCGTATTTACAACAAATAGAAAGTAAAAATAAATGTGTTTTAAATAAAATAAATAATTATAAATAAAAAATAGATAATATAAATATATATATTTATACTCAATTATTCCATAATAATTTCCTCCATGAGAGGCGTTAAAGAAAATTGAATATTATCATTTTCTGAGGTGAAAGTTCATCGAACTGATAAATAGAATGTTCATTACCCAATATATGGGGGTGTCTGTATGTGTAATTTTATACCATATCATAAAATTCCAACAATTATTAGGATACTGGTGTTTTTATCCTATCATGTGATAATGTTGGTGGAGGGTTGGAGAAGAAAAATAAATGAAAGGAATTTATAGAGAAGGTGTAACCTCTTAATCGGGATACTCCTTTTGGTTTATGCCAAAAGGCATCCTTGGAAGAAATTTTCCACAATGTGATTATTAATGGAGGAAGGTATAGTTTTTTGGAAGTCTATTGGGAATATATTTTTATAATCTATGTGGTTTGAGTGGTGTGAAGAAGAGGGATAGGTGGTGGACCTGTTAAAGAAAGGGAAACGACACACCTAGCATTTATTTAAGAATGTTAGGTGTACCAATTTTTTTACCAAGAAAAAGTAAAAAAAACCAATAAAACTAAATAATGGATGGTTAATGGAAGAATAATGTATATAAAAAGGATTTTGGACATGTTTCTAGGTCATTTTGGATCCTAAATTGTAGTTTTAGTCTTTAGGTATGCTTATTTTTACCTTAACTGATGTAATTAATTATAATAACATTCACTAATAATGCTAGAAAAAAACTATGTTGAACTTATTAGATATATTAAATTACTATTATTACAAATATTTAATCCATTTTTTTTAATTCCAATAACTATAGGGGTGGAAATGAATTTGAAATGAATCTAGCTGAGGGGAGAATAGTGTGGGTTTTTATTATAAAAAATGATCAAAAGTTTTCAATGTTTTTCTATCCAAACGAATATGAAATGGGTTCCAAAGACAAAAATTGGATTGATTGATAAAATTATTATATTGTAAATATTTTAAAACAATATAAAATATAATATATCATAACAAATAAATTAGATAATAATATTGTTTTTGATTAAAATATAATATTTTCAACTATTCATTAAAAAATCAAACTCTATAGAAAAAAAATCCTAACCTATTTTTTATGTTTTTATTCCATATATACTTTTTATTTTTACTTATTAAATCCAAATAAGGTTGGAAAAGTGGATTTAAAATCAGTTCTCCATTAAAATATTTTAGAACTACCTTTATAAAAAAATATAGGCTTTTGTGCAAAAAATTAGGTTTATTCTTATCTTATGTCTATCTAATCTGTCGGATGGATACTAAAAATATTTGATTGAATATATAAAATATATATTAGGTTAATATTACTCAATAACTATAATTAATTTAATTTATTAGGGTACAACAGCTTTGTGACCATAAAAATATTAATATTTTCCATTATATTCAATCGATTTTCATATTCATTTCTAATTAATTGATAACTTATAAAATCATATTATTTTTTGGTAAAACATATATTTTTAGAAATTATTTAATATTTTTCATAATCACTAATTAACTGCTATGTTATATCTTATTATATTAAATAATAATGTTCTAATAATATATTTTTGTTTGGTAAAACTCGGGCATGCATGTTACGCATGCTGTCAAGGAAATTAAATGCTAGTTGTAACACAAGACAGCCATGGAGTTCAGTGTAGAGAAAAATAAAGTATATGTTGTGTGTAGTGAATGATTAAATTGTTGTAACATATAACATAAGACAGATAGATTGATTTATTATAAAGTAAACTATTTTCAGTTTTATGTAAAATGAAAAATATCGAAAAGGATAAATTAATTCTAAAAAATAATTTCACAATATCTCAGGGTGTTACATTCAACCACCTTTAAAGTTAATATTTCCCTAAAAATGAATTTTTTATCAATGGTTTAATACATGAAATTTTCATTCATATAAATCCACGTCATAAAAATAGATGTTAAAACTTCCATTAAAATAGAATGTTGGAACCATAACAGACATCTAAAGTAACAAATAATTGTGTTTCAAAATAGGATGACATAGGTTGGGAGTGAATATAGGACACAGAGGAAAAAAAATAAATATTTATCGCGAGTAATAGAGTTCATAAATCAAAAACATGTTAATGATAAAATAAAATTGGAGGGCCTCAAATTCATAAATATGTGATTTTTTAAAAATCCATTGGTTTAACAGAATTTATGTATTAGGACAACACATTTTGTTTTGAATGTTATCCTACTGTTGTGTAATTTTTTTATTGAACATGAATATAAGTAACTATTCTTTCATGATATATTTTATATAAAAAATACATTCTTTACTTTTGATTTTATCAATTTCTTATTCATCCATTACATTATGTAACAGATGTCGAGAAATTAACTTTGACGCCTTATGTGAAAAATACACATCTAGTATATATTAAAACCCATAAAATAATGAAAAATATAACTATTTATCTATAAATATTCTTATAAATAAATATGGTAATACATTAATCTCGAAAAAAGTAACCCAACTATTTCATCATAAATAGTTTGTCATCAATAATAATTATACATTAACCAGTACATCAGGTAGGCTAGTGGTAGGAATGAAAACCATATCCTCCATCTGTGAAGTTTTCAAGACTTGTGGCCTTTCCAGACATGATTTTTTACCACCTAACATACATGATTCCATTTTCTGAAATCATACAAATAAAATATACATAAATAAATAATATAAGAATCCTTGCAATATTTTTAATCACTAAGTATCCTTTTAACCCTGGTTTTCAATATAAACTCTGTTCATAAATACTTCATCTGAAGATTAACTAAAATTTTCACAAACGTTTAACCTTATAAATGTTCTCAAAGATGAAAATCCAATATTTTAGAAAATGAGTCATGAAATTGTCACAACATTGATCCCCCATATATCAGAAAATATCTCTTAGTTGTCACATTCCAAACATGTGAATACCATCGCAGTAAATTCTCTTAGAACAAGGTAAAAACCAGAATTACCATAAATACTTCTGGAAAACATGCATCATTTCTTATTCCATATATTAACTAATATATTCCATAAATACAAGTATTCTTAAACTTCATCAATTATAGAATAAACTACTTTTCAACAAGGCATTGATTAGTTCCAAGGTAATATGTACCGACCAATTTACTTATTCATATACCATATATATTTTTACAAACAACATTGTCATAATATAAGGAACATATTAAGGGTTATAATTCCTTTAATCATGTGTTTATCATGGACATCACTAGGAAATTATATCCCATTTATATTCTCTCAAAACTATTTAACATGTTCCTATAAATCAATTCCAAAAAAACTTAAATTCAACTATACTAATATATTTCACATTTCATATAACTTTCATCTTGAATCCAAACACATAATAGATTTTATTATTCCACTTCATCCTTATTCCATTAGTAAGGATATCACATCCTGTTACACAATACCTCTTTCCTTACACATTTAATATTTAATCACTTCATCAAAAAGAATTGTGACCATTACTCATACCACCTTCCTGATCCTCTTTGGAATCCTTTTTATTTGGACATTGTGTTTCAAAAGGACAGTTTATTCAACACTTTAAACACTTAACCGTTTATGATGTCATGTGATGCCGATATTCTAATCTATTTTGTTGAATGAACTCATCATTTTCGCTTTAAGTTACATGATCAATTTCCTTATTTTCCACAGTCAAAACATCTTCCTATTCTTCCAAGACATTCTACTAAGGTGAATCCTTCCATATTCATGACATGAAGAAAACTGAGTCTTATTTCATTCATGGTCTCTATTACCTGAAGTCACAAGCTCTTTCTTTCATTTTCTAGGATATTCGGAGTGTTGGCTAAGTTAAACATTGTTAATCATGTTCCATGAAAACTAATTAGGAAGATCACAACATCTATCACTCTAGTGATCATCCCAATTGACTTCTCATCAAAAAAATCATCCATCACAATCAATGTTATACTAGTTCCTTTTGGTTCCCTCTATTGTCTAAAACTAAAAGCATAATGTGAGCATTACTTATCGAAGTAGAAAACCACATAGTTATGAAAATAATTACTTATATTATTTCTAAATCATGATACATTACTTATTATTTGACACTATAGGTTAATTATAGGTTATTTTTAAACATCGTATAATTAAATCCTTCATGATGGTTCAAGATGAGTTTGTGAATTCCCAAATATTAACCTCTGACAGTGTTGCAAGGACCATTGTAGTGTACCAGATTACCCCAAGTTAGGCATAGAATATCTTTTCAAAGTTTTTAAACCCTAGTTACATCAATGCTAGAGCCCCATCAACATGTTGTATTCATACATGGATGTATTTCTTGGAAACCGCTCACTCTATCCTTTACTAAAATTGCAAGACATTTTCATTGATATTGAATCATATTTATACATATCTTTAGACACATCCCTAAAAATATCCTTAGAAATACACCTAAGTATATCACTAAATGATTCTCATCCTTGGTTCCAAATTTTGACTAAACCATTCCTTTGATACCAACTATAGTGACCCAGGCGTAACATACAAGGATATTACACCATTTTAGATTAGTATTCAGTAAATTAATATAATATATTCCTTGTGACCATAATTGTTTAATTTCTTTGGAATCATGGAAAAAAAATATTCCATCCTGGAGGAAAATATTAGAAATCTCCCATAAATATCTTCAACATTATTAATTCTACATTAACCTTGACATCATAACCTGGGGAAAGAAAATACAAGAATGGGGAGCTAAGATTCTCAGTAAGGTTAAATAAAGGAAATGTGTAAAAATTACATGAACAACTGGAAAGGAACATGGGAATAAAATTTTAAGATCATACACATAATATTAGATATCATAATAATGATTGGAAATTAATAGTACTAGGATCATTATATAATTAAGAGCATAAGTCATGAAAACACAAAATAGTAATAAAACAAGGAATTGTGGTAGACAAATAATAATATAATATGATTTAGGTAATAGCCCTAGAATCACATCAAAGACCGTCCTGGTATTTTGATGTCACCCCCATAAAATCTTGGTAGTCATGGTTCACTCCCATGGATAACTTCTAAGCATGAGTTTACTTCTCATGCTATCTTAGTAGTCTTGGTTCACTCCCATGGTCATCCTAGTAGTTGAGGTTCATTCCTAAAACCATCTTAGACTATCTCATGAGATATAAATCTTTACCCAATGTGTGTGGGGGATATAGGTCTCACATTTTTTATAATGAAATAATCAATATAGGTGTCACAAGATCCCAAATAATCATCTCATAAACCATGAAATGTAATGGGTTTTATAAAAATTTAATCATATGATAACCTATAGAAAACGACAAGATTTATAATTATTGATTCATATGAATTACATATGAAAGGGAAATCTATTTCAAAAAAATATAAACCGTGAAAGAGAAATGGATTTCATAAACATTTAACCCATGAATGAGAAACAGATATCATTAACATATAATCCCGGAAATAGAAATTATTTTCATACACCTAAAACCCATGAAAGTGAAATAGGTTTCATAAAGAACAAGACATTAATCATAAACCATTCATTGAATGAATATTAATGGAACCTCTAGATAATTTCTATGAAGGGCATGAGTAATATCAACATATAATATCTTAGATGGAAAATTATTTTGACATATCATTCAATAACATTTTTTGAGAAAAATATCCTTCCTTCCTTAAAAATGTCTTCTTAATACATAAACCCATTTAGTATTAATTTTCATAAAAAATACCTTTGAAACTTATAAATAAAACATGAAATCTTATTGAAAACCTTTTTCCATTAAAAAATAAATAATAAGATTCAAAAAAATTGGAAAACATTTTTATTTTGATTACACTTTAAAAACATATAATGAAAACATCTAAATGTTTTGAAACCCTCTTTACAATAAAAAAATTTAAATAACCATTAAAAAGTTTGGAAAATCATTTCCTTTAAATAATTTCAAAACGTATAAATAATTATTGAATAAATGTTTTCTAAAAAATACATTAAAAATATATATAAAAATTAAAATCATTTTGAAAAAATCTTTCTTTTAAAACTGATGTTAAATCCACTTTCTTTAAAATTATCCATTTATAAAATTAAAATTATTCATCAATGAAATTACTGTGTGTAAATCCATACATGTCATATGTAGTAAAAACATTCCTTTTTCCCGATAGAAAGGTTATAAAATGCCTCATTCAGAATGAAACAGGAAGATTCCTTTGAAAACGTTGGTAAAAGAAATAAAGGGTCTAAGTTTATTTTAATGATAATTGGAGATTGGTTGAATATTTTGTGAAACCCTGTTTAGAAAATATGGTATTAAAGGAACAAATATTTCTGATTGAAGAGAGGGTAAAGTCATGCTTTCTTAAAAACGCATTATTAGCAGTATTATGTTCCACATAGTGGAAACAATGGTACCAATATATTCAAAAATCATTAATCACCAAAGTAAATGAAATGAAATGAATGTTCTGGAGATATAGATCACAATATTTCATGAGAGGAAGAATAAAAATAATTAATCTTGAAAAGCGATGAGATTGTCTTAGTGAACTCTTATAACATGGTAACATGGGATGATACTCTAAATGAAAGAAAAAAAAATTACATGACACTTAAAATATCATGAAAAGAATTAGATTCATGATATAACTTATAAAATGGATGTATATACATCTTTAAATATAATTTAGGTGCAAAATAAAATATGAGTCTCAAAGAAGGAAAATTGTGACCAAACTATTTCATCAAATTGGTATCTTTTGAAATGAAAACCTCCTGAAAGAAATATCATAAAATGGATATGTTAATACCCATAAACTTATGTATGAGATAAAAAGTATAAAATCATGAGTAGTACATAGACCACAAAAAAAAAAGGAAAGTGTGGATAACATAGATTTTATCTCATGGAAATAAAAATTGAGATGAAATCCACTTAACTTGTGTCTTGACTCTTGTCACACTCATTAAAACCACCTTAATAATCAAAATAAATTTATTATACATATTTTAAAGAAACTTATTATTCTATATAATACCATATTTTTTTGATTATGACCGTATATTACCCACTTATTAATTATTCTGTGTAAAGGATTCACTTCAAATAATATTTTCTTTTTTCTTCACATTTGTCTTCATTTTTTATATAGTTGGTCCATATACATATATTATGATTCCAGAAAGTAAAACATTATATAAATATTATTTATATCTACTTTATATTTATTATAATAATATATAAAATATAGATGTATGAAATGGAATACACAGTTAATGGAGATGGAAAGTCGTACATACACATAAACATTATTTCTGTTTTTATTGTCATATTGAATGAAAGAATGAAACTTAAATATATGTATATATGTAAATAATAACATTAATGATTCATTATAATGTTATATATATCATTTAATTTTACATAATCCATCCTAAATAAATTCCATTTTATGTGTGAATGAATCGCATCGTTTTGAGGGGGAGTAGTCCACACTTCCTTAAATGAAACAATATATTTACACCAAATAGAATGTAAAAAAAGATATATGTTTTAAAAGGAACCAAAGAAAAATAATATATAATTAATATTATATTAATTATATATATAAATAGTGTTCTATGACAATTTACACCATGAGAGGCAGTAATGAAAATTGAACAATCATCATTTAGTGAGGTGAAAGTTCACCGTACACATAAATAGTAATCGTGTTACCCATTCGATGGGGGTGTGTAACAGTTGGTAAAACCCTCATCATAAAAATCAAAATATATTTATGATACATTTCTTGTTATACAATCTTGGACTAAATTGAGTAGAGGGGGGAGAAGGAAAATAAAACAATGTACCTTGAGGGAAGGTGTTACCTATAAATCGGGTCACTCCTTTCTGTTTTGGAAAACAAGTTTCCATGGATGGCTTTCTACCCAATGGGATGCTTCCAAGAGGAAGTGATGGATGTTGGGAAGTGGATTGGACAGATCATGGCCAATCCTAAGTGGTTTTATTTGCATGTAGAAGAGGGAGATGTGGTGGCCTTTTATAGGTAAGGGAAAGGACACACATAGAATTTTTTTTAAAACTCTCGTGTATCCACATTTTAACATAAAAATGGTTATAAAAAAAAACAAAAGTAAATAATGGAATTTTCATGGTTGATTAATCACCATTCTATTGGTGGTGGAACAATTTATATATCATTTTCGTTCTTAAATTTAAGGTTTAGTCCTTAGTTATCTATAATATTACCTTAACCGTTGTAATTATTTTTAATTACTTTCAATAATCATTTTGGACAAAAAATAAATTTAAATTTACAGACATTATAAATTATTATGATTAAAAATATGGAATCCATTTTTCAAAATTCAAATCATGGGAGTGGTGGAAAATAATTTAAAATTAATCCTCCTGATGGGACGACACTGGGATTTTACTACTGAAATCATATTGTATTTCCACAAAAAAACGTCCAAAAAATTAAAAATAAACACATGGGAAGAGTAAAACAAATTATTAGTGTGTATGAATGAAATTAATACCATGTTTGGTGGCCTCTATAAGATTTACACCCTCTGTCGTAAGAGCATTCATGTTGGGGAAACAAAAAATCATCCCATTATTCCACACTTTGGAGGCTAAGAAATATTCTTCCTTGTCCCCTCCCTCCATGTGTGAAGAAAATTAATATGATTACCCAAATACCACAAAATATTTGAATAATAATGAGGTCAACCAGGGTATGATAAATGTTCCACGAATAGAATTGTGTAGAGTGATGAAATCCATTTCCCCCTCCATGAAATTGATATTATCCTTCTACCATAATTGAATTCCTATTAGCATCGCCATATCCACTACCTGAAGCGAGTACCTATTGCCAATAGATACTTAGAAATCTAGGGAAACAACCCCCCACTAATCCCACACCATGCCACCTCCCCTCGTAATTCCTAAGTTGAATGATCCATTACGGTCCAGTTCTAAGCTGGATATAAGAGGTTTCTAGCTGACTGAATGCCCCCTTTTAGTGTAGTGGTTGGATGAAACATGAGGCCAACTTTCAAGAATTAGTCTGAGAGATGTGAAATCAGCCTGATTCTTATAGAGGGATATCAAGTCAACCTAGAGCATATTTTTCTTAACAGTAATAGTCCAAGCCCAACATTGAACTCCTTAAATCCGAGCACTATTTCATGTCTCCCAGATGCTCCTGCATACCACTACAAGAATAATAACTCTATACTTCCATTCCATACCCTCTATACCATCTCCTATGAACCATCAATACATTAAACGTTTTCCGTACTCATGTGGACTACATATTCCTGAGAATTCCTTGAGTATTGTCTAGACTATGTGCACCAAGTCTCCTTCAATGACCAGGTGGTATGCGTTCTCCTCTATTTGGTTTCTGCATTAGAGATATCTAGACATAGTGTGGATGAAAAGACTCTTGATATTATCCTTGGTTGGAAAGACTCAGTTCAACATACTCTATTTGAGGAAGTTGGACTTCATTGTGGCCTTCGTACACTAGAATATATCACCCCATCTATCCTCAATCTTAGGAACCAGTGACACCCATTGGAAGTCATTCACCATGAAGCCCCAAGAAGAACATTCTGTAAAAATACACAATTTTGTATCATTATTCAGCTCAATTAGGTTAAATAATTAAAACTAGTATTTTTCCAAGGTTTCTCTGATGACGGTTGGGTGTGGGGAAGGTCTTCTGGATGAGATGATAGGGACTGGACAACCCAAATACTTGAGCCTCAAACCATCCCAATTGTTGGACCAAAATGATATATCCCCTCTTCCTGCTATTTAGAGGGTTTGATACTGGAGTAGTTTGATATTTGGCCGAATTACTGACCATATAGGGGCCTCCAATTTTCATGGTTGATCCACTTATTCTCTTCCCTTCCAGGAATCTTCCATATATAGTTCATCCCTCTATGACCTCCTAGGTAACGTCATCTTCATTCCAAGAAGAATGTATGAGTGGTTCTTAAAATTAATACCTCCCCCCTCATAGGCCTATCAATGTTTCCCCATGAGTCTCAGTGGATCTTTCCTTCTGAATAAGAATCCCTGATGAATATAGATTGCAACATATCAATGTGTTTTATTAATTTTTTCAGCACATTTTTAGTCAATGTGGAATTGATCAGAATGGAACAAAGGACACTATTCTATAGATTAATTCTTCCCCTAAATTAGAGTAACATGTTCATCTATTTTCACATCCTCATAATGATTCTATCAATAATTCTATCGAAATTTTATATTCACGACCTAGATGAAAAAATATATACACCCTAGTAATCCACAGGGAAGAACCTCCTCTGTATGTCTAGATCATTAATAAACGTTAATGATCTTATGACTAGGAATCTCTTGGATAGATAAAGTATACTTTTAGATCTGTTTATAATCTATCCTGTCCACTTATAGTAATCATTAATGATATTTTTTATTCCGTACTCTAATTTCCTATTTGAATTAGCATATATAATGGTGTCATACACAAACATTAGGTAGGAGACGGTGCTTGTACGGTTCCTGTAATGGTAAGGAAACACCCTTACCCTAAGGATTAACCTGTTGATGAGATGAATGAGGAAATATTATGAAATATTAGTTAAAGTTGTAGAGAGTGGGTATCATTTTCTTAGACTTTAGATAGTTTTAATGAAACCAATGTCCCCCCTAGAAGGAAACTGATAGGGAAGTGGTGTTGAAGAACCTAAACAGAAAGTCAGTGGCCCAATGAGAGAATCCTATTTTGGTAAGAATTTTTATAATAAAATTATGATCCACCAAATCATAGGCTTTTTCCATGTCCAACTTATTTCTTGGTTTAATCTTAGAACCATAGGGTTGATATCACTAATAATTCTTAGCCAAACTTATTAGGTCCTAAAATATTACTCCCTTTATCAAAATTTTATTGTTCCTCTGAAATCCAAAGTAGGAGGAAATATGAAATTATACTATTAATCACCCCTATGAACTCTTTGTTTTGTAAATTATGATTCTTAAACAATGATTGTGTTGCAAGGCTGATAGGTTCATTATCCTTGGTATCAACCAAAGTGTGGTGGCACTTGAAACCCAAGGAAGACATTCCCATTTGATAAAAAATCCTAGACAGAAGCTAGAAAATCATTTTTATTAAACTCCCTTGAGGATCTATAGAAGGAACCTAGGAAACCATCGTTACCCAATGCACTCTTTGGCCTTAGACCTGTCATGGCCTCAAAAATATCCTCTTCATTAAGTATGTATTCAAAATAGAAATTATCATCTAAAGTCACTTGGAGCGGAACCACCTCATGAAATGATTCTGAATCATGAGGGTACGTGCCTACCCTACAAAAACTGGGACCTACCAAAATTGCATTAAAATTTGACCATTAAATATATCCAACCACATAATTATCAACTATATGGGTTCTATACTCCATCCATATTTTATATCTAATAGTCGGCCTCTTCCCTTTGATACGGGTTTGAAAAAAAGTCATATTCTTGTCCCCCCTTGTAAACATTTAACTCTTGATTGATTTCATGAAGACCAATCCTATATTAAAAGTTTATCTGTTACTTTTCATTTCTTACAAAAAATTAATATAATCACCTACATCATTCCAAAATCATTCGAGACAGATTTCAATATGTTTAATTTCTTCCTTGGATTCCATCTTGTCATGATTGTGGGGGGATGATTTTTTATCCATGATTGAAGATATGATTAAATATTTTGGAGTTTTTTTGTGAAGACTAAGCCAACCTACTCCCTAAATTAATATTCTAAACGAATCACTCACTGTCTTATGATAACTAGGGATATTGAACTATTTATGAGAGAATGAAAATTGGGTACCTCCTTTCTCCCTTACAAACAAAGCAACTGATATAGTTGATTTTTCAGAAAGGCAACAGATGAAGTGTGATACCATTGCATCTAGAAAGTCAGAGATGGCTTGGTTATTGGCCAAGAATCAGTTGAAGTGGCACCAATAATAGAGGCTCCCCCTTTGGTTATTTCACCACATAAATGGGTTTCCATTATACCCCAAATCATGTAGTCTACACCTGTCCATGGAGGATAAAAACGCACTGCTGGATTTCCTTGGGAATTCACCTCTCCATTTATTCTTCTTTATATCACCAAAAATGATGAAATCCCAAATAACAAGCCATGGGGATCCCCCTAGTATAAGCACTCGTGATCATTCCATAAGAAATATTTTACAGGGGAATCACAACTTCCATAAACAAATGTGAATAATAAAGAATCATCACCGATAGAGGTATTAGTATTGATAAACTGATCAGAGGCACCGATGAGATCCACATAGTTGTTAAAATTATATAATAACCAATTTTCTGGTACTAGGGATTAACCTACAGACATTTGAACATCTTTATCATAGGTTAAAATGTTGAAATATTTTAGAGTCTTTGGTTGTGCTCCAGTATTGAAACTAAATATATAATAATATATTGAACATCATTGATAATGATTTCTGACATTACCCTCACACCCAGGCCCCTAGAGTTCCATATCAACATAGTAATCATGGGAAAAGGACACACCTAGAATTTTCCCCATGTGTCATGGAACTCTAATTCTATGAAGATGATATAGATGTGTATATCTTAGACTATGATATTTTGTGCATTCACATGGACATAATCAATGGAGAAGAAACACTACAATAAGGGAGTACATGAATCAAGAGGGGGAGTTCCTCATCACTCATTGGTCTAGGAAGGGTGGAAGAGAAGGAAATTAATATATGGAAGAAGCTTTCAAGCATAGAGTAGGAGATGAGGAACCCGAATGTCCAACTAAATTTGGATGATCATCAATGGACTCTAACTAGGTTCGTTGATTTAAGATAGAAACCATTTTAATATCAATAGAATTAGCACGTTTGAATGATGGGGTACTAATAACCACCACATCTTTAAATCCCTTGATCGTGAGTAATAAGGAGTTGTGGCACAGTTGAGCTACATGCTATAGCCATACCTCAATCCCATGACCTATGAAGAACGTTGCACACTAGGGAGAGTCATCCAAAGATGGAACCACAACTTTTGGTTTAAATTGAATAAGTTGTAAACAAGGATGCCCCTCGCTGCCTAGGGGATGAAGAGAAAAAGCCTATGGAGTTCCCAGGAGGCCCAACATAGATCCATCTAAATGATATATTAGTTTTCTTTCCCACACCCCATCCTGTCGAACTGAGATGTGCTTCTCTAGATAAAAAGAGGACACTAAAGCCTCTACAAAAAAAAATTGGGCTAACATTCAAACCAAAACCATTATGAACCAACCAAAGATGCTAGAAAACTAGTAGTGAATGACCATGAAACATGAAATTCCATAAAATCATGGTAAGGGTGGGTATGAAATATATTGAGACCAATCTAACAAGCCTTCAACATAGAGATGAATCATATTTAGAAGAGGATCAGAAACATCCATAACCACATAGATCATGGAAACCACTCCCACATCTATGCTTACGATGCTCTCCACCAAATAGAGTTAACACCAATCAAATCTTTAATAGCTCTGTGAAATGATAGGTTCTAGAAGGGTAGTGGAAGCACTAGAAGACTGATCCAAACTGCTATAAGAGGTTCCATTATAAATCCCACTAGCATCTTCAATGGGAAACTATACAGTGTTAAAGGTCCCAGTCCAAGACTCCATGGAAGCTTATGATATTCTCAAGGGGACATGGGTGGAAATATTTGGCTCGTTCAAGCGGGATATATCGATATTCAATATTTCTTTAGATTCATGGGGCCTGGATTCCCCAACACGGATTACTTATTTCAATTAGAAATCATTATGATGGATAAATACCCAAAAAATCATTAAATATATAACAAATATATTGCATTAATGTTACTCACTATTTTTTATTAATTTAATTTATTAGGTTAAAATATCTTTTTTACCAAACAAATATTAATATTTTCATTTATATTATATATCATTTCATATTCATTTAGAATTTATTGACAACCGATGAATTCATCTTATATTTAGGTAAACCATATATTTTATAAATTATTTAATATTGTTCATAATGGTTAATTTAACTGCTTTGTATTATCTTATTATATTAAATAAATATATTTTAATAATATATTATTTTTTGGTAAATCATGGTCATGTGTGTTTCAAAAGTCATTGAGTAAATTCATTATTCCGTGTAACGCAAGCTAACCATAGTGTTTAGTGTTGACAAATCTAAAAGTTTTGTTTTGTGTAGTGTATGATTAAAAAAGTGTTGCTGATAACACCAGCCAAACATAGTGATTTAATATAAAATTATCTATTTTTAGTGTTTCATAAAATGAGAAATATCCCAATGCTTAAATTAATTTTAAAAAAAATAATTCATAAAATTTTAGGGTGTTAGGGATACATACATAAAAAATTATTCTTAAATTATGGTAGGGGATGTTTATGCATTTCATGTTTATTGTGAACAGATAATGCTCACACATTTGAGATTTAGGCTTAAACTACGAGATACCTATAAATATGAATCTCACATATCTATTAATTAATCATCATGAAGATATGAGTCATACTAAAATAGATGGAATTCATGTTTACACACTATATTTTATCTTCAATATGAAGCATTTGAAATTATCCTTATTGTGAGAATGATTATTCTTATTCATAATGAAAATTCTCAAATCTAAACCCAAAGAAAATTCTAGATTCATTATAAACAATACCTATATCAATTCAAAAAGTCTCAAGATCAATTTCAAAAAACTCAAATAAATACTCTTCATAGATTCAATCAACATCTATGAAAACTCTAATTATTCTCAACCATGATTGAAACAAAATGGAAACCATTATAAATTCCGTGATTATAACACATATAAATTACATGGCCAACATTATTAGTAAGAACATTACCCAAATAACAATAATATTTTATATAACACATATTGTGAAAAAATATATTAGGGCCTTTACAACTAAATCCCACTAACATAGTCACCAATCAGAATATCACACATTAAGATGGAAATCGTCCTCATAACCTCCTACTAAAAACTATATCAACTGTATAGAGACATAATAATGGATATTATCCATAAGGATCCTCCATCAGATCATCTCAACCATATATCTATATCATAACGACATCAATAAACTATGTGTTATATTCTTTATTTTTCTATCACACTATCCCACTCACCCTTTAGTTGTTTGGTTACACTTGATAATATTTCCCCTAGGTGGTGGTTATATAGTAATTGAAATTAAATAACAAGAATAATATGAAAATTCAATGAGCGTTAACTCATAATGATATTTCCTTTGATTGGGATTATTTTAGTAATATTATAATCATATTAAACAAATAATTCTCATATAATTATGAAAAACACACTATCTTGTACTTATGGAATATAAATTAACCAGTTTAAATGACTCCCAAATAATATATTTTCAATACAACCCTTGAAGGAACCACTATAGAAAAATGTATCTTACTATCACCCTCTACATAGGTAGGTTGAAGCAAACTAAAATCTACATTTCATATATAGTATTTTTGAAATGATTAATGGTATCAAATAATTCAATATCACAAGAACTAGGAATAGATATAGTATGATCCATTTCAAAAAGAATATTCTAAATATAAATGTTTTTTGGAGTGAATCATAATTTATATAACACCTTTAAAAACTATTATACATTATATGGATACCTTAAAAATATATAATATTCTATGTGTCACACCTCGATCATGATTTTTTAATTATTTAATTATATCTAGTTTTTTCATTGAATTTCAGGTTGAACTCATTTTAAAATATTAAATCTTTTGGGTCTCCTGTAAACGTGCATGGCTAGCGCACGATTGGCCAACCGTGCGGCAAAATCACGCGCTATTCTTTAGGATTTTGTAAAAATAAAGGAATATGGAAAAAATGTTTTAATATAAATAATAATAGTGATAATATTATTATTTTGATTATTATTTGGATTATTATTATTATTTTTTAAGTTATTAATAATATTATTATTGTTATTATTATTATTATTTCTTGTTTTTTTAAACACTTTTCTTCTCCCCACCCCCATCACCCATGCGACACGCAACCCGCTCCCCATTTCCACTAGCCGAAGATTTCAACGCACACCCCTGCCCTATCCCGCTTATTCTTCCCCCATCTGGATGAGGGCCCTATGGTGAACCTCCCTCCTTCCTCCGGCCTGGTGACCCTTCGGTCAACCTCCCTCCAGTGAGCCACCACCAGCGCCCCACTCTCCCTCCCTTGCTTCCCCAACCACGCGCCTCCCTCCCGTTGAGCCCACCTCCTCGCTTGCGGACCGTCTAGCTGCACTGATGACATCCTCCCCCGATCTCGCTGTTGTCTCCATCATCATCATGGGAGTAGGTCGTCGCTACCTTTATCGGTGAGACCTCTCCCTCCCTCTATATTCTTTATTTGGCCAATTTTTTTCTCTGTGCCACCTTATTTCATTCTTTTGAACCCAAGATCGTTAGGTGTGCATTTGATTCCCAGTTTTCTCCTAGTCTAGGTTGGTGCAGATGGTCTCTTGGGGCCCTTCAGAGCGTGTCCTGACACCCACCACCGAAGGTGAGGAAGTTCGATGTGTTTCAGTCCATCTCGGTTCTTCGGTCTCCATTTGAGGTGAGGATCATCTTTTTGGAATGTGTGATTTGGTTTGTTTTTTATTCAATTTATTCGATAATTTTTTTTTCGGTTTTGCATTAGACACCTTATTGTGTGATTTTCGTGCGACAGGAGATTCGTGCTTTTTTTTGTGAAGTTGTCTATACCGAGGTTGGTGGTTCAACATTCAAATGAAATTTGTGGAATTACTTAACTTGTTTAATTAATTTATCAGGTTCTTTAATTAGTTAGTTTTGTAAAAATTTGGTTTTCCATGAAGTTATCATGTGTTGGATTTTTTTAGTTGCTTGTTCATATGGAACAGAGAGTGTTCATGATGAAAACCCATGTTTAGTATTTTATTAGTGTTTTATTGTGTTGCGCAAGTGTTATAAATTCTATTTTGTCATGTGATTGGTGTGCGTTTGGATTTAGAATAAGTTTTTGAGTGGGTGTTTGTGTTGAAATCCTTGTTATACCTATTGGAGTTGCTTCATAAAATTTTTTATTTGGTTTATTAAATCTTTTAATGGGATGTTTGTTGTAAATTGAGGTGCGACCTCATATGATTTGAAATGGGGTTTTCCCTTTTATTTGAAATGAAGGATTTCTTTGCAAAATGAAACATGTTTTTGAAATAGGGTATTATCCATTTGTTATGTTCAATAAAAATCCCAATAAATGTTTTTATTGTGAAATGTACTTGAAGATTGAACTTTTGGACAATTGGGTTTTAGCATGGGTTGTCTTTATAATCGATGCTTTTCTTTAATTTCAAAAATGATGTTTGGTTTTAGAAAATGGAAATGGAGTTTACATGGATTTATGTGGCTACGACTGAAAATGGTTTTTCCATCCCTTGGAACTATGTATGAAAATTCTGATTTGTTTAGAAATGGATTTTTAAATGTTTATGAAATGAGTGAAGGCTCGGTTGGTAGTTGTGATGTGATATAGATTTCCCTAATTTAGCTCTCTTGTTGTAGATGAAAATTATGGTTTATGCGATTGATTCTTGTGTTATATTGAATGGGTGTGTCATTAGTGCAAACACTTTTGTGTTATTTTGAAACGTTTTGTAGATTTTTAGTGTCTAATTGTTTTATTGGTATATTTGTATAGAGAGTTGAACTCTGCTGTATGGTTTCAATTTGGGGGTGTCAAGAACACCTGCATGTGCACGCATAAGGTAAGACACATATATATAAATGCCCTCTTTGTACATATTACCTCATGGCATGGGGAATATGAGAAATGCAACGAGGGGTATTTATATATATATGTGTATAAATTCATTTTCATGGAAGTGTGCAGGGTCAGTTCATGTGGTCATCAAAAAATAATGTCATGTTATAGGTAGGTCCCCTACGACCATGCCTTTAATTTGAAATTCATAATTGCTTAATTACTTTAAAATTTTGCTTTACATTTATTCTATTCACAGATTCTATGAAATTTGGTTGTAGTTGTTTGAAATGACTATGCATTTGTTTTGGAAATTGAAATGAATTTCTAATGCTATCAGTCTAAAGTGACCCTCTCTTGGAAATTGATTTTTTTAGAGTATTCAAATTGGTAATATGTATTTCCAAAGGTGTTTGGCCCTTTGGCCGGTTAATGTTAAAAGTGTTCCCTTTATGTAATTAATCCAGTTTCGCATCTTAAGAATGATTTATGGAAATGAAAACCCTCTCTTGAGGCATGCCCCCTTTGGTTTTATAAAAATGATTTTAACTTTAATGTGTTATTAAGAGCCTAATTTGATGCTTATGCATTGGGTGACGTGAAAGAGGGGGAATGCACTTAAAGTGGGAGAGTGGTGGTTAGAGGTGGAATGAGTTTTAGATATAGAAATTGTTATGTACTTATATGTTTTCATGATAATGAAAACTCACCGCCACTTGAAATAGAGCACAATGGGAAACGTGGGTATCTAGATGGGTGACCAGGACTAGTACGCTTGATCACATGGTAGTGGTTCGTCCCAGTTTGTCTAGCAGGATTGACGTAACAACACTAACTAAACATATGATTTTCTGAAGGGTCGTGGTCTTCTAAGCCAGGTTTTCTGAGGGTTGTGGTCTTCTAAGCCCTATTTTTTCTAAGGGCCACGGTTTCTATGCCACGTTTTACTAAGGTACGAGGTCTCTGGGTTCCGACTTGTTCTCGCTACCTATATGGATAACCCATGGTGCTCATTTGTGATATTCTTCTTGTGATGTAACTTTCTTTTCAGTTTTTTTTATAATCGATGTCTTGTTTGTGAAAACCATATTTTAATCCAAACTGGTTTATTTTCATTTTTTTAAACGTTAATGCATGCTTGTAACCTATTTTGAAAATGTTGTGGGAGTGAAATGATTTACTTGAAAATGAAAACACATTACTTGAATTTTAAAAGAAGGAAAAACTTTATTTTATTATACCTTATTTTCAAACTGGCATGATTGGATTTCCTACTAAGGGCTGGGGCATAGGACGTGGTTACATTTTGGCATTCTTACTGAGCATATCAGTGCTCACGCCTACTTTACTTTTCAGTTTTAGGTTTCAGTCTTAGATCACTTTCAGGGGAGAGTGTATTTTACATACCGTGGTGATCCACGAGGTCACCTGAGGTATGTCACGTTTCTTTGTTTATTCCTTTTTCTGATGCCATGTTGTTCAGTTTATTTTCCTTTATTTATCTGCTTGTTTAGTTTTTGTTTATTTATCTTTGTTATGGTCCAAACCATTCCAAACTGGTTTATTTTGATGCCCAGCACTAGTTTCCAGCCCGTGGGGATCGAGAATGCCCTTCGGGCCATGTCGCAGACTAGGTCGGGCACCAGGTCGGATGATGACCCGACCTCGTTCATGACAAAATGGTATCAGAGGGAGGCCCTTGTTTTCTTGGGTTGTCAGGTAGCATGGTAATTAGGTGTATCGGAACATGAGAGGCAAGTGCGGGAATGACTTCCTGAACCCTTGCTCCTCCCGAGACTCAAGTAGCCAGAGGTAGTATGGGATTTGAGTTTTTATTTTGTCCTAGTCTGTGTGGATGATCGATGACAAGGGAAGTGATCCGGTGTTACGTGACGAGCCTGCATGGAGTAGCGACCCATGTACAGCCCGAGTGCACGGTTCATGATACTTCTTTGTGGTGGATGCCCTCTCGTAGCATGGTCTGCTAAGCCATGTTACCAGGTTGGCATAGACACTAGTCACTTATTTTTGGAAATTTTGATGTGAGTTATGTTTGACCTTTGTTTTGGTTGGTATGAGTAGATCTCAAAAATGAAAATGGATTTTTTTAAGGTGTTTTCATAAGGGAATATGATTGTTGGAGTGTAAAATGGTTTCTGAAATGGAAAACAATTTGGAATTTGGAAATGCGTTTCTTTAATGATAAGTGACATTCACAAATTGGTTGGGAAGTTGTGCTTTGTGCTAAATAGTCTGTTTTGGAAATGAGAAGTGTCATGAATTGACTCTTGGTATTCCTATGAGTGACCACATACATTGAGGTTTGCATGTGGCAAGGGGATAAATTGGTGATGTGATTATATAGGTGCTTGAGCTAGCACATGGACATGTGTGTGTAAGACTTCATGGGATACCAATGGTGTATATTTAAGTTGTTTTGTTTGCTGAAAAATGGTTTCAAAAAGGGTATTTCAAATGTTTTGAAAAGCGAGTGAGAAATATTTTAGTGTTATCTTTTTTTGTTTTTCAACCTTTTCCATGGGCTCTTGTCTTTGACATATTGAATTGTGGTCAAAACTATGGTTTGAGTTATAGCTTTCAGTTGTGATTGACGTGTAGAATTTTGATTTATAATGAATTTTCAATATGGATTCGTGCCTCTCTTTTTTTGAGTATGTTGCCCAGAAAAGCCCTAGAAGTTTCTAGTGAGCCTCTTCTAGTTGTTGGTTCTACCCAGACTCTTAGGAGAGTGGTGGAATTGAATTCTTTCCAGTTATTGTTCAGCTTCTATGGTGATCATGATCTATTTAAGGTAGAAGACTGGCTTGGTGAAATCATGGGTGTTTTTAGGTTATTGGAAACTCCCAAAGCTATGATATTCTGTGTTGGTTCGGGTCCATTAGAAGGTGCAACTTTGGATTGGTGGAGGAGATAATCCCAGCGTCGTTGCATGATGGTATGTCTTGGAAGCTGTTTAAGTCCACTCTCGCCCGATGGTTTAAAACCGAGGAAGTGAAGGCAGGGAATGTGGCAGAACTAGTGTGTGATGAGTAAGTCCAACAAGCAGTGAAGGCTACATGGGGCATTCCAAGGGGTTAATTCCATTTTATATGGAGGTAGCATCATGGAATCATTTAAATTTTCTCTTGTGTGGGGTCTTCGTCCAGGGTTCCAGGACTGTTTCTTTTTGGTGTTCGGGAAGGTTCCCCAACTGGTGACAAGAGCGAGTCGGGGGAACCTGTCTCAGACAAGTCTTATTTTCAATTCCATCATCTATTAGTTGGTACACCCCTTTGTTTGATTTTAGTGTGCTCGGTTTGGGTACTTTAAGTCTCCTTGTTATCATCCTATGAAGGCTTGCCATCAGTGTGGCCATTTGGGACAATTGGAGAAGTTCTACTAGTGGAATCATCCATCGGAGTCTTGACTGAAGGATGTCAGCTCCTAACTACAGGGAAGATGATGCTTCAAGACATCAGATCTCTAGCCATAGGTCTCAGAGTGAAGCTCTTTACACAGTCTGGAATCATTGGTTGAGGGGAACCTTGGTCTAACTTTTGTCTCCAGTGATGAAATAGGGACGAATTAAATTTCTCTAGTCAATCTCCCTCATATTTGAAGGTTCTTTTAGCTATATGAGGTGAAGAGGTCTCTTTCTCTCGTTCTGGTCTTTGTTATTTGAATACCCCACCTTCGTCTTAAAAAAAAGCATAGTGATCTTGTTTTTTTTGTAATTCGTGTAGTTGTTCCACCTCAAATATGAGCTTTGGAGTTGTCTCTTTATGGCTGTGAGTCTCAAGATGATTATCCCTCTCGTGTGGCTAGCTCCATGGGTGACCCATTCTTGTTTTAGGATATGCTCTTTTTGGAGACATATGCGTCTTGGGAAATAATGAATAGGGGTTTGGTCCACAACTCAGTTTGGGGTCTTTCATCGGTGACCCCATGTGGTGGGGGTCTGGGTTATGCAGAGAGTTTGTGGGTCGATTCGTACTTGGTTTCTTATATTGGTCGGTGATAATTGGCCTAAGATGGTTAATTCTTAATGGGTGGGAGGACCTTCCATGGATCTTGTCATGCCTTATTTGAAAGTTAGTTTGTGTGGGAATGTTGGTCTGTTTTGGTGTTTTCCTCTTTGGTTCAAGTTAGCAGTTCTTGAGTTAGCTTGTGCTGAGATCCTTGACACTGGTTGTGCTAGTTGGGTTCTTGTGATGGGAGAGAACTCTCCTCATTTCCTAATTGTTCTTCTCTTTTCAGTTTATCTCAGAGTTGTTCAGGTGTGACTGATGGAGTGAAAAGTCACATCGATTTCGTGTTTTTGCGGACCTAACTCAGTTTTAAACTAGAGTTTGATTCCACGTTTGGCTGGGAGACTTTCTGGGGGTAAAACGTTTTGTGGTGAGGAGAATTTTCACACCCCGATCATGATTTATTAATTATTTAATTATATCTAATTTTTTCATTGAATTTCGGGTCGAACTCATTTTAAAATTTTAAATATTTCGGGTCTCCTGTAAACACACATGGCTAGCGCACGATTGGCCAACCATGCGACCAAATTGTGCGCTGTTCTCCAGGATTTTGATAAAATAAAGGAATATGGAAATAAAAAATTTATTAGAAATAATAATAATTATAATATTATTATTTATATTTATATTTTGATTATTATTATTTTATTATTTTGGTTTAAGTTATTATTATTATTATTAATTCTTTGTTTTTTTAACCCTTTTCTTCTCCCCCCTCACCTATGCGACCCGCGACCCACTCCCCATTCCCCCCCCCCACATGTCGAAGCATTCAGCACACACCCCTTCCCTTTCCAGTTCGTGATTCCCCCATCTGTCCTAGGGCCCTACGGCGCACCTCCCTCCTTCCTCCGGCGTGGCAACCCTTCGGCCAACCTCCCTCTGGCGAGCCACCACCAGTGCCCCTCTCTCCCTCCCTTATTTCCCTAGCTGCGTGCCTCCCTCCCGTTGAGCCCACCTCCTCGCTTTCTGACTGGCTAGATACACCGATGATGTCCTCCCCTGAGCCCGCTGCTGTCGCCATCACCGTCCCAGGTGTAGGCCACCTCTACCTTCACCGGTGAGACCTCTCCCTCCCTCTCCATTCATCATTTGGCCAAAAAAAATTCTTTGCGCAACCTTATTGCGTTCGGCCGAACCCTTGCTCATTAGTTTTTCCTTTTATTTCCAGTTCTATCCTAGTCTAGGTTGGTGGAGATGGTCTCTTGAGGCCCTTCAGAGCGTGTCCCGACAACCGCCACCGAAGGTGAGGCAGTTCAATGTTTTTCAGTCTGTCTCAGTTCTTCGGTAACTGTTTGAGGTGAGGATTCTCTTTTTGTATTTCTTTATTTTGTTTTTTTTCAATTACTTCGATAATTTTTTTTGGGTTCGCATTGGACCCCTTGTGGTGCGATTGTCGTGCCATGGGAGATTCACGCTTTTTTTTTGCGAAGTTGTCTATACCGAAGTTGGTGGTTCCACATTCAAATGCAATTTGTTTAATTACATTACTTGTTTAATTAATTTATCATGTTCTTTAATTTGTTTGTTTTGTTCAAATTTGGTTTTCCTTGAATTTATCATGTGTTGGATTTGTTTTGTTTCTTTTTCATATGGAATGGTGTGTGTTCGTGATGAAAACCCATGATTAGTATTTTATTAGTGTTTTATTATGTTGTGCAAGTGTTATAAATCGGGTTTTTCATTTGATTGGTGTGCATTTGGATTTAGAATATGTTTTTGAGTGGGAGTTTGTGTTCAAAGCCTTGTTATACCTATTGGAGTTGCTTCATAAATTTTTTATGTGGTTTATTAAATCTTTTTTTGGGAAGTTTGTTTTAAATTGAGGTGCGACCTCATATGATTTCAAATAGGGTTTTACCTTTTATTTTAAATGGTGGATTGCTTTGCAAAATGAAACTTGGTTTCGAAATGGGGTTTTATCCATTCTTTATGTTCGATAAAAATACCAATAAATGTTTTCATTGTGAATTGCACTTGATGATTGAACTTTAGGCCAAATTGGTTTTAGCGTCTGATGTCTTTGTATTCGATGGGTTTCTTTAATTTAAAATGTGAGTTTGGTTTTATAAAATTGAAATAGATTTTCCTTGGATTTATGTGGGTACGCCTAAAAATGATTATTCCTTCCTTTGGAACTATGTATGAAAATTCATATTTGTTTAGAAATGGATTTTTAAATGTTTATGAAATGAGTGTAGGCCCGGTTGGTAGTTGGGATGTGATATTGATTTCCCTTGTTGAGCTCTCTTGTTTTAGATGACGATTATGGTTTATGTGAATTATTCTTGTGTTATATTAAATGGTTGTGTCTTTAGCACAAACTCTTATGTGTCATTTTAAAACGTTTTGTAGATTTTTAAGTGTCTAATTATTTTATTGAATTATTTGTATAGAACATTGAACTCTGCTCTATGGTTTCAAGTTTTGGGTTTCAAGAATGCCTGCATGTGCATGCATAAGGTAAGACATAAATATATAAATGCCCTCTTTGTACATATTCCCTTATGGCGCGGGGAATATGAGCAGTGCAGATAGGGGTATTTATATATATATGTATAAACGCATGTGCATGGAAGTGCGCAGGGTCAGTTCGAGTGGTCATCGACAAATAACAACATGTTTGAGGTAGGTCCATTATGCCCATGCTTTTAATTTTAATTTCATAATTTCTTGATTGTTTTAAAAGTATGCTTTAAATTTATGCTATATACACATGCTATGAAATTTGGTTGTGGTATCTTTAAATGACTATGCATTCATTTTGGAAATTGAAATGTATTTCTAATGCTATCGGTCTTAGGTGAACTTCTCTTAGCAATTGATTTTTTAGTGGTTTTAAATTGGTAATGTGTATTTCCAAAGGTGTTTGTCCTTTTGGCTGATTAATCGTAAAAGTGTTCCCTTTATGTAATTAAGATTGTTTCGCATCTTAAGAATGCTTTATGAAAAAGAAAAAACTCTCTTGAGGCACACCCCCTTTTGATTTAGAAAAATGATTTTAAGTTGAATGTGTTATTAAGAGCCTAATTTGATGCTTATGAATTATTTGACGTGAAAGAGGGGGAATGCGCATAAAGAGGGAGAGCGGTGGTGAGAGTTTGAATGAGTTTTAGATATAGAAAGTGTTATGTACTTATATGTTTGCTTGATAAAGAATACTCACCACCACTTGAAATAGATCACTATGGGAAACCTAGGTATCTTGGTGGGTGACATGGACTAGTATACTAGATCACATGGCAATGGTTCATCCCGGTTTGTCTAGCCGGATTGACACAACAACACTAACTAATCATACGAATTTCTGGGGGTTGTGGTCTTCTAAGCCACGTTTTCGAAGGGTCGTGTTCTTCTAAGCCACGTTTTGTCTGAGGGTTGTGGTTTCCAAGACATGTTTCATCGAGGTACGACGTCTCTAGGTTCCCACTTGTTCTTGCTACCTATATGGATTGCCCATGTAGCTCATTTGTGACATGCTTCTTGTGATGTAACTTTCTTTTCATTTTTTATACTCGATGTCTAATTTCTAAAAACCATATTTTAATCCAAACTGGTTTCTTTTCATTTTTTTAAACATTAATGAATTCTTGGAACCTATTTTAAAAATTACGTGGGAGTGAAATGCTTTACTTGAATTTGAAAAATCATTACATGAATTTATAAATAATGAAAAAAAATTATTTTATTATACCATATTTTCAAACTGGCTGTTGAGTTGGTATGTGAGTATGATATACTCTATAATACCAAATTTAGGATCGAATATTTAAATATTATATTCTCAAATACAAGATGGGGGTGAATTGTATACTTTAAAAATACTTAAGTAAATTTTGCATAACCAAATTCACAACACCTCAATGTTCTAAATACTTGCTTGACTCCGAAAATGTGATCCCAGAAATTAAACTTAACAAAAGTTTACACCAACTGAGATGATACATTAAAGAGTATAAAATCAAACTAAATCATAGTACACGTAAGGAATTAAAAGAAATTTATACTTTCCCTAACAATACAAAATGCAGCGGAAAAAACTTGTAACAAAAAACAAGTAACAAGTAATAACTCTTTTAACTCAAAGAGAAGGGTATCCAACAACCTTGGATAAAGCTCCCTTGATTTGTAATTTCAAGATAGCTTATATTACCCACACCACGGTAATTCCTTGATACGAAGATCGGATTCTGTCATGCTATCCCTGCAAGCCCTCAACTATCAGGTAGTCTGCACCACTGTCTTCCTATCCCCGGAAGCCCTCGATTTTAATCAGCAAAAATTGGATTCGCATGAAGCAAGTCTGCAGAAGGAAAAGTTTGAAAAAGTTGTTCAAACTTTCTACATGAAGCTTTGAGAGTTGATAAGTGCCTCTCTCTCTAGAAATCACTTCAATATCATGTAAGCACTAATGTCAAAGATGTTGTTTTTTTGTTGCTTATTTTCAAATGAACTCATATTTATAGGCGAAGCTCCAACAGTCAGCTCCCTCCTCCAACGGTCATATTTCTCCTTGAATTTAAGAGGGACCTGTACACGTGTCACTCAACCAACAGTTAGTTGATAACGGAAGGAACGATATTGTTTTACATTAGAACAAGTGTAAGCATAATTAACACTGATGTTCGGAATGAAAGTAAATGTTCGGAATGTAATAAAATTATGAAAGTTATTAATCTAACTAAAAAATAGAATTCGAAGTCTATAATAAGGAGATATTTGGATTCTGTTTTGTAGGAATTTGGAACCTGAATTCTATAGAATCCCAGAGTCTGAATTTCAAGGAAATTCGGAGTCTGGATTCACATGAATTCAGAACCTAAACTTAAAGTGTTCGGAGTCGAACTCGTAGAAGTTTGGAGTTGAACTCATAGAAGTTCAGAGTCGAACTAGTAGAAGTTCGGATTCGAACTCATAGATGTTCAGAGTCGAACTAGTAGAAGTTCAGAGTCGAAATCATAGAAGTTTGGAGTCGAACTAGTCGAAGATTGGAGTAGAACTCATAGAAGTTTGGAGTCGAACTAGTAGAAGTTCGGTGTCGAACTCCTAGATGTTCAGAGTCGAAATTCAGAGTCTTAAACAGAATGCTTCATATCTAAGTATTATACGATTTTGAAGTTTTTTTAGTTACAATCCGAGTTTTACACTTACAAAAGAAATGTGATTAAACAATGAAAACACTGTAAGGATAAATTTCCATGGGGAAGGAAATTTTCCTTATGAAAATGAAAAAAGGTGTAAAATGAGATTTGCCTTAAGATAAGGTGTTTGTGATTTTCAAAACATGAATGAATTGAAACGTAATATGTAAAACCTTATTGACTCAACACTGGCATGATTGGATTTCTTACTAAGGGCTGGAGCATAGGATGTTGTTACATTTTGGCATTCCTACTGAGCATCTCGGTGCTCATGCCTACTTTACTTTTCACTTGCAGGTTTCAGTCTTGGATCGCATTTGGGAGCGAGTGTAGTTGGCGTACCTTGGTGATCCCCAGGGTCACCTAAGGTTTGTCATGTTCCTTAGTTTATTCCTTTTTTTCTGCCACATCGTTCAGTTTATTTTTCTTTATTTATCTTCTTGTTCAGTTTATGTTTATATAACTTTGTTATGGGCCATACCATTCCCAAATGGTTTATTTTGATTCCCAACACTAGTTTCCAGCCTGTGGGTATTGGGAACACCTTTCAGGCCATGTAGCGGACCGGGTCGGGTGCCGGGTTAGATAAAAACCTGGCCTGGTTCGTGACACTATGTAAAAATATATGAGTTTCATGTGTGTACTTATATATAGAATATATTATGTTAATTTATTCATCACTGGAGACCCAAATCAGTGAATGGAGAGCATGTAGAGACCCAAAGCTTGACGTACATATACATTATATTACTTTTGCGGAATACGTAATACATAACAAAAACAGACACCAAAGGACCGTTATAGTTTAGTGTCTTTGGAAACTCGGAACGTAATCTTCTAATCATGGTGAAATATATTCAACATCTCCCATTAGAACTTCCCCTTTCGTTTTCTTACCTAAAACCTTTCTCTATATCCTGGGAAAAATAAAACATATAAAGGGTGAGCTCAAATGCTCAGTATGGGTAAGCATGGATAATATAAAACAAACCATATACATTTGATCATAAAAACGTGAACATAATGTTTAAACATCAAAACCTTGAGCAATGTCCAAAAACTTGGAAGTATGCATGGCATAGATCATAAAGAAACATTAAGCATGATAAAATAGAATGGGAGTAAAACATGTAATTTTGGAAACCATTCAAAACAAGTTAAGATTTCCATAGTAGCCAAGACATTGCTGCCAAGACCATCTTAGGGGACAAAGTCCCTTTCGGAATCGAGTTCACTCCTCATTTGAGTCCTGTAACACTGAACCAGATTAACTAACTGTTCCAGCCATGTCTATCTCATGAGATATAAATCTTTACCCAATGCATTGGAGGGAGATATAGGTCCCACCCATCTCAAAATGACACCATTATTACGTGAGCCACAAAATCATAAACCATACATCATATCATCACCCATGTAATAAAAATGGGATTCTTATACATCATGAAATCATAAAACAATTCATATAAGATAAAGGAATTCCTAAAAATAATTCCATCACAACATATTCAAATCAATGTAATAATAGAGATAGAAACAAAACCCTTTATTATCTTAGATGGAAAATAATTTTGATAAAACACTTGAACTCCATTCTTGAGTAAAATATCCATTCTACTTCAAAAACACATTTCCTTTCTTAACATGTCATACAATTATAAACTAAAAGAAGTTGATTAAAAATAAACTTGAAAACTTGTAAAGGAAGCTTCTTGAGAATAATGTTTTAAAAATACATTCTTGCAGTATAATTTAAAAAAAAATATTTCTTCTCGTACTTTTGTCGGAAAAATCAAAAACTACCTCGTACGAAAAAATGACAAAAGATTCCTTTCATATCTTTTACTAAAAACTCACCGAAGGGTAAAATTGGATTTAAACAATTTTAGGTGGATGGATATAATATTACATATTTAGGAAACATGGATGTGGATGATAAAATACACCCCAGTAAATACCAAAGTATAAGCAATTTTGGATAAAAATGAGATTGTGATATTTCCCTTACCATAGATCTGATTTTCTTCGTAAGTGTCTGAACCTCCTCTTCTTTGAAGTGCCTCTTTGAGCCCTCCACTTAGGGCAATAAAATTGGACTTTGAAGAAGACCAGGATCTCTAGGATGTTTCTAGGGAAGTGGAGAAGAGAATCTGGCAAGTATTGGCCAAGCTTGAAGGCTCAAAGAGGTGTGAGGAAGAGAGGGAGGAGGTGCCCTTTTATAAGGGAGGAGATGGGCTCTTTTGGAAAAACTAAAAATATTATTTTATTATAAAGTCATGTTCGGTTTTAAATAGCTCTAAATTGATTTATTTGGAAGCTAAGGTGGTGATGGGTCGAAATCCAATCATCCAATAGAATTTTGACATGTCTTGGTTCCTATTTTAACCATATCATTTAGATTTAACATTAAGTAAAATAATTTTACTTTTACCGTGTCTTCATGTGTTCTTATACTATAAGGTTAATAAACTTACTATAACAAGCCATAAAAACCCTAAGTTGTTTATTATTAATTTAAATAACCTTATCTAAGTCATTTTACCAAACCATAGGTTTTTAGGAATAAAATATCAATTAATAATATAATATTTGTTTTAAAAACTAATTTATGTCAATTTTGACACTATTTTGTAATTGATTTTTGTGAAAATCATAACAAAGTTATTAGTTCGAACCAAGTTAATTAAATTAATAATAACATGTCATACTAATCTATAAAATTAGTGGAATTCATAAAAAGTCTCAAATTACATTTATTTGGGTATTTATAACATCAATTATGTCAATATTTCATTAATAAGATAATTACTGCATCATCGTTGTGTCATAAATAAATTAAATTATTTAATGTCTAAAAATTACAAATAAAATACCATTATGTAGGAAATCTTTTTATATTTCTAATGAATATTTATAGTTGAATTTATCTTATGTATTACCCTATATTAAAAAGTATCTACTTATTAAACTTTGATATTTACTATTTTATCCCTTCTTTAAATAAATTAATAATAAATGTCCTAATCTAATCCATGTGGGCCTAAATGGTCATATTTTATTCCTAAGGTTGTTTTTGTTCTAATTAAACTTATCCAATAGAATTAGGACATGTGCTATGGTAACAATAATATCATTTTTACCCTTAATTACCCTATTTACTTTTTAACCGTGGTAAAAAAAGTAAAAATTTACTATTCACCAAAAAATATTTTCATCTCATTGAACCAAATTTTACTTACTGACATCAACTGTGTCTCTCGGATTTTTGAAATTCCACTCACAGAAGCGGTAAAATTATGTTTTATGAAAAAATCATTTTTTTAACTACCACTTAGTGGTTTCACTATTCATCAAAAAATGAAAGTTTCCAGAAAAATACCAAAAATTAGGCCTAAGCTATATTTGATATTATGAACTCAAAAAATTATGTCTATTTTACCAAATTAAAAACATATCAGTTTCATTAATTAATTTAAAAATTAATTCCCGTCGTCAAAAAAAATAACGTGTTCATAAGAGATAATAACTATCAAAAGATTGACACTTGTTTATGTCTGGTTTTAATGTGAAATTACATCCAATGAAAAACATTGTATTAAATTGTAAAAATATATTCTAAATATACACTAAAACCACTCAAATTAATAATTTATCACTATTAAATTTTTTGATTAAAAATGTTGTTTTTAATTAAAATTTAGTAATTTTCACTATTCATCAGAAAATGGATGTTATCCGAAAAGTTCCAAAATTTCACCCTAAGCTAATTTCGATATTCTGAATCCAAAAATGAAGTCCATTTTGAAAAATAAAATTTACAAAATTTCCAAAAGTGGGTATTACTATTCATAATGGCTAGTTTTAATAATATTTTAATAGCATATCGTTGTTTAGTGAAACTCGGTATTGCGTACTACACACACTATCGAGGAAGGTCGCGATTGCGTGTAATGCAAGGCAAGTCAAGGATGTGTGTTGTGCAAACTCCTTTTGGTGTAGTGTACAACACAAGACATTAATGAAATTAAAAAGAATATTTTTTCATAAAATCTCGGTGTGTTACATTCTACCCCCTTAAAATGAATTTTTCCCTCGAAATTCGTCAGGGTTATAAATGGTTTACACATCGAAAGTTTCATTAATAGAAACCCACATCGTAAAAAAGAATACCAAAACCAATCTTTAAAAACAAAAGTATGGAACGTAATGGTTACCCAAATAAAATAATGACTGGGTTTCCACATAGATGACAATATGGATATGGAAGAGAAATCTAACCATCATGTTTTGATGGAGAGTGGTAGAGAACATGGCTATGGAAAATCCACCAATCACAAATCCATAGATTTGTGATGATCTAAGGTACCATCTGAAGCATTGGATATAAGGTCACTAGGACAACATTTTTGGTTTTCAAGATTATTTCACTAAAGTTGGTGAATTAAAAGAAATACTTACATGATTTTGGTACAATCTCACTGTTGTTCGTTAATTGAACAATTTCCACTTCATCCCTTAATTAAATGAAGTTGAATTTGTTATTCATGATGTGTTAGCAGATCATGTGATAGAATGATGGGTCATTCCATCTGTCTCAAACAAAAGGTTATAAAAGATATCAAAAATACATAAGTCCATCTATAGTGAGATTAATCATATATGGTTCCTAAAATGGACTTATACTTCATATAACATACTACTTAATATAATAAAACTAGTTTCTACTAAACAGTGACTTCATGTAGGACAGTGTTAGGCGATAAAGGCATGTCACACTTTGGTTGTGGGTTCAATTCCCACAGCCTTGTCCGACGCGATGGGTTGTCGCCCGTCCTGCAGGTTGTCCATTTTCTAAAACTACATTACTATAACATCCCATCAATAATATCGAAAAAAAGTTCTAACAATACTAACTTATGTCCAATATAATCCATTCCAATCTTTAGGCTTTTCTAAAATACTTTGGTCCAATCTCATAGTATAAAGAAAATGATTACTTGAAATGTCACATAACAATCATATGAATGCCATCATTTATCCCCCATATATCATAATATATATCTTTTTGGTCAAATTACAAACATGTGAATACCTTAATAATGTATTCTCTTGAAAAATGAATACCCAAGGAACCTCAGTGAAAACATGAATGCTGTCAAAAGTTAACTCTTTCCACATACCAAAATCCAAAAATTCTATATACTCAAACCATGATATAACCTTTTCCTTATATCAATCATGAGCTCATGAATACTATCAAACATTTAATTTTCTCCTTATCCCTTTATTATGCGCATATCATCTACATTTCAAAAATATCTGAATAACCTTTCATGGATACTGGTACCATTAATCATACACTTTCAAAACTCAAGGAAAGACAACAATGTAACAATCTTTGGATGTCTCTTTATTCCATAGTACCATGAGATTACTTATACAACATTACACATAATAAACATGTAATCATTCTACTATATTCTTAAACCATTGACCGGGCTTCAAAAATTCTTTCATCTCACATATCATTTGTAGTCTCTTCATCATCATCAACATAAATACTACCCATACGACCATACTGATTCTCTTCATGAGACTTTACCTTAGGGAATTGTTTTGCATAATGCCCGTACATTCCACATTTAATACATTTAACCATTGTTGATGTCATAGAAATACCATTATCCTCATCCCTGCTGTCAACTGAACCTTTTCCTTTGCACCTAATGGCTTTGGGTCCTTCTTTTCCACACCCAAAGAATCTTCCAGTTCCTTTGAAACATTCTCCTTGATGTCTCTTCCCACATGATTTACATAGGGGAAATTGAACTTTCTTTCCTCTATGATCATCATGAAACTCCTTCTTTCTCTTATTAGCCGAGTTAGGAAACATACCAAATTTTACTTTATTGATCATATTATGAGATTTTTGATTTGGCATAATAATGATGTTTGGACTTACAAATCCCTTTTCATTTGGTTTCTCATGAAGAATATCATTCCATTGTCCATCATATCCTCCATTATCGTGAATCATCTTTTTTCCAGCCATTTTCTAAAACTCAAAAAGAATAGTGTGAGAGGAAAAAATCATAATAAAGGTGGAGTAACATAAATATATAACATCTTTGGTTTAATCTAATATCATTACCATAGTTCTAAGACTATATCCTATAGGTATACTTATCCTTAGGGACATCCCTAGACATACCTTAGAAATATCTCTAGGGATCTCACTAAAGTTTTCGCATCCTAGTTTCCAAAGGTTGACTAAACTTTTGCTCTAATACCAACTGTAGAGACCCAAAGCTTAACGTACATATACATTACATTAGTTTTGCAGAATACGTAATACATAACAAAAACAGACATCAATGGACCGTAATAGTTTAGTGTCTTTGGAAACTCGGAACGTAATCTTTTAATCGTGGTGAAATATCTTCAACATCTCCCTTAAGATCTTCCCCTTTCGTTTTCTTACCGGAAACAATTCTCTATATCCTGGGGAAAATAAAACATATAAAGGGTGAGCTCAAATTCTCAGTAAGGGTAAGCATGGATAAAATAAAACAAACCATATACATTTTATAATAAAAACATGAACATAATGATTAAACATCCAAAGCTTGAGCAATGACATAAAACATGGGAGTACGCAAGGCATAGATCATAAAGAAACATTAAGCATGATAAAATAGCATGGGAGAAAAACATGTAATTTTGGAAACCATTCAGAACATGTTATGATTTCCATAGTAGCCAAGACATTGCTTCTAAGACCATCATAGTGGAAAAAGTCCCTTTCTGAATCGAGTTCACTCCACGTTTCAGTCCTGTAACACTGAACCGGATTAACTTACCGTTCCAGCCATGTCTATCTCATGAGATATAAATCTTTACCCAATACATTGGAGGGAGATATATGTCCCACCCATCTCATAATGATACCATTCTTATGTGTTCTAGAAAATCATAAACCATATGTCATAGCATAACCCATGTAATAAAAATGGGATTCTCAAACATCATGGAATCATAAAACAATTCATATAAGATAATGGAATTCATAAAAATAATTCCATCACAACATATTTAAATAAATGTAATAATAGGGATAGAAACAGAACCCTTTATTATCTTAGATGGAAAATAATTTTGATAAAACACTTGAACTCCATTCTTGAGGAAAATATCCTTTCTACTTCAAAAACACTTTTCCTTTCTTAACATGTCATACAATTATAAACTTAAAGACGGTGATTAAAAATAAACATGAAAACTTGTAAAGGAAGCTTCCTGGAAATAATATTTTCAAAATACATTCATGTCGTATAAGATAAAAAAAACATTCTTCTCGTACTTTTTCAGGAAAAGTCAAAAACTACCTCGTACGAAAAAAAGACAAAAGATTCCTTTCATATCTTTTACTAAAAACACACTGAAGGGTAAAATGGGATTTAAAAAATTGTAGGTGGATGGAAATAATATTACATATTGAGGAAACATGTATGTGGATAATAAAATACACCCCAGTAAATACCAAAGTATAAAAAATCTCAGATAAAAATGAGATTGTGATATTTCCCTTACCTTAGGTCCGATTTTCTTCGTAAGTGTCCGAACCTCCTCTTCTTTGAAGCGCCTCTTTGAGTCCTCCTCTTAGGGCACTAAAATTGGTCTTTGAAAAAGACCAGGACCTCTAGGATGTTTCTAGGGAAGTGTAGAATAGAATTTGGCAGGATTTAGCCGAGCTTGAAGGCTCAAAGTGGTGTGAGGAAGAGAGGGAGGAGGTTCCCTTTTATAAGAGAGGAGAGAGGCTCTTTTGGATAAATTAAAAATATTATTTTATTATAAAGTCATGTTCGGTTTTAAATAGCTCCAAATTGATTTATTTAGAAGCTAATGTGGGGATGGGTCGAAATCCTCTCATCCAATAGAATTTAGGCAAATTTAGGTTCCTATTTTAACCTTTTCATTTAGATTTAACATTAAGTTAAATAATTTTACTTTTACCGTGTCTTCTTGTGTTCTTATACTATAAGGTTAATAAACTTACTATAACAAGGCAAAAGAACCTCAAGTTGTTTATTATTAATTTATATAACCTTATCTATGTCATTTGGCTGAGCCTTAGATTTTTAGGAATAAAATATCAATTAATAATATAATATTTGTTTTAAAAACTATTTTATGTCAATTTTGACACTATTTTGTAATTGATTTTTGTGAAAATCATAACAGAATGATTAGATCGAACCAAGTTAATTAAATTAATAATAACATGTCATATTGACGTATAAAATTAGTGTAATTATATTTATTTGGGTATTTATAACATCATTTATGTCAATATTTCATTAATAAGATAATTACTGTATCATCGTTGTGTCATGAATAAATTAAATTATTTAATGTCTAAAAATTACAAATAAAATACTATTATGTAGAAAATATTTTTATCTTTCTAATGAATATTTAAAGTCGAATTTATCTTATGTATAACCCTATATTAAAAATTATCTACTTATTAAACATTGATTTTAACTATTTTATCCCTTCTTTAAATAAATTAATAAAAAATGTCCTAATCTAATCAAAGTGGGCCTAAATAGTCATATTTTATTCCTAACGTTGTTTTTGGTCGAATTACAATTATACAATAGAATTAGGACATGTGTTAGGGTAATAATAATATCATTTTTACCCTTAATTACCCTATTTACTTTTTAGCTGTGGAAAAAAAAGTAAAAAGTTACTATTCACCAAAAATTATTTTCATCTCATTGAACCACATTTTACTTACTGACATCAACCGTGTCTCTCAGATTTTGGAAATTCCACTCACATAAGCGGTAAAATTATGTTTTATGAAAAAATCATTTTTTTAACTACCACTTAGTGGTTTCACTATTCATCAAAAAATGAAAGTTTCCAGAAAAATACCAAAAATTAGGCCTAAGCTATATTTGATATTATGAAATCAAAAATGATGTCTATTTTACCAAATTCAAATCATATCAGTTGCATTAATTAATTTAATAATTAATTCCCTTCATCAAAAAAATAACGTGTTCTTAAGAGATAATAACTATCAAAAGATTGACACTTGTTTATGTCTGGTTTTAATGTGAAATTACATCCATTGATAAAAGTTGTATTAAATTGTAAAAATATATTCTAAATATACTTTAAAACCACTCAAATTAATAATTTATCACTATTAATTATTTCTATTAAAAAGGTTGTTTTTAATTAAAATTTAGTAATTTTCACTATTTATCAGAAAATGAAAGTTATCCGAAAAGTACCAAAATTTCACCCTAAGATAATTTCGATATTCCATATCCAAAAATGAAGTCCATTTTGAAAAATAAAATTTACAAATTTTCAAAAAGTGGTTATTACTATTCATAACGGCTAGTTTTAAAAATATTTTAATAGCATATCATTGTTTAGTGAAACTCAGTATTTCGTACTACACACACTATCGAGGAAGGTCGCGATTGCATGTAATGCAAGGCAAGTCAAGGATGCGTGTTGTAAAAGTTCCTTTTGGTGTAGCATACAACACAAGAAATTAATGAAATTAAAAAGAATATTTTTCATAAAATATCGTGGTGTTATAGAGCACCACTGTGAACCTCTGAAAATTATTCAAGGAAGTATATTTAAAATTTTCAAGGCCACACTCTCCTCATATAAGAAGTTTGTAAATTTAAAATAGAAAACAACTTTTGATTAACCTCCACTAACAATGAAATTATCACTATTATTATCTACATTAAAAAACCCAAACAAAATTAACTATTAATTGACCAATATTGGGAATCAAGAAAAAACAAATTTGTCTCTTTATTATTGACACATATATATGTGTAATGAATGTGCATACAGTGGGTTAACATTTGTAATAATGTTACAAGTATTACTAATTTTACTATCTTTATTATTTAAATTTATCTACCTATGACAATATTACTTAAAGTCTAATTCTTCCAACATATCATTTATAGTGATGTACACTTACACAAATAGGTATATTAAAAACATCATCACCAATAGTAAAAAAAATGATATAAAAATAAAATTATATGAATTATTATTATTTAAAAATATATTATTCTTTTTATTTTAATTATTATTATATAAATTGAATGCCTCTAATTTATCAATAAGTTTATTCTAAAAATATATACTTGTACATATTATTTAAATTTTTATATTAACTAGTTTTGGGGTATAACTTATGTCTATCCATTTATTGCTAACCTATATGGATTATTAAATTTATTTAATTATTGTCGATATTAGACCACATAACTAATCCAACCTCTTAACTATAAATGGAAATCGCCTGAAGCACCCTAAAAACACAGCCCCGTTAATAACATGTCTGTCTATAAAATGAATATTTTGAATAACAATTTTCACATGTAAAACCTAACTATAATTAAAAAAGTATAATATTTTATTGATATATAATATTAAAATACAATATATGTTTTAATACATAAATAGACATGATATATAATTATAAAAATTTAATGATGAATGAAATCACATGTAATTAAAAAACTATAAAATTTAAATATTCAATCTTTGGGTTTTCGATGAAGATATTATCTATAAGGCCCCAACCTTAAACCTTACTTAATATTGAATTAAAAGAATAATTCACATTGAGGATCTTTTCAGGTTTAGATTTTTAGAGAATTAGAACATAACTATTACATCTTAAAAGATTACAAAGTAGACACTTCTACTAAGTCTCCATAAAATAAAAACTCTTAAAAAGAAAGATGTCTAGATTCCATGTTTTAAATAGCATGAAAATCCCTTGATCCCATCCTTGACCTTATTCCACTTTATGTCCTGTGAAGAACATTTCGATAAACTTGGGGTGAGCATAAAAAGCTTAGTAAGGGATACAAAAAGAATGAAAACTGTTAGTTTTTCAAACATCAAGTAAACCATGTATACTATATCAAAGTAATACCTTCACCTTCATGAAGTAGTAAAGAAAATCTTCACTGAATAAAGTATCATTACTTACCTTTTTGTAACCAAAAGATTACCATAAAACCCATATAAAGAACACATAGAATATATAAAGGTAACTTGGGACATAAACATACTTAAGTGGAATAACCATAAGGTTGACTTCCACACATATCACTTAATGGAATAGCCATACGGCCAATTTCCATACATACTTAATGGAATAGCTATACGGCCGACTTCCATACCCAATGAATTGGAGGTTATAACGTAACCACCCCTCCTGGTATTCACGGCACCACCCGTCATATGGTTTATAACGTAACCACCCGTTAAAATGTCCAAGTACCGATATAAAATCATAAAACATAAAACCAATATAAAGGAATGATAACATTTCCACATTTCAATCACAATATATCATAAATATATTGACATAATAGAATCCTTTTTCAAAACCATTTTCAATACCAAAATACATAAAAGAGTATATGGTATTTATTTTATTCTAAAAACATTACGGCTTGTTGAGAAAGCCAAAGATCAAATAATACTCGTGGCGGCGGAAAAAGGTCGTTGTCACCGCGTACGTTAAAAATAAACATTCCTTTTTGTCATTTAGTAAAACGCTTCGTAGAAAAAGATTCCTTTTGTATAAAAGTAAAAGTCAAAGGAGTTTATACACCATATAAAAGAAAGTTGTGTATAAAACGAAATATGCCTCAATAAAAGGAGATTGAGACGAAGTACCTTACAAAGATCATTTTTAAATAAAATAGATATATTATGTGTATTAACTATAAGTACTCATAAATAAAGTAAAAATTCAAGATAGGACATAATAATATCATGACATAATTTGAAAGTAGGAGATTAACCCAAAGAACGGAAATTGGGTTAAGAAGTTCCCTTACCTCAGGTCCGACTTGACTCGATCGTTCTTTAACGTCCTGAATAATAAACTTGAGTTAATTTATACTTGATTAAGAACCTTTTTAAAGTTCATTATTCCTTTTATATCACTTATTTCCATGTTATAAACATTATGAAACCATTTAAGTTAATAATGTTTGTTTTGTCAATATTTGGTTCATAAGTCGAAAGTTGACTTCTTACAATTACATGTTGTTCGTGTGGTCAAAAGTTCTTTATATACAGAATGAAATTCCTGATTTCGATATCATATATATCATATATATCCAGCATATACATGTATTTATAATATTACATAATCATTTAGAGGTAAGAAATGAAATGCACCGTTCATGGAGACGGTAAGCCGTACGTACGCATGAACGCTACTTTCATTTCTTTGTCATATTAGTGAAATTAAAACTAAATGAAAGGTATGTATATTTTAATTCCAGAATTATATTCATCATTTAGATATATCATTAATTATATATATACATTATATACATGTAATTTTAATAGTACATTACATTTGGGGATAAGAAATGAAATGCACCGTTCATGGAGACGGTAAGCCGTACGTACGCATGAACGCTACTTTCATTTCTATCTCATACTTTAATGGAAAGAAATAATAATGATATAGAGGTATATTATAATTCCAGTATAACATAATATATAATAACTTTAAATCCGTCCTTTACACGTCCCACATATGGCATTAACGAATCACATCACTTTTAGGGGGCGGTAGTCCGCACTTCCTTAAATGAAGATATCGTGTTTACCCATAATGGAAACCATAATGGTATGCCAAAAATGAAAAATAAATAATCTTAAAGAAAACATAAACATATTATATATCATATATAAAAATAGTGACATCATAATGGCCACCCTTGAAGGTGTTAAATGAGTATTGAACAATCATCGTTTTGGGAGGCAGACTTTCGCCATCCACGGAAACCTTATGTTCTTTAACCATTTGATGTAGTTGTGTGAGAGTGTAGCTCAAATAAATATTATAACAACATCCTAGTATATTGAAGATACTGGTGTTGTTACAAAATAAGTAAGTAAAAAGAGTTTAGAGGGTTGGAGAAGCAAAATCAAACAAATGAACAAGAGAGAATGAATTACCTTTAAAAGTGTAACTCCTTTTTATTTGAGCCTAAAGGCTTCCTTTGAAAGGATTCTTCCCAAAGGGAATCCTCTAGGATGAGGAGAGGGATGTGGAGAGAGTAATTGGTCAGGTTTTGGCCGAGCCAAAGGCTTGAGGAGTGTGTGAAATGAGGTAGAGGTGGGGGCCTTTTATAAGAGGAGAGGAGGGGCACTTTTGGAAAGTAAAGAAATATTACTTTATTTGAAAATGTGTTTCGGTTTTAAAAGGTCCCACATTGATATAGTTCGTGGATAAGGTGATAAGGTTTCGAAATCCACTCATCCAATTGGTTTTGGCCATGTGTAGGTTTTATATATTTCATTATCTTTCCATTTTATTTAAATCGTCAAATAATGATGTCATCGCTGCATCATTATTATGTCATATATAATTTAATTTATTTAATGTCTAAAAATTATAAAACAATATACTATGATGTTGGAAATCGTTTTATCTTTCCAATGACTATTTATAATCAAAATTTGGACTTGTATAACCCCACTCAAAAATTATTTTAGTAAAACAATTTATGTTAGTGTCATTTTCACTTTAACATTAAATAAAAATATATTAATGTCATTTTCCAACTAAAGTGGCTCCATGGGGTCCCCAAGTTGGCCCATGGCTTGTCTTGGTCGGCCATGACTCACCCAATAGGTGTAGGACAAGTGTCATGGTGTTTTCACATTCTTATAATACCATTTTTACCTTAAACTACACTAATTACCTCTAATCGCGATTAAGAACTTAATAAGTTACTATTCACCAAAAAATTATTTTAATCTCATTGAACCACATTTTACTTCATAATGACAACCATGTATGTCGGATTTTCAAAATTCAATACACATTAGCGGTAAACTTTCATTTAACTGAAAATCAGTTTGCTTGATTACCACTTAGTGGTTTCACTATTCATCAAAAATTGAAGTTTTTCCGAAAATTACCAAAAATTCACCCTAAGCTATATTTGATATTCCAAATTCAAAAATGAAGTCCATTTTACAAAATTCATAACATATAAGTCAAATTAATTAATTTAATAATTAATTCCCGCTGTCATGACAAATAGCGTGTTTTTGCGAAACAATAAGTATCAAAAGATTGACACCAGTTTGAGTCCAATTTCAAAGTGAAATTTATTCCAATGACCACCATTGGATTAACTGGTAAAAATATTTTCTAATTTCACTTTAAAACCAATTCAAAAGATAATCTAATCATATAAATAAATTAGATTAAAAAGAGGTTTTGAATTAAAATACAACATTTTACACTATTCATTAAAAAAAGAACTCTATCAGAAAGGTACCAAAAATTTACACAAAGTAAATTTTGATGTCCCGATTCTAAAGAAGAGTTATATTTGGTCCAAAATAAAGTATAAGAGTGATCAAAACTATATTTAATGACGGTTCACCGTTAAAAGGTGATAAGTGAACCTTTAGTGAAAATTAGAGTATATATGCCCGTAAAATTGAACTCTTTCCGTATTTTAAGCTTTTATCTTTTATTGGGTAAATGTATAAACATTTAAAAACATATCTAATCATATTTTAGTTATTTCTATCCATTACCGCCAGTACAACGACTACTTGTTAACTAACATTTAAAATAATATTATTTTATTACTAGTGTGCTACGTAAGTTTCAAAGAAACTCATCGTTGCGTATCGGCTAAGGTATCGAACATAGCAACCCCTTTAAAATAAAATTACTATTTAATTCGTAAATATTAATAAATATGAAAATTCTATATTCTTTATTTACCTGGGATGTTACATCCTTCCCCCCTTTTGGGAATTGCGTCCTCGCAATTTTATTCACTTATCAAAATAAGTGGGGGTATTTATCCATCATAGCATTTTCAGATACCCACGCTGCCTCTTAAATCACATGGGTTTTCCACAAAACCTTTACCTGATGAATCACCTTATTCCGTAACACTTGCTCCCTGTGGTCAAGAATCTGGACCGGTTGTTCCTCATAAGATAGGTTCTCTTCCAGCTGAACTACCTCTGGACTCAAAACATGAGATGGATCTGGCATATACTTTCTCAACATTGAAACATGAAAAACATTTTGTACCTAAGATAAACTCAGAGGTAAAGCCACTCGATATGCAACTGATCCAACTCTTTCCAGAATTTCGTATGGTCCAACCAACCATGGACTCAACTTTCCTTTCTTACCAAATCTCATCACACTTTTCCAAGGAGAAACCATGAGAAAAACATGATCACCTACCTAAAAAGATAGATCCTTCCTCCGGTTATCCGCATAACTCTTCTGCCTGCTCTGAGCTGTTCTCATGTGTTTTCTGAATCAACGGAACTTTTTCTGCCATCTCTTCTACCAATTCTGGTCCCATCAACTTTCATTCACCCACTTCATCCCAGAAAGCTGGAGTTCGACACCGCTTCCCATATAATGCCTGAAATGGTGCCATCGGTATACTGGAATGGAAACTGTTATTGTAAGAAAACTCAACCAAAGAAAGTTGTTGGTCCCAACTTCCCTGATAATCCATAGAACAAGCTCGTAGCATATCCTCCAATGTCTGGATTGTTCGTTCTGACTGCCCATCTGATTGAGGATGAAAAGCTGTACTAAAATTTAATTCAGTACCTAACGACTTATGAAGGCCTTTCCAATAGTTAGAAGTAAACCTGGGATCACGATCCGATACAATGGAGAGAGGAACTCCATGTAACCTGACTATCTCTTTAAGATACAGACGGGAAAGTTGATCAAGAGAGAAAGTATCTCGTATAGAAAGAAAATGAGCAGATTTGGTCAAGCAATCAACAATAACCCAGATTGCATTATTACCTCGAGATGTCCTCGGTAATCCCACAACAAAGTCCATGGATATGTTTTCCCATTTCCACTCTGGCACTGGTAAAGGCTGAAGCATCCCTTTTGGTAACTGCTGCTCTGCTTTAACCTGTTGACATGTCAAACACTTCACAGTAAAATCAGCAATGTCTCTTTTCATTCCATCCCACCAGTAATACTCCCGCAGATCTCCGTACATCTTAGTACTGCCTGGATGAACTGAAAATGGAGAACTATGAGCTTCACATAACAACTCATTCTTCAAATGTGAATCAAAAGGCACACATAACCTCTTTCCAAACCTGAAAACACAAACACAAAGTTATCCAAGAACTCATGGAAAATTTTATTCATAAGGTCCATGAATACAGCAGGTTCATTGGTTAACCCAAAAGGCATAACTAAAAATTCATAATGGCCATATCTAGTACGGAACGCAGTCTTCATAACGTCTGCTTCATTTACTTTCAACTGATGGTACCCCGACCTCAAGTCAATCTTCGAAAAATACTGAGCTCCATGGAGCTGATACCACTTCATTCGATGGCCCAACATCTGCTGAAGTTGTTGCAATGGATTTCACCACCCCTTTCTGCTTGTAGTCTGGGTGCATTCCCCCAGTTGAGTTCTTCGTTGGACACTTGTTTGCATAATGACCCATTTCATTACACTTAAAACATCTTACCGTTGGCTTTTCATTTCCTGCTTAATCATCTTCCTTACAGTTACGAGCAATATGACCGGACTTACCACACCAAAAGCACTTACCAGACATGGATAAACATTCTCCATGATGCATTTTACCACACTTCTCACAGGATGGATATTTTGTTTTCTTACCTCCTTGCTTCTTTGATGAATTCTTCCCCTTTTCCTGCCAACTAGATCTCTTATTCTGTTGCTTGTCCTAGAACACCGGATCATCGGCAAACTCCATTTCCACCTTCTCCGCACATCGAACAAGTTTTTCATAACTTTTGAACTCACGAGAAGCTAAAGCCCTTCGATACTTTGGCTTTAACCCTGAGTAAAAACGGTTTATTTTACTGTCAATATCTCGTATGAAGTTTGGAGCATACCTTGCCAATCGAGTGAACTTTTCTTCATAAGCAGCCACTGAATCATCCTCCTGCCTCAATTCTAGGAACTGTTTTTCCATCCTAAGACGAACCACCTTAGGAAAATATTTTCAAGAAACATACCTTTGAATTCGTCCCAGTGAAGATCCTCAATCTCATCACTATCCCTTATATTTTTCACCATCGACCACCACTGATCAGCTTCTCCTTCAAAACAGTAAACAGCAAGACTAACCTTTTGATGTTCTGAACACCCCATGACATCAAAAATCTTCTCCAGTGCTTTAATCCACCCTTTAGCTTGCACAGGGTCAGATGATCCTCTGAATGATGGGGGATGTTGCCTCATGAAATGTTCCACCAATGACATGTTCCTCTGCGGTTGATCCGGCTGATCTCGTGCATGGATACCACCACCATTTATAGCCTGAGTCAACTGTGCCATCACCGCAACAAACTGTTCAGTTCCGATTCCGACCATCTCAGGTTGCTGATTTGGAAGGTTATCTTCCTCCTGATGTCGTCCCAACATAGCTGCTTTGTCTCCTCTGCGGAAAACCATTCTAAACATAGAAATATCTTAGGCGAAGCAACATGGTAATCCGTAAATGCTATTTCATTTCAATCATATTATAATTTAACACTTTTCTAACTCCTAAAGTTGTCTAAACCGACCTCTGATACCAACTATAAGGCCCCAGCCTTAAAACTTACCTAATATTGAATTAAAAGAATAATTCACGTTGAAGAACTTTTCAGGTTTAGAGTTTTAGAGAATTAGAACATAACTATTACATCTTAAAAGATTACAAAGTAGACACTTCTACTAAGTCTCCATAAAATAAAAACTCTTAAAAAGAAAGATGTCTAGATTCCATGTTTTAGATAGCATGAAATTCCCTTGATCCCATCCTTGACCTTATTCCACTTTAAGTCCTGTGAAAAACATTTCGAAAAACTTGGGGTGAGCATAAAAAGCTCAGTAAGGGATACAAAAAGAATGAAAACTGTTAGTTTTTCAAACATCAAGTAAACCATGTATACTATATCAAAGTAATACCTTCACCTTCATGAAGTAGTAAAGAAAATCTTCACTGAATAAAGTATCATTACTGACCTTTTTGTAACCAAAAGATTACCATAAAACCCATATAAAGAACACATAGAATATATAAAGGTAACTTGGGACATAAACATACTTATGTGGAATAACCATACGGTTGACTTCCACACATATCACATAATGGAATAGCCATACCACCAATTTCCATACATACTTAATGGAATAGCCATACGGCCGACTTCCATACCCAATGCATTGGAGGTTATAACGTAACCACCCGTCCTGGTATTCACGGCACCACCCGTCATATGGTTTATAACGTAACCACCCGTTAAAATGTCCAAGTACCAATATAAAATCATAAAACATAAAACCAATATAAAGTAATGATAACATTTCCACATTTCAATCAAAATATATCATAAATATATTGACATAATAGAATCCTTTTTCAAAACCATTTTCAATACCAAAATACATAAAAGAGTATATGGTATTTATTTTATTCTAAAAACATTACGGCTTGTTGAGAAAGCCAAAGATCAAATAATACTCGCGGTGGCGGAAAAAGGTTGTTGTCACCGCGTACGTTAAAAATAAACATTCCTTTTTGTCGTTTAGTAAAACGCTTCGTAGAAAAAGATTCATTTTGTATAAAAGTAAAAGTCAAAGGAGTTTATACACCGTATAAAAGAAAGTTGTGTATAAAACGAAATATGCCTCAATGAAAGGACATTGAGACGAAGTCCCTTACAAAGATCATTTTTAAATAAAATAGATATATTATGTGTATTAACTATAAGTAATCATAAATAAAGTAAAAATGCAAGATAGGACATAATAATATCATGACATAATTTGAAAGTAGGAGATTAACCCAAAGAACGGAAATTGGGTTAAGAAGTTCCCTTACCTCGGGTCCGACTTGACTCGATCGTTCATTAACGTCCTGAATAATAAACTTGAGTTAATTTATACTTGATTAAGAACCTTTTTAAAGTTCATTATTCCTTTTATATCACTTATTTCCATGTTATAAACATTATGAAACCATTTAAGTTAATAATGTTTGTTTTGTCAATATTTGGTTCTTAAGTCGAAAGTTGACTTCTTACAATTACATGTTGTTCGTGTGGTCAAAAGTTATTTATATCCAGAATGAAATTCCTGATTTGGATATCATATATATCATATATATCCAGAATATACATGTATTTATAATATTACATAATCATTTAGAGGTAAGAAATGAAATGCACCGTTCATGGAGACGGTAAGCCGTACGTACGCATGAACGCTACTTTCATTTCTTTGTCATATTAGTGAAATTAAAACTAAACGAAAGGTATGTATATTTTAATTCCAGAATTATATTGATCATTTAGATATATCATTAATTATATATATACATTATATACATGTAATTTTAATAGTACATTACATTTGGGGATAAGAAATGAAATGCACCGTTCATGGAGACGGTAAGCCGTACGTACGCATGAATGCTACTTTCATTTCTATCTCATACTTTAATGGAAAGAAATAATAATGATATAGAGGTATATTATAATTCCAGTATAAAATCATATATAATAACTTTAAATCCATCCTTTACGCGTCCCACATATGGCATTAACGAATCACATCACTTTTAGGGGGCGGTAGTCCGCACTTCCTTAAATGAAGATATCGTGTTTACCCATAATGGAAACCATAAAGGTATGCCAAAAATGAAAAATACAGAATCTTAAAGAAAACATAAAAATATTATATATCATATATAAAAATAGTGACATCATAATGGCCACCCTTGAAGGTGTTAAATGAGTATTGAACAATCATCGTTTCGGGAGGCAGAATTTCTCCATCCACGGAAACCTTATGTTCTTTAACCATTTGATGTAGTTGTGTGAGAGTGTAGCTCAAATAAATATTATAACAATATCCTAGTATATTGAATATACTGGTGTTGTTACAAAAGAAGTAAATAAAAAGAGTTTAGAGGGTTGGAGAAGCAAAATAAAACAAATGAACAAGAGAGAATGAATTACCTTTAAAAGTGTAATCCTTTTGATTTGAGCCTAAAGGCTTCCTTTGAAAGGATTATGCCCAAAGGTAATCCTCTAGGATGAGGAGAGGGATGTGGAGAGAGTAATTGGGCAGGGGTTGGCCGAGCCAAAGGCTTGAGGAGTGTGTGAAATGAGGTAGAGGTGGGGGCCTTTTATAAGAGGAGAGGAGGTGCACTTTTGGAAAGTAAAGAAATATTACTTTATTTGAAAATGTGTTTCGGTTTTAAAAGGTCCCACATTGATATAGTTCGTGGATAAGGTGATAAGGTTTCGAAATCCACTCATCCAATTGGTTTTGGCCTTGTGTAGGTTTTATATATTTCATTATCTTTCCATTTTATTTAAATCGTCAAATAATGATGTCATCGCTGCATCATTATTATGTCATATATAATTTAATTTATTTACTGTCTAAAAATTATACAAAAAAATACTATGATGTAGGAAATCGTTTTAGCTTTCCAAGGAATATTTATAATCAAAATTTGTACTTGTATAACCCCAGTCAAAAATTATTTTAGTAAAACAATTTATGTTAGTGTCATTTTCACTTTAACATTAAATAAAAATATATTAATGTCATTTTCCAACTAATGTGGCTCCATGGGGTCCCCAAGTTGGCACATGGCTTGTCTTGGTCGGCCATGACTCACCCAATAGGTGTAGGACAAGTGTCATGGTGTTTTCACATTCTTATAATACCATTTTTACCTTAAACTACACTAATTACCTCTAATCGCGATTAAGAACTTAATAAGTTACTATTCACCAAAAAATTATTTTAATCTCATTGAACCACATTTTACTTCTTAATGACAACCATGTATGTAGGATTTTCAAAATTCAATACACATTAGCGGTAAACTTTCATTTAACTGAAAAATCAGTTTGCTTGATTACCACTTAGTGGTTTCACTATTCATCAAAAATTGAAGTTTTTCAGAAAATTACCAAAAATTCACCCTAAGCTATATTTGATATTCCGAATTCAAAAATGAAGTCCATTTTACAAAATTCAAAACATATAAGTCAAATAAATTAATTTAATAATTAATTCCCGCTGTCATGACAAATAGCGTGTTTTTGCGAAACAATAAGTATCAAAAGATTGACACCAGTTTAAGTCCAATTTCAAAGTGAAATTGATTCCAATGACCACCATTGGATTAACTGGTAAAAATATTTTCTAATTTCACTTTAAAACCAATTCAAAAGATAATCTAATCATATAAATAAATTAGATTAAAAAGAGTTTTTGAATTAAAATACAACATTTTACACTATTCATTAAAAAAAGAACTTTATCAGAAAGGTACCAAAAATTTACACAAAGTAAATTTTGATGTCCCTATTCTAAAGAAGAGTTATATTTGGTCCAAAATAATGTATAAGAGTGATCAAAACTATATTTAATGACGGTTCACCATTAAAAGGTGATAAGTGAACCTTTAGTGAAAATTAGAGTATATATGCCCGTAAAATTGAACTCTTTCCGTATTTTAAGCTTTTATCTTTTATTGGGTAAATGTATAAACATTTAAAAACATGTCTAATCATATTTTATTTATTTCTATCCATTCCCGCCAGTACAACGGCTACTTGTTAACTAACATTTAAAATAATATTATTTTATTACTAGTGTGCTACGTAAGTTTCAAAGAAACTCATCGTTGCGTATCGGGTATGCTATCGAACATAGAAACCCCTTTAAAATAAAATTACTATTTAATTCGTAAATATTAATAAATATGAAAATTCTTTATTCTTTATTTACCTGGGATGTTACATTATCATTGAATAGACTTATGGGAAGAAACAATTTTTTATAGAAATATGTTAGAAATTATAAGATGGAAATTAAGGAACATTATTAATAATTTTAATGATATATGTATGAAAATATATAGGAATGTTAAATGGTAAATATGGCGGACTTATGGAATTAGCTATATATTCCCATTGGATAATATGATTGTTGGGCCTATAAAATCAACGAATATAAGAGGGATTGATGAGGAAAATTATATGATTTGTGGAAAAAACATCTAATATTGATTTAAAATATTATTTAGATGTGGCCATCATAACATAGTCATTGATATGGTATGAATAAATATTACTATTCACATTATAAAATTTATATAGAAAAAGTGAAGCTATGAAATCGTGTAGTGGAATTATTCCATACGAGGCCTTTTTTTTATCGTAGGATGGAGGTTGAATCACTTGGGCTTTACCATGGCCAATCTCAATTTCGAATTCAATAAGTATAACATGAGTGATATTTTCGCTGGGAAAAGTTCAATATCATTGAACTAATTAAGTGATTAATTATTTTTGAATCACCACATAGGAATACAACCATTGCTAATATCACCCTTAAGGATATTTTTAGACAATATTTGGGTTTTTACGTTGATATTATAATGATATAAAATTATACATAATTATTAAATTGATGTTCACTTGGATTATTTGATTGTATTAATTTTTTAACAATGTTTTAAAATTTTTAGAGTTTGATGAGATGTGTTTAAAGGTGGTTTGGATTTTTTTTATGTGTTTGGGGATTCCCTAGAATGATTGGTAGATGTTTTTTTGGGTGTCTATGTTTATTTTTTAATTCATGGGTTCAAAAGGGTCATTCTATAGATCCCTATTAGGTTTTCTAGATTAGTAGAGTTTGGGGAAACTGGTTAAGATATAAACCCTTTGAAAATCATTATATGGTTCATGGTTGAAATAATAATTCTCAATTCATTGTACGGTTTATGGGTTATGTTTATATAGTCATAATTTATTTGATGTTCTTAAGGTTTAGGTTTTTATATTTCTTGATAAGGTACTCTAAACTCTACACTCATTGTAATTTTGATTATGGTTCCATATAAGGTTGATTATAGACTATTTAGGGTACATAATAACTTTCTTTAGTAGACTTCATAATATATATATATCATTTTAATTTAAAAGAAACATATAATGAATACTTCATTATGTAGCAAGTTATTTCATAGGATAAACCTTTAATTAGTTCTATGATAATTTCTAAGGTTTATATTTTAAGGGTATACTGAGATTTCATTGAGTACAATGAACATTCTCATGGAAAAAAATTAATTTAAATTATATGGTTTAGAAAATGCATGAATCCAAATCACATTTAGGGAACATAGACTTTGTAAAGCATATAGGATGTCAATAATTTAAAAAAAATATGATTAATAGATACGAGGATATTTTAAACAAGAAAAAAAATAATAGTGTTTCCTCATCCATACATATGTATTTAAAAAATCAGAAATAAGTTCTGATCCAAGATGAATGAAGAATCTATGATCCTCACACTATACAGTCTATGATAACCCTTGAAGAAAACATGATGAGTGGGAAATAAAACAAATTTGATATGTTTCATTGAATAAAAAATAAATAAATATGGTGTTGTTTATATTTTTTTATATTCATATATGACATTCTCTTCCTATTGTAATAGATTTTTATTTTTTTGAATGTATGTGTTTTTCAAGTAGTAGGGATATTTATTGATTCTATTCAGTGAAGAGCTTATTTTATCCACGGTACAGGTTAGTCAAAATGTATTCTAAGGCCGATGTAGAAGAATAAAAATTATATCTCTGATAGGTATTGATGGAATATACAAATACATATGATTTTATGTTATTTCTTAAGGGAGATCTGGCTAATTTCTGTCCATGAATTTTTAATGATTCTATACAAATAATTATTTCATTATGAATAATATGAGATTAAGGGAGATGCAATATGAATGAAGCAATGTGTAAAACCTATTTATCCCATGAATACACAATGATATACCAGACTATGATATTTACTATCTATTCACATGGTAATTTTACGGTCTCTATTATTAAAGAGTTATCTATATTCTTTAAATATTCATGTTTTGGTTCGAAGACAATGATTTCATATCTATTATTTGGGAAATATGAATTCAATGTCATATCCATCTTGGCATGTTTTTTTGTCATTTAATGTATCTAGTTGGAGTCAATATAAATAGCATGAAATTTATTGATATTTTAAAAACAGTTAACTAATGATACATTCATATCCACTACAAGTGAGTGATATATTTATAGTGGAAAATATATGGATTCAAGAAAAAAAACATTCTATAGAAATATAGTGAACCATACATTTCATACAATGATATTACATCGTAATTGATTAATACTCAATACAATACATTATGATCCACACTATAATTGTATCGGTTTATATGTATAGAAACATGGATATCTAAAATAATGTTTTATAAGTGAAATGCATCATCTCGTGATATGTTTTTTAATAAATATCTCTCTTTTTATATGTATCATGTACCAGACCTTAATTATTTAACTCGGTAATGGAAATATATAAAAGGAGGAAATATGACTCTAAGAAATGGTAAAAAAGGAGAAATCAATGAGTTTATAAACATAATATGAACATAAGTTTATGATAACATGAACATACCATTTCAATACCATACCCAACATATCAGAGAATATAATCTAGATTTAGGGTATAAAACATTTATATTCATGAGACATGAATCATAAATGAATATAGCAACATGAGCCATGGGAGAATAAAATTGGATAAAATATATGTTTTTCTAATATACATAATCATAAAAATAATTTCCTTAGTTTTCAAGGCTCACTAACAATACTATCATTGTGGATATGGTTCACTCCTCACTCCATTGTGTTAGTCATGATTTACTACACGGACTATCATAGTGAAAAAATACCCTTATTTATATAGGATCACTCCACATACCATTCATGTGTATCTCAATAGATATCAATATTTAATCAATTCATTTTAGGGCTATATAATTTTAGTCCCACACACTACATAATTAAAATCACACAAATGTAAGCCAAAAGATCATAAAACATTAATCAGATCATAACCAATGGAAGGGAAACAATTTTCAAAAAAACATAATTTCATCATAGAAAATCCCATGCAAAATAAAAGGGATTCATAAAAAATTCATTATTTCATCACAGTATAACCCAAAGAAAAAAATGGGCTTGATAACTAAATTAACCCATGGGAATGCAATGGGTTTCATAGAACTGTCCTTAAATAATAAAAAAATCAACTATATATATAAAGAATTTGGATGGTATAATTGGATCATATACTCATTAAGTCATATATATATATATAATCAAAGGATTCCATCATAGATAAAAATACAATTATAATATATATAGAAATTTTCTTGATAAAAATAACATTTCAATTTGAAAAAACTTTTTTTTCAAATCAAAAAATTCAGTGAATATTAGGGAAACAATTATATTAGGAAAAACCATGTAAAAATGTACAAGAAGGTACAAAACACTAAGTTTCCTTGATACTGGGAAATTCCATTTATTCTAATATTTTAAAAAATGTATTCCACATTTTTAGTAATAACTCTAAAGAACATATTTCCAAAAACAGTAAGAAGATTCCTATTTATCAATTATTTAAGGAGAAAAAATGGGTGAAATAGAATTAAAAAAATCGAAGAATATGATTAAAAACATTCTTTATAAAAAAATTGAAAAAATAATGATATTGAAGAAAAATACTTTACTAAACATTTGTGAAATAAATCTTTCTTTCTATTAAAATACATTTAGTCTATTGAGTTATTAGATAGAGGAAAATAGAATGTGTAAATAAAATCTCATGAAATAGACACAAGAGAAGAAAATTAATGACAACTCTTGAGGGTGATATAATAAAATTTAATAATTATAAACTTATTAATAATCAATCTCATTAAAAACAGATATTGTAACTTAAAAAAATAATTAATGTTCCACTTTCTTCAAAATTACTCTAACCTCATTTATAGTAAATTTAAATTTATTATAGATATATATCAGTGTCATTTTCAGAATTTTAAAATCATATATGATGTGTTTATAATATTTCAACAGGTATTTATTAACAAATAATTAATAAAATCGTCATTTTCGTGTTTTAACGGTTTCATTTTTCATGGGAATTTCAATTCGGTAATTTTGATCCATGTACATTTACTAAGGTTAAATAATCATTAGAATCTTAATAATTATATATATTTAATATATTAATTATATATATATATATATATATATTTTTATCTTCAACCATAAATTATAGAGAAATTAAAATTAATTACACCATTTATGGAGACTGTAGGTTGTATGTGCACATCAACGATGGTTTCACTTTTGAATAGATGGAACTAATGAAATATAAATAATAATTCACATTTAAATGATAAATTTTATTTAATTTATTTCTTAGATATTAATTAAATATGTACTTATTACCATCCATAAAACCGAAAACAACTCACATCGTTTTGTGGAGGTGGTAGTCTATAAGTATGCACAAGTGACATTATGGTTTTCCAGTAGATGGGAAGAAGATGGATAATAGTTTACACCATTTTATAAATGAAAATTAATTATTATTAATTTAATAAATTCCTTATTTTATAATGGATACCATGTATTTAGAGTATTTAGAAGAATAAATAAAACTGAAAACCAACGATTAAGAGTTATACATCTTTCATTGAAAACCTTCATTTTCATACACCATAATCCTTGCAAAAAATTTTGTTATGGAAAAACAAAATAATCGAGGATGTGTGAAATAAATATATAACGTAATTATTTTAGGGATTGGATAATATATAATGCTAAAATATTGTCATTAATGAAGGATAGGAGGTTCCATTTCACATGTGAGGGGACACGCACACTTGGAATTACATAAATTATTTAATTAATATAATTTTTTTTTTCATTTACAAATGGATAAAAATTATATATTTATAATATATTATGACTTTTTGACTAAATAATTTCAAAAAAAATTACTAGTTCATGTTATGTTTTCACCCCAATCATTTAGTTTTATCCCTCATTATCTGTTTTAAAACTTTTCCCAATACCAATATTTTTTCCACATTAAGGGTAAAAAATGTTACTATAAAAAACAAGTAACACATAAATTTACCATTGGTGGTATGGTACACTGTATCCTATTTCGTTCCCTGAATATAATATATTTATGAATTTTAAATCATCTAATAATATATTACTTATATAAAATTTCATTAATATAATTTTTGAAACATTTCATTTAATTTAACTATGAAAGCAACTTTAAATCATGGTAATTTGAATTTAAACCATTCATGATTCCATAATATGTTGTAAATTTCAAAATAATATGTAGAAAAAAATAATTCAACAAATATTTATTACATTTAATAATGTTAAAACAATTTATTATATTTTTCTATTAATTGAATAAATAATGTTTCAGTGTTATCTGAGCATTGAAGGTAAAAATATTACAACTAAAAATTAAATGTAAAATGTAATTCCCCAACACCAGTTACCCAGATTCAGTGCATTATTTTAATACATGGGCATGATTACAAGGAATCAAGTCCCATAGGATCGATTGGTTTTGAAGTCTTGGAAAATAGATTACATACATGAATGTTACATTACACTTCGTAACATACAAAACAACATAAATAATCCTTCACGAACGCCATTATTCCCTTGGCTTAACCCTACATATCAATCGCAATACACTTCTTGGAATCCTGGGAAAATAAAACATAGAATTGGGTGAACTCAAACGCTCAGTAAGCGTAAGCAATACAATGAAAACTTTCAAAAATAAGCATAAACATTTATGGAAATGTATAACAAAAACAAAACCCTTTTAAACTTGATCATTAATATAATATGGCAGAAATAAAATGAAATAATTCCATTTACCTATTCACATGGATATTCTACTAATCGAATAATCACATTCAATATCAATAACAACTTTTATAATGAGGGAATGCATTAAGCCGAACTTTTATTTATGTGTCAAGGACTCGTGCCAAGACCTAAGCTCTAAATATAACCAGAACCCAACCCGGAGATACTCTCTAACCAGACTCCAACCCGGAGAGCCTCTATAACCGGACTCCAACCCAGAGTGCAACTAATAACCGGACACCAACCCGAAGTGCCTCTAATAACCGGACACCAACCCGGAGTGCCTATAATAACTCGACACCAACCCGGAGTGCCACTAATTACCGGACACCAACCCAGGTGGTCTGCTGCAACCAGACCCAAACCTGGAACATACTAGTCCAACACATTCATCTTAAGAAGAGAATGAAATATAACATAAACATTCGTATTAAAACTAGCATACGAAATGCCAAAGCATTAATCATAAACCATTAATGGCATAAAAATAACTCATACATATTCAATTATATCACAAAACCATAAATACAATACGGATGATTTGTATCATAATAAATCAACTTCAAACAAGTGTAAAATTTATCAAAGTATGTTAACATAGATGAAAATGATTTGTAAAACTCTTTGATAGAAATACCCCTTTTTCATGAAAACATTTAAAAGTCACACAATTTAAAAAAGAAGTCATTTATTGGAATTTTTGAATCAATGTTTCAAATACCACTATGAAACATTTCAAAGGAATTAACATTTTGAAAACATACATGTCCATATAAATAAATCCCTAAAAACATTTTCAAGACATTGACATTAATGAGAAAGATTTAGATGAATAAATATTTAAAACATTTGAAATGAAATTTTAGTAAAAATTACCATAAAAGAATCTCTTTGAAAACACTTTCATAAAACATGTACATGGATAATAAATATGTCCCAGTAGATACTTACATAAAAACAACCTCGGATAATAAAGAGATTGTGAAATTAACCCTGACCAATTTGGTACCTTACGAAACATACAACCCATGAATGATGTATCATACAATTAATATGTAAATACACATAAATTAAAGTGTACTACACAAATAATACAATTATGGACAATACATACACCACACAAAGGTAATAGTGGAAATATGGCATGAATATCACGGGAATAAAGAGTGAGCTGAAAATGTCTTACCTTGTACTTTTCCTTGATAGAGAGTAGGTTAACCTCCTTTACAATATTTAAATCATTGTTATTAAATTATACAAGAATTTTATACATTAATATGATATCATATATGATCTTTTTACATTGCTTTGTTAATAATATCTTAGTATTATTGCCGTTTCAGTTGTAAAATTACACATTTTCTTTTATATGTTTTGTTACATAAGTCATGTTTATTATGGATTGGTTGTATATTATTCATATCCAGAATGATATCAAGTCCTTGAACATTATTTTTAACCATAAAATTAAAATTATTCTTTAATGGATACGATGGGGAATGAATCTCATCGCGTTCATGGAGACGGTAGTCCATATGTACGCACACACGCAAGATCCATTTCATTTTTCATTTTAAAAGGAATAAAAACCAAATTATACATAGGTATATTATTATTCTAGTATAATATAATATCTAATATGTGTTACTTAAGTTCATTAACACCATCTTTTATAAGTTCCATGTATGGTATGAACGAGTCATATCAATTTGAGGGGGCGGTAGTCCGCACTTCCTCAAATGAAATTATCGTATATATATACAACATGAAACAAATTATAGTATGATGTAAAATTGAATTAAATAAGCTTATAAATAAAATAAATATCATTAATATCTTATTTAATTATAGTGCCATCATAATGGCCACCATGAGAGGTGGTAGGATATAATTGAACAATCATCGTTTCGTGAGGCGTTTGGTTGTCATCGATAGAAACATTATGTTATTCACCCATTATATGGAGGTGTGTGTGAGTATAGTTCAAATAATTTACATAACAATATCCTAGTAAATTTAGGATACTTTTTTTGTTACAAAATAAAATAATAAGATGAGTTTAGGGGTTGGAGAAGTAAAATAAAATAAAAGAAGCTAAGAGAAATCGTTACCTTAAATTTGGGTAACTCTCTATGGATTGAACCAAAAAGGACCCTTAAATTGCCTTATGCCTAAGGAAAGGATTCTAGGATGAGGAGAGGGATTATTATAGTGTATTTGGGAAGTTTTTGGCCGAACCAAAAGGCTTTGAAGGTGTGATGAATTAGTTATAAGTTGTGACCTTTTATAAGGAGGAGGAGTGGCTCTTTAGAAAAAACATACAGTATTAATTTATAATAAATTCATATTCGGTTTCTAATGAATAAAAAGTGGATTATTAAAATAATAATGTTGGTATGGGTCAAAATCAATTCAACAAATAGATTTCAGACAGGTTGGGTCATTATATTAACCATATCTTTTAGTTTTAACTCTTGGTTAATTAGTTTGACACTTACCATGTCACTTTGTATTTTTATATTATATAGTTAATAAACATAATATATACCTCCAAGAGACCCCCAAGAGGTCCATTAATGATAAACCTATCATAATAAAAGTCTTTTGGCCAAACCATATATTTTTAGGAATTTAATATCAATTAATAATATAATATTTGTTTTAAACTCTTTTATGTAATTTTTGACACTATTTGGTATTTGATTTTTGTGAAAATTATAACAACATGATTACTTTGAAAAAATTTCATTAAATCAATAATAACATATCATATTAACCTATTAATTTTTTGTAATTAATTACAAGTTTCAAATTATATTTATTTGGTTATTTATAATATCACTTTTTTTAATATTTCACTAATAAGATAATTACTGCATCATCATTGTGTCATAAATAAATTAAATCATTTAATGTCTAAAAAATATAAATAAAATACCTTTATGTAGGAAACCTTTTTATATTTCAAATTAATAATTATAGTCTAAAATATAACATATATAACCCTATGTAAAAATTGTTTTTCTAAAAGATATAGGCTTATGTCATTTTTGTATTTACTTTAACATAATTAATATAAAGTGTCATTATCACTTACAAGTGGATTCATGGGGTCCCAAAATAGACCTATAGATTACCATGGTCGGACATGTATCAACCAATATGGTTAGGACACGTTTTAGGGTAATTTATTATTATTATAATATTATTTGTTTACCCTTATTTACTGGATTTTAACCTTTAACCTTGGTAAATAAAATATTTACCGAAGTAATTATTCAAAATGTGTAAAAATTAAAGTTACCTATTTACCCAATTTGGAAATCCTGATTCCAAATATGGAGTCCATTTTTCCAAATTCAAAACACAGAAGTGGCAGTAATTAATTTAAAATTAATTCCCGATGTCAAAACAAAAAGCGTGTTTTTAAGAGTTAATAACTATCAAAAGATTGACACTTGTTTATGTCCGGTTTAAATGTGAAATTCTGTCCAATTAACAAAATTGTATTAAATGGTAAAAATATATTATAAATATACTTTATAACAACACAAATTCATAATTTATCACTAATAATTATTTCGATTAAAGAACTTGTTTTTAATAAAAATTTAATAACTTTCACTATTCATCAAAATATAAAAGTTATCCGATCAGTACCAAAATATCATCCTGGGATAATTTAGATATTAAGAATCAAAAAAAGAATTCCATTTTGAAAGAAAAAATGTATAAAATTTCAAAAAGTGGCTATTACTATTCATAACGGCTAGTTTGATTGGTTGTGGTGTGTGTTAGAACTAAAAATTGCGTACAACACACGCTACTGTATTATTCAAAAAGAAGCATACCGTGGAAGCTTGGGGTGTTACATAAAATAAAATGATAAAAAATTAAATCATATTAAAAATAAAAAATTATAACCAAATTTGTACCCTTTTTATCCTTATGTAGAAATATTAAGGAAATTAATGTTAAGAAAGTGACATTTTGTGTTTATTATTTTTAAAATTAATATAAAATCCATATTTGATGAAAAAATTTAAAAAGTGGCCATATATTTGATTATTTTATAGACATGTACAAACTCCAACAAAAAAATTGGTCAAAAGAACATACTAGATAACCTTTAAATCATTATTCTGTTGTTTTAACCCAATTGTACCCATATTGCGATGATTAAACTTTTATTAAATATACTATTAATAATGAATAAAAATAGTAGGGACCTATTTATTACATTATAATGTCATGATTCAAAATATCAAATCAATATTTCAATGTTAAGTTTCATTAATTGATTTAAATCTATCATAAAGTTTGTACATGAAATGTTATAAAAACTGTTTTTTGGATATATATATATTTTTGAGAATTATAATATATTAATTCTTATCCCATTACAAGAAAAAATATAATATGAATGTAAAACCATTTAATTGTATATATAATATATACATTTGATTAAAATAATTTAAAAACATTGATAATTTTAATTTATTAAGCTAAAATCACATTGTGTGCATAAAAAATGTTTTTTAGAAAAACATTTCTTTTACTTTTAAATTAATTTTACGTTCACTTCTAATCAATATATCACTGTTGAATTAAATTTATAAATTTCTAAATAATTATTTTTTAAATTTTATTTAGTTTTATTCTTACATTCTAAATCATTGGTGATTTGTTAACAATCATAATATTTCCATAGTATATCACAATTCATTCACACTTAGTGTTGTGTTTATCACAAAGCTATAGGAAAAATTAAATTTATTTGGAAAAATATATCATTGAACCGTGAGTTTTAAAATGAAAGGAGTAGGATATCACAGTATTTCTGAAACAAATAAAAACATTGGCATTCCATATTTTTTTTTATTTTCCATATTCATTGTTCATGACTGCGTGTATATAAATAGGAGAGAGAATCAATTCACATCTACTCATAAACATTAATTTCTAAGGGAAAAACCAACTATAAATGTTTGGATACACTAATTCATCCCCTCTCCACATGGATATTCAATACCATGGAATATACTGTTTGTATCAAATATGAATGTTTTCTATGTAATATTCTCATTTTATTGATAATTATGGATAATATAAATTATATCTTTTGTAGAGGAGTTCCTATGTTTGATGGAATGAATTTACATTATTTAATATAAATATGTTTTACATAATTATTATAATTGTATCTTGAATTTCCTGATAAAGCTATATTTGGTATTCCACCCAAGAAAAAAGGTGAACATCATAATGTTTCAAATGAAGAAAAAATGTTGTTTATTATAATACTAAGAATCCCACTCTCATGTTACTTTATGAAATCATTTTTAAAACTATGATGGGATTTCAAGCTACTAAATATTTATTGGATGAACATAACAGTAGTTAAGTAAGAAATTGTAAAGTCAAATAGGAAAACACACACTTATTGAGGATTACATGATGATATGAAGATATAAGAAGATGAATACCTTAATGAATATTTCTCTAGATTCAATGATATTGTAAGCAGAATAAGAGGCTATAGGGAAATAATTTATTATAATGATATTAGAAATAATAACCCAAAGAACAGACCAAAACAATTTGATATAATAATTTTAATTATAGATAAAAGGGAGGATCTCATACATGATGATCTATATAATATTATCATTTATTAGTAAATGAAAAAACCACCAGTATTTGAAAATAAGGTGAAATAATATATTGTAGATATGAGTTATGTAAAATCAAAAGAGTCAGGGGTGAATTTTCATTATTAAAATAGAAATAATTAAATGTGTATATTACAAAAATATTTTTTTGAACATATTAATGGAAATAAAAACATTTTGTTTACTTTAAAGAGAGAAACTAAAACAAATAAAATAAAGTGGAAGAACTATAGAATAACTATAAATTTTCTATATGTGAAATTAAAAAAGAATCGAAAATTAAAAAATTAAATAATTATGACTATTGAGGGATTAAATTATTGATTAATTATTGAATTTTATTTGAATAATAACTAAAATTTTGAAATGTAAATAAGGAAAAAATTGATATGGATGAATTGAAATAATTTAGGAAGAGGTAATGCTACAAAAACCATAATGGATTGAGGATTTAATATATTTTTACCTTGGATTTGAAAACTGTTCTGATACCGTGACACCATTGATATTTATGTTATAGAAACAATGAGGAATAAAATCTACCCTAACACTTTAAATTCCATATCCAGTAACATCAAAGTGAAAAAGTTTATTTCTTTTTAGTAGTTATGGAATGAAAACCCAATTACCTCACTTTTAAGGTATTCATCCCTAATAATAGAATACATATTAAAAATGGTGGATTTATAAAAGCAATCACATTTATGTGTCATCTCATTTCTCTAAAATTAATTAGAATAATGACTAGGAGATAATAATAATGATCATGGAGTGATAAGAATATTAAAATAATATATCAATCTTAGAGAGATGGGAGAGCTCTTAGAAAATTAGAGTAATTGAAAATAAGTTGTCGTAGCACATTGGAATTGGAGAATTTCATTGAAGCTTTATTTTTAAGGATTGTAAGATGTATACTTATAGATTCAATAATCATAAATAACATTATATAATTCTTTTGGGGTAAAGAAAATGATTACTACCCAAAAAATACATTTTATAGATCATTAGGTATTTCTTTAAGGCTGTTGTATTGATTCCACCAGATTCCGAGTTGCCTCCATAATGTATCTAGTAAACCACCTAATGATCATTGATATTGTAAATCCCCATTGGGACACTTTTTCTCATCAACCTAATGTATTTTAGGTTTCCTAGATATAGGGATAATTCTTCCGTCACTACTTGTAACACCCGAGATTTTTATAACATATATTTTTTTATGTTATATACATCATCAAAGTAATCTTTCACTACACACAACACTATCTTGGCTTTCTTTACACGCAATCACCACCTTCCTCGATAGCTTGCGTTGTACGCAATACCGAGTTTCACTAAATATCGATATGCTATTAAAATATTTTTAAATCTAGCCATTATGAATAGTAATACCCACTTTTATAAATTTTATTTTTCAAAATGGACTTCATTTTTTGATTCAGAATATCGAAATTAGCCTAGGGTGATATTTTGGTATTTTTCTGAAAACTATCAAATTTTGATGAATAGTGGAAACATTGGGTTAATATTTAAAAACCGAATTTTTATTTATATAATTATTTATTTTATTTAAATTTATTTAATGTGAATATTGATAAATAATACCTATATAAGTTCAATTTAATTCATTGGAGTCATTTTATAAAAATTTTAGACATATAAAATTTTTATTGAACTTTTCACTGTCTTTTACCCACCTCCTAGGAGAGTTTGAAAATTTATATAAAACATAATTTCACCAATTCTGTGAGTGGAATTTTGAAAATCCCAGAGACATGGTTAATATCTAGGAGTAAAACGTGGTTCAATAAGATAAAAATAATTTTTGGTGAATAGTAACTTTTTACTTTTTTTACCACGGTTAAAAGTAAATAGGGTAATTAAAGGTAAAAATGATATTATTATTACCCTAACACATGTCCTAATTCTATTGGATAAAATTAATTCGACCAAAAACAACCTTAGGAATAAAATATTACCATTTGGGTCCACTTGGATTAGATTAGGACATTTAATATTATTTTATTTAAAGAAGGGTTAAAATAGTTAAAATCAAATTTTAATAACTAAATCATTTCTAATATAGAGTTATACATAAGATAAATTCGACTCTAAATATTAATTAAAAAGATAAAATTATTTCCTACGTAATGGTATTTTATTTATAATTTTCAGACATTATATAATTTAATTTATTTATGACACAATGATGATGTAGTAATTACCTTATTAGGAAAATTTTAACATAATTGATGTTATAAATACCCAAATAAATGTAATTTGACCTTTTTATGAATTACAATAATTTTCTAGGTTTATATGACATGTTAGTATTCATTTAATGAACTCTTTACGAACTAATCATGCTTTTATGATTTTCACAAAAATCAATTACCAAATAGTGTCAAAATTGACATAAAATAGTTTTTAAAACAAATATTATATTATTAATTGTTATTTTATTCCTAAAAATAAAAGTTTCACCCAAATGACTTATATAAGTTTATATATATTAATAATAAACAACTTGGGGCTCTTTTGGATTTTTATAGTAAGTTTATTAACTATATAGTGTAAGAAAACAAGAAGACATGGTAAAAGATAAATTATTTAACATAGAGTTAAATCTAAATAATAAGGTTTAAATAGTAACCTAAACATGTCTAAAATCAACTGGATGATATAATTTCGACCCATCCCCACCATAGCTTTAAAATAAATCAATTTGGATCTATTAATAACCTAATATGACTTTATAATAAAATAATATTTTATGTTATTACTAAGGTGCCCCTCCCCTTACTTATAAAAGGGCACCTCCTCCCTCTCCACCTCACACCACTTTGTGCCTTCAATCTCGGCCAAACCCTGATAATTTCCCTTCTCAACTTCCCTATAAACATTGTAGAGGTCCTGGTTTTCTTCAAATACCATCTTTAGTGCCATAAAGAAAGGTTAAGAAGAGGTGCTTCAAAGAAGAGGTAATGTCCGTTACCGATTCTTTCAACTTTATTTCTTATTCTACTTCTTCTTATTTAGTGGTTTCATTATGATTTAATAACATCATTATCACTCATATACTGATATGTCATTATAAATATTAAACAACCCTATTTCACCTTCTATCCATCCTACGGAAAACGAAATCACCGCGCATGCGTATGTACGGAATACTATCTCCAGGCCGTGGTGAAATCTGTATTCCACCACCACCTTACTTGGATGGGTATAATGTGTAAATAATAACCATATATGATTATTTTAATGTGATATTAATTATGAAATAGTATTCATACACTTTTATAAAATTTCACGATCATGGGAATGATATCATCGCTCGTGCGTACGTACGGCCTACCGTCTCCACGATGTGATGCGACTCGTTTTACATGATATTCAATGATTAATGATTATAAAAATGAATTAAATTAATTAATGTAATATATATTACACTAATCTCATTCTGGAAATGAGGTATCTATTACCTAAAAGAAGAATAAGAATTTATTCGACAAAACATGCATAAGAACAAAAAAGCAATAAACACTCGAATAACAAGTAACAATGAAATATTACTAATAAGAAGATAAGAATATGACCATATATGATATCATAACAATGAGTATGATTCTTTAATAAGTCAATAACGTTATTTAAATCATTATACTGGAGGTTTGGACACGTACGAAGAAAATCGGACCTAAGGTAAGGGAAAATCTCACAATCTCATTTTTATCTGAGATTGTTTATACTTTGGTATTTATTGGGGTGTACTTTATCATCCACATACATGTTTCTTCAATATGTAATATTATTTCTATCATACTACAATTTTTTAGATCCAATTCTACCCGTTGGTGAGTTTTTAGTAAAAGATATGAAAGGAATCTTTTGTCATTTTTAGTACGAAGTAATTTTTTACTTTTCCGACCAAAGTACGAGAAGAATGTTTTTTTAACTTATACAGAATGAATGGATTTTTATGATTTCCTAGAACATTATTTCCATTAAGATTCATTTACAAGTTTTCAAATTTATTTTTAATCAACTTATTTTAGTTTAAAATTGTATGACATGTTAAGAAAGTAAAATGTTTTTTTTGAAGTAGAAAGGATATTTTCCTCAAGAATGGAGTTCAAGTGTTTTATCAAAATTATTTTCCATCTAAGATAATATAGGGTTCTGTTTATATCTCTATTTTTACATTGATTAGATTATGTTATGATGGAATTATTTTTATGAAGTCCTTTTATCTTATATGATTTATATTATGATGGCATGATGTTAAAGAATCCAATTTTTATTACGTGGGATATGCTATGATGTATAATTTATGATCTTGGGGCACACATAAGAATGGTATGATTATAAGATGGGTGGGACCTATATCTCCCTCCAATGAATTGGGTAATGATTTATATCTCATGAGATATACATGGTTGGAACGACATGTTAAACCAGTTCAGTGAAACAAGACTGAAATGAGGAGTGAACTCGGTTCAGAAAAGGACTTCGTCCGCTAAGATAGTCTTGGCAATGATTCTTGACTACTAAGAAATGATTCTCTATGATTATGTGTGTATTCCACAATGTTTCATGTTTTAAGTTATTATTATTGGGATTACATTTCACTACTATGATTTATCCCATGTTATGAAATTATGATCTCTTTTGCAGGTTATGATTTCCAAAATGTTATGTTATTATGAATATGATGTGATTGATATTTCTTTTGTTTAACCTTACTGAGCATTTGAGCTCACCCTTTTGTATGTTTTCTTTTCCCCAGGTCAGGAAGAAGGATATAAATTAAGATATGGAAAAAGGGACTCTAGATATGATAAAATAAAAGGAAACAGTTTAGATAATTTATGAACCAGTTGTTTATGTTTCCCAGTTTCTAAAGACACTATACCTATACGGGTTTTTCATGGTTTTGTTATATGTTGTAATAAGTGCGCTTCAATTATAATGTTATAAAAATGTATGTAAAGTATGGGTCATTATAGTTGGTATCAGAGGAATGGTATAGCCAACCATTGGAAACTAGCAAGTGAAAGCCTTATTAAGAATTCTAAGGATAAGTCTAAGCATAGAACACAATATTAGTGTTTTAAAAATGGCCGTGGACAACCTATGATAAAAACTTAAGTGTGAAATTTTATTCTTGATTATGTGGTTTTCCTAATAAAGTTAGTGTTGCTCACACAATTATTCTTGGTTTTAGTCAATGGCTGTAACCCGAAGGAACCGTTTTAATGTGGAATGCGACGGGCAATGCAATGATTGTCCCCCTGAGCAAACAAACGTTATGGGAGCTGGAATGAAAAATCTTGTAGTAATGCTCACACAACATTCTCATGATATGAATCATGCAGGACTTCCAAACGGGAAAATTAAGGAGCAACATTCTATTGAATCCTTCATGAGGCACCATCCACCCTCATTCAGTGGGTCTACTGATCCATTAGTGGCTGAACAATGGATCAATACCACTGAAAAGATATTTTCAGTTCTTCAATGTTTTGAACATGATAAATTCATCTTAGCAGTTTATCATTTGGAAGGTGAAGCTGATCACTGGTGGAATATAATCATGAATATGAGGCCACGATATTAAATTGAGTCCCTAGAATGGGACGAGTTCAAGAAATTATTTTTCAATAAGTACTTCCCTCGTATTCTTCGAACAAAGATGGAGAAGGAGTTTCTTCAACTAAAGCAAAAGGATGATCAATATGTTGGTACCTATGAAGAAAATTTTACAAGACATGCAAGGTACGCTTCTGGTATTATTATCCAACCTGAGAGTAAGATCGATCAATTCTTTATTGGATTAAAACCAAGTCTTAGAAGGGAGTTAGCCAGAAGGGACTTCAATAGATACGAGGAAATCGTTTGATGTGCTCTAAAAGTTGAGATGGAGATTGGAGTAACCCATCAGTCATATGGGTTTGATAAGAAGGGGAAAATGGAATTCAAAGGGAAATCTAAAGAGCACACTAAAAAGAAGATGAATTTCCCCTTGTGCTCAAAGTGTGGAATGAAACATGGAGGGAGTTGTCTTAAAGGGACAAGTAAATGTTTCAAATGTTGAAATGAAGGTCATCGGTCATTTGAATGCCTCAATGATGGGAAGAAGATGTCTACTGATGCGAACAATGAAAAGGATACACATAGTGCACCTCCTACACTTCAATGACACATGTGCAATGAAATAGGGAATTATTCTAATAAATGCCCTAATCCAAGGGTTGTGATGATGATGGACATCAACAAACTCTTAAGGCTAAAGACAAAGGGAAGTCACATGTAATTTCTATCATTGATGTGGAGTATGATAACGAAGTGGTGAAAGGTACACTTACCATCCAATCTAAAGTAGAAAATGTTTTATTTGGTTCTGGATCCACCCAATCTTTTATTTTTGAAGAATTTTCTAAGGGTATCACCGTATTACTTCAACAATTAGATGTTGAGTTAGTTATGACAACCCCTAATGGCACAAAAGTCGCATCAAAAGTTTAAAATTCTTCTCCAATTGTTGTTTGTGGGAATGTGCTTCCTGCAAATCTTGTGATCCTTTCTATAGTGGAATTTTATGTGATTCTTGGCATGGATTGGATTTTTTTGTATGGATCTCATATCAATTTCCAAAGAAGGGAAGTCACATTTCATATTCCAGATCAATCTATGATCGTCTATCAATGAATGGATGAACATAACCTTCTAGTGGAAATTTCATCCATCCTATGGGTCTTGATTCCACTAAATGAAGTCCATTTATCTCAAATGGTTGGCGAGAAACTCACGATTAAGAATATTCCCATTGTACGGGAGTTTGATGATTTATTTCTGGAGGAATTTTTGGGTCTTCCACCAAATCGTGAAGTTGAGTTTTCAATAGAACTTGTACCGGGTGTTTCTCCTATTTCAAAGACACCTTATAAAATGGACCCAATTGAGTTGCTGGAATTGAAGAAGAAACTCCAAGAGAATCATGATAAGGGATTCATATGCCCTAGTGCGTCACCTTGGGGAGCACCTGTTCTGTTTTTTAAGAAGAAAGATGGATCAATGAGACTCTGCATTGATTATCGAGAACTTAACAAGATCACTATCAAGAACATATATCCTCTCTCGTGCATTGAGGACTTATTTGACCAACTCCGTGGAGCATAATACTTTTCCAAGATTGATCTTCGTTCTGGGTGTCATCAATTAAGGGTCAAAAGGGAGGATATACCAAAGACAGCTTTCCGTATAAGGTATGGACACTATGAATTTATAGTGAGGTCATTTGGTCTTACTAATGCCCCTACTATCTTCATTGATCTGATGAATAGAGTCTTTAGAGACTATCTTGATCAGTTTGTGGTAGTATTTATAGACGATATTCTTGCCTATTCAAAGAGAAAGGAAGAACATGGAGATCACTTGAGAATTTTATTGAAGTCCCTGAGAAAGGATAAGCTTTATGCCAAATTTACCAAATGTGAATTTTGGTCTCAAAAAGTTCTATTTTTGGTTCACATAATCTCAAAAGAGGGGATATCTATAGATCCACCAATAATAGAGGTTATCGAAAGATGGTCATGACCAACAAAAGTAACTGAGATCTGATGTTTTCTTGGTTTGGCTAGATATTATCGACGTTTTGTGAATGATTTTTCATGATTATCTAATCTACATTCCGGGTTGACTCGAAAAGGAGTTATGTTTGTGTGGATGGAGGAATGTGAAGAGAATTTCAAGGAGTTCAAAAGAAGGTTATCCAGTGCACATGTGCTCACACTGCCTTGTAGTTGACAAAGGTTTGTGATCTACAATGATGCATCCAAGAAGGTGCTGGTGTGTGTTCTCATGCAAAATGATATGGTGATAGCTTATGCCTCAAGACAGTTGAAAATCCACAAGAAAAATTACCCAACTCATGATTTGGATTTAGATATGGTAATAATTGAATTAAAGATTTGGAGGCATTATCTTTATGGTGAAAGGTGTGATATTTATACTGATCATTAATGTTTAAAGTATATTTTCACACAAAAGGAGTTGATTATGCACCATAGAAGATGGTTGGAGTTGATTAAGGATTACAACTACTCAATTCATTACCACCCTGGGAAAGAAAACATGGTGGAAGATGCATTAAGTCGACAAGACCATTCTAGCTTATCCATGATGAGGATCTCCAAAGATACAATATTTATGGATTTAAAAAGGATGGATCTTGGAATTATAATGGAAGGGGAAAATCGTATCTTTCTCAAATGAATTTTCAACAATATATACATGTGAAGATTAAAGGGGCACAGAAAAAAGATGTAGAGTTACAATAGAAGGTGAGAAATGTTCCTGAATTCAACCTTGATTGTGATGGGATAATAAAGTTCAGTAATTGGGTTTGTGTTCCTACCATACCAGAATTAAAGGAGCTGCTGGATAAGGCTCATAGTTCTTCATTCTCTATTCATCCTGGAAGCACGAAGATGTATAGGGACCTGAAAGAGTACTTTTGGTGGGATGGCATGAAAAGGGATGTTGCTGAATATGTCTCTCGATGCTTGGTTTGTCAGCAAGTTAAAGCTGAGAGAGAGAAGTCTAAGGGGATGTTACAACCATTACCCATACCTGAATGGAAATGGGAAAACATCACTATGGACTTTGTCACGGGACTTCATAAAACATCCAAAGGGAATAATGCTATCTGGGTCATAGTTGATTGTCTTACAAAGTCTGCACACTTCATTGCAATTAGAGAGGATTTCTCTCTGGATCAGCTTGCCAGGTTATATGTAAAGGAAGTGGTAAGATTTCCTGTAGTACCACTTTCCATTATATCTGATCAGGATCCAAGATTTACCTCAATGTTCTGGAGAAGTCTTCAGCATACTCTGGATACAGAGATGAGTTTCAGCACGACTTATCATCCTTATACAGACGGTCAGTCTGAGAGAACAATTCAAACTCTAGAAGATATGTTTAGAGCATGCTCTATGGATTTCAAAGTTGGTTGGGATCAACACCTATCATTGGTTGAATTTTCATATAATAATAGCTTTCACTCCAGTATTGAGATGGATCCATATGAAGCTCTCTATGGAATGAAATGCAGGACTCCAACTTGTTGGGATGAAGTTGGGGAAAGAAAGCTATCAGGACCTGATCTTGTAGATGAGATGGAAGAAAAGGTCAGATCTATTAAACAACACATAATAATAGCTCAGAGTAGACAAAAATGTATTCCGATAACTAAAAAAATACATAGAGTTTGAAGTGGGTGATAAAGTGTTCTTACGAATATCTCCTTGGAAGAGAGTAATGAGATTTGGAAAGAAGGGAAAGTTGACCCCTATGTATATCGGTCTTTTCGAAATACTGGATCATGTTGAGAAATAAGCATACTAGTTGGCGCTTCCACCGAATCTCTCTCAATTTCATGATGTGTTCCATGTATCTCGCCTGAGAATGTACATACCCGATCCTTCACATGTACTCAGCTCAGAATTTGTACCGTTGGAGCAATATCATTATTATGAAGAACCGTCGATAGAGATTCCGGATCGTAGAGAACAAGTCCTACGGAACAAGACCACTCGCTTGGTGAAAGTTTTATGGAGGAACCACCAATTAGAAGAAGCTACATGGGTGCTTGAGGATATGATGAGGGAGAGGTATCCACATCTGTTTGTTACAAAGTGATGAATTTTGAGGGCGAAATTCATTTTTAAGGGGGTAGAATGTAACACCCGAGATCTTTATGAGAGATATTTGTTTTTATGTTATATACATCATCAAAGGAATATTTCACTACACACAACACTATATTGGCTTTCTTTACAAGCAATCGCGACCTTCCTTGATAGCTTACGTTGTACGAAATACCGAGTTTCACTAAACAATGATATGATATTAAAATATTATTAAAACTAGCAGTTATGAATAGTAATACCCACTTTTTGAAATTTTATTTTTCAAAATGGACTTCATTTTTGGATTCAGAATATTGAAATTAGCATAGCGTGAAATTTTGGTATTTTTCTGAAAACTTTCATTTTTTGATGAATAGTGAAAACACTAGGTTACTATTTAAAAACCGACTTTTTTTTTAAATAATTATTAATTTTATTTAAATTTATTTTATGTGAATATTGATACATAATACCTATATAAGTTCAATTTAATTCATTGGAGTCATTTTATAATAATTTTAGACATATAAAAATTTTATTGAACTTTTCACCGTCTTTTACCCACCTCCTAGGAGAGTTTGAAAATTTATATAAAACATAATTTTACCGCTTATGTGAGTGGAATTTAGAAATTCTGAGATACACGGTTAATATCAAGGACTAAAATGTTGTTCAATAAGATAAAAATAATTTTTGGTGAATAGTAACTTTTTACTTTTTTTCCCACGGTTAAAAGTAAATAGGATAATTAAGGGTAAAAATGATATTATTATTATCCTAACATATGTCCTAATTCAATTTTATAAGTTTAATTCGACCAAAAACAACCTTAGTAATAAAATATGTCCATTTAGGTCCACTTGGAATAGATTTGGACATTTAATGTTATTTTATTTAAAGAAGGGTTAAAATAGTTAAAATCAAAGTTCAATAACTAAATCATTTTTAATATGGGGTTATTCATGAGCTAAATTTGACTATAAATATTCATTAGAAAGCTACAAAATATTTCCTACAAAATGGTATTTTATTTATAATTTTCAGACATTAAATACTTTAATTTTTCTTTGACACAACGATGATGTAGTAATTACCTTATTAAGGAAATATTAACATAATTGATGTTATAAATACCCAAATAAATGTAATTTGAGACTTTTTATTAGTTAAAATAATTTTATAGGTTAATATGACATGTTAGTATTGATTTAATTATCTTTTTTCGAACTAATAATGCTGTTATGATTTTCAAAAAAATCAATTACGATATCGTGTCAAAATTGACATAAAATAGTTTTTAAAACAAATATTATATTATTAACTGTTATTTTATTCATAAAAATATAAGGTTCTGCCAAATGACTTAGATAAGGATATATATGTTAATAATAAACAACTTGAGGTTCGTTTGGCTTGTTATAGTATGTTTTTTAACCATATAGTGTAAGAAAATAGGAAGACAATGTAAAAGTTAAATTATTTAACTTTGAGTTAAATCTAAATGATAACGTTGAAATAGTAACCTAAACCTGTCTAAAATCTATTGGATGAGAGTATTTCGACCCAAACCCACCTTAAATTCTAAATAGATCAATTTGGAGCTATTAAAAACCGAATATGACTTTATAATAAAATAATATTTTAAGATTTTTATAAGGTGCCCCTCCCCTCCCTTATAAAAGGGAACCTCCTCCCTCTCCTCCTCACACCACTTTGAGCCTTCATGTTTGGCCAACCCCTGCAAATTTATCTTCTCAACTTCCCTATAAATATCCTAGAGGTCCTGGTATTCTTCAAAGACCATATTTAGTGCCCTAAGTGGAGGTTAAGAAGAGGCGCTTCAAAGAAGAGGTAATGTCCATTACTAATTCTTTCAACTTTATTTCTTCTTCTACTTCTTCTTCTTTAGTTTTTTCATTATGAAGTAATAACATCAGTATTACTCATATACTGATATGTTATTATAAATATGAAACAACCCTATTTCACCTTCTATCCATCCTACAGAAAACGAAATCACCGCGCGTGCGTATGTACGGAATACCGTCTCTACGCCGTGGTGTAATCTGTATTCCACCACAACCTTACTTGGATGGGAATAACGTGGAAAGAATAACGATATATGATTATTGTAAAGTGATATTAATTCTGAAATAGTATACATACACTAAAATACAATTACACGATCATGGGAATGATATCATCGCTCGTGCGTACGTACGGCCCACCGTCTCCATGATGTGATGCGACTCATTTTACATGATATTCAATTTTTAATGATTATATAAATGAATTGAATGAATAAATATGATATATATTACAATAATACCATTATGTAAATGAGGTATCTTTGACCTAAAATAAGAATAATAATTTATTCGACAAAACACGCATAAGAACAAAAAAGCAATAAACACCTGAATAACAAGTAACAATGAAATATTACTAATAAGATGCTAAGAATATTAGAATTTATGATATCATAACAATGAGTACGATTCAGGAATAAGTCAATAACATTATTTAAATCATTATACAGGTGGTTTGGACATGTACGAAGCAAATCGGACATAAGGTAATGGAAAACCTCACAATCTCATTTTTATCTGAGATTGTTTATACTATGGTATTTACTGGTGTGTATTTTATCATCCACATATATGTTTCCTCTATATTTAATATTATTTCTAACCTCCTAAAAAATTTTAAATCCTATTCTACCCATTTTTGAGTTTTTAGTAAAAGATATAAAAGGAATCTTTTGTCGTTTTTAGTACGAGATACTTTTTGACTTTTCCAGCCTAAGTACGAGAAGAATGTTTTTTTAAACTTACATGGATGGATTTTTATGATTTCCTAGAACATTACTTCCATGAAGCATCATTTAAAAGTATTAAAGTTTACTTTTAATCAACTTCTTTGAGATTAAAATTGTATACATGTTAAAAATGTAAAAAAAAAATTGAAGTAGAACGGATATTTTCATCAAGAATGGAGTTCAAGTGTTTTATCAAAATTATTTTCCATCTAAGATAATATAGGGTTCTGTTTCTCTCCCTATTTTTACATTTATTTGATTATGTTGTGATTGAATTATTTTTATGAAGTCCTTTTATCTTATATTATTTATGTTATGATGGAATGATGTTTAAAAATCCCATTTTTATTACATGGTGTATGCTATAATGTATGATTTATGATCTTGTGGAACACATAAGAATGGTATCATTATAAGATGGGTGGGACCTATATCTCCCTCAAATTCATTGGGTAAAGACTTATATCTCATGAGATAGAAATGGCTGGAATAGAAGGATAAACTGGTTAAGTGAAACAAGACGGAAACGAGGAGTGAACTCGGTTCGGAAATGAACTTTGTCTGCTAATATAGTATTGGAAATGAGTCTTGACTACTAAGAAATGATTATCTATGATTATGTGTGTATTCCACAAAGATTCATGTTTTATGTTATGATTATTGGGATTACATTTCACTACTATGATTTATCCCATGTTATGAGATTATGATCTCTTTTGCAGGTTAAGATTTCCAAAAACTTTTATGTTATTATGAATATGATGTGATTGATGTTTCTTTTGTTTACCCTTACTGAGCATTTAAGCTCACCCTTTTGTATGTTTTATTTTCCCCAGGTCAGAAAGAAGGATATTAAGTATGATATGCCAAAATGTACTCTAGATATGATAAAATAAAAGGGAGATAGTGTAGCGGATTTATGAACCAGTTGTTTATGTTTCCCAGTTTCTAAAGACACTATACATATACAGTCCTTTCATGGTTTGGTTAAATGTTGTAATAAGTATGATTCAATTCTAAGGTAATAAAAATGTATGTAAAGTATGGGTCATTATATTACTAGCTGGAGGGTGGGTCTTCTATATTGGTGTGGCGCAACATACATGGAATCATCAGTATTGTTCAACATGGAAAACTATGTCTTCTTTCATGGCAACTATTTCATCATTTTAAATCCTTATATTTAACTTCAATGGAGATACAATGATCTAAAATAATTATATAAGATAATTCCAAGACTTTTACATGATCAAAAAGACAATATTTAACTGACCTGAAGATCTTCATTAGGTTCATCAAATACATGAGTTATATTTTAAATTGTATAAAGGAAAATACCTCAAAAATTAGAAATATAAATGAGTGTTTGTGATTGTGAAAACATATGAAAATAATAAAGAGATCAATATCTAACTTTTTTATTATTTTAGTCACATTAATAATAGCATAAAAAATAATAATGTAAAAAAATCGTATTTAAAATGATATTTCTCAAGAATTAAAACAACATAGGTTATATTAATATAATAACAATATTAAACCCCCATAATTATTATTACATTCCATACCTATAAATTATCTTTAAATTTCATTTATCTAAATATTATTATATTCAATAGTTCATCCCCCTTGAGATCTAAAAAATGATTAGATTTGGGGTAAGTGTAAACAAGGGAAATTAAATTTAAAATGACATTTATAATCATTAATGATTCTTTGGGTGAGGTAAAAATAAATTTTTAACAATTTAGAATACTAAAAATATAGAATGATCGATTTTAAATAAAGCTCATGATGAATGAAAAAAATATTAAGAGAAAAATAAAACATTACTTTTTTTTCAAAAATGATAGTGTTAAATAAATTTTTTAAAATAATATACAAAAATATTATATAATAAAAGGGTTATTTCATTTTTAATATGATTATATCCCCCTTACATAATGAAATATATGTATCAGTATCCAATAAACAAAAATATATAATGTTATAATGAAAAATTTATTCCATTATTATGGTTTAGAAAATATTATTTTAATAAACCCTGGAAAATTTCTTATGAGTATCAAAGTAGATTTATAGTAAAGGCCCACTACTCCTGACCACAATGAATGTAAAATAAAAAATTCAACCAAACCTTTTTGATATAACAATCTCTTGGTAAATCAGTTCGAGTACTAGAACCACTTGTTTATATCCAAATATGGTTTTATTCCTTATAGTATTAAACTCACTTCACTATACCAACATTATGTAATGTTTGAAACAAATTATATCGTAAAAATAGAAAATTATTTTCTAAAAAAATGGACAAAATATGATTCTTTACAGGTTTACTAGATATGTATCTCAATATAATAGTTCACAAATCAACATTAGAAAAATCAAAGAAATAATGAGGATGTGTTTTAGAGAAGATATTGTCCATTAAAATGTTGATAAGAACAAATCAAAGAATTATATCACATTTTAAATGTAATTTTGAAGAAAGTGGGTTCTTAGTTAAATTCAACCAGTGTGATGTTCTTGGATAGGTTTATTATAAATACCAATTGGACTAGTTTTGTTATTATTGAGAGTTTTTTTCATAGAAATAATTTTGGTCCAATGAAAACCGAGGATATTTATTCCTCTATTCCACTATAAATTGTAGAAATTTTTTTCTTCTTAATATTCCGAGAGATGAGGGATTTTACAATTAAATATAAATTTACACTTTTACATTTTCAATATATTTGGAATCATTAAAAAGCATAAAAACTATAATTTTGAAAGTACATTTTCTTATGGTAAAATTTTTTATGATTTTAATTCCTTCCATAAATCTAAAAAATATTTTTTTGAGATTTTAAATTATATTTCATTTGATTTTATTTAAAATTATCACAAAGGAATACACTAATCATGATGTCTGTTCAGGTCATAGTAAGGTAATGAAGAATTCTAATCGTACTATTATAAAGCATTTTGTTGATAGAAATTATTGCTTCATCTAATATTACCTTACAAGTTGTACTCATGGGTGCACTAATTTCCATAGCATAATCTTTGCCAAAGTATGTTGAAGTTTTATTATAGTACATAATTTGGATTAGAAATGATCCATCAGTATTTTTGAAAACATGAAAACCTAAAATGAAATTCCATAACACCCACCAATTTCATGTAAATAACCATTCATATATGAATTTTAATTATATAATGTGTTTGGGTGCTGTTTGGGTGGTTTTTGGATCCTTTTCAAATGTTTTTTTAATAATTTATATAGGTGCATGTTTTGATCATGGTTTGAGAAAACTATGTATCTCTTAAATGAAACTGTACCCATTGAGATAGAGGCAAAAGATAATATTCATGGGTAGAAACTCAGTTTATCCAAACCATGGAGATACATAGGAGAAACCTTGAAAGTGAGATAGGGGTATTTTTCAAGGTAAATGCATGGATTTTCTAACCGTGTGGGTAAACCATGTGATGTTCCTCCTTGAGGATGATGTTGGATCATCGTTAGTAAATTGTTTTCATATATATGAGACTAATCATGCACAGTTTAAAAACAACATCCAAAAAAAGTGGATCTAGGATGGGATAATCCTTTAACCCCGTTTTTTCCCCATATCGAACTGAAGTCATGATTTCTCCCTTCCAAAGGTTAAGAAATATTTTCCCACTGATATAGAGCCAATCCAAAGGAATTTTTTAGTGCGTTGAAGCCACATTCCCCTGGTAAGTCATTGTTTATAGTAGTTTATGGTGTTTTTTATTATATTTACTTATCAATCTCTCCCGGTTTCCTATATCTAGTCATATGGGGAAGTATATATAAGGTGATTTATTAAAATTATGGTAATATTTGGCTTTGTGGATTCTTGGGGAAGAGATCTAAGGTGGGTTTTTTTGAGATTCGACATGATTTTATTCCGGTTTTAATTTTGTTCTTCTTTTTCACTATAAATTCCATAGTAGGTGAACTCGCTCTCAACTCCTCTTTCTAATAATAGATGGGTTGATATAAAATTAGTTGTTTAATGTGAATTTAATTGTGAATTTTTTTTCAATGATTGATGGAAAATTTATTTAGTGATGGTTGATGGTATTGTGAAACGTTGGGTATCTTGGATAAGGGTGAATTTCAAAACATGATTTTAAATTTGAGATTTTAAATTGTTTATTAGGTTTTGATGCATCGAAAAATATTTAAAGTAAAATTGTTGTTTTATTGAAGTATTTTGTTTTTATGGTTTTCCAAAAAAGTGATGATTTAATGAAATGTTTAAATTGGTTTGGAAAAGTTTATATTTTAATCTGATATAGCTTAAATGATTATGTGTGTGTGGATTAGATGGATATTTTTCACGAAGTACCATCATCAAAGGGTATGGGTTATGGATGTGAACATACACCATAAATGGTAAAACCACACTTACGTGGTGATGTAAGTGGTTGTGTGTATGGGTGTGATTTGCTATATGATATGGAATGGGTAATTCCAAATAAATTCATGAAATTATTGGAATGACTTGTTTGGTTTCATTACATGGAAATGGGAAATATGTTTATTTGAGAAAATTATTTTGGAATTGAATTGTTTTGCGTGTTATAAATTATTTAACAACATTAAATGGTTTTTATATACATTTTTTATTTAAATTTTCTAACATGTTCTATACTAGTGGCACGAGTAGGGAAATAATTTGGCGAACACATATGGTGTTTCATTACTCACAACTAGTTTTTCTCACTAGTTCTCTTACAGAGGCTATTTATCGAGACATAGGTAAAGGTAATGAATAACACCTCCTTGGAGGTTTTTAATGATAATTGATCATGTAGTTATAGTTGGATCTATGAGTTATGTCTTGGATTCTTTGATCATTATTGGGGTTGTCTTCCACTGTGTTCTTTGAGGTTATTTGTCATCTATTGGTACTTTGATGTTTTTTAGTCTTCTTTTGTGATAATATTTTGTAGTTTTCTATTTTATATCAATGATATTTCTTGAGTTTTTTTACATTATCATTAATCATTATGTATTTTTTTTGGATATGGAATGCTTTTTTCGTTTGTTTTATTTTCAAATCAAAAATCATCCCTTGTCTATTAATGAATGCATTGGTATTTATTGCTATCCTATAGTATCATGAGGATGTATCTTAAGGCCAAGAATAAATTCTATATTGACTTAATCCAATGTGGAGGGGTGGGATGTTATAAGGGATATCCATCATGGTTTTTCCAAATATCTTATTTGAACAAGTGGTAATGAGTTCTTTCATTCTTGGAGTTGAAATTCATTCTAGTTTTTTCCTCATGTTGAGATTGTAGAAAGGAGTAGTATTGTGAAATGTATAACATAAAAAATCTTAGAAAAACATTTTATGATGACCTTAAAGTTACCAGGGAGTTGGTCACATATGCATTTGGGAGACACTTATTGGATTTGGAATCTCATTTTCATTGTTTAGACAATGAGATGAGCATGCCATGAGTTTTAGAAATGAATTCCCACTAGGAGTTCATATTTAATTTTCAGTAATGATATATTATATGGTAGAAATGTGTTGATTTTTGATAATCGTTAATGTTGTCTTAAAATGTTATATTTTCAAAGTGCATGAAATTGTTATTTTGAAAAATGTTTTATTTTCAAAAGCATGGTGGAATTTTCAAATATAGTTGAACATTGAAATATTGAGTTTTGGTAAAGTAATATGGTGATAGTATGATGGGGTAAATTATAAATATTTAAACCTTCCATTTGTAGTGACACTACCAGAATTTCAGTTATTTGCAATAGGAAATTTGCGATTGCCAAATGACACATCGCAAATAGTGTCTTTCTGTTATTATTTGTGACAGACTAAATAGCATATCGCAACTATTTTTGGCATGCATTGTCACCACATAGCACAAAAAGTAATCGAAGTGGGAATTAGAGACAGATAACAAAAACCTTTATAAATTCCTCTAGGCTATAGATTATTTTCGACGGAACATAGTGTTTGTCAAAAATAATCTTCGAGAAAAACTATTTGTGATGGCATTAATTTTGTTGCAAATAAGTCGTCACAAAAATCATTGTCATTTTAACACCATGTTTGGAATCCTTTTCTTCTTTCTCTCCATTCATTCTTCCTCCTCCCTCTCCCACAACAAACCCTATGGCTGACCATTTTCCTTCGACACTATGGGTCTCTGTTCTTCCTTTTTTTTGGAGATTTTGTCTCAGATCTTCAAGGTACGAGTTCCTCTTATGTTTTCCGTCAGTTTCTCAATGTTTTTGGGGTCAATATTAAATATACTGGTTTTGTATCTAGGTCAAGAAATTTATTTTATTTTAATACTATATTTTATATTTAGGATAGACGCATTTGCATTGATTTGTATTTTAATATCAATCTGGTTCGTTTTTTGCACATTTTGTGTCCAATGTCGAATATATTGGTATGGTTAAACCCTATGTCTAGAAATTTATATTATTTACATTATTTATTTTATGTTTAAGAGTTGAGATTTTTTATTATTCATTGTTTTGATTTTAATCTAGTTCGTATAATTTATTTTAATTTTTTATGAATTCTGGTAATTATTTCTTTTTGATGTTTATATGTGTTTGGTTTTTATATTTGTATATATATATATATTTGTGTACCATGTTAATTTTGATATAAGATTGTTTCTATATATATATTAATATGTGTTTATATATAAATATATAATTTATTTTAAAATATTTATATGGTTTGTGATATATATACACATATATGTATGTCTGTATGTATATTTCTATATTTGTATATATAAATTTTTTATGAAGATCTATTAAAAAAATATACAGAAATATATTTTTTATATTTATGTTAATTAATATAACTTCTAATATAATTTTTTATTATAGGGTTGCTAGGAATTATTTATAATTTTACCCATTCTTTGTCGCATATTATATTTTTTGTTTTGTTATTCCTATATTTTTTTCCATGGTTCCAAATGTTCTGTCGAGCACACATATATGTATGTCAAATTATTTGTTATGTTATGCTTTTTTCAGCATGCACATAATCATAATATTTCTACATGAATAATATTTGTTTATAATTATATTTTGGCACACATAATATTTATTTACAATAATATTTTCCAATAATAATATTTTTTATAATAAATTTTTAGCACACGTGCAAGTATGTATGTGTGTCTAAATATTTTTATGTCTAAATATTTTCAATTTATTTTCTATAATGATGATAAAATAAATTTAAAGACATTTTTTAATAAAATATTTTTATAAGATTTTTTTTTATAAAAATGATAAAATATTGTATAATTGAAAAACAATGACAATTTCAAATATATAATATTATGAAAAAACTTTTCTATTAAATATCTGGATAATTTCATGCAATATTTTGTAAAAAAAGATAACAAATATAACGAATTGTTACAAATTTTTAAAAAATATTAATTATATAAAATTTCGTATCAATTTAAATAATTTGTAAAAAAACAATAAATAATTTATAATATGTAAAAATAACGAGTATTTATTATAATAAATTGTAAATATTAGTTCAAATAAATTGTATTAATATTTCATATAAATATTGTAAAAACACCTGACTCGTGCAACTATTTTAATATATCTGGGGTTAAAAATTTTAATTAAAAAATAATAATTCTAAATAATTTATATTACTAATTAATTTTTAATTCAAAAATATAAAGTCAATTTTATTGATATATTATTTATATAAATTATAAATTAAATGCAATCGAATAAGATTTATATGTCTGTGTGTGTTTATATAGATTTGATATTTGTATATATTTTTTAAAAATTAGTGAGAATATACTTGATTTATTTATATTAATTATGAAATTGTGATATAGATAATTTGATATATATATATATAGTAATTATTACGAAATTGTGAATTACCCTCGCATGCAATGTAACTACCTGGAGCTCATAAATATAATGCCATGCCTATGACAAATCCCACAATCTAGACCCAACGGTTATCTCAAATTTATCATCTATGACACCATTCAAGAGATATTCTCTTATTTTTAAAAAAAAATTGTATTATATAATATATATAATATTTTAATTTTTATCTACACTGAGCCTCTATGAGTCCCATAAAATAGTGTTAATCCAGTTCATCACTCTGCTAATATTTCTTAGATTTTTTTCAAAATGGTAAAATATAATTATAATTGGAAACTAGTCAAAATGATCAGAAATAATTATTCTTATTCTTTTTGTTTTTAATATAACTATAGACTTGGGAAGTAGCCAACAGTATCTATTACGTGATCATGATAAGATAAATAATTGAAAAAATCCAAACAGATCTTGTTTAAATCATGTCTACATTGAAGGTGTTAAAGCCATTACATCCTTTGCATCGTCAAATTCATAAATTTTTAGGGAACAATTAAATATTTGTTTAAAAATGTGGTGCTAGGACATTCAAAACTATTCACAATGTTGGACTTCATCTATTGCATTATGTTTTTCATAAAGATTATATTTTTTTGGTTTCAACATAATGAAAAGAGTTCAGTATAAAATAATTTTTTTTGGATCTAGATCCTTCCTTTCAGAATTTAATATGTGAGGTAGTTGGTCCATCTATTCTAGAAACGAAAACCTAGAATGACATTCCAAATCTGGAATCTGATGCTTCAAATTTCCAAATTTTGTTGAAATCCCTTTAGGAGGCCATATATTTGGGAATCCAGATGAGAAAACAAGAAGCCGTTACAAAATTTATTCTTATTAAATCCCGTTTTAGAAGGTCTAATAGTTTTTTTGATCGGATTTTTTCTTTAGTTAATAAATTGTTTCCTGACGGAGATACATTACCTGTATGTTTGTATAAATTTTTAAGGTTGGTTCATAATTTGGGACAAAGTTATCAGAAGACCCATGGAAGTTCATATTACTGCATCTTATATTATGGTGAATAAGAATATTTGGTTAATTGTCCAACATGTTATCATTCGAGGTGTAAAGAGGCACACCACATGAAATTACACAGTTCCTGTGAAACAGTTGAGATATTTTTCAATTACACCTCATTTACATCGTTTATTTTTGTCTTTCAGCACATTTAGATTTATGACATGGAATAAATAAACTATTTCTCTCACAAAAATCTTAAATAATCCATGTGATGACGACTCATGGAAACATTTTGATCAGACACATTATTATTTTGCTGCAAAACCACATAATAGACGGTTGGGCCTTTCTACTGATAGTTTTTGTCCACATGGTGCTTACGGTATTCAATATTCATGTCGTCTTATTTTCATTACTCCTTACCACTTTCCCCCTTGGTTTTTGATGAAAGAACCATATATATATATTTTGTAGTAAATTCCAGTACATCCATAGAAGAATATTGATGTTTATTTGAAACAACTAATTGATGAGTTATTTTCAATATAGAACAATAGTGTTAGAACATTTGAAATAACGACATATCATAATTTTATAATAAATTTTTCATTAATATGGAGGATCGGTGACTTTTTGGTGTATGGAATGTTATCTGGATGGAAAAAACATGGTCTAAAATAATATCTATACTACATGGCCGAGAACAAAGGGTTTATGCTTTTAAATGTGATAATGGTTAGTTATTTTTATTTTCATCGGAGATTTCTTCCTATGGATAACCCTATTTGAAGAAATAGAATTAATTTTACAAAAGCGAGATTTGAAAAAGACACACCTCCAACAGTGCTCATAGGTAATCAGGTAAAATATATTGTCTCGACATTACCACTTGTTTGTTTTGGACCAACCATAAATGAGAAAAAGATAAATAGTTTTGAGAGGGAAAATATTTAGATAAATTAGAGTATTTTTTGGGAACTTCTATATTGGTCTGCTTTGGAGGTTCGTTGAATGATAGATGTAATTGATAATGAAATGAATGTTTTTGATAACATGTTTTATTCCATGTTGGACACACATGGTTTGACCAAAGATAATGTAAAGGAACAGTTAGATCTGGCACAGATTTGCAGATGTCCAGAATGTGAATTATTTGATGTTAAAATATCACACAAATTAAGGAAGACAAAATCTTCTCACTCACATAGTAAAAAAAACTATTTATTATTCTGTTAATGGATTAGATATTTGAGGTTACTAGGTGGTTATGCTTCAAATATTTCTAATTGCATCAGAAATGGGAATATTACCAGGTTTAAAAGTCATGATTGATATATCATTATTGAAATATTACTGCTTGTTTGTCTTAGAGGGATGTGGAATTCTTCAGTATCGGATGTGTTGATCGAAATAACCTTTCTTGAGATATTTGTGAAAAACCATTGGATTATAATGCATTCAGTTCCAGGGAAAAAGTTTTTGTTTTAATTTTATTTAAATTAGATAATATATTCCCACTAAGCTTCTTTGATTCCATGGAACACTTAATATTGAAGTTTCGATATGATTCCATATGTGGAGGGAAGGTACAATTTTCGGTGGATGTATTCATTTGAGAGATGTATAGAAAAATAATGATGATGGTACATAACAAATAATCAGTTGAAGGGTCAATTGTAGAAGCATACATGTAGGAGGAAATTTAAAATTTCTACTCTTATTATTTTCAGTCTGAATATCCTTCAAAACATAATCATATGGATTTCAATGAGACAAATGTGGATGATGTCACATACTATCAGTACTTAGTTTTCAATCATCCTGAGCTTAGTTTTGGTGGATATCATGAGCTATGGCTTATAGATGAGGAACTACACAGAGGTCATACTTATATTCTACTGAATTGTGAATAAGTGACATGAATTGTGTAGTAAGTACTATTTTTTATTATTTCATTAAATAATTATAAAATATATCTTTATTTAAATTAACTATTTTTTATAATATATTTTTACCTTATTAAATATTAATATCTAAAAATTATATCTACTTCTCTTGAGGAACATTAGCAAAAAAAATTCATATTGGGTTTAAAAATTATTCACTAATGCTTTTTTGATGGAATAATAAATCAATTTTTCAATTATATCTATTATTAGTTTTTATTATTATTTACAGATAACAAAAAAGGAAAATAAAATTGATAGTTGATTATATGTGCTAAAAAACCCTCCATTGAAATTGGTAAAATCTTATAATGGGTATGTGGTTAACAAATTTCAATTCCATAAACACATATATGGGGACTCAAAGAAATCAATGCATAATGGTGTTTGATTGAAAGGATAAAATCATTATCAAATTGACATTGACATTTATGGTATGCTAGATGAAATAATTGATTTTTGCTTTCTTTGACAAAATTATGTTACAATATATTTAGGTCATTGGTTTGACACTGATTTGGGGTTGCCAGTTCATCAATGAAATGGAGTCATTGACAGTAAATATAACAATATTTTTGCATCAAATGAACCATTTATTTTTTCACTTCAAGTGAATCAAGTTAAATAAGAAAAATAATATGATGTTTTGATATATTTGATGGATTGGTGGAGTGTGATAAAAATGAAATCACATGTCAATTAGTTTATTGAAAATAAAAAAGCTTATGTAGAAGTGTAACATAATGAATTTTTTCAAGAAATATCACAAAATATATCTCTTTCCCATTATGATATAAATATTGATGATGTAACCCCTCAGTTGAGGGCCGATGATATATATATTGTAGACCATGTAATTAGGGATGATGAAATAGAAAGTGGTATTGAATTTGACAATGATAATGATAAGGAGGAAGACATTGATGTCAATGAAAATGGTGATGAAGATAACGATTGATGTATTATATTCCGGACTTTAGTTACATGTAATTATCATAATATGATATTTATTAGTTTTTAAAATTTCATATTTTTATTAACAATATATTATAGGCAACATTATTTTATTCTGACATTCATTAGTTTCATATATTTCATATTTGTTTTACCATTCACTTAGTTGTGAGGATATTTGTTTCATATGGCTATAGATAATCTTTATGACAATTTATTATGTTCTCTCACTGATGCTAGACATCCAAATGATGCTCCTGATTCTGCTGCTCCTCCTTAGGTTGGTGAACATACTAGGAGGGGATGATATCTTGATCGATTACTGATTCTAGATCTTATTCCAGAGAGGAAACCATTTATTTATTTTATCCGTGTTTTCAGAGGTATGTTTAATTCATTAATATTAAATTTATTTTATATTAACTAAGTGTATTAATAGTTATTATAATTTTAGGATTATATATTTGTTTCAGTTTGAAACATTTTTCACATTTATCCACTCACCAGGATAATGAGAATCTGAGAAATTACTTTTCTGAGCCGTTGGTGTCATGGGACCTAATACGCATCATTGTACGCGACCATATGTTCGACCATAGGATTCTATGATAATAAATAGTATATATGCTTTTATAATTTATTTAATTACTAACATATTTTTTCTTAATTTTGTTAAAAAATTTATTTTAATCGATTTTGGATAGTAAATGTGATCTTATCGAAAAGGCATGGGATTCTTGAATATATGAGCCCAATCATCAGTTTGTACACAACATCAGAAAGTGAACTATGGATAAATATTGTGCTACCATATTTGATCAGTCTTCAGTCTCCTATCATACCAAATCTATATTTTCTCAGGTATGGGATCGGTTGTGCTACTTCTATCTAGGAGAGACTTTTAAAAAGAGATCATCAGCTGGGTGTCAGAGCTAGGGGAGGCAAGGTGTTTCCCATAAGGCCTGGAGTCATACATTTGGCATTCATAGTTGACATATGGTGAGTGATATTATTTATTAATGTATTTTTTATTTTAACTATAACATGTTTCTTATATTATACCGGTCTCTACTAACCCATCTATTATAGAGTTTGATGCTTATAAGAATATATTTTATGATCCCCATTCAAGAGAATTTGTAGGTGAATGAAAATTCCAATTTGTGGTTAGTGATTTTTTTAATAGTGTCAACAATATGAAGTTTATTATTAGTAAAATTTTTCATTATATTTAAAGTAAAAAAATATGAGGTTTTGACTTCTCATTCATGGGATATTCAAACTGAGGCCGAACAATATTTCACAACTAATTCAGTATTTGATGATGGGGCTTGGATACAAGAGACGTCTCTGGGTGTCGAGAATGGTCGAGTTATTAGTATTGGTTCTCGACTGACACCTACGACTTATTATGGTACTTCTGTGATGGAATTAGTGAGCGTAAAAGTATCTTGTGGAGTTTTATTGTCGATGCCATCGTACACTGCACATTATGATAGGATTATGTGTGTAACACCCCAAGCTTCCATGGTATGTTTCCCTTTAAATAATGCAATAGTTTTCATTATATGCAGTTTTGAGATTCTAACACACCACAACCAATCAAACTAGCCTTTATGAATAGTAATATCCAATTTTTTAAATTTTTAAATTTTATTTTTCAAAATGGACTTCATTTTTGAATTCAGAATATCGAAATCAGCTTGGGTTGAATTTTTGGTATTTTTCTGAAAACATTCAATTTTTTATGAATATTGAAAAACACTATGTTATTTGTTAAAACCGACATTTTATATAAATAATTATTTATTTTATTTAAATTTATTTTAGGTCAAAATAGACACTTAATACTTATATACAATCAATTTAATTCATTGGATTCATTTTATAATAATCATCAATATATAAAAATTTTATTGAACTTTTTACCTTCTTTTACCCACCTCCTAGGAGCATTGGCAAATTTGCTTAAAACTTAATTTTACCTCTTTTGTGAGTTGAATTTCAAAAATACAATTACACAGTTGAAATCAGTAAGTAAAATGTGGTTCAATAACATGAATGTATTTTTTTTGTGAATAGCGACTTTTAACTTTTATTTACCACGGTTAAAGGTAAATAGGGCTATTAAGGTTAAAATTCATATTATAATTACTTACCACATGTAATAATTATATTGGATAAGTGTAATTCTACCAAAAAAACCTTATTGATAAAATATAATCCCTTTTTGGTCACATCGATTAGATTAGGACATTTATTATTATTTTAATTAGAGAAGAGTGAAAATTGTTAAATTCAGTGTCTAATAACTAAACCAATTTTAATATAGGGTTAAATATAAGATAAATTTGACTATAAATATTCATTATAAAAATTACAATCTTTCCTACATAATGGTATTTTATTTACAATTTTTTGTCATTAAATAATTTAATTTATTTATAACACAACGATGACGTAGTATTTACCTTATTAATGAAAGATTAAAATAATTCATATTATATATATCCAAAAAAATGTAATTTGAGACTTTTGATGAATTACACTAATTTTATAGGTTAATATGTAATTTTAAGGTTGGTTTAATAATTTATTTTCAAAGTAATCATGCTTTTATTATTTTTACAATAACCAAATACTAAATAATGTCAAAATAGACATAATTGAGTTTTCAAAAAAATACTATATTATTAATTGATATAATAATCCAGAATAACTATGATTCTTCCAAAGGACATATATAAGGTTATATATGTTAATAATTAGCCACATGGGGTTCTCTTGTCTAGTTATATTATGATTGTTAACCATATTTTATAAAAATACAAAGAGATGTGGTAAATATCAAACTATTTAAATAATAGTTATATCTAAAAGATAAGGTTAATATGAGGACCTAAACCAGTCTAAAACCTAATGGTTGAGATGTTTTCAACCCATTCACACCTTATACTCTAAATAATTAATTTTTGAGCCATAAGAAACCGAAAATTATTTTATTATAAAATAATATTTCAAGATTATCCTAAAGTGACCCTCATCTCTCTTATAAAAGGGTACTTTCCCTTCTCTTAATTTCACACCTCCAAATCCATTTGGATTGGAACAACTCCCCAAATATTCATCAAATGTTCCTCCCTTTATCTTATAAGCCTTCCTTTGGTCCAAAATACAACATAAGGAGCCTTTTTGATCAAATAAAAAGGAAGAACCCAAAGAAGAGGTAAATATTTCATCACCTCTTTCATGTTCTTTTCATATACCACATCATCATTCTTTGTTGTTTCCATTATAAAATAATAACTCCAGTATATTCTATATATTTTGAGGTTATTATAAATATATTACAACCATATTCATTATTCTATCCATCGTATGAATGACAAAGTCTCTATACGTCTATACGTACAGCTTACCATCTCCACGTCGTGGTGTAGTTTGTTATTCAAACACTTCATTATTTGGATGGGTATAATAATCAGTATAACTGATTTAAATGATAAATATAAAATTTAAATTACTCCTTATATATGATATAAAATCCAATTACATACTATTTCACCATTAATATAATGATATTTTTGCACTTGCGTACGTCCGTATTACCGTCTCCACGAACGTGATGAGATTCATTCCCCATCATAATCATTCAAGAATAATTTTCATTTTATGAATCAAATTAATTTTATGAACATAATATCATTATATATATTAATAATTTACATCATATACATAACAAACATAACTTACGTTACCAACCATATAATGAAAAACGAATTAGTTAACACCTGAAATGATGATACTACTAAAATATGATTTACAAAACAATATTAGAGGATCATATATGATATCATATTTATGTATAGAGTTAATTTATAATTTAATAACAATGTTTTAACTATTATAAAATAGGTTAACATACCATAACCTAAGGTTAAGAACAAGGTAAGGGTTAATTTCACAATCTCTTTATTATCTGAGGTTGTTTTTATGTAAATATCTACTCAGACCTCTTTATCATCCACATCCGTGTTTTCTTAAAAAGGTATTTCAAAATATTTTTACTATTTAATAGACAATGATTTAAATTAATTTATACCCTTATTTTACAATATATATGTTTTTAATGTAATCTTTTTGTTCTTTTTCAAACAAGGTACTTTATGACCTTTAAAAAAATTAAAGTTAAAAATTTTGTTAACTTATATGACGGGTGCAGCTATTTTCCACCATTATAAGATCATTAAAGCTTCCTTTACAAGCTTATAAGAATATTTTCAAAAATAAATGTTTTATTTTATAATTTTGTGACTTTAAAATGATTAAAAAAAGAGAGTGATATTTCTCTCTAATAATTTTGATTATATCTTTGTTAACATCCTTTGATGGATTTTACACATGTTTGAAATTAATTCATTATAATAAAAATCGTACATATTTTATTGAAGGTTTTTTTCTATGCTTGACTGTTGATGTATTATTTTTATACCATTCATGCTTTATGGTTAAATTATTGACATTTTGTATGCTAATTTTATTACGAATGTATATGGTATGTTTAAACCATTTCATATGAGGAATTCATTGAACTTAGTAAGTGACGGGTGGAGCCCGCTATAGCTCCTTGATGCATCGGTAGGTATAATGAGACAAAATAGTGTCTTCACAGAATCCCTTTAAAAATTCTTATTTGTCGTCTTGGAACAAGGCCTTGAATATGTGGTTATGAAGTCTGTAATTTTGCATTCCATCATTATGAAAGTGGCTATTGATATTGCATGTGATTATTTGACTAGTAGAATATCCATGTGAATAAGTAAATGGAATTATTTGATTTTATATTTTCCATATTACAATTAATTTTATGTTTAAAATGCTTTTGTTTTAGTCTTATACATTTCCTTATATTTTTATGCTTATTTATGAAACTTTTCGCTATATTGTTATACTTACTGACCGTTTGAGCACACCCCTTTCTATGTTTAATTTTTTCCAGGATGTGAAGAATATTTAATGGTTGACCTGTAGGGGTAGGATAAGGATATAAGTGTGTTAAAAAGTGTAAAAAATGGTGTTGATGTTTTTATTTCATAATGTAATGTAAAACTTATGAATGTATCCAGTACTTCCAAGGCTACTAAACTGATCGGTCATTCAAGAAATGATTCCTTGTATGATTCCAATGTTACAAAATAATGCACAGACTCAGGGTAACTTGGGTTAGGGTGTAACAGTTGGTATTAGAGGTATTTTAGTACAATCCTTGGAAACTAGATTTTGTAAAACACTGATTAGAAAACATGTGTTGAGAAACCGGACGACTTGTCTGGTGAATGTTTTATGGTGAAATAAAAACTTCGAAGAGGCAACTTGGGAAACAAGGAACATATGATGAAGAAAAACCAAAATATTTTTATGTAGTAATTTTATAAAATTTCATGGACAAAATAATTTTAAGGATGGGAGAATGTAACACCCCATGCTTCTACGGTACGTCTCCCTTTGAATAATGCAATAGCATTCATTATATGCAACATTGAATTCAAACATTCCGCAACCAATCAAACTATCCATTATGAATAATAATACCCACTTTTAGAAATTTTATAAATTTCATTTTTCAAAATGGACTTCCTTTTTGAATTCGGAATATTGAAATTATCTTCGGGTGAATTGTTGGTATTTTTTTGAAAAAGTTCAATTTTTTATGATGACTGAAAAACACTGCATGATTAGTTAAAACAGACATTTTATTTAAATAATTATTTATTTTATTTTAATTTATTTTTGGTAAAGATAGATACATAATACCTATATAATATCAATTTAATAAATTTGACTCATTTTATAATAATCTTAGATATATAAAAATGTTAATGAACTTTTTACTGTCTTTTAACCACCTCCTAAGATCATTTGCAAATTTGCATAAAACGTAATTTTACCGCATATGTGAGTGGAATCTAAAAAATCCAAGATAGATGGTTGAAATCAGTATTTGAAATGTTCTTAAATAAGTTGAAAATAATTTTTGGTGAATAGAAACCTTTTACATTTATTTACCGTGGTTAAAAGTAAATCAGGTAATTAAGGTAAAAAATGATGTTATAATTACCCTAACACACATCCTAATTTTATTGGATAAGTGTAATTAGACCAGAAACAATCTTAGGAATAAAATAAGATCCCCTTTGGTCCACATTTATTAGATTAGGACATTTATTATAATGTTATTCAAAGAAGAGTTAAAAAGGTTAAATTCAATGTTTAATGACAACACCCTTTTTAATATAGAGTTATAAAGAATATAAAATAAACTATAAATATTAATTAGAAATATAAAATGATTTCCTACATAATGGTTTTTTATTTACAATATTTAGACATTAAATAATTTTATTTATTTATGACACAATGATGATGTTGTAATTAACTTATTAATGAAAGATTAAAATAATTGATATTATAAATATCCAAATAAATGTAATTTGAGACATTTGATGAATTAAACTAAATTTTTAGGTTAATAATACATTTTAGGGTTGATTAAACAATTTTTTTCGATGTAATCATGCTGTTAAGATTTTAAAAAAACAAATACTAAATAATGTCAAAATTGAATTAATTGAGTTTTTGAAACGAAAAAAAATTTATTAATTGATATAATATTCCTAAAAATATATGTTTCATCCAAAGGACATAGATAAGGTTATATATATTAATAATGAACCGCATGAGGTTCTCTTGGCTTGTTACAGTATGTTTATTAACCATATAATATTAAAAACATAGAGATATGGTAAATGTCAAACTATTTTACTGAGAGTTAAATCTAAAAGATAAGGTTAATTTGGTGACCTAAACCTATCTAAAAGATATTAGTTGAATATTTTTCGACCCATCCCCACTATAGCCTCTAAATAACTCATTTTGGTGCCCTTAGAAACTGAAAATGAGCATATTATAATATAATATCTTTCAAGATTTTCCTAAAGTGACCCTCACCTCTCTTATAAAAGGTTACTTCCCCTTATCTTAATTTCACACCTTAAAAGCCATTTGGCTCCGAAAACCCCTCCCCAAATATCCCCCAAACATTCCTCCCTTTATCTTATAGGAATTCCATTGGTCAGAAAGCAATACTAAGGATCCCTTTTGATCAAATCAAAAGAATGAACCCAAAGAAGAGGTAAATATTTCATTACCGCTTTCAAGTTATTTTCTTCTTCCACTTCCTCTTTCTTAGTTGTTTCAATTCTAAAATAATAAATCTAGTATCTTCTATATAATATGATGTTATTATAAAAATGGTACAACCATATTCATTATTCTATCCATCATATGAATGACAAAGTCACCATACGTGCCTACATACAGATTACCGTCTCCACGTCGTGGTGTAGTTTGTTATTCAAACACTTCATTATTTGGATGGGTTTAATAATTAGTATAACTGATTTAAATAATAAATATAACATATGACTGATTCTATATATATGATATATCATCCAATTACCTACAATTTCACAGTCAATATAATGATATTGTCGCTCGTGCGTACGTACGGATTACGATCTCCACAAACGTGATTAGATTAATTCCCCATCGTAATCATTCAAGAATAATTTACATTTTATGATTAAAAATAAAGTTTAAAAAAGTAATATAATTCAGTATATGAATTAAATACATCTTATCCGTAACAAAAATGACTTATGTAACCAATCATATAATGGAATAAGAAACATTAAACAACCAAAATGATGATACTACACAAATATTATTAACAAAGAATAATTAGGGGATCATATATGATATTATATTTATGTATATAGTTCTTATATAATTTAATAACAATTTTTTAACTATTATACAAGAGGTTAACATAACATTGACTATGGAAAAGTACAAGGTAAGTGTTAATTTCCAAATCTCTTTATTATCCAATGATGTTTTTACATACGTATCTACTTGGACCTCTTTGTCATCCACATCTATGTTTTCTTAAAAACATATTTCAAAACATTTTTACTATTAACTATACAATGGTTTAAATTCATTTATAACCTTATTTAAACCTAAAATGTTTGGAATGAAATATTTCCGTCATTTTCCTAATAAGGTACTTTTTGAAATTCCGACAAAATTAAGGTAAGAAAGTATTTTTAACTTATATGGCAGGTGAGGCTATTTTCTGTCATTATAACATCGCTGAAGCTACCCTTACATGCGTAAAAGAATATTTTCAAAAATAAATGTTTTCTTTTCTAGTTATGTGACTTTTAAATGATTTCAAAAAAATAGATATTTCTCTCAACTAGTTTTGATTTCATCTATGTCAAAATCCTTGGATGGATTTTACACTTGTATAAAATCGATTCATTATGATAAAAATCTTCCGTATTTTATTTATGGTTTTGTGATATCTTTGACTATGGATGTGTTATTTTTATACAATTCATGGTTTATGGTTAAAGAATTGACATTTTTTTATACTAGTTATAATACAAATGTTTATGTTATGTTTAAACCTTTTTGTATGAGGAATGCATTGGACATTGTAAGTGATGGGTGGGGCCCACTATAGCTCCTCGATGCATTGGTAGGTCTCATGAGACAATCTAGTATCTTGGCATAAGGCCTTGACAAAATCATATTTTTAGTCCTGGCATAAGGCCTTGAAAATCTGGTAATGAAGTCTGTCATTATGCATTCCATCATTATGAATGTTGCTGTTGATAATGCATGGGATTATTCGACTAGTAGAATATCCATTTTAATAAGTAAATTGATGTATTTTATTTTATATTTTTCTTATTATATTGTAGCTTAAGTTTAAAAGGGTTTTTTAGTATTATATATTTCCTTAAAATTTTATGCTTATTTATGAATGTTTCTGCTATATTGTTATCCTTACTGAGCATCTGAGCTCACCCCTTTATAAGTTTTATTTTTTCCAGGATGTGAAGATGTATTTTATGGTTGACCTACATGGATAGGCTATGTATATAAGTGCATTCAAAAGGGGGGAAATTTTCTTGATTTGTTTATTTCATTATGTAATGTAAAGCTTTTGAATGTATCTAGTACTTACAAGGCTACTAAACTGATCGGTCTTTTGGGACTTGATTCTTTGTATCATGCCAATGTTAAGTAATAATGCACCAAATCTGGGTAAATGGGGTTGGGGAATTACATTGAGATATCAGTATGGTATGATACAGTAGATGTATAAGTAGAGCGAGGAGGAGCTTGAGGAGTAGCGGCTGAGATATGAGGAGATGAAAGAGTATATGTGTTGACAAGCTTATGGAATTGGTATGTATTTCCCCCTAGTCCATCAACTGATCCTCCACAACCTATTTCTAGATGATTATTTCTAAATATTTTCATGACTATTTTGTAATTTGGTATGATAGACATAATATATTTGAAATGATGTATTACATTTATGTGTTTTTTAATTTTTTAAATCGTTTTTAATGTTTTTTAAATATTTGTAATTTTATTTATTCATAAATAATTTAATCATTTTTTTAAATGTTATTTATGATAGACTATTTATCCATCAGAAAAGTCTTTTACAATAGATCATCACAAACTGGTTATAGATAATATTTTGGCGTTTTTTATGACGGACTATACATCAATCACAAAAAAAAGGTTTTCTGCGATTGATTGTCGCAAATAATTATATTTTTGAGGCCCTCTTCTACAACGAGCTATTTTTGATGGAAACCAATCACAAAATTTCCTTTGTGATGATAATACTATGCAAATGTACCATCTCAATTTCAAGATATTTGTATTGTATGAGTGATAATTATGGATTTTGTAGTCTATATAGAAAATGGAACCTTGTGGGCATCATAGAAACCAACAAGAGGAAGAATGTGAGAATGTGGTTTCACCAATGCCACAAGTGAACCAACTACTAGATGATAGTATAGTCCAATCTTCTCAAGATATGGATATGGGTAACATAATAGATAAACCAAGACAAGAGGATCATTCTGTTCTCTTCCCAAATTTAAATCCACCAATGTTTTTGGGATATTCAGAACTAGGAATGGAATATTTGTTGTTGAACATGATTAATTGAATATTAAATTCTTTTCAACACCAATTGAGATGAATGTTATGTTTGGGATGTATATAATGGAGGATCTTTCACATCATTGGTGGTATTTAGAAGTTCATGCTAAATTGGACCGAGGACATGCATGAGAGGACAATGAAGAATAATTCAACAAAACATTATATCCTCACACATTCGGGATTTCAAGAACAATGTATTTCTTCACCAAGATGTCTGAGAGAATCTATTTGATAGAGTATGTGGCTAAATTAATGAATTTATTCCACTTTTCACCAAAATTTGTTTCCTGTGTGTCCATGAAGGAACTCATCATTAAATTGGGGCTAAGGTAGAGTATTCACTAAACGATTTTTGTTCCCTATATAACGTATTATATGGATATTCTCAATAGATAGATTGTGGTATAATGGGATACATCAAGAGTTAGTGTGAAAGGATTATATTTATGCCTATGGGAAATGGTAGGAAATATAATGGTGGGATAAATAATAATGGGGACACATATTTCCAAGGTGGGATCGTGATGTAGAATCAGATGTGATGTATTGGTAAATCTTTCTCTAAGATCCATGAGCGATCCAATATGTTTCCAATGTTGTCCACATGGCCACAATAAGTGATAGTGTATGAAACCACCTAGATTTTTATACAATTTAAATCATATGGGGAATCTTCAACACTATTTTCATAGTAATCGAAGGTTAGGTTTGTTGGACACTTCTTAGGTGTCATAGGCATCATATGCATTGACATGATGAGGGTATAAGAACACTAATCATCAATAGAACAAAGATATACTTTTTGATTCATGGATTAACATAAATCCTAAACATGGGAAATATTAAAAGGGAAATAAGGAAAAAAGTTCCATGAGAAAAACAATACAAAGAGCTGAGGAGGTGATTGTGGAAGATCAGTCAGCACCATCGACGGTGAGAGGTTTTATTTTTTTTAGTTCAACCTTAATGCAATATTTTTTTATAAGGGTGCATCCCATTCCTTCATTTCATCATGAACTGTTGATTTTATATGTATAAATGTTGAGATGGTGCATTCTGTGTTACAACTATAAACTCTTTTGGAACAAAGTGAATGTCGAGCATTTGTCTGAAGATCATGTTCTATAAATTTTGATAGAGATAAGATGATATGGAACATATCAATGCATTAGATGAATGTCAACAATATAGTACTAATAAAGTATTGGTTGACTATGTTCAAGGATCACATCGACTATAATACCATAACAGTTAGTTTCATGACTAATGATGGTGTCGAGCATCTCATTATAGGGGATTGGGATATATTGGATGGTGCAATTGGATTGTTGGCACCATATGTCAGAATGATCCCATTCTAGTGGGTAGTGTTGACTTTTGAATTTAAGGAAGAGAGTGAGAATAATAGTTTTCCAGTGGAATTTGAGTTGTTTTAGGATGTATTTCCCATGAATTTATCTTGGATTCCACCACAAGATAAGTGGATATAATGACTGCTCTCTTTAGGGGGACCTATCTTATTTACCTTCCATCATACTAAATGGAACCAAAATAATTATAGAAACATAAATTTTAGTTGATGGATTTGGAAACCAATGGGTTTATTCAAATGAGCACCTCTACATGGGTTGAACCAGTCATGTTTGTCAATAATCTAGATAAACCTCTATAATTGTGTGTGGATTATTGAATTCCTGGGCAAGTTACCGTAAATAATCAATATCCAATTCCAAGCAATACTGATTTATTCACTCAATTTAGGGGAGATCCATGGTTATCTATGATTGGATACCAATAGTGGGTTCGAAGGGTTGATATTCCAAAGATAGTTTTGAGAAGTATATGTGGCCATTTTAAATATGTGGCCTTTCCATTAATTCATATGAATGCAACAGAAGTCTTTATGGAATTAATGAATTCTCTATTTTATAGATATCTGGATTCCTTTATGGTGGTTTTGGGGAATGATATATTGGTGTAATAAAGGACGAGGGCTGAGAATCAGAAACATTTGGGTATAGTGTTGGGAATATCGAGGGATCACCAGTTGTATGAAAAACTATCAATGTTTTATTTTTGGATATAACAGGTAAATTTTTATGGCCTTGTAATATCTTACAAAAGTGTTTCTATGGGTTTAGAAAATATATATGTTGTTATATCTTCACAAAGACCAATGAATTTCATCAAGATACACAGTTTCTATGGTTAACTGGTTATTGAGAATATATTTTTCATAATGTTTCATGATTGGACTCAGATAAGATAATTTAGAAAAATAATAACGTTCCCCTCCAATGAAATTATGAATGTTCAAAGTCTTTCTAGTAGCATAATATTTACCATACATCTAAACCAATTTAGAATTTTCAAGAATCAAGGAAAGTCCATGTGGTGTATTATGATGACACGGGATCTGGGTTGGGATGTGTTCTCAAACAAGGAGATCATGTTGTTTCATTTAGATCAATAATGTTATGGTTTCATGAGAACAACTACCCAACACACGATAATGAGTTAGATTTCATAGACCATGCTTTATTGAGTTTACATTATTACCTCATTGGTGAGAAATTTACTATGATTATTGATCATGAGATCATGAAATAGATTTTATCCGAAAGATATTTCAACCTAAGAAAAACAATATGGAGGGATTATATCCATATTATTGAATTTGACTTGTAGTAAATACAGGTTAAAGTAAATTTTTCAATAGATTCATTATGAAAAATTAATATGATGTCACGACCAGTCCCTCGGGGCCCATGTCCTAACTACACCAAACCCTCCTTCCCTAGGCTAGGGGCTGGCGACAAGAACAGAAGGGAATATTCCCTAAAACTGGGAAAGCATTGCGTTTATAACCTGTAAACTAATGTAACCAAGCACACAATAATATACAAACACAAGAAACCTGTATAACCAAAAAAGTGATGAAAGTAAAAGGGGCTGGAATACAATCCCAACTATAATGGTACAAGTACAACAGAAATATAGTACCACTGAAGAAAAAGAAATTGAGAAACTAGATTGTCCTATGAGGTTCCATCTAGAAGGATAGGTACATATCTCCTCCTCAACACTCCACATTTTTCTGTCTCCTCTGTGTACCGACACTCCGTATGGTCCACCTCCGGGTACTGTCCAGCCCGAGTACTCTAGTCCTTAGTCAGTGTTGTCTGTCATCTGCACCAAACATAACAGATTGCAGGCGTAGACCTTCCAGGGGTGAGTATAACGATACATAGTAGGGACCCTGAGACCCTCAAGGTCTCACAAATCCACAAAGGATAATCCTAAATGTATGAAGTCAAATTTCCTACATAGTTATATGCCCCTACATATACATAAGTTATCAAGTATACCCATCTCAATTAATAGGAAACACAGGGTCCAAACCAAAATCCCAATGCTCAACTATTCCACAATGGAAGGAAAACCACAAAGTCATATTCCACAATAGTATTCTACATAGAAGAATACCACAAAGGAATTACCACAATGGAAAGTACCATGAAGGTACAAAATCAGCTCACACCATGTATAATATAGGTACGGTAGTAGAGATGATTAGTTATAGCTACTAAATCATCTTACTCCGTTATGAGGCTCTGCTACTGGCCTACACAGAATCACTTGAAGCTGACCCACACAAGATTGCTAAGAGATAACTCAAATAGGATCTCTAGGAGATCACCAAAACAGGATCTGTAGGAGCTGACCCACAGAGGATCTCTTGGAGATGACCCGCACAGGATCCCTAGGAGCTGACCCCCATAGGATCTATAGGAGATGACCCACATAGGATCACTAGGAGCTGACCCACACAACATTTCTAGGAGCTAACCCATACAGGATCTCTAGGAGCTGACCCTCACAGGATCGCAAAGTGCTAAGCCACACAGGATCACTAGGATCTTAACTGCACAGGATCGCCGGGAGCTTACCCCCACAAGATCACTAGGAGCTCTCTTCTCGTTACAACTAGCTACTGGGTTTATGCACTAGGCTTTTTCGTCTTTATGAGATTCCTCTCGTCAAGCCACTGGTCGATTCCCTAACTACAATTTTGTCCCACGAAGAAGTATCACAATGGTTCTCCATGTCATAGGGGTCTCAACACAATAGACGGTGCGTCAATCGGACGCCAGGTCTATGAGTTATTAGCCTTTTAGTCCCGAGGGCCCGGTTGCATTCGCACTTGATCCAACCCGACCATTCCCCAACTTCATCCAAAACCATTTTGGGGTATACCAAAGGGACTGTCTCACTCTAGAGTTTCCAGTTCCATTGACGGTTCATCAAACATACATCTGGTGCCAATGTTATGGCCAAAAGAGCGTAAATGGGTCGTAGTGGGTCTGGGTCCGGTCCGACCCGGTTTGCCTGACCTAGCTTGACCTGGTCTGTGTAGACCCGGCCCGACCCGCTGGGTCCGGCCCGACCCAGGCTAGGAGGCCCGGCCCGCTGGACGGTCCGACAGGCCTCAAGGGGCCACAGGGGTTGCCGCGAGGGCGGCTTGGCCTGGGGGTGCCCTGAGGGCGTCTCGGCTCGGGGGTGACATGATGGTATCTCGGCTCAAGGGTATAGCATGGGCATCTCGGTGGGGCCATGGGTGGAAGCAGCGACTTGGGTGTCGAGTCCGCGAGCGGTGTCTCGGTTGTGGACCGCGGCGGCAGCTCGGCCAGCTGCTCGGCCGGGGATGGTGGCGGTGGCTTGGGTAGTGAGGCCACGAGCGGTGGCTCGGCTGCAGGTGGCGGTGGCGGCGTGCACGGCGGCTCGCCCTTGGATGGCAGCGGTGGCACGGGCGTTGAGGCCTCAGACAGCGGGGCATCGTGCCTTCGCCAGCGGCCAGATTAGCCAGCCTCTCTTTTTGTTCATCATCGTGATGTAAGCCACTATCTTCCATTGCGAAGAACACAATAAGGAAGAATAGTGGAGGGTTCAGGCCATTTTTGTTTTTCCCGCACCATCCGCGTTAGAGCAGTATCAAGTAGCTCAACAAAAATAGGAATCAATAATGAGAAACTCTTCAATTCAATATGAATCGTGGATCAACTCGTTTTGGTTGATCTATGTTCACCATTCATTCCCAGAATGAGGAAATTAAATGATAGGATTCAAGAATTTAATAATAACCCCCTACCTTGGATTTTTCATTGACATTGGCAGGAGAAGTAAGTACAGACGTAGATTCGTTATAGATGAAGACTCCCCACGTTGGAGGAATTTAGAGATTTCTGCATTCATCATGCCCGCCACATGTCTATGATCTCAGGCTCATTCATTGGTTCTTCGTTGTCGAATTCATTCTTCATTGGCGAGTGCTTTTTTTTATAGGAGTATGGGATTCTCCAAGATTCTCCAAAGAGATCTCTCCTTCTCTATTTCCCACCCAAAAAAATGAGGTGCCAATATAATTTAACATAAGAAGAAAATTCTGTTGGCACACACACACACACATGTTGGTAAAATTAATGTATAGAGTGGGCACAATTAATGGGGTGGAATCACAAGACACTCCTCCCCATTAAAGAGGGATTTGAGAGATTTCTCCCTCGTTAAGAGGGTAGTTCAAGAGATTTAAGCCTCGGGTGGTCCCCACCACTATAACCTCTCATGGGAGGTTAGGATTGGGTGTCCCCCACCACCATAACCTCTCATCGGAGGTTAATTTAGGTGGTCCACACCTGTGAAATTTTCGTAGGGAGTTTCAAAACAAATTAAAATAATATATTACACACTATATTTTATTTGATTCTTTTCACGAAAAACCCAAAAATTAACTTTCACCCTCGACCAACTATCGTAGAGGTGAAAGTCCTCTTAAGCGAAAACTGGTGTTGTGAGTTTAACGGTGGCCTCAAATTTTGATTCAGTGAAATGGTTTAAAAGTTAGAAAAACCCACTCAAACATTTACTGAACGTACCTGAAAGAATGTTAAGAAATTCATTCCAGGCACTCCAGGCCTCAGAATCACGCGCCGTAAATTTTCACAGACTCGTAAAATTCCAATTTATTTAAAAGAAAAATTCATGGGAATTACATGCCTTTACATTCTCTCCACCTTAGGGCCTTACATCCCCGTAATCCACAACTCATCCTTAAGTAAATAAGTGGGGGTACTAAGTATGCATCTGAGACTCCGACTCTTATATGCTCTCCTAAAGGTTCATGTGATGCCTGTGAACAGGCACCAGAGGTATCGACTATCAATGAAGGACCTGCTCCTGTCAATCCTCAATATCTACTGGAACCTCCCTAAAAGTCGCCTCATCGTCAACATATAGCTCTCCATGGTCGATGATGTGAGAAGGGTCATGCACGTATCTCCTCAGCTGGGATACATGGAGGACGTGATGCACCCAGTGTAACTTTGCTGGAAGAGCTAAGCAGTAAGACACCTCGCCAACTCTACTGAGAACCTGAAAATTTCTGATGAACCTGGGAGATAACTTTCAACCGTGGCCAAATCTCTACAATCCTTGTTGAGGTGAGACCCGCAGAAAGATGTGGTCGCCATCATCAAACTCAAGAGGTTTACTTCTCCTGTCGGCATAAGACTTATGTATGCTCTGTGTGATCCCCATCCACTCCTAGATGATATGTTCTTTCTATATGGTGGCCCATACCAACTCTGTTCCCACCAGTGCTGACTCCACTGAGTCAGTATAGCACAAGGGTGATCTGCAAGGTCTCCCTTACAATTCCTCGAAAGGTTTCATCCCAATGGGAGAGTGATAGTTTTTGTTGTACACAAACTCCACCAAAGCTAAGTGATCCTCCCAGCTGAGACTGATGTTCAGGACACAAGCACACATCATATCCTTGAGGGTAGGAATGGTTCTCTCAGTCTGACCATCCGTTTGAGTATGGAAGGCGGTGCTCAAACGAAGCTGATTCCTGAAATCCTCCTGCAACCCCTTCCATATCTCAGATGTAAAAAATGTATCACGATCAGAGACTATCGTCGAGGGTACTCCATGTAGCCGCACAATATCTTACACATAAAGGCATCCAAATATCTTTACTAAACCATGTTCTCTTATCGGTAGAAAGTGGGATGACTTGGTTAGTCAGTCAACGATTACCTAGATGGAGTCATGAACCTTGGATTTATGTGGAAGTCCTATCACGAACTCCATTGATATCACCTCCCACCTCCACTATGGGACCTCCAAAGGCTGAACCAAGTCTGCTGGAACCTGATGCTCCACCATCACTTACTGACAAGTGAGCCACCAAGAGATAAAGTCTGCAACTGCTTTCATCATTAATGGCCATCATTGCTGTTGTCGGAGGTCCTGGTACATCTTCCCCTTTCCTGGATGTACCCCTAGAGGGGATGTGTGGAACTCCCTCAATATTTCTTCCTGAAGTTACACTGGTACCATGGTACCTCCTCTGAAGAGGATGATAAGCTCCCCACCTTCAAAAAATCCATCAGGTCCCTGTCCAGTGGATATCTAAGCACATCGTGCCTTGCAGTAAGCGTCCCCACACTGCGCCTCCCTGACTCATAGAAGAAGTGGGGGAGTTACTTTAAGCGACTGAAGGAAAACTACTCGATCTCTATCCATAAAGGATATCTACAAAGCAGCCAGCTGCTTCGTCGCCTTGCCTAGTAGATGTATACCAGACCACCTACTGAGTTCATCTGCAACAACGTTCCCCTTCCTAAGAGTATAGACTATCTCGAAGTCATAGTCTTGAAAGAACTCAATCCAAAGTCATAGACTTAGGTTCAGGTCCTTCTGAGACAAGATATAACTGATACTCCTCTGATCAGAGTACCCTATAAAGTGTTCTACCATTAGATAATGTCACCACATCTTCAAGTCAAATACCACTACTTCTAACTCAATTTCATGGGTAGAGTAGTTATGCTCATTCTTTCTCTGCTTTCGGGAACCATATGCGATCACTGCTCACTCCGGCATCGGGACACATCTGATCCCGATCCCTAATGTGTCTCAATAGACTATGTACACTATGCCCTCCTCCGGTAGTCTCAATATGGGTGCACTAGACAGCCTATGCCTTAGCTCAAGAAAAATATGCTGGCATCTCTCCGACCACAGGAAGGGTTTCCCCTTCTTCATCAACATTGATAACGGTGCTGCAACTCTAGAGAAATCCGGTACAAACCTCCGGTAGTATCCATCCAAACCCAGGATACTCCGTACCACCATCACAATCCAATGTGGCTCCCAAGAAAGTACTGCCTCCATCATCGCTGGATCCAATGAAACTCTATCCTCCGAGATGACATGCCCCAGAAGGTGAACCACTCAGATCTAGAACCAGCACTTTGAGAGCTTACCATAAAGCTGGTGCTCTCCGAGTGTGTCCAGTACAACCTGTAAATGATAAGAATCCTCCTCCACAGTAGTCGAGTAGATCAGAATTTCTTCGATGAAGACCACTACAAAGTGATCAAAGTATGTCCGAAAGATCATATTCGTGAGTACCATGAACACTTCTAGAGAGTTTGTTACGCCGAATGGAATAAATATGTACTCATAATGGTCGTACCAACATCTGAAAGTTATCTTCTGCACATCCTCATCTCATACTCTGAGCTAGTGATAACCTGATCTGAGGTCAATATTTGAGAAAACCGTGCTCCCTTATACTGATCAAAGAGGTCGTCATTCCTAGAGAGTGGGTACTTGTTCTTTACTGTCACCTGTTTCAGGTGCCGATAGTCAACACAAAGCCTCAATCTCCCATCCGCCTTCTTGGAAAATAGAATCAGGGATGCCAATGGTGAAACACTAGGCTGGATGAACCCCTTCCCATATAAGTCCTCCAGTTGTACCCGCAACTCCCGAAGCTCCGGGGGAGCCATCTGATATGTTGGTGTTGATATCGATGTCATCACGGGGTAAAAGTCAATGTAAAATTCCACCTCTCGGCAAGGAGGTCAACCCGGGACATCAATAGTGATGACATTCATGTACTGATCCACCGTTATAGGATAATTCAGACTCTCCACATCAATTTCTCCAAGGGTAAGGTTGGCCAACTAAGGAGTTATTGGTTGCACCCTCCTTAGGGAAAGTCCGTCCGGCGCTGAAATGTCTCCCTTCATGCCGGTGAACGTAAATCTGGTATCATCCATGTGAAAACACCGCACACTTTGCCTAATACAGTCTATATGATCATGGACTATATATAACCATTCCATACCCAAGATGTCATCGTAAGGCCTCAACGCTGCTACTAGAAGATCTCATCCAAAGATCTCACCTACTAGAGTAAGCTCTCACTACCGGCACCAGTGTGTAATCATCGAATCAGCTCCCATAGAAGTTTCTATCCGTAAGGATTGATCCAATGGCTCCATCGGAATCTTCAATCTCTGAACGATGGAACTGGAAATAAAATAATTACTGGCACTTGTGTCTATAAGAACTGCAGCTAAGGTGGATTAGACGCAGATAGTACCTTGTATCATCATCGGAGCACCATGATCATAATCCTTAGCTACCTGGAGCTGATCTCTCCCATGTAAAATTGCTCCTTGTGGTCGGGGTGGACCTCTTGGTGGTGGTGGTAGTAGCATCTTGAATCGTCACCCTATGCCAACTATAAGACTAGCTTCTCTGCCATGTCAGCCTGCTCCCTGCGGACCTCCTCAATCAAACCTTTGTCTCTGCCTGGGCGGTCCTTTAACTGTCTTATGTTCATCCGTATGACGGTTCATACAATCATGAGCCATGTGAACCTTCCCGCCACATCTGTAACACTGCCCACACCTGGTTTAACTAGATCCACCTCGGTTACCCCACACAACCGATCCTGAGTCATACGGTCATCCACCTATTGGTTTGGTTCTTTTAGACCTCTAAGACATTCGTTTGATGTTAGCTACATAAGACTCAGCTACGTGACAACTAGTGGTGGATCTCGCTGCTGGTGACTGATCAACAATGAAACTCTCCACTAAGAGGTCTGTCTCTAACACCCCCTCCTGCGTCGGGATGCAGAGTGAGATCATCGAAGCCCCGATCTCCTGCCAGAGTCCCTGATAAAAGGTTTGGGCCCTGAAGAAAGGGTCCCATACACTATAAGTGGAGTACTATGAGAGTTCAGTGATCCCCGATGAGTACTGAACTACTGTCATGCTTCCCTACTGAAAATGAAGAAGCTCATGTATACGCACTGCACGAAGAGTCACTGGGACCAAATTTTCCCAAAAGAGGCTCTCGAAGTCTGCCCAGAGAAGCATCAACTCATCGTGAACTTAGAGCATCATGCTCCACCATCTTCCTCGTTCTTATTATAAAATTATGGCAGCAAAGATCACCATGAGATCGGATGGTTTCCCTACCAGTCGGAGGAGTCTCACTACAAACTCCAACCAATACTCAACTACCTGTGGATCCGTCTCTCCCCTGAACCTGGGTGGAATCTAGCACTGGAACTCATGCAATGTTCTCAGGTAGTGTGCACCCTCTACTACTGGGGATAGTGGCATCGGTGGCCCAACAATTAATGGTACAGTTGGTGCCTCTGCAGGTGCCTCTACTAGAAAGGGGCCCTACACCGAGGCCTCATCACTCGGGGGGCTATCTGTGCGTACATCTCCAATAACCCCTGCTGACAATCTACGTTGAGGAATCCTAAAAATAAATAGGTGATCCACGGTTAATAAGTTTTACCTGGTGAGATTACTCAAAATATAACATAGAAAACTCTTCAAAACACACATGCAATCAGTGTTTTCATGCGCGGAGTCAGAAATCATAAGTCAGGGTCCTTGTGTATGGGTATGTCGGCCGCCGCACCAACACTAGATTCCCTAAACTGATAACCACACTCACAACACTTAACACTATTTCCAGTAAAAATAAATATTAGAGTCCTTGATTCTATGGTAGCACCGACTCCTCTAATACTAATTTTTCATGAACCGTCTCCCGAGGATCGTGCCGTGACTACCCCAAGCCCACCTTCCATACGCCAGGGGCTGGAGACTAGCACAGAAAGGTGTATTCCCAAAATCTGTGAAGGAATTTCTTTCATAACCTATAAACTCACGTATCCAAGCACACAACAAGATACTGACACAAGAAAATTGTATAACCAAAAATAGTGTCGAAAGTAAAAGGGATCAGAATAAAAGCCCAATAGTAACGGTACAAGTACAACTGAAATACAATACAACTGAAGAAAAATAAAGATAGCTATTTGATCGTCCTCTGGGGTTCCTACCTAAAGGGTAGGAACAGATCACCTCCTTAGCACTCCACATCTTCCCGTCTCCTCTTTGTACTAACACGATGTATGGTACACCTCCGTGTACTGTCCAGTCCTAGTACTTTCATCCTCAGTCAGTGTTGTCCATCATCTACACCAAACACAACGAATTGAAGTTGTTGCCCATGGAGGGGTGAGTATAACCATACTTAGTTGGCACCCAGAGACCCTCAAGGTCTCACAAATCCACAAAGTATAATCCTCAAAGTATGAAGTCAACTGTCAAACCTACATAGGTATATGCCCATACATATACCTAAGTTATCATGTATAACCATCTCAATCCTGAAGAAACACATGGTCCAACCCAAAATCCCAAAGCTCAATTGTTCCACAAAGGAAGGAAAACCACAATGGAAAGTACCACACAGGTACACCACACAGAATAATACCACCAAGGTATTACCACAAAGGAAAGTACCACACAGGTACATACTCTACTGACACTAGGTATAACATAGGAATGATAGTTGATATGATTAGTTATAGCTACTAAATCATCTTACTCTGTTAAGAGGCTCTGCTACTGACCTGTACAGAATCGCTAAGAGCTGACCCACAAAGGACCGCTAGGAGTTGACCCACATAGGATCATTAAGAGCTGACCCACACATGATCGCTAGGAAATGACCCACATAGTATCGCTAGGAGTTGACCCATAGAGGTTTTCTAGGAGGTGACCCACACAACATCGCTAGGAGCTGATCCACACAGGATCGCTAGGAGATGGCCCACACAAGATCACTAGGAGATGACCCACCCAAGATCTCTTGGTGCTGACCCACAGAGGATCGCTAGGATATGACCCATACAGGATCACTATGAGCTAACCCACATTGGATCTCTAGGAGCTGACCCACAAAAGATCGCGAGTAGCTGAACCACATAGGATCACGAGGATATGACCTAGACATGATTGCTAGGATCTGACCCACTCAGGATTGCTAGGAGCTCTCTTCTTGTCATAGCCAGCTTCTGGATTTCCATACTAGGCTTCTTCATCTCCAGGGGAGTCTGCCCCCCAAGCCACTGGTCGATTATCCAACTACCATGATGTCCTATGAAGAAGTATCTCAAAGTTTCACCACATCATATGGGTCTCAACGCAATAGATGGTGTGTCAATTGAACAACAGGTATATGAGTTATTATCCTTTTAGTCCCAAGGGCCCGATTTGATTTGTGCTCGATCCAACCCGACCATTCCCCAACATTATCCAAAACTCCAGTGGGGTATACCAAAGGTACCCTATCACTCCAGGGTTTCCAGCGCCACTGACGGTTTGTTAAATGGACGTCGGTGCAAATGTTATGGCCAAAAGAGCATAAATGGGTCGTAGTGGGACCGAGTCTTGTCCGACGCGGTCGAACCGACATGGCCCTATATCAACTCGAAATTTAGAATAATTTTTTTTCCAAATTTTGTGTGTTATTTTTTTTATACTCAACAAAACTATCTTCTTTAATTATTTAATTGAGAATAATTAAATGATATCGTTGGGTTTTGATTGTTTATGAGAATTGGTCAATATGAAAGTTGGAAGCTAAAATCTTAACGTTGCCTTTTTGTTTATAAATACAAGTGATATTGGTTAATTAATACAGATAGAGGATTTGATGTTCCCTTGCAGTAGACACGGGCCGTTCTAAGTTCATCTGAAGAAACATGGTAAGGAGTTAGCACCACTGGGCTTTACTCGTGGTTATGTCTCGTATCTTGCAGGTTCATTTCCGTGTCAATGGTGGGGTCATAGGGTGGTTCTTTGTGGGATCTGAGTGAGGTTGTGAAGGCAGCGATGGGATTTCCACTTCTGAATGGGATCTTTTTCTAGCTTGTTGGCGTTCAAGTGGATGGCTAAGGTGATGGGATCCAACCTTTGAGTTCTTGGATCATTTTATGATTTTAGATTTTTTTTGTGGGTCTTGCCGTATGCTTCGTGTGTATTCGGTTTAAAGGGTAAAGAAGGACCTGAAGATGTTGAAGGATTTTACGTGTCCAGCAATGAGGAGTTGTGAATGTACTTTGGGGGTATGCAACGGATGGTGGTATTTCGATCTGATGAGGATGGTCAGGGTGAGTAACAACGGGTTGATGATGGGACGATGATGATGTTTTCCGGTGGTTGGTGTTGTCAGTGACCTACTACGATGTGATGATGGGGGCACGTGATGTTAGGGTTCCCGGATCGAGGAGGTTGGGCGTCCCGAGGGGTCGCGTGGACTAAGGCGTGGAAAAGATTTCCTTCGATGTTTGTGATTTGAAAATTTTGAAAATTGGATTGGACTTCTCTGGTACTGTGATGAGATATGTTGTTTTGTGTTCTCCTACCTTCTTGTTTGGTTACCGGTAACCCTTAAACCAACTTTTAAAAAATAAAAAAAATGGCTTTCAGTCAGTATGTAAACCACAAATAATTAATAATGTGTAACGATTTTCAAAATATGGTCTTCAATAGTTGTGATCAGTAGGAAATTTAGAGTCTAATAAGATCAACATAATTTTTGGGCAATATTAAATTATGAATAGAAATTTTACACTTATGATTAGTAATGTGACCAAATAGATTAGTAACCTCAATTAAGAAAGTATTAATATTATTTAGGGACCTAGATTAGCTAACGCGATTTAATAAAATATATAAATAACTGGTTCAGAAATTATTATTTATGTATTAGTTTTCTTTCAGGTGAATATTGTTTTTATTTAAAAATTATATTGAAAATACATAGAAAATTATTTTCATAAAATGGAGTTCATTTTTGAATTCAGAGCATCGATATTAGGTTAAGGTTAATTTTTGGGAAGTTTCTGAAACAATTGAATTTTTAGTGAATAGTTTTTTTACGTAAAAATTAAATATCTCATAATTAGAAAATTATTTTCATAAAATGGAGTTAATTTTTGAATTTAGAGCATCAATATTAGGTTAAGGTTAATTTTCAGGATATTTCTGAGAATGTTGAATTTTTAGGGAATAGTGAAGTTACAGTTTTGAGTTTCGAGTGTTTAATGACATCATTAAGGATGTAACAATTATGTAATCATTCTGGTCGACTTATGAATAGTACTATATTTTATGATGTGTCCCAATTGGCTAATAACATGGGAAAATACCATATGAAAGCCCCTCATTCTGCCAATACCACCGATGAGGTGACCTTTGGAAGTTAATGATTTGTTCCCTCACTTCTCCTTTAAATAAAAAGTCATTCCCTCATTCATTTCATTTCCAAATCCTCCCCAAAGAATTTCTGGTCTCCTTACCACCCAATGAGTCTTTCCAATGTTCCCTCAAGCCTCCCAAGGTCCCGACCATCAAGCGTTTAAAGTAACTCTTCAAAGTATGGGAATCTTTCACCCTCCACTTTTAAGCCATGACTTTTTTTTTCTGTCCTCTAGTTGCCATCAATTTTTATTGAGGGTATGTTCTTATATGTTCTCATTAATGTCCATTTCATGTCTAATTTTTGAGATACCCTTTATGATCTCATCAATTTTATTTCTGAATTTTTAGGTGACACTGCTAGGCTTCTGAATTCCTCGTAAAAGAATTCACATCTTCTCTTTTCTTTCATGGTTTCTTTTCATGTGGTATGTCAATAAAATATCCATACCATGATCTTATTATGTACCCATACAGTATTATGAATTATTTATGAGTGTGTGACCCTTGTTCCCTCTCTTTTCAATGTTTTCTAAAACCACGTTATGTAGTCGTTGTGCTGTAGAAATTTCGCATCAAATTTCTATCTCTTTCTCTCTAGAAATTCTCTTGTTTTATTTATTTGAATACCCATACCTATTTCATTTTTTTGTGTCCATAAATATATGAATATGATAAATTTTATTCTGTAATTGATATAAATATAATCCTCACTCCCTTTACATGGGTTATAAATGACATAATGATCTTATTTTTTATGATATTTTAAAACGTCACGATCTTGAAATGAAACCCATTTATTTTATTCTCCAAGGGTTAGTTATGAAATGTTTGATAATGATATATGTGAATCACATGAAATTAAAGACATATTAAGGGTCCTCCCTAATAGCACTCCAATGAATTGGGTAAATATATAATCTCTAAAGATGACAAGTTTCATGAAACCTTGGTGAATAACCTTGGTAATTTTTATAACACCTCGGGGATAAACCTTAGTGATATGTTCATGAATGTCTAAATGAAATGTTGTGTCCACATATTCAATTTATGATTAATGCACTTGTTATTATGATATTCCTATTTTTCCATTGCTCATGTCTTTATAAAATTTATCAAGTTCTTATTGATATCACAAGTAATCTGATTCCCTTGTTTACCCCTTACTGGGCCTTCTGATCACCCTTTACTTTGATGTATGTCTCCAAGATATGAGATGTTATAATTGTACATAGGATGAACCTATGATGAAGCCTTAAAAGTGGTTTAGAATAAATATTTATGTATTTTTCATGTATTATGTTCCTGATTTCCAAGACACTAGACATTAAATATCTTCTATTTGTAAAATGTAATGAAAAGTTATGTAATAGAAAGGAGGGATTCCACAGTTGGTATCAAAGAATAATTTAGTTATTTATGGAAATTAGGATATTATAAATTTAGGAAGAACCATATTTAATAGTTTAAATATAGTAAAACTTCCTAGTATTTTGGTGAGTATTGAGTAAGTGGTCTATCAAACAAATATATCTCTGTCTGGATATGAGCACGTAGAGGCGGTTCTGGCATAGATGTTCATAGGGGTAAATCTTGAAAACCCCTCTTTGCGCTCGACTTGAACGTGAATTGGTGCACAACAACGGGATGTGCTGCATTCTTGGTTACGTCACTCCAAGGGGATATGTTTAGTAATTCATAAGCTTTTTATGAATTGTTATGAAGGAATTATAGAGAAATGTAATTGTTTAAGCATAATGTTTTAAGACAAAAAATACTCAATATTTAAAAGATTCATAAATGAAATAAGTTTTTCACTATGGTTTTACTCTTTTAAAAAATGGTGGGAACTAGAGGGAACCATGAAATTGGTGATCGCAATGGACCACGCAATGGCGACCCTTCGATTGAAGCAGGAATGGAAACATTCATGCGAATGATGAATCAATTGACTCAAGTTATTGGAAGTAACATGAATCAAGCTAAGAGACCAATCTCACCGCGAAGGGAACAACATTATGTTGAGTCCATTAGGAATCAATGACCACTAACCATTAGTGGATCAAGTGAACCATTGATTGCTGAGCAGTGGATCAGCTCCATTGAGAAGATATTTTCTGTGATCCGCTCCTCAGAGAAAGAGAGGGTCACCCGGGCTGTCTATTTCTTAGAAGGAGAAGTTGATCAGTGATGGGAACTGATTAAAAACCCGAGGCAAAGAATAGAGGTTGAATCTATGGAGTGGGAAGAGTTCAAAGGGATATGTTTCAGTAAGTACTTCCTTCTTTCCATGAGAACAAGAATGGAGAAAGAGTTTCTCAAACGTAAGCAGAGGGAGAATGAATCTGTGGGAAGCTATGAGATGAACATCACAAGGATTTCATTATATACCTCTAGCTTTTTCATGGATCCAAATGGTAAGGTTGATATATTCTTTGGTGGACAGAGACCTCATCTGCGGAAGAAGATAGCCAACAGAGACTACAACAGCTATGTGGAGATCGTGTGGAGTGCGATGAAAGTCGAGATGGAGTTTGGTGAGACGTAGTGGTCTCATACATCAAACGAAAAGAAGAGATATATGGAGCCCAGTATAGGGAGGACCTTTGAGCAAGGAAGAGGAGGCAAGAAAGCGCAAAATTCCACATGTAATAAATTTGGGAAGAAGCATTCAGGGAACTTCCTTCTTGGGAGAGGTAAATGATACAAGTGTGGAAGAGATGTCCATATTGAGAGGAATTATCATAGTGATGTAAACCTAAAATTCACAACACTAAAAACAAGGGGAAGACTGTGAATTCCCCTACATGATGTCCAATGATTTAACTTTGGACAAAGTGGGCACTTTGCTAATCATTGTGAAAATCTGAGGGAAGTGGAGGGGAACCACCATCAGCCTCAGCAAAGGCCAAGGGAGCAAGGTCGTGCTTTTTCTATCACGATATCTAAATTTGAAGCTCCAAATGATGTGGTAGAAGGTACTCTTGTTCTCCTCCCAAAGATAGAAAGTAGTTTGTCTGATTATGGTTCTATTCATTATTTTATTTCCTCCAAGTTTGCAACGAATTTAAAATAAACGCTAATTTTCTAAAAGTAGAGTTATCAGTCAAGACTTCTAGTGGGATCATCCAAGCATTGTTAGTGACTGGAAACTCTATTATTAACTTTATTAAGCAAAATCTTATCGCAAATCTCGTAGTCATTCCCATGATGGAATTAAACATTATACTAGGGATGGACTGGCTCCCAATGTATAATGATAATATCAAATACAGGAATAAGGAAATCTCAGTAGTCTTCAACAGAAAACCTACAGTTGTCTTCCAAGGAGAGATATCTCAACCTGATCCTTGACTATAAGAACCCCCTATATCCTTCTTTATGGGGTTGATCGGTGAAGAAGAATAAGGAGAAGAGAGTTTAATGATATGGAGTTTCCCCATTGTCTAGGAATATATTGATGTATTTCCTGAAGGGTTTCATGGACCTCCCCAAGAAAGAGAGGTAGAGTTCTTTATTGAACTCTTACATAGATATCATCTTATTCCAAAGACACCCTAGAGGATGGGAAATTTGGAACTGCAGAAATTAATGAAACAACTCAAAGATATTTTGGAGAAGGGGTTTATCTAACCATGTGTGTCTGCTTGGGGAGCACCAGATCTCTTTGTGAAGAAGGATGGATCAATGCAGCTATGAATTAATTATAGAGGACAGAATGAGATCATAGTGAAAAAAATACCCTCTTCAAATAATTGATGACTTATTTGACCATCTTCGTGGGGATCAATTCTTCTCTATGATTTATCTTTGATCTGGTTATCATCAATTGAGGGTGAAGAATGAAGATATTCCAAAAACTGCCTTCAGATCAAGATATGGGCATTACGAGTTTGTTGTTATGCCCTTCACACTGACTAGTGCACCTGCTATTCTTATGCATCTGATGAATAGAGTCATTATGAACTACCTTGATAAATTTGTGGTAATTTTTATTGATGATATTCTGATATAATCGAAAAGTTTTGAGGAGCATTAAGATCATCAAAGGGTTATTTTTCAAACTCTACAGAAGGAGATGATTTTTGTAAAGTTATATAAATATGAATTCTGTTTACAAAAATTTTCTCTCTTAGGGTATATTGTTACCAATGAAAGAATCACAGTTGACCCAGCCAATACAATAGTTGTGGAGGAGTGGCCTCAACCGACAACCATAACTGATATTCAAAGTTTCCTTGGATTGGCAAGATATTATATGAGATTTTTGAAATTTTTTTCAAGACTTTATAATCCATTAATATTGTTAACTGGAAAATGGGTCAAGTTCCTCTGGAAAAATAAGTGTGACGAATGTTTCCAAGAGCTGAAGAAGAGATTGGTTACTGCACCAATGTAAACTCTTCCCTCAAGTTGAGAAGGATTTGTAATTTTTAGTGATGCGTCTTTCAAAGGGAAATTCATTGCTTATGCATCTTGATAGTTAATGTCTAATGAGGAGAACTATCCCACGCATGATCTAGCACTGGTTGTGGTTGTTTTTTCTCTGAAGATATGGAGGCACTATCATTATGGGGAGAAATTTGATATATACACAGACCATCAAATATTGAAGTATATTTTCACACAAATGGAATTGAACATGAAAGAAAGGGGATGGTTGGAAATTCTCAAAGACTATGATTCCTCAAATCATTATCATCCTGGAAGAGAAGTCAATATTGCAGATGAATTAAGCATGAAAGACACAATTTTTCTTTCCATGATGATGATTCAAGGAGATCCATTGATCATTGACCTAATAAAGCTGGAAATGGGAATTATAAGGTAAGGGAAATCATCAACCCTAACCCAAATGATTTCTCAGCCATCATTACTAGAGAAGATCAAGAAAGCTCGGAAAGAAGATCCTTTGTTACCGAATAAGTCCGAGGATATGAAAGATGGGAAGTCTGTTGAGTTTAATATTGATCAAGAAGGCGTATTTAAATTTCAAACAAGACTATGTGTTCCATATATTCTGGAAATAAAGAAGAGCTGATGGATGAAGCTCATAGCTCTAGTTTCTCTATACAGCCTGGAAGAAAAAAAATGTATAGGGTCCTTCGGGATCATTTTTGATGGGATATTATGAAAAGGGGGATTGCTGACTACACTTCAGGATGCCTGTTATGTCAACATGTGAAGGCAGAGTGACAACTACCTAATGGGGTATTGAAACCACTACCCATACCAGCATGGAAGTGGGACAATATCACAATGGACTTTGTCACTGGTCTCCTGAGATCATCCAAAGGAAATAATGTGATACGGGTTATTGTGAACCATATCACCAAGACTTCCCATTTTATCTCCATTCAGGAATATTTCTATCTTGATCAACTTGCAATGATGTACCTGAAGGAAGTGGTATGTTCGCATGGAGTTCCCCTTCCTATTGTATATGATCATGATCCCAGGTTCACATCAAAATTCTCTAGAAGTCTTCAACATGCTCTTAGCACATACTTGAATTTTAGTACAACCTATCATCCCCAAACTAATGGCCAATCTCATAGGACTGTTCAAACTCTTGAGGAAATGACGAGAACATGTTCAATGAAATTTAAAGGTGGATGGGATCAACATCTCCAATTAGTTGAGTTCTCTTACAATAATAGCTTTCACTCGAGCATTAAAATGGAACCCTATGAATATCTATATGTGAAGCGGTGTATAACTCCTTATTTTTGGCATGAAGTTGGTGAGATAAATCTTCTTCGGCCTGATCTTCTACAAGAGATGAAAGGAAAATTCAATGCCATCCAACAACACATTAAGGCTGCTCAAAGTTGATAGATGTACTATGTCGAATACCATCGAAGGGACTTAGAGTTTGATATTGGTGATAAGGTATATATTTGAATTTCACATTGGAAGAGTGTCACAAGGTTTTGGAAGAAAGTGAAGCTAATCCCTAGGTACATTGGCCCCTATGAAATTCTAGATCGCGTAGCAGTAGTAGCCTATCGGCTTTCACTCCCTCTAAACCTAGTACAAGTTCATGATTTCTTCCATGTATCCCTCTTGAGGAAGTACATACTTGACCCTTCATATGTACTAAACCTATAGGTGTTAAACTATAGCATGACCTCTCTTATGAGGAGCAACCGGTGGAGATCTTGGGTCGTAGAGACAAGGTTCTATGAAACAAGACTACCCACCTTGTTATGGTGTGGTGTAGGAACCACAAATGCAAAGAATAGATGTGGGAACCAGAAGAGTCGATGAGGCAGAAGTACCCACACATTTTATTTTCTAAGGGTACGAGTTAAAATTTTGGGGAGGAAATTTCTTAATGGGGGAAGAATGTAATGACTCGAAATTTTGAATAGTTTTTGTTACCTAAATTTGTGTGTTATTTTATTTTATACTCAAAGAAACCACATTATTTTATTTATAAAGGTAGTATAATTAAATGAGAATGTTTGGTTTTGACTTTTATATGGTTGTTTCTCAATATGAACGTGGGAATCTAAACTCTTAAAGTTACAATTTTTGCTTATAAATACAAGTGATCTTGGTTAATTAATATAGAAAGACGATTCAATGGCCTCATCCAGTAGACTTGAGTCATTCGAAGAGCATCTGATGAAACTTGGAAGGAGGTTGCACCACTGGGCATTGCTCTTGACCAAGCCCAAGCCAAACATTATCATTTGAAGCTTGAACGGAAGAGCCTACGGGAGAACTTCAAGATAATAGATGTCACAACTCGGGCAGTGTTAGCCAAGCCGCCCCAAGATTCTATCACTTTATCACACCTTACACTTAAGTCCTATACTGGTGTTATAAGGGGCTATGTTACCTGACCTTAGCGGCTTTGTGTAATCCATTTATATAAATAAAATTGGCTTTTTATATTATGGTGAAGTTTATAGATTTAATATATCCTGATAAATATAGGATATATATGAATTTTGGAAAAAAGTGATATTTTAAAATTTTTATGTAAACCTTAAATAATTAATAATGTGTAATGAATATCAAAAAATGGTCTTCTAAATTTGGGATAAGTTAGAAATTTTGAGTCTAATAAGATCAACATAATTTTTTTTGAATAATAAATTATTAATATTAAATTTTTTTCTTCTGATTAGTGTAACACCCCAAGCTTCTACGATATGCTTCTCTTTGAGTAATTTGATAGCGTGTGTTGTACGCAACATCGAGTTCTAACACACCACAACCAATCAAACTAGCCGTAAAGAATAGTAATACCTACTTTTAGAAATTATATATATTTTCTATTTCAAAATGGACTTCATTTTTGGATTCGGAATATCGAAATTATTCTAATATGAATTTTTGATATTTTTCTGAGAACTTCCAATTTTTATGAATAGTGAAAAATACTTAAAAACAAATTTTTCAATCAAAATAATTTATAGTGATAAATTATTTTATTGAGAGGTTTTAAAGTATAATTATAATATATTTTTACCATTTTATCCAATGTTGTCCATTACAATTAATTTCACTTGGAAATTGGACCTAAACAATTGTGAATCTTTTGATATATATTGTTTTTTAAAAACACGTTATTTGTTGTGACAACGGGAATTAATTATAAAATTAATTAATATAACTTATATGTTTGGAATTTTTTAAAATATACATCCTTTTGGAATTTGGAATATCAATTATACCTTAGGGGGAAATTTTGGCATTGTTCTGAAAAACATCATTTTTTGATGAATAGTAAAACTACTAAGTGGTAGTTAAAAAAACTGAATTTTTTCATAAAACATAATTTTACCGCTTCTGTGATTGGAATATCGATAATCCGAGAGACACGATTAATATCCTGAAGTAAAATTTGGTTCAATGAGATGAAAATATTTTTTTTGTGAGTAGTAACTTTTAACTTTTATTTACCACGGTTAAATGTAAATAGGGTAATTAAGGATAAAAATGACATTAATATTACCCTAAAACATGTCCTAATTCTATTGGACACGTGTATATCAACCAAAAACAACCATAGGAATACAATATTATCATTTAGGTCCACTTGGATTAGATTAGGACATTTATGTTTATTTAATTCAAAGAAGAGTAAAAAGAGTTAAAATCAAACTTTATTTACTAGAACATTTTTAATTTAGAGTAATACATAAGATAAATTCGATTGTAAATATTCATTAGAACGATAATACGATTTCCTACATAATGATATTTTATTTATAATTTTTAGACATTAGATAATTTAATTTATTTATGACACAATGATGATGAAGTAATTACCATAATAGTAAACAAATTAACATAATTGATATTATAAATACACAAATAAACATAATTTGAGACTTTTAATGAATTGCACTAATTTCCTAGGATAATATGACATATTAGGATTTCTTTAATTGACTTTGTACGAAGTAATAATGCTATTATGAGTTTAAAAAAATCAACTATTGAATAGTGTCAAAATTGACATAAAAGAGTTTTTAAAACAAATATTATATTATTAATTGATATTAAATTTATAAAAATATAAGGTTCAGACAAGAGACTTATATAATGATAAGTGTATCATTAATGGACCACTTTGGGGTCTCTTGGATGTATATAGTATGTTTATTAACTATATAATATAAAAATACAAAATGACATGGTAAATGTCCAACTAATTAACTAAGAGTTAATACTTAAAGATAAGGTTAATATAGAAAACCAAACCTATCTAAATTATATTGGTTGAGTGTTTTTCGACCCATAACCACATTAACCATTAAATAACAAACTTTGGAGCCATTAGAAACCGAATATGAATTTATTATAAATTAATATTTCTAGCTTTTCCAAAGGTGCCCCTCACCCCTCTTATAAAAGGGCACTCCTCCTTGTCATTTATTCACACCATAAAAGCCTTTTGGTTCGGAAAAACTCTGCCCAAATACTCTCCTAACTTCCCTCACTACAACCTAGAGGTCTTATTTTGATCAGAAAGCCATCCTAAGGATCCCTTTCGATCAAATCAAAAGGAAGAACCCGAAGAAGAGGTAATGATTTCACCACCCTTTTCCAAGTTCCGTTCTTCTTCCACTTCTTCTTTCTTTCTTATTACCATTCTAAAATAATAACTCCAGTATCTTATATATACTGTGATGTTATTATAAATATTGTACAACCATACTCAGTATTCTATCCATCCTTTGAATAACATGTCATCAAACGTGCGTACGTACGGCTTACCGTCTCCACGTCGTGGTGTAATTGTTATTCAATAAATTATTATTTGGATGGGTATAACAATGATGTGTAACTCATTTAAATAAAAAATATAACATGATAATTATTCTGTATATATGATATACCATTCGATTATATATTATTTTGATATTAAAAGAATGATATTGTCACTCGTGCGTACGTACAGACTACCGTCTCGATGAACGCGATGAGATTAATTCTCCATCATATCCATTCAAGTATAATTCTCATTTGATGATTAATAATAGTATTTAAGGACTTGATATCATTCTGGATATGAATAAGATACAATCTATCCATGAAAAACATGGCTTAAGTTACAAAACATATAAAAGAAAACTAGTAAGTTAACACCTGAAACAACGATAATACTAAGATATTATTAACAAATCAATGTTAAAAGATCATATATGATATCATATTAATATATATGATTCTTATATAATTTAATAACAATTATTTCACCATTATACAGGAGGTTAACCTACCCTCAGCCAAGGAAAACTCCAAGGTAAGGGTTATTTCACAATCTCTTCATTATCTGAGGTTGTTTATACGTAATAATCTACTAGGATCTCTTTATCATCCACAACCATGTTTCTTAAAAATGTATTTCAAAACATTTTTACTATTTAAAAGAATATGGGTTAAAGTCATTTATACCCTTTTTTGACTTTTTCTAAGAGTTTTATAAAGGAATCTTTCCATCTTTTTCCAAACAATGTGCTTTTTAACCTTTTCAACAGAATTAAGGTATGAATGTTTTTTTAACTTATACAGCGGGTGTGGTTATTTTCCGCCATTATAAAATCATCGAAGATTCCATTACAAGATTATAAGAATATTTTCAAAGAAAATGTTTTATTTTATAAATAAGTGACTCTTAAATGATTTCAAAACAGAAAGAGATATTTCTCTAAAAAGAGTTTTGATTTCATCTATGTCAACATCCTTTGATGGATTTTACAGTTATTAGAAGTTGATTTATTATGATACAAAACTTCTATATTTTATTGATGTTTTTGTGATATATTTGACTGTGGATGTGCTATTTTTATATCATTCATAGTTTATGGTGAAATTATTGACATTTCGTATGCTAGTTTTAATACGAATGTTTATGTTATGTTTAAACCTTTTCATATGGGAATACATTGGACTTAATATGTGATGGGTGGAGCCTGCTATAGATCCTCGATGCATCGGTAGGTCTCATGGGACAAACTAGTGTCTTGGAACAAGGCCTTGGAAAAATCTTATTTGTATTCTTGGCACGAGGCCTTGGCTATGTGGTTATGACAGTTTGGCATTATTCATTCCATCATTATGAAAGTGCTTATTGATATTGCATGTGATTATTCGATTAGTAGAATATCCATGTGAATAAGTAAATAGAATTTTTTATTTTTATTTCTATCATACTATGTTGAAGTTCAAGTTTAAAAGGCTTTTGTTTTAGTTATACACTACTTTAAATATTTATTCTTATTTATGAAAGATTCCGCTATATTGTTATCCCTACTGGGCATTTGAGCTCAACCCTTTTCTATGTTTTATTTTTCCCAAGATGTGAAGAAGTAATTAATGAATGACCTGCAGGGATAGTATGTGGGTATATGAGTGTGGAATATGGATACTATGTTGTTTTAGTAGTTTTTTGCTTTATGATGTAATGTAAAACTTTATGAATATATCTAGTGTTTCCAAGGCTACTAAACCAATCAGTCTTTCGAGATTTCATCTTTCTTGTGATCATGCCAATGTTATGTAATAATGCACCGACTCTGGGTAACTGGGGTCAGGGCGTTACAGTTGTTATCAGAGGAAGTTTAGTTCAAACCTTGGAAGCTAAATTTAGATAAACTCTGATTAGAGAACGTAGACCTAAGATAAACTTTGAGGATTAGTATAGAAGAACTTCCTAAATTTTGGTATTGTAGAGATTTTGTGAGTTTTCCGAGCAATACATCCCTGTCTGGATACGATCAGGTAGAGGCGGCTCTGGCGCAGATGTACCTAGGGGTAAAACACGAAAACACTGCTTTGAGCTAGACTCAAACGGGAACTGCTGCATGAAAACAGGCCTTGCTGCACTCTTGGTTACGACACTCCCGGGGGATATGCTTAGGATAACTCTCATTTTCATTGCAAATCATTATGAAGGGTTTATGAGTATATAATTACTCAAAGAAAACATTTTTATGATTATGGATTATATCCATAAATAGTTCAATTTATGTTAAGTGTTTTATAAGTATGGAATTATGTATTTTGATTCATAAACAGATCTAGTTTATGCCATTGTTTAGAAATGGCACCTAGTGGAAGAAATGGAAACCATGTCAATGCACGCACTCCATGTAGGGATTTCCCTCATACTCAAGATAATTATAGTGGAGCTCGTGATGCAACTGGTGCCGATCAGCTAATCACCATACTGGGACAACTCACTCAGGTTATGAATAATAACCTTACCCGTATGGAGCACCCTGATCCGCAGCATGGAGGATCAATGTCAGATCGAGTCATGAGGAAACAACCACCAACGTTCAATGGGAGTACAAATCCCTTAGTAGCTGAGCAATGGATAAATTCCCTAGAGAATATTTTCAGGATTTGGGGAGTAGTGAAAGGGAAAAAGTTATCATGGCAGTTTACCGCCTCACTATAGATGCTGATCAATGGTGGTCATTGATTCAAAATATGAAGGAAGATGATAAAGTATCAAATATGGAATGGAGGGAGTTCAAAGATCTGTTTTTAGAAAAATACTTTCCTCGCGACCATCGAGCAGATATGGAAAGGCAATTTCTGAGTCTGAGGAAAAAGGAGGATGAGAATGTCGCAAAGTATAAGGCTAACTTTACAAGGTTAGCAAGGTATGTTGGAGATTATATACGTAACCCAAGAAGTAATATTGATCATTTCTTTGATGGTTTAAAACCATTTCTCCGTCGAGCATTAGTCTCACAATCCTTTTCATCGTACGAATACATTGTCTCATGTGCTAACAAGACCGAAAAAGAATTCTCTAAGTCTTATGAATTTAAAGCAAAGCAAGAGAAGAAGAGATCTGCTGATCAATCTGGGAATGGAAATAAGGGGAAGAAGGGAAATGTTGAATATCCATATTGTGGTAAATGTGGTAAGAAACACCCCGGTACTTGATTGAAGGGAACAGGAGTCTGTTACAGGTGTGGTGAAAAAGGCCACCAAGGTCATGACTGCAAGGGGAAGAAGGAAGCTACCAATGTTCCGTGCTACAATTGCAGGGAGATAGGGAATTAAGCAAATGAATGTCCTATTTGTCAGGAGAACTTACCTCAGAAAAGGTCAAGGGATCAAGGCCAAGCTTATGCTATCACTACTTCTAAGGTAGAGGCTCCGAAAGACGTGGTGGCAGGTAATTTAATGGTTTCCTTAAGTTTAGCAAATGCATTATTTGATTCTGGATCATCTCATTGTTTCATATCTTCCTTATTTTCTAAGAAAATTAGATATTTACAATTTGATTTAACAAGGGAGTTTTCAGTTAAAACTCCAAAGGGAAGTATCATTGCAACAAAGTTTTGGGAATCAGTCCCCATTAGAGCACATAAATGTTCTTTATCTGCTGATCTCGTCGTCATACCTATGATTGAGTTTGATATAATCCTCGGTATGGACTGGCTTTCAGACTATGATGCGATGATTATTGTAAGAAGAAAGAGGTTACAATTCTTGATGATGATGATAAGGAACACCTTTTCTTTAGAGAAGAATCGTCACCACCTAATTCTTATCTAGATCCACCCCCAGTAGCTCAACTAAATTCAATTATTGGGGAGGAAGAGACTGAAATAACTGTGGGTGAGGAAAGGAATGTTCAAATAGAGGATGTACCTATTGTGAAAGAATATGTAGATTTATTTCCGGATGATTTACCTGGACATCGTCCAGAATGAGAAGTTGAGTTTTCCATTTATTTAATTCCTGGATCAAGGCCTATATAGATAACCCCTTATAGAATGGCCATTGTAGAATTAGTTGAACTAAAGAAACAACTAGAGGAATTGAGTAATAAGGGATTTATTCTCCCTAGTGTTTCTCCATGGGGAGCCCCTGTTCTTTTTGTTAAAAATAAAGATGGATCTATGAGGTTATGTATTGATTACAAGGAGATCAATGCTATAACGATAAAGAACAAATATCCCCTACCTCGCATTGATGATTTATTTGACCAACTGTCTGGAGCTCAATAATTTTCAAAGATTGACCTTCGATCTAGATACCATCAGTTGTGTGTGAAGAAGGAAGACGTTCCGAAGACAACATTTCGAACCAGGTACGGGCCTTACGAGTTTACTGTAATGCCTTTTGGATTGTCTAATTCACCATCTATATTCATGGATCTAATGAATAGAGTTTTCAAGGAGTATCTCGATGAATTTGTGGTGGTATTTGTTGAGGATATCTTGGTATAATCCAAAAGCTACAAATATCATGAAAATCACTTACGCATTATCCTGAAGACTCTGAGAAGACATGAATTATATGGGAAGTTTACCAAGTGTGAATTCTGGCTTCAGGAGATTTCTTTTCTTGAAAATATTGTCTCTAAAGATGGAATCTCTATTGATCCATCTAAGACCAGGGAAATCCAAGAATGTCCAGCACCAACGAATATAACTGAGGTACGTAGTTTTATTGGTTTGGCAGGTTATTATCGACGTTTCGTCCAGAATTTTGCCCGATTGGCTAACCCATTAACGAATCTAACACGTAAAGGGGTTAAATTTAGTGTGACAAAAGAGTGTGAATAATGTTTCAAAGAACTGAAGAGAAGATTGGTCAATTCTCCTATATTGACTCTACCATCAGGGAATGATGGGTTCATTATTTATAGTGATGCATCGAAGAAAGGACTTGGTTGTGTCCTTATGCAGAATGATAGATTTATTGCCTATGCATCACGATAGTTGAAAATTCATCAAAAAAACTATCCTACTCATGATCTCGAGTTAGCAGCTGTGATCATTGCTTTGATGATATGGAGGCACTACCTCTATGGTGAAAAAGGTGAGATTCATACTGATCACAAGAGTATGAAGTATATTTTCTCACAAAAAGAACTCAACATGAGGAAAAGGAGATGGCCTGAATTACTCAAGGATTATTATTGCACGATACACTACCACCCGGGGAAGGCAAACAAGGTGGAAGATGCTTTGAGCGGAAAAGACCATGGATTTTTGAACAATATGAGAATTGAAAGGGATCCAAATTTCATGGATCTAGTGAAGATGGACATGGAAATAACCAGGGAAGGTGAAACATCAATGATTTTTCAAATGGTTGCCAAACCATCTTTACTAGAAAGGATTAATAGTTCTTAGACCGATGATGAAGAATTTCGAAATAATATTAAAGCTGTGAATGATGGGAGATTAAGATACTTTGTGTATGAAGACGGAATTTTGAAATTCTGGAAGAGACATTGTGTTCCCTATATACCTGATCTAAAAAGTGAATTGTTGGATGATGATAATAGTTCAAATTTCTCTATACACCCTGGGAGCACCAAAATGTATAGAGATTTGAAGGAACATTTTTGGTGGGACAACATGAAGAGGGAGATTTTGGATTTTGTGTCAAGATGTATGGTTTGTCAATAAGTGAAAGCTGGAAGGCAACACCCTAGAGGAGTCATGCAACCTCTTCCCATACCAGAGTTGAAATGGGACAATATTACGATGGACTTTGTCATAGGGCTACCAAAGACTCCTAGAAGGAACGATGAAATATGGGTTATTAATGATTGTCTTACCAAGTCACCACATTTTATTGCTAGAAGAGAAGATCTACCCCTGGAACGTCAAGAATGACTATATATTAATGAAGTTGTGAGACTTCATGGATTACCCCTATCGATTGATTTAGATCGTGATCCCCGTTTTACATAAAGATTCTGGAAAGGTTTTCAGAAATCCCCGGATACTAAACATCATTTGAGCACTGCATACCACCCTCAGACAGATGGACAATCAGAACGAACTATTCAAACCTTAGAAGACATGTTGAGATCCTGCTCACTTGACTTTCAGGGTATGTGGGATCAATATTTACCTTTGGTAGAATTTTCCTATAACAATAGCTTTCATTCGAGTATTCAGATGGCACCATATGAAGTGTTATATGGAAAGAGATGTCGTACACTAACCTGTTGGGATGATGTTGGTGAAAGAAAACTTGTAGGCCCAGAACTAGTGGAGGAAACGACGTAAAAGGTGAAGGTAATCCAAAATCACATCAAAGCATCTCAAAGTAGGCAGAAGAGTTATGCAGATAATCGAAGGAAAGATTTGGAATTTCAAGTCAGTGATCATGTTTTCCTGAAGGTATCTCCATGGAAGGGAGTCATACGTTTTGGTAAGAAAGGTAAATTGCGTCCCAGGTAAATTGGACCTTTTTGAAATTCTAGAACGAATTGGGGTTGTAGATTACTGATTGGTAATGCCGCCAAGTCTCTCCAAAGTTCATGATCTGTTCCACATATCTCTATTAAGTAAATACATGCCTGACCCAACACATGTACTCACCTATGAGGAATTAGAACTGGAACCCGATCTGTCTTATTGTCAAGATCCCGTCAGGATTCTTGATACGAGAGAACAAGTATTGAGAAACCGGACGACGCGTCTAGTAAAACTTTTGTGGAGAAACCTTAAGATGGAAGAGGCAACGTGGGAACCCGAGGAACTTATGATAAAGAACCACCCGAGTCTTTTCATGCGATAATATTCTAGAAATATTGAGGAAGAAATTATTTGAAGGAGTGGAGAATGTAACACCCAAAGCTTCTACGGTACGCTTCTCTTTGAATAATGTGATAGCGTGTGTTGTATGAAACATCGAGTTCTAACACACCACAACCAATCAAACTAGCCGTTATGAATAGTAATACCTACTTTTTGAAATTATATATATTTTATATTTCAAAATGGACTTCATTTTTGGATTCGGAATATCGAAATTATCCTAAGATGAATTTTTGGTATTTTTCTGATAACTTCCAATTTTGTTGAATTGTGAAAAATACTTAAAAACAACTTTTTTAGTCAAAATAATTTATAGTGATAAATTATATTATTCAGTGGTTTTAAAGTATAATTAGAATATATTTTTACCATTTTATCCAATGGTGTCCATTAGAATTAATTTCACTTTAAAATTGGACGTAAACAATTGTCAATCTTTTGATATATATTGTTTCTTAAAAACACGCTATTTGTTGTGACAACGGGAATTAATTATAAAATTAATTAATACAACTTATATGTTTGGAATTTTTTAAAAAAGACATCATTTTGGAATTTTTAATATCAATTATAGCTTAGGGGGAAATTTTGGAATTGTTCTGAAAAACTTCAATTTTTGATGAATAGTGAAACAACTAAGTGGTAGTTAAAAAAACTGAATTTTTCATAAAACTTAATTTTACCACTTCTGTGATTGGAATTTAGAAAATCTGAGAGACACGGTTAATATCAAGATGTAAAATGTGGTTCAATGAGATGAAAATAATTTTTGGTAAATAGTAACTTTTTACTTTTATTTACCACGGTTAAAAGTAAATAGGGTAATTAAGGGTAAAAATGATATTAATTTTACCCTAACACATGTCCTAATTCTATTGTACAAGTGTATATCGACCAAAAACAACCTTAGGAATAAAATATTATCATTTAGGTCCACTTGGATTAGATTAGGACATTTATTATTATTTAATTCAAAGAAGAGTTAAAAGAGTTAAAATCAATGTTTATTTACTAAAACATTTTTAATATAGAGTAATACATAAGATAAATTCGATTGTAAATATTCATTAGAAATCCAATAAGATTTCCTACGTAATGATATTTTATTTATGATTTTTAAACATTAAATAATTTAATTTATTTATGACACAATGATGATACAGTAATTACCATAATAGTGAAAAATTAAAATAAATGATATTATAAATACCCAAATAAATGTAATTTGAGACTTTTAATGAATTAAACTAATTTTCTAGGATAATATTACATATTAGGATTTATGTAATTGACTTTTTTTGAAGTAATAATTCTGTTATGAGTTTCACAAAAATCATCTATTGAATAGTGTCAAAATTGACACAAAAGAGTTTTTAAAACAAATATTATATTATTAATTGATATTAAATTCCTAAAAATATAAGGATCATCCAAGAATAGGTGTATCATTTATGGACCACTTGGGGGTCTCTTGGATGTATATAGTATGTTTATTATCTATATAATATAAAAATACAAAGTGACATGGTAAATGTCAAACTAATTTACTAAGAGTTAATACATAAAGATAAGGTTAATATAGTAACCCAAAACAGTCTAAATTCTATTTGTTGGGTGTTTTTAGATCCATCCCCACATTAACCTTTAAATAATCAACTTTGGAGCCATTAGAAACCGATTATGAATTTATTATAAATTAATATTTCTAGCTTTTCCAAAGGTGCCCCTCACCCCTCTTATAAAAGGGAACTCCTCCGTCTCATTTCTTCACACCATCAAAGCCTCTGGTTTGGCCAAACCCTGCCCAAATACTCTCCCAACATCCCTAAATACAACCTAGAGGCCTTAGTTTGATCAGAAAGTCAACCTAAGGAGCACTTTTGATCAAATCAAAAGGAAGAACCCGAAGAAGAGGTAATGATTTCACCACCCTTTTCCAAGTTCCTTTCTTCTTCCACATCTTCTTTCTTTATTATTACCATTCTAAAATAATAACTCCAGTATCTTATATATACTGTGATTTTCTTATAAATATGGTACAACCATATTCAGTATTATATCCATCCTTTGAATAACATGTCATCATACTTGTGTACGTACGACTTACCGTCTCCACGTCGCGGTGTAATTTTTATTCAATAAATTATTATTAGGATGGGTATAATAATGATGTGTAACTCATGTAAATAATAAATATAACATGATAATGATTCTTTATATATGATATACCATTAAATTATATATTATTTCAATATTAAAAGAATGATATTACCGCTCGTGTGTACGTATGGACTACCGTCTCCACGAATGTGATGAGATTCATTCTCCATCGTATCCATTCTAGTATAATTCTCATTTGATGATTACTAATAGTATTTAAGGACTTGATATAATTCTGGATATGAATAAGTACAACCTATTCATGAAAAACATGGCTTACGTAACAAAACATATAAATGAAAACGAGTAAGTTAACACCCGAAACAACGATAATACTAAGATATTATTAACAAATCAGTGTTAAAAGATCATATATGATATCATATTAATATATATGATTCTTGTATAATTTAATAACAATTATTTCACCATTATACAGGAGGTTAACCTACCCTCAACCAAGGAAAAGTGCAAGGTAAGAGTTATTTCACAATCTCTTCATTATCTGAGGTTGTTTATACATAATAATATACTGAGATCTCTTTATCATCCACATCCATGTTTCTTATAAATGTATTTCGAAACATTTTTACTATTTAAAAGAATATGGGTTAAAGTCATTTATACCCTTTTCTGACTTTTTATAAGAGTTTTATAAAGGAAAATTTACGTATTTTTCCAAACAAGGTGCTTTTTATCCTTTTCGACAGAATTAAGGTAAGAATGTTTTTAACTTGTACGGCGGGTGCAGTTATTTTCTGCCGTTATAAAATCATCGAAGCTTCCCTTACAAGCTTATAAGAATATTTTCAAAGAAAATGTTTTATTTTATAAATAAATAAATCTTAAATGATTTCAAAATAGAAAGATATATTTCTCTAAAAAGAGTTTTTATTTCATCTATGTCAACATCCTTTGATGGATTTTACGCTTATTTGAAGTTGATTAATTGTGATAAAAAACTTCTATATTGTATCGAAGGTTTTGTGATATATTAGATTGTGGATGTTATATTTTATACCATTCATAGTTTATGGTGAAATTATTGACATTTCGTAAGCTAGTTTTAAAACGAATGTTTATGTTATGTTAAAACCTTTTCATATGGGAATTCATTGGACTTAATATGTGACGGGTGGAGCCCGCTATAGCTCCTCAATGCATCGGTAGGTCTAATGAGACAAACTAGTGTCTTGTCACAAGGCCTTTGGAAAATCTTATTTGTAGTCTTGGCACGAGGCCTTGGCTATGTGGTTATGGTAGTCTGGCATTATACATTCCATCATTATGAAAGGGGTTATTGATATTGCATGTGATTATTCGATTAGTAGAATATCCATGTGAATAAGTAAATGGCATTATTTCATTTTATTTCTGCCATACTATGTTGAATTTCAAGTTTAAAAGGATTTTGTTTTAGTTATACACTGCCTTAAATGTTGATTCTTATTTATGAAAGTTTCCGCTATATTGTTATCCTTACTGGGTATTTGAGCTCACCCCTTTTCTATGTTTTATTTTTCCCAGGATGTGAAGAAGTAATTTATAAATGACCAACAGGGATAGTATGTTGGGATATGAGTGTGGAAAATGGAGACTATGTTGTTGTAGTAGTTTTTCACTTTATGATGTAATGTAAAACTTTATGAATACATCTAGTGTTTCCAAGGCTACTAAACCAATCGGTCTTTCGAGATTTGATCTTTCTTGTGATCATGCCAATGTTATATAATAATGCACCGACTCTGGGTAACTCGGGTCGGGGCATTACAATTAGTAATGTGACCAAATGGATTAGTAACCTCACTTAAGAAAAAATTAATATTATTTAGGCACCTTGATTAGGTAATGTGATTCAATAAAATAAGTAAATAACTGTTTGAGAATTTATTTTTTATGTATTAGTTATCTTTAAGGTGAATAGTTTTTTTATTTAAAAATTAAATTAAATTATTTAAATAATTAATTTCTTAAAATGGATTTCATTTTTGAATTTATAGCATCGATATTAGGTTAAGGTGATTTTTGGTGATTTTTCTAAAATAGTTGAATTTTCACTGAATAGTATTTTTCCTTAAAAATTAAAAATCTCATAATTCAAAAATTATTTTCATAAAATGTATTTCATTTCATAATTAATAGCATAGATATTAGGTTAAAGTAAATTTTTTGGATTTTTCTGAGAATGATGAATTTTCGATGAACAGTGAAGTTACAGTTTTGAGTTTTGGGTGTTTAATGACATCATTAAGGATGTAATAATTATGTAATATTTCTGGTCGACTTAGGAATAGTAATATATGTTATGAGGTGTCACAAGTGGCCAATACCATGGGAAAATACCATGGGCAATACCATGGTTTTTCCAATACCACAGATGAGGGGTCCCTTGGATGTTAAGGATTTGTTCCCCACTTCTCCTATAAATAACAAGCCATTCCCTCATTAATTTTATTTCCAAATACTCCCCAATGATGTTATAATCTATTTACCTCCCAATGAGTATTCTCAAGGTTCCCTCATGCCTCCTAAGGTTCCGACCTTCATGCTTTCGAAGTTACTCTTTAAGGTAAGGGAATCTTTCACCCTCCTCATTTAAGCAATGACTTCCTTTATGTTTTGTCTTCTAGTTTCCATATATTTTTTTCAATGTATGTTATTATATGTTATCATTTTTTTCCATTACATGTCTAATTTTTTAGAGAACCTTTCCACTCTCATCAATTTTCTTTCTGAATTTTTATGTGATATTGTAAGGCTGCCGAATTTCTTGTAAAAGAAATTGCATCGTCTCTTTTCTATCATGTTTCCTTTTCATGTGGTATGTCATTCAAATATACATACCATGATCTTATTATGTACCCATACTATAGTATTATTTATTTATTAGTGTTTGACCCTTGTTCCCTCTCTTTTCACTATTTTCTAAAACCATGTTATATAGTCGTTGTGCTGCAGAAATTTCACCTAAAAATTTCTATCTCTTTCTCTCCAGAAATTCTCTTGTTTTATTTATGTAAATACTCCGACCTATTTCATTTAGTTGGGTATACATAAATATATTAAGATGATATATTTTATTCTCTAATTCACTTACATATAACCGGTACACCCTTTCTATGGGTTATAAATGACATAATGATCTTATTTTTTTAAGAAAATTTAAAAAGTCACGATCTTGAAATGAAACACATTTCATTTATTCTCCATGGGATATTTATGAAATTTTTGACTATGATATTACAGGATCACATGATTTTAAATACATATTTGGGATGTTCCTTGATAGCGTAATAATGCATTGGGTAAAGATTTAATCTCTATAGATGATAAGTTTCACAATACCTTGGTGAATAAACTTGGTAAATTTTATGACACCTCGGGGATAAACCATGGTGATATGTTCATGAATGTATAAATGAAATTTTTTAGCCACATATTCATTCTATGATTCATGTTTTTGTTATTATGATATTCATATTTTTCCATTTCTCAGGTATTCGTATTTTTTATTAAGTTCTTATTGATATCACAAGTAAGTTGATTCCCTTGTTTACCCCTTACTGGGCCTTCCGCTCACCCTTCCCTTTGATGTATATCCCCAGGATATGAGATGTAGTAATTGTACATAGGATTAACCTACTATGAAGTGTCACAAGTGATTTAGAAAAATGTTTAATGTTGTTTTCATGTATTATGTTCCCCATTTCTGAGACACTAGACTTTAAAGATCCTCTGTTTGTAAAATATAATGAAAAGTTATGTAATAAAAAGGCGGGATGCCACAAGCCCGACCTGGCCCAACCCACTGGGTCTGGCCCAGCCCGTTGGGTTCGGCCTAGCCCATTGGGTCTGGCATGGCTCATGTTGGGCGGCCCGACCCGCTGGACGGTCCGGCAGACCGCGAGGGGTCGTGGAGGGCCGTGGGGGGGTGCCGCGAGGAAGGCTCGGCCCGGGGGTGGCTCGGCTGCGGATGGTGCCTTGAGGGCGGCTCATCCTGGGGGTCCCATGAGGGAAGATCGGCCTAGGGGTTCTGCGAGGGCATCTCAACATGGGGTTTCGTGAGGGCGGCTCAGCCCGGGGGTACCGTGTGGGTGGCTTAAAGAGGTTGCGGGCGGTGCGACGGGGCTGCAGACAGCGGCGGAGAATCGGGCAGCGGCTCGGCCATGGATGTAGGTGAGGGATCCGGCGGCTCGGCCATGGGTAGAGGCTCTACTTCAGACGGTGGTGGTGGCTCATGCTATTTCTCGACCGTGGACAGTGCCGGCAGCATAGGCGACGAGGCCACGGACGGAGGGGTGTCGTCCCTTCGTCGGCAGCTGGTTTAGCCGGCCTCTCGCTTCGTTTGTAGTGGTGGTGTAATCCAATTTCTTCCATTATGAAGAACACAATAAGGAAAAATGGTAGAGGGGTCAGTCCATGTTTCTTTCTCCCGCACCCTCTGTGTTAGAGCGGTAGAAAGTGGGTCAACAAAAACAAGAGTCAAGAATGACAAACTCTTCAATTAAATGTGAATCATGGATTAACTCATTTGTGTTGATCCACATTCGCCATGATTTCCAAAAATGAGGAAATTAAATGAGATAATTCACGAATTTTATATTAACCCCTACCTTGGATTGTTCATTGTCGTTAGAACGAGAATGATGTATGGATGTAGATTCATCGAGATGAAGACATCCCATGTTGGAGGAAGACGAAGATATCGGCGTTGGTCGTGACCGTCACACGCCTTCGATCCCTAGATCATTTGTTGGTTCTTCATAGTCTAAGGTGTTATTTTTTGGTGAGTGTCTTCTTCGTTGGAGGATGGGATTCTCCAAAATTCTCCAAAGAGATCTCTCCTTCTCCTTTGCCCGCCAAAAAAAGAGTTTCCAATATAATTTAACATAAGAAGAAAATTATGTTGGCACACACACACACACATGTTAGAAAAATCAATGTATGGACATGGAACAATTAATGTGGAGGAAGCCCAAGAGTCTTCTTCATATTAAAGAGGGATTTCAGAGGTTTCTCCCACATTAAGATGGGATTTCAAGTGTTTTAGGCCTCAGGTGGTCCCCACCACCATATTCTCTCATAGGAGGTTAGGCTCAGGTGGTCCCCCCCACCATAACCTCTCATGGGAGGTTAATTTAGGTGGTCCCCACCTGTGAAACTTCTACATGGGTGATTCAAAACAACATAAAATAAAATGTGACACAATTTAATTTATTTTATTATTTTCATGAAAAACCCTAAAAATTAACTTTCACCCTCTACCAACTACCTTCAAGATGAAAGTCTTGTTAAGAAAAACCTGGTGCTGTGAGTTCAGCGGTGCCCTTAGATTTCTTCTCTGAGCATTGGTTTAAAAGATAGAAAACCCTGCTCGCACGTTTCTTAAATGTACCAAAAATAATGTTCAGAAATTTATTTCGGGCACTCTGGGCCTCAGAATCAGGCGCCATAAGTTTTTATGGACTCGTAAAATTCCGATTAATTGAAAAAAAATTACTTGGAAATTCCGAGTCATTACATAGGATAAATTGGAAAAATAGGCTTTTGATTAGTGGTATTTATTCCATTTGTACAAGACATTCACATGGAATGTGAAGACTGAGTTGATGTTTTTCTTTTCATTACAGTTTTATTTGTTCATGATTTGGAAAATATGATTAAATAATATTAGATATATGGTGAAGAATACATGGATATAAGTTCTAAACACAATGGTAGGGTGACCATTAAGGATGGAATCAAGATGAGTGTTCTGTGTTGTGGTTTATAAATCAGATGGTAATTCCCATGACATGTCATGAAAAACGTCTTCATGCTTACTACCTTTCGACAAGGTCCTTTTATCCTAGAAAACAAAATATGAATAAGGCGTTGAAAGAATATTTTTGGTGGGTTGACATGAAATTAAACATGGAAGAGTTTTTTCAAGATCATTAACATGTCAACATGTTAAGGAAGAACATTAGTGACCAGTATGTATGTTGTAGTCTTACCTATAATTATTTAAAAATGGGAAAAGATAGAAATTTATTTTATAACAGGAATCCTATGAATGGTATGGAAACACGATTATATATGGGTGGTAGTGGATAATCTCACAAAGTCCTCGTACTGAATATATATTCATCAATGTCATATGTTGGAGGTGTTTTCAAAAATCTGTGTCTGAGAAGTGGTAAAGATCCATGGAATACCAGTTTTGATTTTTTCAAACATAAATCATAGGTTTTGATTTCATTTCTGGAAAACATGATTGAAATCCCTTAGGACTCAGTTCATTATGAGTGTGATGTATCATCCTTAAATGGATGGAAAATCCGAACGTATGATATAAATTAAGGAAGACAAGTTGTTGGCTTGTGTAGTGGATTTTTGTGGCTCATGGGAAGATCATGTACTACTAGAAGAGTTATCATATTACAACAGTTATCAAGACTAAATAAAAATGGATCCTCTTATTTCATTATATTGTATAGCATATCCATCTCTACTTTATTGGGTTGAAATATGTGAGACTTTACTAGTTCGGTTGATCCTTGTCTAAGATACAATATAAAATATTTATTTGATCAAGAAAAGGATGCATATGAATCAAAGTCATCAAAAATCATTTGCAGATCATTTTTTAGGGCCATTTTCGTTCCAGGTGAGCGATCATGAGCTTTTTAGGATCTCTCCAAGGCATGGATATCATCATTTTGGGAAGGAGGGAAATTCATCTCCAAGATACATATGCCCTTTGGAGATACATAAATGGGTTGGTGGAGGGGAATATCAGTTGGATTTTTCACCATGGTTTAGTTAGGTTCATAATGTTTTCTATGTACCTCATTTCCAATAGTATCAGCCTAATCCTAACAATGTGATCATATGGTATTGTGTTGACCTAGAGTCTGATGCTACATTGGTGTTCATGGAAATGTGGATTATGGATAGGTTAAATAAATTTTTTAATGGTAAAAATCACTGATCTACTATGGGTTTTGTGGAAACAAGGTCATATTTAGGAAGAGACTTCTGAATGGGAGAAGGAAATGAAAGAGTAATGGATATGAACGTCTTTAGAGCAATGTTGGTTTTTTATGTTCTGGTGACGGATAGGCCAATGGTGTGGAGAATTTTGCAACCCCACTATCAAGTAAGTAACACATAATTTATGTATTTTATGTATGTAAATTGTTGGATTGATGTTTCGGAGGATTTGAGTACCTTTTGGAATGTTATATGGGATTTTATATAGGTTCACAGTTTGTGTGTGGTTTGGAAAAACCATGAAACTCTTTCAGGACACCAGGAACTGTGAGACATCAGATATGGAGAAGGTGCATAGGAAGGCACACAGTTTTTCCTAACTATGAGGATACATAGTGGAAACCATGAAAATTGAGATAGTGGCCTTTTTTCATGGTTGTATCATAGTTTTTTAACAGTGATTTCCAACATTGAGATGTACCTCCTAGAGGTAGGGGCTTCCAAATAGTTAGCACACAGTTTCCTTAATTGTGTGACTAACCATGCATGAGTTAGAAACAACATCAAAAAGTGGATCTATGTCAGGATTATCCTTTAGCCCCTCTTTCTGTCCACATTTCTTCCATAACTCTGGATTTCTCCCTCCAAAAGGCAAAGGAAACTTTCCATATCCATCTAAAGCCAATCCAAATAAGTTTATTGGTGATTTTAATTCTTATTCTGGTATTAAGTAAATGATTGTGGTATTTATTGGTGGTTTCTTACAGATATACATCCCTCTATCTCAATTTCATAGATATATTTTATTATGAAAATATCAAATAACGTTTCTACAAATAATAGTTTTATTTGACATAGTTGATTCTTTGGAAGAGATCTATGGTGTGTTTTTTGTTATTCAACCCGGTTTCATTATTGTTTTAGTGTTGTTGTTCCTTTCCTCCCTAAATTCCAAGTTATGTTGATTCACACACGACTCCTCAAAAAAGAACTATAATTATTGATTTCAAATTGGTTGTTTAATATTAAATTGATTGTGAAATTGTTCCAAAATGATTGATTGAAACCTTCTTTGGTGATGGTTGGTGGTATTCTACAAAATTGGGTGTCTTGGACAGTGGTGAATTTGGTAACATGATTTTAAAATGGTGATTTTATATTTTTTAAGTTAATTTTGATGAATGAGAAAAAAAATTTAAATAAATGTTTTGCTTTTTTGATATTTTTATTGGAAAAGTATTTTCAATAAAGGGTTGGATTTAGTTAAATTGTTGGGTGTTATTGTTTTCAATTAAAGTGTTGTTTTATTGAAATGAATAATTTTTTTGGGAAAAGTTGTATTGGAATGTGATATGGTTTAAATGGTTAAGTGTGTGTGGATTGGATCGATATTGTTCATTAGGTACAACCATTAATTGGTATGAGTTACAGATGTGAAGTTACACCATAAATGGTAACATAAACCTTGTGTGGTTGTGTGAGTGGTTGTCTGTATGGGTGTGTTTGTCTATGTGATATGGAATTCGTAATTCCAAATAAATTCATCAAATGATTTGAATGAATTGTTTGGTTGTATTCCACGGAACTTGGGAATTGGTTTATTTGAGAAAAAAAATTTAGTATGAAATTTTTTGGATTAATAATGTTTGTTTAACATCTTTTAATGATTTTTATATAAATTGTTTTATAAATTACTTGTTTTATCCTAGTGGTGTGAGTATGGAAGTCATTTGGGGAAAGCCAACTGAGTTTCATTAATCCCCACTACTCTTTCATGTTGGTTCTTTTGGAGATGTTGTCTAATATAACCTATAAAGGTAAATCATCACACTTATTTAGAGGCACTTCATGATTCATGATCACAGAGTTGGAGTTGGAGAAAATATTTATGTATTGTAGTATATGATATTTGTTTCTTTTGTCTTCCACTATGTACTTTGATGTTAGTTTTCCTCCATTGTTACTTTTATGTTTCTTAGCCTTCCAATGTGGTACTTTGTTTTAGTTTTATTTTTGATATCAATGGTGTTACATGGTTTTTTTTTACATTATTATCATGCATCACATAGTGGTTTTTGGTTATGGCATGTTTGGTTGTGTTTTTTCAACGAGAAATCATTACCTATTTATTAAAGAAGTCCTTGGCATTAATTTCTAAATATTTTCATCTTGGGGATGTCTCTTGATGCCATGTAGTAATTCAGCCTTGTCTCAAGCCAATGCATAGGGATATGATTCAACAAATTGAGTTCTACCACAAATATAATTTCATATTATTTGTTAAATACATTTAAAAATTTATAATTTTTTTATTAATTTATTTGAAAATAACATTTTGAATTGAAATTTGAACAATTATAAAATCATTTAAAAATGTTTTGACAAAAACTATAGTATTTTATTCTCATTTTAAATTTATCTTATAAAATTATGTTAGTTAAAAATTTAGACAATGATTTATTTTATTATTTTAAATCATACAAAAAATTAATTAACATAAAAATTTGTTTTTGGAAGTTATTATTTTCAATCCTCTGTGGTCGATTAAAAATTGTTTTTTGAAATCAAAAAATTTATAAAATCACTATTTTACATCAATTTGAATAATAATAAAATTATAATTGATTGGTGAATAAAATCATGTATATATTGGATTTAACCATCCAATGAGTGAAAATAATTCACCATAATAAATACCATATTATTTTATATGACCCATAACTAAAATTTAAACCATTTTACAAATGACATTTCTTTTTTCAAGAATTTTTTTATGGAAAACCCACATAGTTACAATAATTAGATGATTAACTGGTCATTACATGAGATAAAAAATGTTATTCAAATTAAATTTGTTGATCTCCTCATTCCATAAAATCACCATAAACATAATAATCATGGTAATGATGTTCAATGTGATATAGAAAGGCTTTGTGTTAAATATCATATTTATTTGACCTTCTCATTCATGTTCTGGATTGTAATTCACCGATAACATTCAAAAGGGGATGGTATTTGTATTGAACCAATGACATAGGTAAAGGAGTATAAGGGAGAAATTTAACATCATAAATTATAATATTATATTACAGTTTATAAAAGATTAATCTACCATGTTTAATATCATTATCATTTTTAGGAAGTGATTTAGGAATATTCATGTATAATTTGTTGAGAATTGAATCTTTTAAGCTATTGTTCCTCTTATTAAATACTATCTAGGATTTAATTTAGTATGAGTGATAAAGAAACATATCTTCATAAAATTTGGAGTAAAACATTACAATATTATATTTATATTAGGGATAAATCATTTATAACTGAACCCTTTAAGGATTCTAACATTAAATATATTACCTTTCTTATGTTCATAGTTATTTTTTCCAAATATGTGTCTTATTAGAATACAATTAAGGATAAATAAATTTGTATTGAAAACCAAAACCATAATGAATTCATTAATAATAAAGTCATTAAAGAGTGTCCTATCCTTTTTTGGAGGGCTATGTTATATCTGTTGACAACCCCATTTTTTGTCGTGTTATAGGAGCAGATAAAGGAGTAACGATATCATTGAGAACAAAAAACACATGAATGTCAATGTTATGAAATTCTAAAATATGGTAACATATAAAATAATAGTGTTTGTAAATTTTATCATATTCAAAATTCCATGAAAATTTGATAAATAGTTTATATGCATCTTTTTTATGATCTAATATGTAATATCATTTAAATATAGTATAATAATCAATAAAGAAAAAGGTATATGATTTATATCAGATACTAGAAACTTGATTTGGTCCAAAACGATCAACATGAACTAGATCTATAGATTTAGAAGATGTAATAATCCTTTTAGATTTGATGGAAGATTTGTGACCCTTGAAAGTTTTTCATGATTCGAAATATAAGTTATCTTTGAAATACAATTCTTCTGATTCTCTTTCTAATTTGTTATAATTGAGTTTAATAGTATAGATAATTTTATAGTGATCAATGTACTGATCCCAATTTGACGATTCATTATCCTCTTCACCTAAACACTTAACATTTTGAGTTAAATTTATTATAAATCTATGAAGTAGACATTGGGAAAACTATATACAGTAAATAAAATAATAAATTTAGAAATAAAAAATATATAAAAGTAGTTTCTAAAATTAATTTTACAAAATCAATAACATAACATACTAGTACATGATAAGTTTTGTTTCTATAAATCAAAAAATATAACATATATTTAATTTGAGTTGAACTAGTGGAACCAATTGTATATATTCTAGTTATTTTACCAATTTAATCCTCTTTCATTTTGACATTTCTTCTGTTTAAATTTCCTTGATGATTGAATTTAGAAGGATAACTACCCATGTGACTCGAGATCCCGCTAACAATATTCAAAGAATCTTCTCATGGATTTCTTATGATACCCTTATCTTAAATGATATTAATATACTAATTATATTGGTTCCCATATTTTGGGTCCACATTTATGATCCAAAAAAGAAAATAAACTTTGGTATAATTTTTTCTATTTAAAATATGATATGAAAGATGATATAAAATTTGGTCTACCATATCTATAATTTTATTAACTTCATTCGTAAAAAATGTTCCAAAAGTTCATAAAATAGTCTCAAAATTTATTTCGGGATTTCCCTTCAAGAAATATAGAATTTTTAGAATTTTTTAAAAACATGATCATTTTGGAAACAAAATTCTAAATTAATTTTTGTATCACGTTGTGATCCAAAAAATAATATTAAAATATTGATAGATATGGGTAAATTTATTAATATTATTTTTAGGATCATAAATTGAGATCCCAAGTTTTCAATAGTTTTTTTTCATTTTGTTTTAAAACCATGTAATCGTTTTCTTTTAAAACCTTTATTTTTTTTAAAACAATATTTAAATTTCATTTCAGATCATTTAATTTCAAAACATGTTCACATATTTTTTAAGTTAATATATAGACTAAATAAGGTCTTTAAATAATTTATAAAAGGTTTAATAATTAGAAGAATATAAACTAGAACATACCAAATTTATTTGACTGCATACCTCTATATCATCCTTGAGGCACATAGTAAATTCATCGATTGATTTATATTTTGAATGTGTGCCTTCTCTATTACTCTTATTTGATATTGTTATATCTTTATTACTCTTCTTTATGGCCCTTTAGTTTTTTTTGAAAATGGATCTTGATATAACCCTTCATTTTGTAACCTAATAGAGTGATGAAATACCTGAAGGTTTTAAAAATAAATTTTGAATCATGAAAGAATGATTCTCTAAATAATGACACTGTTTTAAGAAGATTGTTGTGAACTAGTCATTTAATCAAAATTTTCAGCCTCTATGATCATAATTTCCAAAAATAGACATAAATATCTATGATCAGTATGTATTTTATTGTCTCGTATAATCAACTTTTTTTGGGTGAATAATAATGTAACACCCCAGGATATCATAGTATGTTATCTCTTCACCGTAATTCAATAACTTGTGCTACATGCAACACCGAGTTCGAGCACAACATGACTTACCAAACTCACCGTTAAAAAGATGGTTATGAATATTATCAACACAATTTTGAATTTTATATACTCCATATAATTTTAGAATCCATATTATGTGTTTCTTTGACATAATATAAGAACAAATTCATTGTTTTCAGATAAAATAAGTATTTTTCAAAAAATGCCATTTTACTGCCTTTTACTGGAAAACCCTTTTTCAAACCAATATTAGGAACTTTGATATATTCAATTTAATGAAATTTAATTCTTCTATAGAATAAGGACATAAAAATTTAGTCTGCATTATTTTTTTAGACTTTTCACATAACTTTCATATTTTGATGAACAGTGAAAAATACAAAATTTGAATTGAAAATAACTTTTTAAATTCAAATAATGTATAGTTTTAAATTATTTATTTGAATTATTTGGAAGTATAATTATATATTTTTTTATAATTTAATACATTGTAGGTCATTATATGTAATTTTCACATTTAAATTTACATAAACACATGTCAATCTTTTAATAGTTTTTACTTTTTAAAAACATGCTTCTTGGTTTTAACAACGAGAATTAATTTTAAATTATTTAATGGAACTTCTATGATTATAATTTGGTAAAATAGAATTAATTTTTGGAATTTTTAATATCAAAATTATCTTAGGTTGAATTTTTGGTATTTTTCATAAAACATTAAATTTTTTATGAATAGTAAAAAACATTGCGTTATTGTTTAAAACCGAATTTTTATTTAAATAATTATTTATTTTATTTAAATTTTTCTTAAGTGATAATAGATATATAATACCTATATAATTTCAATGTAATTCATTGAAGTCATTTTATAATAAAATTAGATGTATAAAATTTTATTGAACTTTTTAACGTCTTTTACCCACCTTCTAGGCACATTTGCAGATTTGCATAAAACATAAATTTACTGCTTATATGAATTGAATTTCAATAATCCGAGATATAAGGTTGTCATCAGTATATAAAATGTGGTTCAATAAGATTAAAATAATTTTTAGTGAATAGTAACTCTTGACTTTTATTTATCACGGTTAAAAGTATAGAGGGTAATACAAGGTAAAAATGATATTATAATTACCCTAACACATGTCCTAATTCTATTAGATAAGGGTATATCTACCAAAACCAACCTTAGGAATAAAATAGGATCTATTTGGTTAACTTGGATTAGTTTCTGATATTTATTATAATTTTATTTAAAGAAGAGTTAAAAGTGTTAAATTCAAAGTTTAATGACTAAACCATTTTTAATATAGGGTTATACATAATATAAATTTCGACTGTAAATATTCATTAAAATGATAAAAATATTTCCTACATAATGGTTTTTATTTATAGTTTTTATTGATTATATAATTAAATTTACTTATGAAATAATGATGATGTCGTAATTATTTTATCAATGCAATATTGAATTAATAGATTTTATAAATATTAAAAAAAGTAAATTGAGGCTTTTATTAACATCCAGAAATTTTATAGTTTAATATAACATCTTAGGGTTGATTAAATATATATTTCTGAAGTGATAAATTTTTTATGACTTTTACATAAACAAAATAGCAATTAGTGTCAAAATTGACATAAATGAGTTTTTAAAACAAATACTATATTGTTAATTAATATAAAATTTCTAAAAATCTAAGGTTCGGAAAATGTACTTAAATAAGGTCAGATATATCAAAAATGAACCACTTGGGGTTTTAATTGATTTTTATAGTAAGATTATTAAAAAATTATTTTAATAATATAATAGGACCTGGTAAAAGTAAAACTATTTAACTAAGAGTTAAATCTAAATATAGGCAGAATAAGATGACCTAAACATGTCTATAACCTATTGGTTGATTATATTTAGACCCATTGCCACATTAGCTTAGAAATAAATTCATAAATGAATCATTAATAATATAATAAATATTAATATGGTTCTGGAATAATTTAATAACATTCTATGGTCATTATACAGGAGGTTAAACGTACCCTCGACCAAAAGAAATTTCAAGGTAAGGGTTAATTCCTCAATCTCATTATTATATGAGATTTTTTGTGTGTAAGTATTTTCTGAGATTAATTTATTATCCTTTTCCATGTCTCATAAAAGACTTTTAAAAATGATTATTTTAAGATAATATTTAACTAAAACATAATTTTAAATGTTTTAATTATTTATTATTCTAAATCTTTCCCATTAATGTCCATGTTTTCAAAATGTTTTTAAGGATTTATTTATATGGACATGAATGTTTTAAAATTTTAATAATTTTAAAATTTTTCAAAGTGGTATGTGACACATTGATTGAAAAATATCTTTTAAATGACTTTCTTTATAATTGTGTGACATTTAAATGATTTCACAAAGAGGGATATTTCTCTCAAAAATTTTTACTAATCATTTTCAACTATGTCAGAATTCTTTATCGGATATTATTCTTGATTTAGGTTGATTTATTATAATACAATCTTCAATATTTTATTGAATGGGTTATGAGATTTTAGACTATGGATGTTCAATTTTAATACCCTTCATGTATTATGGTTGATGTATTGACAATTCGTATGCTAGTTTTAATATGAATGTTTATGTTAAGTTTCAACAGTTTCATTTGAGGAATGAAGTGTAATTAATAAGTGGCGAGTGGGGCCTGCTATATCCCCTTGATGCATTGGTAGGCCTCATGAGACAAACTAGTGTCTTGGTACAAGGCCATGACAAAAAATTTATTTGTAGTCTGGGCATGAGGCCTTCACTATGTGGTAATGATATCCGGCATTAGGTATTCCCTCATTATGAAATTAATTATTACATGTGTTTATTTGACTAGTAGAATATCCATGTGCATGTTTATATGGTAATGTTTTATTAATTTTCTACATATTATGTTCATGTTTATGTTTAAACGGATGTAGTTTTTATTCACATATTGTCTGAAAAGTTTATATCTTCGTCTAAATTATTTACCCTTACTGAGCATCTAAGGTCACCCCTTTCTTATGTTTTGTTTTCTCCGGAATCCTTGAAGTGTATTATGCTTGATATGTAGGGTTATGCAAGGTGAATAATTTCATTTTCAATGGATTTTTTATTTTGTGATTTATGGTTGAATGTGTAATGTAATGTTCATGATTGTAATATATTTTCCAAGAAAAATAAACTGATCAGTCCATTAGGACGTGATTTCTTGTAATCATGAAAATTTATTAAATTAATGCACTAGTTTCAGGATTATGGGGTCGGGGATTTATAGTTTCTATCAAAAGAAGTTTAGTACAGATAATTAAAACTACATTTAGAAAAACTATGATTTGAGAACATTACCATAATATAGACATTGAGGATTAGTATAGAGGAACTTACTTGAATTTGGTTAATGTAGATATTTTGTGTATTATCTATGAAATACATTCCTATCTGAAAATGAGCAGCAATAGCCGGCTCTGGAACTGATGTACCGAGGAGTGGAAACTTGGACAAGTAGTTTTGGACTTGACCTGGGGTATCCTGGTAGATGAAAATGGGCCTTATTGCACTCTAGGTTACGACCCACCTTGGGGATATGCTTTGGATAATTAACATTTTCTTTATAATAAATTATGAAGGATTTAGGTTTAAATACTTTCTCAAAGAAAACATTTCTTATTATTATATATTATATGTATATTCTTTTAAATTTACGTTAGGTATTTTATAGGATTGGAATTATGAATTGTGATTCATAAACTAACCTAGTGTATGCCATTGTTTAGAAACAACACCCAGTTGAAGGATTTAGAACTCCAGCAATATGCATGATCCAAAGAGTAAGAATGATCATATCATTAATGGTATTAAGACCAAATTTAGAATGAGAATAGTCTCCCATGTATTCTCATCATATGAGGAAATAATTTCATTTTTTATAAGATAACTACAGAATTCTCTGAGTCTTATGGCTTTTAAGGGAAGCAATAGAAGAAAAGGATGGTTGAGAGAAAGATGGATAAAGGGACAAGGGGAAAATGATTTTCCCATATGTGATAACTGTGGAAAGAATACCCTGGGTAAATGCTTGAAGGGAATTGGAGTTTTTTATAAGTGTGGAGAAAAAGGACACCAAGTAAGTTATCTCAATGGTAAGAAAATGTTTTCAAATGTACAATTATCATTATGAAAGGAGTTGGGACACTATGAGAATAGATTTCTAAATCATCAGAGTATGAACCAAATGATGTTATTGGATAATAATCATGTTCTGATACTACCAAAAATGAATTGGAATGACTAGTGTTATTATGTTGTTAATAAATAATTATTTCATTTGAGTGTTTTATCAAAGAAATAATGTTTATATTAATTATGTAAAAATATATAAAGATTGTACTGTAGTACTATTTCATTGAGGATTTGAGATTATATGGTTCTAATAAAAGGGACTAAATAGAAAGTTATATTTTTTTGAAAATACATGGTTGAAGGAAATATAAACCTTAATATGGTTCTGTTACTGAGGTAGTGATTTTGGAATAAGATAAGATTGATATGGATAAATTATATTCGATATTCTTAAATACATTGAAACTAATTAGTTGTTTGTTAATTCCATTATTGTTGTAGTTTACATCATTTTGGTATATAAAGAGTATATCCAGTATACTATAATGAATAAGGGTGCATGAATTTAATCAATATGGTTTTATGGTAAGTCACAAAGTTACTGTGTTTTCAGAGAATACATGTTGAACGTATTAACATGTTATTACATGGGAAAAAAGATCTTCATTGTGTTTACCTTCCTAATAAATTTTGGACCGTGAGTTTGGAAAGATGTATTTTGGATAAGTCTAAAGGTTGGAATAGATTAATTTTGACATTGGATACTATTGTTATGGTTAAAGCATTTTCTTTAGATTATTTTTGGATTTTTATAAAAAGGAAAACCTGATGGTCGGGTGACAACCCATCGCATCCAGTGAGGCCGCGAGACTTGAACCCGCAACTGAAGGGTGAAAAGGGTGCATCACCTACCAGTGGCCTACGTAAAGTCCTAGTTTGTATAATGTGGTTTTTTTAAATATTCTGACAAATGAATTATAAATTTATTATTTTGGGAACTCTATACAATAATGATAAATAAAATATTTTTGAATTTTATTATCTTTTGGAGTGACAGATGAGTTTGTTGTATGAATTAGTTGAAGGATGAAACTCTACTTGTCAATTATATTTTTTCCACTTATTCTATGAATAAATTAATTCTTAAAATTTAGGGAAGGGATCTTAAAACCAATAATGTGTTATCCTAATTCCTTATATTTTTTTAAAACCGATGATATTTAAAATCATCATATATAGATGGCTTTGAGGCCCTCTATTTTACACTTGTTTGTGATTGATTACCTTAATCACTCCATATAAATATTTACGTTTTTCTCCAATTCTGTGCCACTAATTTCCACCAATGTTTTCTTAATCAAGGTCATAATTTGGTGGTGACGTTTTCATTTCCATTTCCCTCTTATTAAGACTAAATTTTATTAAACCAAATTTCGATGTGGGTTTTCCACAAAAGTATTTTTCTAATTTTAACCTTTTATTTTCGAAGAATAATTTCATATTGTGGGGATGCAATTAATTTAAGTAGAGGAGAATGTAACACCCCATGATTTCATAGTATGTTATCTCTTCAAAGTTATTTGATAACTTGTGCTAAATGCAACACCGAGTTCCATCGCACCAACACATACCAAACTAGCCATTCAAAAGATTGTTATGAATAGTAATAACTGAATTTTAAATTTTATATACTCCTTATAATTTTAGAATCCATATTATGTGTTTCTAAGACATAATATAAGAACAAATTAATTTTTTTCATATAAAATAAGTATTTTTCAAAAAAACTGAAATTTTACTTCCTTTTAATGGAAAACCCTTTTTAAAACCAATATATGACACTTTTATATATTGAATTTAATGAATTTAAATTCTTCTTTAGTATTGAGACATAAAAAGAATGTTTGGATAAATTTTTGGTACTTTTCTGATAACTTTGATATTTTGATGAATTGTGAAAAAACTAAATTTTAATTGAAAACAACTTTTTAATCGAAATAATTTGTAGTGTTAAATTAAGTATTTTAATATTTAATATGTATAATTATATTATATGTATTTATAATTTAATACAATACATGTCATTATAAGTTATTTCACATATAAATTTTACATAAACACATGTCAATATTTTGATAGTTTTTACTTTTTGGAAACCTGCCTTTTGGTTTTGTCAACAGGAACTAATTTTAAATTATTTAATCCAACTTAAATATATTTAATTTCGTAAAATAAGATTCATTATTTGAATTTGGTGTTTCTAAATTATCTTGGGGTTAATTTTTAGTATTTTTCTGAAAACATTCAATTTTTGATTAATAGTGAAAAACACTACGTTATTTCGTAAAACAGACTTTTTATTTAAATAATTATACATTTTACATAAATTTATTTTAAGTAAAAATAGTTATATAATAACAGCATAATTTCAATTCAACTAATCGGAGCCATTTTATAATAAAATTAGATGTATAAATTTTTATTGAACTTTTCAACATCTTTTACCCACATTCTAGGCACTATTGCAAATTTAAAGAATATGTAATTTTACCGCTTATCTGAATTGAATTTCAAAAATCTAAGACACACGGTTGACATCAGTATGTAAAATATGGTTCAATAAGATGAAAATAATTTTTGGTGAATAGTAACATTTGACTTTTATATACCACGGTTAAAAATAAATATGGTAATTAAAGGTAAAAATGATATTATAAATATCTTAAGACATGTCCTAATTCTATTGGAATAGTTTATTTAGACCAAAATAAAACATAGGAGTAAACTATTATTCTTTTGGTCCACTTGGATTATATTTTAATATTTATTATTGTAATTTTTAAAGAAGAGTTAAAAGTGTTAAATTCAATGTTTAATAATTAAACCATTTTTAATATAGGGTTATACATAATATAAATTATACTATAAATATTCATTGAAAAGCTAAAAATATTTCCTACATAATGGAGTTTTATTTATAATTTTTTGTGATTATATAATTAAATTTATTTGTGACACAATGATTATGTGGTAATTACGTTATGAATGAAATATTAACATAATTGATATTATAAATATAAAAATAAATGTATATTGGAAATTTTTATTCCATCCACGAATTTGATAGTTTAATATGACATTTTGGGTTTGATTAAATAATTTTTGTTTTAACTGATAAATTTGTTATGATTTAACAAAAAGAAAATACCAAATAGTGTCAAAATTGACATAAATGAATTTTTAAAAAAAAAATACTATATTATTAATTGATATAATATTTATAAAAAACTATGGTTCCAAAAAATCACTTAGGTAAGGTTAGATATATAAATAATGAACCACTTGGGGTTCTCTTGTCTTTTTATTGTTTGTTTATTACTCATTTATTATAATAATATAAGAAGACATTGTAAAAGCTAAACTATTTATGTAAGCGTTAAATCTAAAATATAGGGTTTATATGGTGATCTAAACCTGTCTAAAACCAATTGTTTGAGATTATTTCGACCCATAACCACATTATATTCATGATTAATTAATTTTGATCCATTAGAAATCTAAAAGGATTTTATAATAAAATAATTTTTCAAACTATTCCTATTGTGAACCTCACCCCTCTAATAAATGGGTACTTACCCTTCTCCCCAAATCACACTCCCAAATAAATTTTGTTCAGACAACCCCTACCCAAATTTCAACACAAAATCCCTCAGTTCAACCTAGAGTCCTTCCTTTGAGAATAAATCCATCGTATGGAGTTCTTTTTTTCAAAAATCAAAAGGAAACATTCAAAGAAGGAGTAATTTTTTAACTGATTTCAAAGTTCTTTTATTCTTCCACATTCTATTTGTTTGTCATTTCCATACCTAAATATTAACTCTAGTACCTTCTAAATACAATTATATTATTATAAATATGGTAAATCCATATTCCTTATTCTATCCATCCTATTAATTTTAATTTCACCATACATGCGTACGTACGACTTACCGTCTACACATTGTGGTGTAATTTGTTATTCAACACTATGTTATTTGGATTGATATAATGACGAGTAATATGTATATAAATAATGAAAAATAAATGATCATTTATCTATAGAATTAATATACCATCCAGTTCCACACTTTTTAATCATTAAGTAAAAGATATTGTCGTTCAGGTGTACGTAAGACTTACCATCTCCAAATGTGATGATTTTCATTTCCAGGATCACCATTCAATGATGATTATAAAAATATATATTATTAATAAGTATGTAATATATTACATAATAATTCTATGGGTTATATGTGTGTGTGTGTGTGGACTTACGTATATCTTATTCACTTACTTCTGTTCAATATGAAATGAAAACGGAAACAACATTTATGCGTACGTACGGCCTACCGTCTCCATAAACGGTGTTTTCCATTTCATATATCTTTCTATTATACATATTTATATTATAAATATATATTATATATAAATAATGTTTTATATTCTGGAAGTATTTAAATCTTTGTCTAAATGATACAATCAATAATAACATGTTACAACACGTACTATAAAGAAAGTGACTATTACCATAAATGTAAATTTCACATGGAAATCATTATTAAATGGGTAGTATAAAGGAATAAATGAATCATGTATAATATAATAAGCATTAATATAGTTTTTAATAATTTAATAACATACTATGGTAATTATACAGTAGGTTAAACGTACCCTCAACCAAATGAAAGTGCAAGGTAAGGGTAAATTCCTTAATCTCATTATTATTTGAGATTGTTTGTGTGTAAGTATTTTCAGCAAAATATTTATTGTCCATGTCCATGTTTCATAAAAGAAATTTTATAATGATTCTTTTAAGGTACTCTTTAACTAAAACATCATTTTAAATGTTTTAAATATTCATTCTTCAAAATCATTCTCATTAATGTCCTTATTTTCAAAATGGTTTTACGGATTTATTTATATTGACATGAATGATTATAAATGTTAATTCCTTAAAAAAGATTCAAAGAGGTGTGTGAAACTTTTATTCAAAAATATATTTTAAATTACATCCTTTATAAATGTGTGAATTTTAAAATATTTCCCCAAAATTGATATTTCTCACAAAATATTTTACTGATCATTTCCAACTATGTCAGAAATCATTAATGGATATTATTCTTGGTTGGGGTTGAATTATTATGATACAATCATCCATATTGTATCTTTGGGTTATGATATTTTTGACTGTGGATGTGCTATTTTAATACCCTTCATGGTTTATGGTTTATGTACTGACATTTCAAATGCTAATTTGAAAACGAATGTAATGACCTGAAAAGTCCATGTAATTTTTTTAATTATATGGGAATTTTAAAAGTCCAAAAAAATTGACGGCGCATGATTCGAGGCCTGGTGTGCCCGGAATGAATTTTTTAACTTTTTTTCAGGTACGTTCAGTAAACGTACAAGCGGGTTTTTGTAACTTTTGAACAGGTGCTTCGAATTGAAATCTGAGGACATTGTTGAAATCGCAGTGCCAGTATTCGTTTAAGGAGACCTTCACCGCAACCGCTGTAGGTCTAGGGTGAATGTTAGTTTTTCAATTCATCATGGAAAAATAAAAAAAATATTTTACATTTTATTTTAATTCCTGAAACCCCTCTACATGTGTTGTGGAGGTGGGGACCACCCGAACTAAAACCCCCATTTTGAATTCTAAAAGGAGGGGACCACCTGAACCCTCATAATGGGAGAAACCCTTAAACTCCCTCTTTAAGGTGGAGATGTCTCCTGAAATACTCCACATTCATTATGTCACACCCTTTAATTAATTATGCCAATTTAACGTGCCAAAAAATTAAATTGGTAAACTTAATTTAAATGGTGTTAGATCCGAACTTGTTTTTGGTTGGGAGAAATCATTGGCGAAAGGGAAGATTTTGAAGGAACTCATATCCAATGAAGAACACACCATCTCCAACGAATAATGAGGATTATGATTAAGCATGGATCAGAGACATCTTGCTGAAGAAACAAATGATGATGCCACCATCCCCAATGACTTCGTCTCCTTCATCGTGACCTCCTCCAATTAAAGAAAAGTTAGGGATTGTTGTTTTTTTCCCTTTCTCATTCTTGACAACTCTTCATAATTCAACCAAGAATAATATCTCCTTGCTACCTCTCTAATGCGAAGAGTGCGGGAAAACGAACATGGACCGACCTCTCTGCAATTCTTGTGATTATTTGTTATGTTCTTCGCGACGAAGGTGATGGTGCGACCGCACTACGTGATGTAAGAGAAATGTGTCTTGTGCCGCAGTGGCGAAGGAAGGACAGTCGGTTGAGTTCGATGCCGGCGAAGGGGCAGCGAATGACCGCGCTATGTGGAGAGGATATTTGGCCATCCAGCGAGCCGCGATGGACCACCGAACCACGACCGCCCCACCGCAATGCGGCCTCCCCGCCACCCCGCTGCCCCCCCCCCCCCCCTACACCGTGGGCCACCCAAGTTAGGCCTCCCAGCGTGGGTTGGGCCTCCGGGCTTTTTCTGGGTTGACCCGAACCGGGTTGGAACAATCTGGGTCGGTCCGGGTCAGTCCGACCGGGTCGGACCGGACCCCAACTAGTTTGGACCCATACCATCCTTTTGTCCATAACATTGGCATCGAGCTTCTGTTTGAATAACCATCTATGGCACCAGAAAACATGGAGCGAGACCATCCTTTGGGTATACCCCACATATTATTGGGTTAACTTTTGGGTACAGTCGGGTTGGATCAATCACGAATACAACTGGGCCCTCAGGACTAAAAGGTTAATAACATACCTACCAGGAGTCCATTTGACACACCGTCTATTGAATTGATACAAATTTGACGTGGCAGTCCTTTGGGATACTTCTTTGTGGGACTTCACAGATGTTGGAGTATCAACCAGTGGCTTGAGGAGCGCACCCTCCGAGAGACAAGCATGCTTAGTGTGGGAAACCGTTAACTGGCTCTGACAATGTACTAGGATCCTATGAGGGTCTGACGACGTACTAACAATGTACTAGGATCTTATTTTGGTCTGACGATGTACTAATGATGTACTAGGATCCTATGTGGGAATAATGAAATACTAATGTTGTACTAGTATCCTGTTGGCTCTGAAGAAGTATGGACGATGTACTAGGTTCCTTTGTGGGTCTGATGACATACCGATGATGTACTAGGATCCTGTGTGTGTACGATGACACGCCGATGATGTACTGGGATCCTGTGTGGGTCTGATGGTATACTGATGATGTAATAGGATCATTTGTGGGTCTGACGATGTTCTGATGATTTACTAGGATCATGTGTGGGTCTGAGGACGTACCAACAATGTACAAGGATCCTGTGTGGGTATGATGACGTACCGACTATGTACTAGGATCATGTGTGGGTCTGAAGATGTACTGATCATGTACTAGGATCTTGTGTGGGTCTCACAATGTACTATGATCCTCTATGGGTCATATGATTATTTAAGATCCTACGTGGTTCTGCCTCTTAACAGAGTTAGATGATTCAGTAGTTACATCTAATCATCTCTACTATTGTACCTAAGTTAAACCTGGTGTGAGCTGAGTCTGTACCAATGAGGTACCTTCTTTCACGGTAATCCCTTGGTGGTACTCTTCTGTGTGGCATACCTATGTGGTACTTACCTTCGTGGTATTCTTTCCTTTGTGGAATAGTTGAGTATTGGTCTTTTGAGTTGGACATTTTGTTTCCTCATGACTGAGATGAGTTTACTTGATAACTTAAGTATATGAATGGGAATATATCTATGTAGGGTATTTAGTTTAAGTATTTCTTAGCGGTTTATCATTTGTGTATTTTTTGAGAAATTGAGGGTCTCGGGGTCCCTATTGAGTATCGTTATACACAATCCTACACGAGCTATGCCTACACCATGTTCTGTTTGGTACAGAAGACGGACAATGCTGACTGAGGATGAGGGTACCAGAACTGGAGGTAGCATGGAGGTGTACCTAAATGACACGTACCACCGATATGACCATTTGAGAGTTGTACCTACCCATCGTGTAGGATCCTTGGTGGGTGTACACAAGAGTTTTTCCAGTTTACTTGAACTTTTTAGTTTTCTTATACTTTCCAGTTAGGCTTGTATTTTGGACACTTTTTTTTACTGTACTCACACTTTTACTATATAGTTTACTTGTGTTCATATCTTTTTGATTTCATGATTGCGTATGTTTTCAAGATATAAAGGCAATGTCTTCCCGGATTTAGGGAATACGCATTTTGGTGCCAGTCGCCAGCCCCTGGACTAAGGAAGGCGGGCTTGGGGTAGTCACGGAACGGACCCCAGGGGGGGGGGGCGAGTCGTGACAAATTGGTATCAAAGGATTCAGTTCTATCATAGAACTTTGGACTCTGATCTTTTTAAGGACAATAGTGTTAAGTATAGTGAGTGTGGTAATCAGTTTTGGGAATCCAGTTTTGGTACGGTAGCTAATGTATCCATACACCAGGACCCGGACTTCTAATTTCCGACTCAGGGCAGAAAATAATTGCGTATATGTTTTTAATATCATTCATTTTGATCTATTTGAGTTATCTCACCAAGTATAACTTATTAACTATAGAACACCTGTTTCTTTTGAGGATACCTCCATGCAGAGAGCTAGCTAGGGTTCCAGATGTAGTACGCTCTGATAGCCCACCAAGAGACAAGGCCTCAGTGTAGGGACCTCTTCAAGTAGAGGCACAAGTAGAGGAACTAAAGGCACCATTACCCATGGGGACACTAATGCCACCAGCCCTTTAGGTAGAGGTTGCACTCCATGTGAGCACGTTGAATGAGTTCCAACGCCAGAGGCCACCCAGGTTCAGCGGAGGGATGGACCCAGAGGCGGCTGAGGATTGGCAGGAGGCCATGGTGAGAGTCTTCTGACTAGTAGGGACACCAGCTGATCTCATGGTGATCCTTACTTCCAGTCTACTACATGCAGTAGCAGTAAGATGGTGGAGCTTGATTCTCCAGGTTCATGTCGAGGTTACGCTTCTCTGGGAAAACTTCGATAGTCTGTTTCGGGCAGAGTTTGTACCAGTGACTCTTCGCGGAGTGTGCATATAGGAGCTACTTCATATAGAGTAGGGAAGCATGATTGTGGCTCAGTACTCAGCGAGGTTCACCGACCTCTCACGCTACTCCACAGATATGGTGCGAAACCCACTCTTCAGGTCCCGGACCATTGGGCAGGGACTCATGTGGGAGATAATGGCTTTGATGATTTCAGTAAGCATCTCGATGCAGGAGGGGGTGTTAGGGAGAGCCCTCTTAGTGGATAATTTCCTTTTTAATTACTAATCACTAGAGAGACCCACCACCTGTCATCACGTGGCAGAGTCTTATGTACCTGGAAGCAGAAAGATTTCACAGAGGTCCAAGAGGGCCACACCTACAGGTGGATGACCACAAGACCCGGGATCGGTTGTGTAGTGTACCGGAGACAGATCTGGTCATGCGAGGAACAAACAGTGTTTCAAATATGGCAGGAAGGGTCACATGGCTCATTAATGTCCGACCCGTTGTACGGATGATCAGAAAACTGTTGAGGGACCACCTAGGTAGAGACATATATTCGATCGAGGTGGTCCGCAGAGAGCAGGAAGACGTGGTAGAGGAGCTGGTTGTGCATATGGCGGTGGGTGATGTTTTGATATGTTATCACCACCCCCACCAGGTGGTCCACCCTGACCATAGGTAGTATGTGGATAGGGTCGAGCTCAGCTCCCGGCAGCTAAGGCCTACGACCATGGAGCTCCATAAATTATACAAGGTACAATCTATGTCTACTCTACCTTAGATGTATTACTTATAGACACAGGTTCCAGTCATTCTTTTATTATCACCGCCCTCATACAGAGCTCATAGATTCCGATGGAGCCTTTGTCTCGATCCTTATGGCTAGAGACTCATACGGGGGAAAATTAAACAATTACACACTGGTTCCAAAAGTGTGATCTTACTCTAAGAGGTCAGAGCTTCAGCTGTGATCTCCTTGTATCAGTGTGGAAGCCTTATGACATCATCTTGGGTACGGACTTGTTACCTACAGTCCATGCTCTAATTGACTGTATTATGGACAAAGTGCGGTGTGTCCGCATGGATGGGACTAGGTTTACCTTCACCAGTGAGAAGGGTGCCTTTGTAGGAAAGTACAGACTTTCTCGGAGGAGGGTGTAGCTGATTACACATCAGTTGGCTTGCCTTACCCTTAGAGCGGTTGATGTGGAGAGTCTGAGTTATCCTATAGTGGTGGACCAGTATGTGGATGTCTTCTCTAATGATGTTTTTGGTGTACCTCATCATAGAGAGGTGGAATTTACATTGACTTGTACCCCGGGATTACAACTATATCTACACCAGCGTATCAGATTGGTCATGTGGAGCTTCGTGAGCTACAGGTACAACTAGAGGACCTGTAGGGGAAGGGATTCATCCGGCCCAGTGTTACTCCCTGTGCAGCTCTGATTTTGTTTTCCAAGAAGGCAGATGGGAGCATGAGACTTTTTGCTGACTATTGGTGCCTAAACTAGGTGACCATGAAGAACAGGTACCCACTCTCGAGGATGGACAACCTCTTTGATCAGCTGAAGGGAGCATGGTGGTTCTCAAAGATACATCTTAGATCAGGCTATCACCATTTCAGAGTGCGATATGAGGATATATAGAATACAACTTTCAGATTTCATTATGGCCACTATGAGATCTTGGTTATTCCATTCGGCATGAACAACGCTCCAGCATTGTTCATGGGACTCCTGAACAGGATCTTCCATCCACACCTTGATCAATTTGTGGTGGTCTCCATTGATGACATTCTGATATACTTGACTACTAAGGAGGATTATGCATATCATTTGCGGATAGTTCTATACACACTCCAAGAGAACCAGCTTTATGGTATGCTCTTGAAGTTCTAGTTCTAGATCCAAGATTTTCACTTTCTAGGACATATCATCTTGGAGGCTGGAGTTGCAGTGGATCCAGCAAATATTGAGGAGGTACTTTCTTAGGAGCCACCGAGGAGTGTGACAGAGTTACATAGTTTCCTGTGTTTGGATGGTTATTATAGGATATTTTTTCCAAATTTCCCCAGAGTTGCCACACCATTATCATCATTGACGAAGAAGGGGAAACACATCGATTGGTCGAAGAGATTACAATGGAGTTTTTAGGAGCAGAGGCAGAGGCGGACTAATGCACCCATATTAAGGCCACCGGAGGAAGGCGTAGGGTACATAGTCTAATGCTACACATCTGGGGCTGAGCTCAGATGTGTACTGATGTAGGAGATAGAAGTGATCACATATTTTTCGAAAACACTTAAGACAGCATGATCAGAACTACGCTACCCATGACATCGAGTTAGCAGCAGTGGTCTTCACCGTGAAGATATGGCAACATTAATTGATGGGCGAGCATTTTACAGTCTACTCGGATCACAAGAGTCTAAGGTATATCTTCTCTCAGAAGAACCTGAACTTGAGACAATGATGTTGGATTGAGTTCCTCTAGGAATATGACTTCCAGATAGTCTATACACCTAGGAAGGATAATGTTTTAGAAGATGCACTCAGTAGAAGATCTGGTATATATCTGCTAGGTGAGGTGATAGAGCTACTGGCCACTTTGCAGATATTCTTTGTGGATCCAGATGGAGAATATTTTCTTCAGTCTCTTACATTAACTGCCACACTTCTTCAGCTAGTCATGGAGGTGCAGTGTGCATACACAGACTGTGAGGCTCGACATGCTCAAATATCCATAGGACGGGCACCAGCTTGATTTATGAAGGTGTGGAGCACGTCATCCTCTTTAGAGGATGTACCATGGTACCGGTTTCACTTCAAGAGGAATTGTTGAGGGAGTTCCACACATCCCCTCTAGCGGTACATCTAGGAGTGTAGAGGATCTTCCAGGACCTCAGAAGATAGCACTGGTGGCTGGGAATGATGAAATCAGTAGTAGAGTTTGTCTTTTGGTGCCTCACTTGTCAGTAGGTGAAGGCGGAGCATCAGGTACCAGCAAGCTTGGTTCATTCTTTAGAGGTCCTAGAGTGGAAGTGGGATGGGATATCCATGGACTTCGTGACAGGACTTCCACATACATCCAGAGTTCATGATTTTATTAGGGTGATCATCGGCCAACTCACCATGTCTGCCCACTTCCTACGTATCAGAGAGCATGGTTCCATTGAGAGTTTAAAACACCTCTATGTACAAGAGATTTTGTGGCTATATGGAGTATCCTCGACGATTGTCTCCAATCATGGTACACGTTTCACATCCTGGATATGGAAGGGGTTGTAGGAGGTTTTCCGGATGCATCTTCGTTTGAGCTCTACCTTCCATCCTCAAATGGATGGTTATACTGAGCAGACCATTCAGACCCTCGAGGACATGAAACATTCTTGTGTCCTTGACTTCAGTCACAGCTGGGAGTATCACTTCCCTTTGGCGGACTTTGCATACAACAATAACTATCACTCCGCCATTGAGATGGCACCTCTCTAGGACTTGTATGGAAGACTTTGCATCTCACCTTTGTGCTGGACTGACCCAGGGGAGACATCAATGGTGGGACCAAAAATGGTATGAGCTACCATGGAGAAGGTGAAGATCATCCCGGAGAGGATGAAGACTGCACAGAGTAGGCAGAAGTCTTATGCCGATAGGAGACGGAGACTTCTGCAGTTTGAGGATTATGACCATGTCTTTCTAGGGGTCTCACCTCGATGAGGTCTATAGAGATTGGCCAGGGTGGAAAGTTATCTATGAGGTTCATCAAAACCTTCCAGGTCCTCAGCAAAGTTGGAGAGGTGGCTTACCACCTATAACTTCCCCTTCAGTGGCACCGGGTGAACGGCGTCTTCCATGTATCCCAGCAAAGAAGATATGTGCACAATCCTTCTCCCATCATCGACCACGACAAGAAGTACATTAATGATGGAGCGATGTTAATGGAGGTTCCAGTAGATATTGAATATCCATAGGAGAAAGTCCTTCGTGGGTGGTTGATACCTTTAGTGCGTGTATGTTGGCAGCTCGTGAACATCCAGGAGAGCACATGGGAGTGGGAGCTCAGATTCATGCTCAGAACCCCCACATGTTTCCTTAGATTGAGTTGTGGCTTACAGGTATGTGAATCAATGAGGTGGGGAGAATGTAAAGACCCAAAAATCCCATGTAAATAATTACTTTTATTTATGTGGGAATTTTAGGAGTCCATGAAAATTGACCGCGCGTGATCCTGAGGCCCAGTGTAGGAGCGAGTTTTTGTAACTCTTGAACCAGTGCTCGGAATTGAAATCAGAGGACACCGTTGAACTCGCAAGGTCGTTATTCTCTTAAGGAGACATTCACCTCAGCTGTAGTAGGTCAAGGATGAAAGTTAGTTTTTAACTTTTTCATCGAAAAATAAAAATAAAAATATTTAACATTTTATTTTTAATCTTGAAACCCCTCAACATGGTTTATGGTGGTGTGGACCACCCAAACTAAAACCCCCATTTTGAATTCATAAAGGTGGGGACCACCCGAACCCTCATAATGGGAGAAATCCTTAAAATCCCTCTATAATGTGGAGAAGTATCTTGAAATTCCATCATATTAATTGTGCCACACCCTTTAATAAATTATGCCAATTAAATGTTCTAACAAATTAAATTGGTAAACATAATTTAATTGTTTTTGGATTCTCACTTATTTTTGGTGGGGAGAAATCGTTGGAAAATGGGAATACTTTGGAGGAACTCAACTCCAATGAAGAACACACCATCTCCAATGAAGAATGAGGATGATTCTTGAGCCTGGATTAGAGTCATCTTGCCGAAGTGATGAACACTGATCCCACCATCCCCAACTACTTCATCCCCTTCCTTGTGACCTCCTCCAACGAACGACAAGGTAGGGATTGTTGTTTTGATTTTCCCCTTTCCCTTTCATGACGGATCTTCATAATTCAAGAACGAATCTTAGCCTCTTGCTACCGCTCTGATGCGAAGAGTGTGGGACAAATGAACATGGCCAGACCTCTATAAAATTCCTGAGATTATTTGTTGTGTTCTTCATGACGATGGCGACGGCACGACCGCGCCACCAAATGGAAAATAACCGCAGCTTGTGTCATAGCGGAAAAGGAAGGATGGCTGACCAAGCCAGCTGCCCGTGAAGGCCCAGCATGTGACCGCGCCGCGCGACCACACCGCATGGATAAGACGGTTGGCCATTCGACCTGCCACGGAGGACCACCACATCACGGCTGCCCTGCCACTCCGCAGACACCCTGCCGCACGGCGGCCACCCCGCCTCACCATGGTCATCCCTCACTACGGGCCGCTAAGCCGAGCTTCCCAGTGCGCCGGGTCGACCCAAATCGGGTCGGCCCAGGCCGGGTTGGTCCAGACCAGGACTAGTTTCGACCCATCCCATACTTTTGGCCATAACATTGGAACCGGGCGTCTGTTTGACGAACTGTCTATGGAACCGAAAACTATGGAGCGAGTACGTCCTATTTGTATACCACACTTGATATTCGGTTGATTTTGGTGTATGGTCGGGTTGGATCGTTCATGAATCCAACTAGGACCTCTGAACTAAAAAGATAATAACTTACAGACCTGTCATCCATTTGACGCAATGTCTATTTCATCGAGACCCATTTGACATGGAGGTCCATTGGGATACTTCTTCACGGGACCTCATGGTAGTTGGAGTATCAACCAGCAGATTGAGGAGTGGACCTTCCTGGAGACAAGTAAACGTAGTTCGGGAACCCTGTAGCTGGCTGTGATGATGAACTAGAATCTTGTGTCGTTCTGATGACGTACTGATGGCATATAAGGATCATGTGTGGTTCTGAATACGTACTGACGATGTACTAGGAAAATGTGAGGTTCTGACGAAGTACTGATGATGTACTAGGATCATGTGCAGGTCTGAGGACATACTGACAATGTGCTAGGATCTTTTGTGGTTCTGAAGAGGTACGGACGATGTACTAGGATCCCTTGTGGGTCTAACGGTGTACTGGTGATGTTCTAGTATCTTGTGTGGGTCTGACAACGTACCGATGATGTACTGGGATCCTATGTGGGTCTGACGACGTACTGACAATGTACTAGGATCCTCTGTGGGCCTGACGATGTACTACGATCCTCTGTGGGTCAGATGATGATTTAGGATCCTACGTGGGTCTGCCTCTTAATAGAGTAAGATGATTTAGTAGTTACATCTAATATTCTCTACTAATGTACCTAAGTTATAACTCGTTGCTTTGATTCTGTACCGGTGAGGTACTTTCCTTCGTGGTAATACCATAGTGGTACTCTTCTGTGTGGCGTACCTGTGTGGTACTTACCTTCGTGGTATTCCATCCTTTGTGGAATAGATGAGATTTGGGATTTTGAGTTGGACCTTGTGTTTCCTCAAAACTGAGATGGGTTTACTTGAAAACTTAGGTATATGTATGGGCATATACATAAATAGGGTTATCAGTTGAATTCTTGTTGTGTGTTTTATCAATTGTTGATTTTGTGTGACCTTGAGGGTCTTGGGTTCCCTACTGAGTATCGTTATACTCACCGCTACACGGGTTATGCCTACACCCTGTTGTGTTCGGTGAAGATGAAGGATAACACTGACTGAGGATGAGGGTACCGGGACTGGAGGTAGCTAAAAGGTGGACCTAGATGAGGCATATTGTAGAGACGAACATTTGAGATCTGTACCTACACTTCTGGTAGGATCCTTGGCGGGTGTACACAGGAGCTATTCCAGTTTACCTGTACTTTTTAGTTTTCCTGTACTTTCCAGTAGGGCTTGTATTTTGGCCCCTTTTTTCTTACTGTACTCACACTTTTACTATACAGTTTACTTCTGTTTTTATCTTGATTTGTGATTGGTTTCATGTGTTTATAGGATATAAAGGCAATTCCTTTCCCGGTTTTTTGGAATACGTCTTTCGGTGCTAGTCGCCAACCCCTGGCCTATGGAAGGTGGCCATGGGGTAGTCATGGCACATGCCCAGGGGTACAGGTCATGATAACGAATGTTTGTGTTATGTTTCAACATTTTCATATGAGGAATGTAATGGACTTAGTAAGTGACGTGTGGGTCCCTATATAGCCCCTCGATGCATCGGTAGGTCTCATGAGACAAAATAGTGTCTTCGTACAAGGCCTTGACAGAATTTGTATTTTCATTCATAGCACGAGGTCTTGACTATGAGGTAATGATGCCTTTCATTAGGCATTCCCTCATTATGAAATTAATTATTACATGTGATTATTCAATTAGTAGAATATCCATGTTCATGTTTATATGGAATAGTTTTATTCATTTACTCCATATTATTTTCAAGTTCATGTTTAAAAGGTTGTTGTTTTTATTACACATCTTACAATAAAAGTATATAGATATCAATAAATTATTAACCCTTACTGAGCTTCTGAGCTCACCCCTTTCTTATGTTCTATTTTCCCAAGATTCAAAGATGTGTATTATATTTTATATGTCGGGTTATGCTAGGGTAATAATGGAATTATCAAAGGATTATATATATTATTTTTTATGTTTTAATGTTTAATGTAATGTTCATGTATGCAATCTATTTTCTAAGACAACTAAAATGACTGGTCCATTGGGATATGATTCCTCATATTCATGACGGTGTATTAAAATACTACACCAGCTCCGGACCTCTGGGGACGGGGCGTTGTAAATAACATTCCCTTATGAATAGTAATATGACCCTTATGATTAGTAAATCATATTATTATTTTATTATCTTAATGTTATAACATAATGAGATCTTAATTAATTTTTGAAGGTGATATAAAATGAATTATAATTTTAATATTGTTATTTTTCAAATAAATTATGATATTAATTAGAAAATAAATTTATCATATTAGGAAAATTATTTTTAAAAATGGAATTCATTTTTAAAATCTACACGTCAAAAATGGTTAGGGTAATTTTTTTGTATTTTCCTGAAATTCATGAATTTTTTATGAATTGTGAAATACGACCATTTATCATAAATATACATTATATGTCAAATACACTATTCCTAGAATAATGGATTACTTAATAACCCTTGGTTTGAACACAAATTCTTTCTTCACTACTTCAGGTCACATTTATCAATAATATGCTTTGGCTTGAGCAAAAATATTAAACTAATGATTAAAATAATAGAGAACCCCTCCTCCCCTCCACTATAAATACCTCCCTCAACCCCCTCTTCCTCTCACACCTCTCAAGATATTATAATTTTATAAATTTTACCCAAACCCATCCTTAATGCTATTAACCACATCTAGAACCTACTAGTATCACTAAAAGTCCAAAACCAAAATCATTTTTGAGGATCTCAATGAGAAGATGTCAAGAGGTAAAAATCCTCTTTCATTTTCGTGTGTTTTCTTTCCAATTATTTTCTTTTTTTATACTCTATTAACATACACTTATTCAAGAGGAATAAAAGGTCTTGTATTATATATAATAATTATATTTTTCATGTTTGAGTAAAAATTCATCATCATTCTTCCTCTCTTCTTCCACTTATTCAAAAAGTAAAAACATCATCCGTGACATGTTGATTTACCAACTTTCTGGACAATGTGTCTTCAATTTTATTCAATTCCTTCAATAATGGATGAAATAACATTTTAAATGTTTAATCAGAGATTAATGTGTATTATATGACTCACATTTTTTTAATTAACTTAAATGCATAATATAAAAGTTATATTATGAAAAAAAATTGTTTTTACTAAAGAACTTCCAAAACGATCTAAGTGCATATCACTGATGATTTATTTAATGATTCATACTCATACCATATAACCAAGATAGTTTTTTTCGAAAATTTAAAATTATATAAACATATTAACACAAGTTCATTCCACTTTTGTAGTTTCTATTCTATTAGAAAAAAAAATTCTTTACAAACTGACCATGGAAATCATGTTAAACACACACCCAAAACAATGGATATAACAAAATATTATTAACAAATGGGTCGAATGATGTTATAAAATGATCACATAAGGTTATATAAACATTATTATTCTTCTATAAAATATTAAAAAAACTCTTCTAATCATTATAAAATGGTATTAAATAACTTTTAAGTAAGACGAACGTGTGGTAAGGGAATTCTTAACCCAATTTCCATTCTTTGGGTTAATCTTCTACTTCATTAATTATGTGCGACTAAGATTATTCGTGCAATTAATTTCATATATATTTAAATTTATTAAGTGGATATCAAGCCTATAAACATAATCCTTTTATTCTATTAATTTTCCCTTCAATTATATGATATTTGTTAGGGACTTTCATTTAAAAAAAATCCTATTTTAAAATCATATTTTTAGAAATTCAAAAGGAAAGATTTTATGAAATTATTCCTTTTATAGGAGTATGTTATGGTTCATGGGAATTGTTAATGAGGCAGGGTAGGACCCATATCTCCCTCCAATGTATTGGATATGTGTTTGTTAGAGGTCGGGCATCCAGTTACTCTATGTATAATTGCGTTGATTACACCATAATATAGTCGTGAGGGTTACATTTTAAGGTAGCCAAGCAGGTTATACTTCATAAGGTATAAATGAGGGATACAATATAAGTAAGTAACCCCCAAAGATATCTTAATGGTTTTATATATTTTATTAGATGATGAATGTAAATTTCATCTTTCATAAATTTAGTATATATGGGCGGTAATTATGTCTTTGTGAAAATGATTTCATATGTATATAAGTATTCATGGACTAATGATTTATTTGTATATTTTTATATAACTTACTGAGATTTTTAATCTCATACCATGTTTTTAAATGGTTTTCAATGTTTATAAAGATGTTTAAGATAAATAACAATGTGAAGTAAAATGTTATGAATAATTTTGAATGAAATCTAGTTGTTGTTTTGTGTTAAAACTTTTGTGTTTTGAATGAAATGGATATTATTCTAATGGTACCCAATTTGTATGATCATTGGTTGATTTGTATGTGTTACGTCACAATTTTCTAAAATTCTAAATCATAATGTACATTGGAAATGTAAATAAGTTAAATCTAGTTGATATAGCAATATTTTTTAATGTTTTAGGCCAAGTCCTTATAGTTGGTATCAGAGCATGTTTCTGAAAATATCAAGAGTTAGTATGATGTTAAAAGATTACGATAAATGATTTTTACCTTATTTTAATATTGAAATGGTATAGAATTTAAAGATATACATGTTTCATTATCTATGATATGTCTATTTAGAAGGGTTTTCTAGAGATGAAATATGGAATCTAATGTTGGAAGGAACCAAGACACTGATATCTCTCTGAATCTGCAACTAAGAATGATGGGAATTAGTACCAATCAGTTTATGATAGTAATGGCTTAGCTGACTTAACCAATAAAGGATGTGGCATCCATGCAAGTGGAAATCCATAGCTACCATAATGGAACATTAGAATAATGGAACATTTAATGAGGAAACACCCTCCTGATTTCAGTGAATCATCTGACTGAGTGAAATCTGATGGATTTGTTCCCATGAAATGATATTCTATGTTATGGTATGTTTAGATAATCATATGTTTAGTCTTGAAATTTATCTTTTTTAATTTTATGTATATTAGTAGTGTTCAATGGTCTGGATTATCAAGAATAGAGAGGACATTGAATAATTAGAGTGTGATGAAATTATATGTCTTTCCATAAAAAATATTTTACTGTGGTGGTTTGACTTAGGATGGAGAAGAAATTCCTTGAATTTAGACAAAAGGAGGAATCTTTAGTACACCTATATAATGAAAACATCACCCAATTTGCATGGTACACTCCAAATATTATTTAGGATCTTGATAGAAAAATCAATCACTTTTACTTTGGATTCAAGCCAAGATACTGAAGGTCATTGGACTTCCAAGAATTCAAACCTCATGAGAAACATGTTCAATGTGTTGATAGGGTATAAATGTTGTTTGATGTTGATCACTTTAACTTTGAAAAAACATAAGAATAGTTTGATATGGAAAGCGTTGGGTAATAATCAATAAAATAAATATAATGATAAGAAGGTCAAGTATCCAGTTTGTGAAATGTGTGGTAAAAAGAACCCTTGTTATTGTCATACCAAAACCAAGAAATGTTTTTGATGTGGTAATTTTAGAAATATTGAATGATATTGTAATAAAAATGATATTAAGATCAATTCTGATAAAAAACCGTTATGTGTTTCAAATGTGGTGAGATGGTTCATTATGCAATTGTTTACCCAATGAATGATTTGAGTGATGAAAATAAGCCATACAATAAGAAGAAAGGTGAAGTGAGATCATTTGTGACGACGTCAGTAGATGTTTAACCATACATTGAAGTGGTATCAGGTACTTCTTTTATTTACTCTATTTTTTCAAAATTCTTTTTTTATACAAGGTCTAAAAATTTCTTTATTACTGAGAATTTTTCAGGTCAATTAGGAAAATCACATCAACAAATGAGGCCCAAACTTTTTGTTAAAACACTAGGGGCAAAGTTACAGAAAGATTACATTTCAATAATCTTTATATTGTTATTTGTGGAAAAACATTATCTAAAAATCATGTTGTTTTTTCCTTATAAGATTTTGATGTCATTTTGGATATGGATTGGATTTCTTTAAATCATTATATTATTTATTGTACAGTTAAAGAGGTAGTTTTCCTAAAAGGGTTTTAGTTTTAATACTACAAAAATCATATAATTGATGACATATCCTGAAGCTGAGAAACTATTGAATGATGTGAAGGAATTTTATCTTGGTCATATTGTTCAAAATAAGTGAATTATTTAGATTAATGATTTGCAAGTGGTAAATTAATACCATGATATTTTTCTAATGATTTAGCTATTATTATACCTAATTGGGAATATGAATTCACAATTGGCTTAGTTCCTGATGATAAGACAATTTCAAATCCCTCTTATCAAATGGTTCAAATGGAACATCTTGAACTGATTTTTTTTTTGGGATTTTCATGATAAATTATTCATTAATACTAGAAATTCACCATGGGGAACTCATGTATTGTTCTATAAAAATAAATACGGTTCCATGAGACTTTTAATTGATTATAGATCATTAAATAAAATTAGTTTTATGAATATGTATCCTTATCCTCACTTCGATGGATTTTTCGATCAACTCCATAGAGCTCAGTATTTTTCCAAGATTGAATTGAGATCCGACTACCGTCAGTTGAAGGTGATTGAGGAAGAAATTCAAAGAAATAGCAATTCAAACTGGATATTGTCACTATGAATTTTTTTATGTTGTTTGGGTCAACTAATGCACCATCTATTTTTATGGATCTTATGAATAAAATATTTCATTAGTTCTTGGATATGTTTTTAGTTCGGTTTATTGTTCACATTCTGTTATATTCTAGAAATAAAGAGGAGCATGAAAAACTTATATGGTTAGTTTCATAAACCATAATAGAATAGATACAATATATAAAATTCATAAAGTGTAATTTTTCTTAGGAACAAATTTATTCCTTTGGTAAATTTTTTTATAATGTTGGAATAACTATTTATCCTACTAAAATGAAAGTTATTAATGAATGGAAAAGACCCCAAAATATAACTAAGATTCATATTTTTCTTAGTTTGGCAGGATATTACAAGAGTTTTTTTTGAAAACATTGGACAGTTATCTAGCCCGTTAACTAGGTTTACACAAAAATGGGTTAAATTTATTTTTATAGAAGAATGTGGTGTTTTTTTAGAAACATAAGATGAGATTGGTGAATTCTCTTATTTTTTCATTGCCTTCCAGAAATGGTGAGTTTTTATTCACTAGTGATTCTTCATTAAAGGGACTTGGTTTTGTTATAATGTAGAGTGATCAGGTAATTTATTATTGTTCCAGACAACTAAACCCTCATGAGTTAAATTATCTCGTATGTGATGTGGAATTTGCAGCTAGGGTTTTAGCATTTAAATTTTGAAGGCATAATTTTTATGGAACCAACGGTGAAGTATATACTAACCAAAACAGTATTTAGTACATATTTATACAAAAAAGAATAAGAAATGAGGCAGAGAAGATGGATTGAATTGATAAAAGATTATTAATGCACGATGATTTATGAATATGGAAAAGAAAAAAAGTAATAGATGCCCTGATCCAAAAACATAATTCATCATTAACTATGTTACGGAAGGAACAAGACCCTTTGAATAATGATTTATGGAATTTTATCTTATAAGTTGTTGTTGTAGGAAATTCCTCTTTTTTTCTTCTGGTTTCAGTATAGTAATCTTTGTTAGAAAGAATTAAGAAAGTGAAAAATGAAGAGGGGGAGTTAGAGAACAATATATAATTGGTTAAAATTTGTATGTCTCAAAAATTTACATTGATAAAGATTGCGTTCTAATATTTGAATATAGATTATGGATCCCTTGTGATTCTCAAAAGAAGAAAGAATTTTTTTTTGAAACTCATAGTTCTCCATTTTCAATTCATATTGGTAGTAAAAATCTTTACAGATACCTTCAGATTTACTACTTGTGGGATGGAATGAAAATATATATTACATATTTTACAATGAAATGTTGGACATGTCAATAGGTTAAAGCATAGTGGTAGTTATCTAACATGATGGTTTATCCTTTTCCAATGCAATAGTATAAATGGGAAAATATATCAATGGAAATCCTTTTGGTACTACCAAATTCTTCTCGAGGTAATAATGAAATTTGGGTTATTGTTAATCCACTGACTAATTACTCACATTTCATTCCTATTCAAGATACAATTTATTTGTAATAACTTTATCAACTACGACTCAAAGTGATTTTCAGGTTACATAGAGTTCCTTTGTCCATTGTATTTGACAATGATATCAGGGTAACATCTATCTTTTTGAAAGGATTTCAAAATTATTTATGAACAAAATTAAATTTCAGAACAGGTTTTCATCACTAATCAGATGGGTAGCCATAACAGAAGATATATAATTTTTAGGGTATGATTTGATCATGTTCAATTGATTACTTGGGAATTTTACATTAGTATAATTATTTTTTTTTAATTTTCTGATAATTAATATTTTTATTCTAGTATATAAATGTCAACTTTTGATGAATTATATGTGAAGGGGACTCGAACTTCATATTTTGTGGATGAAGTAGGGGAGAGAAAGTAAATGGGAACAAAATTAGTAGAGGAAGTGGCTGAGAAAGTGAAGATGATCCCGTAATACATGAGGATATCTAAGAGATGGAAAAAATATGTAGATAATAGGGGGAAAGAATTTTTTTAGGTAGGTGATTATGTAATTATTGAAATTTTACCATGGAAAAGTGTTATGCATTTTGGTGAGAATGGAAATTTGAGTCCACTGATCATTGGAATTTATAAAATCCTATAAAAAGTTGGATTGGTTACCTATTGAGTAGATTTTCCTCCGAATTTATCTCAGCTACACAATGTATATCATGTTTCAATGTTGAGAAAGTGTGTTCCTGATTCATCTTGTGTTTTGAGCCAGGAAGGAGTGTATCTAGATTGGAACCTTTCTTATGAAGAGAATCCTATTCATATTCTTGATCAAAGATAAGAAATATTGCGAAATAAGGTAATCTTCCAGGTAATGTTTTGTGGAGAAACCCCATGGTTAAGGAAGTAACCTGAGAATCTTAAAATACTATGAGGAAAAGGTTCCCACACTTGTTTAATAAGTAAATAAAATTGTGAGGATGAAATTTCCAGGAGGCGGGGAGAATGTAACACCCCATGGTTTTAAAAATTAAATTAAATTCATGAAACATTAAGTATCAACAAAATGACACATTATTTTACGTATATTTTTCTTAACTAGACATTAAATATAATTTTCCTCTTCTGCAATTTGAATTTCAAAAAAATTGACATACATGGTTTCGATCAGTATGTTTTTTGGAGCCTGATAGAAATATCTGGATTTATGCTGAGTAGTAGCATACCCTTATGAATAGTAATATGACCCTTTTGAATAGTATATCATATGATTATTTTATTGTCTTAATATTTTATTATAATGAGATATAGATTAATTTTTCAAGGTGATATAAAATGTGTTATAGTTTTAAAATTGATATTTTTTTAATAAATTATGAGTTTATTTAAAATTTAATTTAATAATATATTGAATATTATTTTCAATAAATGCTGTTCATTTAAAAATTCTAAGAATTGATAATTTTTTAAGGTGAATTTTTGTGATTTTAATGAAATTCATGACTTTTTCCTGAAAGGTGAAATGAAATAATATACCATATGTATACATTATATGTAAAATACACTATTCCTAGAATACTGGATGATGTAAGAACCCATGGTTTGAACTCACATGATCTCTTTACAAATTTGGTTCAAATTAATCATGAAAATTCATTGTCTTGAGAAAATATATTAAACTAATGTTTAAAATAATATAAAACACCTCCTCTCCTCCATTATAAATACCACCCTCACCCACTCTCCCTCTCACCCTTATCAAGCTTTGAGAATTGATTAAATTCTACCCAATCCCCACCAGAGGAACCTCACCATTTTTAAGACCTTATGGTCTCTCAAAAAGTCAAAATCCAAAGTCCTTAAAGAGGATCTCATGGTGATGAGATCTAGAGGTTAATATCCTCTTTCATATTCTTGTGTTTTCTTTTCAATTCCGTTCTTTTTTTATAATCTATTAACCTCCCCTTATTAAAGAGTCATTAAGTATCCATTATTGTAAATATTAATTATTTTTATCATGTCTATGGAATAATTTTTCATCATTCCTCCTCTCTTATTCTTCTTATTCTAAAAGTAAAAATAGAGTCTGTGATGCATGATTTACCGGCATCGTTGACGATGAGTGTAAAATTTTCATCGCTTCCTTTAAATCTGGTATTAAAAAAATTTAAATTATTGAAACAGATTATAAATTGTAAGATATTATATCTATTATTTTTTTGGAATTAATTTATATTCTTAATATTAATGTTATACTATGGACCAAGTTTATTATTATTGAAGGACTACAAAAATGATGTAAACGAATATCCCTAATAATTTATCTAATGATTCATCCTCATAACTTGCAAAAAAAAATGATTTATAGAATCATTTAATAATTTGGAATCATATTAACACCATTAAATTCCTCTTTTGCAGTTTCACTTCTATTTGACAAGAAAATCCTATATGAACCGACCTTGGAAATCATGTAAAGCATGCACCTGAAAAAATGGAACTTACAAAATAATATTAATTAATGGGTCGAATGATGTTATAAAATGATCATATAAGGTGTTATAAACAGTATTATTCTTATATAAAATATCAATAAAATCATTTTAACAATTATACATGAGTTCTATGTTTTTTTAGTAAGAAAAACCCAAGTTAATGGAATTATTAACCCAATTTGCATTCCTTGGGTTAACGTTCTACTTCATTAATTATGCTCTTCTAAGATTTTTTGTAAATGAATTTTGTTTATATTAAGATATATTATGTTATTTTATAGTGTATAAACATAATCCTTTCATTATATCAATTATCTCTTCAATTATATGTTTTTATGGGACCTTCCTTGAAAATTCCTCTTTTAAAATACTTTTTTATTAAATTCAAAAGAAATGATTTTATGAAATTATTCATGGTTTATGATTATTTTATAGTTCTTGGGAATTCTTTATGATGAAGTTTTAGACCTATATTACCCTTCAATTCATTTATTATGTGTATGTTGTAGGTCATCTGAATGGTTATTTGAAGTGTAATTAAGATGGTTACACTATATGGTAGACGTGAGGGATTCATTGTAAGTGAGTTGTGTGGGATACATTTTATAAGGTTGTCGTGAGGGTTTCAAGATAATTAAGAAATTAACCAAGCTACCATTATGGTTTTATATTTTATATTTAATGTTTTATGGAAATATCATATTTCACAAAGTAAATATATATGGGTGGGAAGTATGTCTTTATGAAAAATGATTTCAAATGTTTATAAGTATTCATGGACTCGTGGTTTCTTTCATTGTTTTTATATCCCTTACTGAGCTTATTATGATCATCCAATTTTTTTAAATTTTTATCATAGGTTATAATGATGTGTAAGAGAAACAAGGAAGTCATGTTAAATGTTATGATGGTTTTTCAATGAAATCATGTTGTTGTTTTGTGTTAGAAAATTTTGTTCTAGAAGAAATGGATGTTTTTTTAATGGTACCCACATTTTATTCTCATGGGTTGATATGTATGAAATATGTAATAAATCTATGAAACACAAAACCTAAAAGATCATTGGAAATGTAAATATCTGAAATCTAGTTGTAGTATCCAAAATATGTAATGTTTAAGTCTAGGTCCTTATAAGTAACATAAATTTCTTGATTTTCCATTTGGAAGATATGATAAGCTATTTCTATTTTTCTTGTTCTTTTTCATCCACTTGGAAAAATGGGAAATCTGATTCACACATTTATATGTGTCATTATTTATTTCCATTAATGAAAATGCCTTTTTTGTTTTATTAAAATCATTTTTAATTTTTCATCTTGTCTTCCCATTTTTATCTCATATGTCATGAGAGATTCTATGACCTTATCAACATCCATATTATTATGAATTTAATGTCTTGGATTATAGTGTATTTTAATTCCCAATTATATGGTAAAACCTAATAAATTTGTAGACTAAATTATTTTTACAAATAGAATCATCAAGAAACTTCCAACTGTTACAAATGATTGTGAATCGAGTAAAAAAGTTCAGTAATCGAATAATTATGATGTATATAGAAACATTCAAAGTCTTGTCTCAATATTTCTAATCTAGTTTCTTTGAATTTTATCATTCCAACATGAGTCACTACTATGAGTTTCCAAATTTCATGAGATATATTTAATGTATATATTATATTAAATTCATTTATGTCTAAACTATAATGCATGGAATTCATTTCTTTACCATGTAATCCAAGAGAAGAAATATCATCCATACTTAATTCGTTTTCATTTTTTTTAGTTTGAGTATAACCACTCATATCTCTGTCCCACAAGGGGTAACTTATAGATATGTAAAGGTATACATGAAATTTTCCAACATTCATAAATTGATCCATTGAATAAAGAGCATCAACCATATAGTTTCCTTTGAGAGAACCAAGGGTGTTTGAAAAATACATTTTAAAATAGAACATTTCTTAAAATTATAGTTAATGATTTTATAAAAAATATATGTTTTCAATGATTTTAAAATTAATTCAATAAGGAAATAATTCAATTACAATATTATTTTAAATATAGGTCATTGAAGTGAAAAATGGAATGGGGATGAATTTACATTTAGAAAATAAAATAAATAATAAATTAATTGAAATTGTAATTTTTTTAAAAATTTATAATAATTAATACTTTTTAAGAATTTCAGGATAAAAATTAAATCAAATAAAAAAATTAATGTAAAATATTGTTTATATAAGAGGAATTTTTAAAAAAATAGGTATTTTTAAAATATTTATTTACAAAATTGATTGATTAAATTACTGAATAATAAATAAAGTGAATGTCAATAAAAAAATTATAATGTAATTATGGAATATAATTAAGTTAGGGGTTTCAGAAATACTTCAATAATATCCCATATGTTTACATCATTAATGGATTGAGAATTGGATTTATTAGTCTCTTTTCTGGAATAATATCCAAAATAAAAAAACTCCCTTGATTTTCAAGTTACAGAATTGAAGAAGACTCTATTGTTTCATAACTCTTTAATTGTTATATCTATAAACCTTTAAGATAAATTGTCCATTTTCTTTGAGTGTTTATGGTAATAAAACCCAAGTCCCTCAATTTTAAGGAAGGGAGCACTGAAAATAGAATTAATATGAAGACTATTTTATTAAAAGAAGGAATCTCATTTAAGAACTATATCAATTATATAACAATAATGAGAATAAATACTAGGAGAGAATGAGAAAGATGGAGGACTGATTATAATATTAAAATAAGATCACACAATTCAAGGGATTAGAGAGACCTTTGAAAGTGATAGTACTTGGGTGATAATTTGTAATAATAACACATCAGTGTTAGAGAATGGTTGAGAAGATAGGTTTACCAGGCCACAGATAGGTCTAATTATGTCCAAGATTGGAATTGGGAAACTTTTAGAATTTCCTGAGGGTAATGAAGCCAAAGAGGATGAAAATTTTCCCATTTGTAGCATCAATAGATCTTGTCTCTAATCTGCTATCTTAATTCCACCAAATACATATATAGCCTCCATCTAGTAGCTGGTGGACCACCTATAGATCACTGCTACCGGAAATCCCCCACTATGAATCTGGCATTATAAGTACTCAACATTAATCATTACATAAGTTAGTGAATTCCTTTATAATTCAATTATTTACATACCCAATGATCTTTTATGTAACTTGTTTTGAAAAATTATGACATAATTCATACATGAAAACCCCCAATCATACCAACTAGATTCAACAAAAACAATACCCATTTTATCACAATATGAATCGTTTTAAAATAAAATACAATATTTTCTGTGAAAAAAAAATTAATGACTTTTAAAATTATCCAACCTATCCATTACCCATCGATAAACCCTGTGAAATTTTTTTAAATCATTTGATGAGCACAAAAATCTCAATATGGAATATAAAAATAAGGGAGTTGAAATTTGTTCCATGAATACTTAAAGACATATGAAATCATTTACAAGAGATATATTTCCCACCCTTTGATTATATAACACTTATGTTGTGAAAACTTGTGGTTTCCATAAAACATTGAAAACATGAATAAAACAATATAGGTTACTTGGAAATTACTAAAATAAAATTGCAACCCTCAATATAATTTTTTTATTTCTAACCCTTACGACTACCTATAAATTTAACCCTCATGTCTACCAAATGATGTAATCATCATAGTTACACATGGAGTTACCATATGGACATACTCTAAAATAAACATACCTAATGCATTTCATGAAGATATATGTTCCAAAATTATTCATAAATAATTACCAAGAACTCGAACATACTTATAAAACAAGAATAATCACATAATGTATGTCATTCCCTCTAAAAAAGAAAAGAAATTAAAGGATTATTTTTAAAGAACAGTCCCATACGAACATCATATATTTGACGTGAGAATTTACATAATGAGTGGGATATGTGTATAAACTATAAATACACATAATAAAACTAATTATAATTATAATTAATTTCACAAAAAATTCTTAGTACCACATAATTAATGATTTTTAAGGTTAACCTAAAGATTGGAAATTTGGTTAAGAATTCACTTACATTGGGTTCTTCTTACGTCAATGTGTTCAGACCTCATATATAATGGTTTCAATATTATTATTTATATATATTAATAAAAATATTGATATTTATAGTTAAATATATGACATAATTTAAAAACATTTTCCCCCATTTATTAATATATTTTTTTATTTTCATTGATTCGGATGCATTTAGTCCATAGTTTCCATGGTCGGTTCATTTTGGAATTTATCGATGAATAGAAGAAAAAATAAAAATTTAGAGTGAAATGGTGTTAATATGTTTTTATAATTTTAAATGATACAATATATCATTTTTCTGATATGAGGATAAATCATTTGATAAAAAAATAATGAAAATGATTTAAGTTATTTTGGCAATTTTTTGTGTCCATCACGAACTTATATCGTTTTATTCAATATAATGTTTATAGATTGGTTCTAGAACATTATATAAAATATAATATGTATATAAAATATGAATTTAAAAAAATATGGGTTTTATACCAATCATTAAAATCTGTAATGGAAAATGATATTGTATTATCTATGATGATGGTAAATCGCAATATCATAGAGAATGTTCTCATTTATAGAATAAAAGGATGAAGAGAAAGAGCCTAACAATTAATTTTCAATTAAGATGATCAAATTATAGTGTATATATAAGATACTATTGTTTTAATTCCACTTGTATTAGGGTACATGAATATATAATAAGAAATGGAAAATAATTGAAATGAAATTTAAAGACAACAAAAGAGGATTTTACCTCTTGAATTCTCCTCCTGGAGAACCTTTTTAAGGCACTTGATTTTGGTCTTTTTGTGACACTATTAGGTCTTTCATATGGGGAAGAGGCTTGGAATGGTAATTTGGAAAAAATTAAGCAATATTCATGGATTTTAAATGTGTGGACAAGAGGTGGTGAGGGTGGTATTTATAGTTGAAGAGAGGGGTGTTTCTCATTTTTATATTCATTAGTTTATTAATTTGTCTCAAGACTATGAATAAATTAATAATCATCATAAAATATATTAATATAATGAAGTTAATTTCAAGATTATTTTCATAAATCATTCATAACTCATGGAATAGTTAATATTTCTTAAGATGTATATATTCCGTAAATTGACGTATTTTACAATTCAAAAAAAATAATGTATTTTAGAAAATTCCAAAAAATTCACAACAACCATATTTCAACATGTTTAATTCAAAAATGGGTTATATTTTATGAACATAAATTTATATATATGAGAAAATTAATTTTTAACTAAAAAACCATTTATTTGAAAATGACCACTTTTAAAATTATAAATTATTTTACGACACATTGAATAATTTATTATAGTATCATAAAATTATCTTATAATAATAAAAAAATATTTAATTAATATATTTTATGAAATTTTATTTTCTTTTGAACCATTTTAAAAATAATAATATTTTAAATAAATATTAAAGACTATCAGAAATACCAACACTTAATTTATAATTTCAATAAAAAATATTTACTAATTCAATGATATAAATATATATTATTTTAACATATATGATGCATAAATTTTATTCATATCCTAAAAAATAAGCTTACAATTCTATTTTTTTCGATCCATTCATTTCAATAAATACAACTAATTTCATTATACATTTATATTGAATCCGACTATTTAATTATGGAATGAAAAAAAAATTAATTTTTTATATAACTGGGTTGTACCATTAACCTCACCTTCAATTAATTGAATCAACAAAATTTTATTTACTTATTAATCCAGTGAGGGTAAAATTCCTTCATACCATTTTCAGATTCCCAAATTACTTCTTTAACTATATGGTTTATCCACAAAACATTAACCTATAGAATTACCTTATTCCAAAATTCTACTATAAAGAATATGAACATGGTTTTATTCATAAGATATGTTATCATCTAGCTGAAATAATTTTGGGCTCAATCAATATAATGAATTTGGCACAAAATTTCTTATTATTGAAACATGAAAAGCATTGTATGCCTAAGATAAACATGGAGGTAATTCGACTCTGTAGGTGTCATGTCCATCATTCTCCAGAATTTATTACGGTCTATTGAACCATGGACATAGAATAACATTCTTAACAAAATGCTTAACACTTTTCCAAGTTAAGATTATAAGAAAAACATGATCACATTCCTCGAAAGAAATGTCTTTCCACCTATTATCTCCTGGTCCTTTCTACCTACTATGAGTTTTACTCATGTGATTTGGGATCATCTTCACTTTCTCATTCACTTCATCTACTAATTCTTGTACCATAATCTTCATTTCCCAAAATACATCACAAAAAGATGGAGTTTGAAACTGCATTCTATGAAATGTTTTAAAAAGTTTCATTTTTATGATGTAATGAAAGATATTACAATAAGAAAACTCAACAAAATAAATATGTTGATCCCAACTTCCATGGTATTCCATTGAACATGATCGAATCATATCCTCCAATGTATGAATTTTTCGCTCAGTTTGTCCATTAGATTATGGATGAAAAGCTATGATAAAATTTAATTCAATACTCAATAACTTCAGAAGTCATTTTCAAAAGTTATATGTTATCCTGGGATCTTGATCATATATAATAGGTAGTGGAACTCCATGTATCCTTACAATATTTTGGAGGATAAATTTAGAATAATGATCCAACAACATAGTATATCTAATAGAAAGGACATCATCATATTATATAAGACGATCAACAATAACCAAATTCACATTTTACATTAATAAGTATTTTGTAGACCCACCACAAAATAAATGGATATATATTCCCATTTCTACACAAGAACTACAAAAGGATAAGGCATTACCTTTTGTAGATGTCTGTCGACAATACAATATGGACATGTAAAACATTTCATTATAAAATATCTAATATCTATTTTCATTCCACCCCACCAGTAATACACCTAAAAGAATTTATAAATCATAGTACTACCTTAATGAAAAAAAATAGAGAAATATGAGCTATACATAATAATTATTTCTTGAGTCGAGAATCAAAAGGCACACATAATCTCTTTCCAAATCATAAAACACAATATTTATCAATGTCAAATTCTGAAAACTTACCCCTTTAAAAAATTTCATCTTTTTCTATAACTCACAGTCTTCCTTCTATGCTTTCTTAACTTTCTCTGAGAGAGACGACTGTACTGACACCTAAACCAAAATAAAGGAATTTCGTGGACCGATATCTTCCAAGCCAAAATTCATCAAATCATTTGTCGAAGGGTCTTATTCTAATGGTATCATGGTTAATGATGCATTATGTTTTTGACACAAGGTATCCTCTACTTTTTTTTCTTTTCTAGGGTTGTAATTGTTTAGGAAATCATAATCCTTTATCAGTTCAAGCCACCATATCTTCCTCATGGTTTATTCATCTTGATTAAAAATATACTTAAAACTTTTATGGTAAGTATATATTTCACATTTGGCTCCAAATAAATGATGCCACCAAATTTTTAAAGTGAAAATAATAGATGATAATTCTAAACCATGTGTTGAATATCTTAATTCATGATATTATAGTTGTCTTGAAGTATAATAAATTACCTAATCATTCATCATTAGAGCACAACCAATTTCCTTCAATGGAGCATCATTTTATTTGACATAGACTCCATTCTTGGATGGCTAGGTCCAAAATGGATCACTTGTTAATCTCTTCTTCAGTTCAAGAAAAAAACATCGCATTCATCTATCCAAATAAATTTAACAACTTTTTTGTTAACATCGATAGTGGGATAGAAAATCACACAATGTTTTTAGCAAATAATCAATAATGGCCTTCTATTCCAAGAAAACTATGGATATCTATAACATTTATTGGTATTGTCCATTCAGAAACAACTTTTTTTGTGGGATCATTTTTTATGTTACCCTTATTTATAACTTTCCCTCAAGAATAAATCTATTGGAACCAAAAATAAAATTCTCAAAATTTTTGATATAACATCTTTTCAATGATTGTTTCTAAGAAAAACCATATATATTTTAAGGATCATCATAACATTTTGAAAAGAACAAAATAGCAACAATAAGAACAACCAAAAATGTTTAAAAATATTCAGGATGTATTTTGTTCATATGATCCCTGAATGTAGTGGGGGAATTTTTCAAATTAAAAGGCATTACAACAAACTCATAATTACCATATCTAGTTTGAAAATCTATTTTCAGGACGTCATCCACCTTCACCTTCAGTTTATGGTACATGGATATCATGTCAATCCTGGAAAAATATTGAACTCATTGGAGCTGATCAAACAAGTCATAGATATGAAGATAATGATACTTTTTCCTAACAGTAATGTTATTAAATTCTCTATAATCAATTCAAAGTCACATTGAACCATCATTAATTTTAATAAAAAAACCAAAGCATTGCATGGTTAAGTGTATGGATGAATGAATCATTTTACTAGCAACTCCTGTAATGGAGTTTTCAATTTCGGAAGTTCAACTTTAGCCATTCGATAAGGGGTTTTGAAATTATTTTAGCATCTGGAACCAATTCAATAGTTAATTGAACTTCCTAATAAAATATAACATAGGTAAAATAATTATAAAAACATATCGGTATTCATTTACTATTGGAACATCATTAATCTGAATAGTTCCCTTATTTTGAAGAATATGAGAATGATAAATTTCATCTCCATCTTTTACTAGTTTCTCATATTCCTAATGTGTTATCAATTATATGGGTTTATTCTCGTATACAAACTGAAACATGCTTTAAAAACCAACTTATTTATCTCAATAATCAATCTTAGTATGACAAACAAAAATCCAATCCATACCCAAAAAAACATCAAACTCTACTCAGGAAAAACAAAAACATTTTTAGGTAATTTATAACCACAGAAAATAAAAAAATATAATAATTTTTTTTACTGTAATATTTCCCGCTAGTGTTATAAAAATATTTTTTGGTCTCATTTCTTGAGGTGAAATTTGTAATTTTCAAAAAAATTTCTATGAAATAAGGAATGTATAAACCTATTATCAAACAAGACATTAAAAAATCTGAGTAAACAAATAGAGTACCTAATACCACTTCATTGTATGTCCTAGCATCTACAGATGTATTCTCAAAGGACCTTACTACACCTTTCTGCTTACAATCTTGCTATTTTTTAACATTCAGATCTTTTTTTGGGAAGGTATTTTCATAATACCCATCTAATAATAAAAAAGACTTTATATTTGGTTATAAAAATTAATTTAAGTATATTTTTCTTGAAGTATATTTTTTTATGTCCAAACATACTTCATAGAAAACACATCTCATTATTTTAATTCATTCCCTTTGTTAATTTTTACAATACTTTTTTTAATTGGAAAATTAACTATCTTACCATTGAATTTTGTTGATTGATTCTTACTCATAAATTTACATCCAGAACACTTTTTCTCATTATTTTCAATGTGCACGTGATTATCCAAAAACTACATTTCTACCCTCTCATCACATCATAAAAGTTTCTCATAACTTTTGAATTCACTGTAGGAAATTTCCCTTCAATATATTTCCATAAATCCAGAGTAAAATTTATTGATTTTTATATTATGATCCTGAATAATATTTAGAGTGTTCCTTGCCAATAAGGTGGTGTTTTCTACCAAGATGGAGGTTTATTCCCCTCCCTATCATTTAAATTCATGGAATTTATTTTCCATCCTAGGTCCAAAAGCCATATGAAAATATTTTTGATGGAAAATATTTGTAAATTACTCTCATTATAGGGAAACAATATCCCCACCATCCTAGATATTCTTGGAAAATGAACACCATTGTTAATAATCACATTCAAAATTATAAATGGAAAGAATAACCTTTTGATTATCAAAAAACCCATAACATCTGATATATTTTCAAGGGATTCAATACATCCTTTAACCGCCAATCGGTCAGAAGATCCCATAAAAGCCGGAAGGATTTGCGTCATAAAATTCTCCACAATCATCATGTTACATTGTGGTATATATTTTCATTATATTTCAAGTATTCTGACACTGTTTATAGCTGACTAAGACTGATACATTACTATCACAAACTTTTTGGTTCTAATTCAATCATTCTAGGTTGTGGATTCATAAAGATATCATTCTCTTTGTGCCTTCCTACATCATCTTTCCAACTTATTATATAGAAAACAATTCCAAATAGACATATCTTAGATGAAGCAACATGAAAATCCTAAAATTCTATGTTAATTAAACTTATACATAAGGTAATAATTGGATATTTTATTCAATTTAAATCATACTAAACCCTAAATTTATCTAAATTGTGCTATGATAACAACTATAAGGACCCATCCTTAAAAAGGACATAATGTAGTAAATTACATTAGAATTCACTTATTTACATTACCGAAGATATTTTTAGTTTAATTTATTAGAAAATTAGTACATAATTCATACATATAAACCCACAATCATTAAAAGTGTATACTACTAAAATATATCCATTTTTTCAAAATTTGATTCTTTTTAAACCAAAACATGATTTCTTTATGGGACAAAAAATAATGACTTTAGTCATTAATCATTCCTTTACAACAACCATCCATAAACATTGGGAAAAACATTATAAATTGTTGTATAAGAATGAAAAGACTATGTAGGGGATACAGAATGAAGGAAATAAAATGTTTTCCCTTGAAAACTTATACACATATGAAATCAATTTCACAACATATACTTCCCACCCAAAAACTATCATATACTGACACTATCAAAATTGTGGACTTTCATAAAACATAGAAAACATCAATAGAACTATTTAGGTAACATGGGGAATTACATACTTAACATTTTAACCCCCATGGAATCCTAATGATTTATTACCCATATAGCCACCTTACAATGTAACTGTCACGACAACGTTATGATGTAACCATCACAGTTACACTTAGTCTAACAATATAGATGACCACCAAAATAAACATATCCAATGAATTATAGGGGGTATATGTCCCACCATTAATCATAATAAATTGTAAATAACCAAAAACATACTCATAAAACCAGAGTACTTACATCATATAAATCATTCCCTTTAAAAAATGAAATGAAATTAAAATAGGATGATTAAAGTAATGTCCCCTAAGAACAAAATATATTTTAAGTTAGAATTGATAAAAAGAATGTAATATGTGTATACACTATAAATCCCCATAATAAAAAAAATATAATCAAAATTCATTTCACAAATAATCTTAGTACCACAAAATTTGAGAAGAAGAAGGTTAACCAAAATAAATGAAATTAGGTTAACAATTCCCTTACCTTGTGTTCATCTTACTTAGACATGTTCAAACCACTTGTATAATAGTTTAAAGAGTGTTGATAATGTATTATAGAACCAAATTAGAATTTTTAATCATTTATATGATATTATTAAAACATATTTACAGCAATTTATTAATAATTTTTTGGTCTTTTCAATCTGTTAGTTGCATTTATTTCATGGTTTCCATGGTTGGTTCATTATGTAATTTCGTTAAATATGTAATAAAAACTCTAGAAGGGGAATGAAATGGTGTTAAGTTGTATCTATAATTTTAAATGATAACAAATACAATTTTTAATTTTTTTGTTTGGATTAATTGTCAGACAAAATATCAATGAAAATGATTTAACTTATTTTTGTGGTTTTTATGACCATCACAAACTTATATAATTTTATTCAATATAATATTAATATATTGGTTCCAGAACATTAAATAACATAAAATATTTATAATAAATTTTTATTTAACAATAATAATAATTTCATATCCATCCTTTAAAGTGATAATGGAAAAGTAATAGGTATCATCCACGATGGTGGTAAGTCAACAAATCAGAGATGATATTCTAATTTTTAGAAAAAAATGGATTATAGAAGGAGTTTGATGATCATTTTTCCATTAAAAGGATAACATTACAGTATATATAATTTAATTTAATTTTCAATCCACTTTGATTAATGGATTTTAATATAACCTAAGAAAAGAAAAATAATGGAAAAGAAAATAAAATAAAAAGAAAGTGGATTTTACCTTTTTAACTATCCTCCTAAGGAACCGCTTTAAGGAACATGGTTATGGACTTTTGGTGGGAAAAAAAGGTGTTGGACATCTGTAAGTGTCTATTGAAGTGAATTGGGAAACAATTAAGAAATATAAAAGGCTTTTATGAGTGAGGAGAATGGGTGGCGATGAGTGGTCTTTAATGTGGAGGAGAGAGGTGTTTTCTCATTATTATATTCCTTAATTTCATAATTAAGATCAAGACTATGAACAGTTCGAGGATAATCATAAAATATGTCAAAATAATGATGGGAAGTTTGATATTTTGGTGATTATATCATTAATTATTCAATAAATAGTGTATTTATCTTATAATGTATATATACTATGTAACACCCCATGCTTCCACGGTACGTTTGCCTTTGAATAATACAATAACTTGTGTTGTACGCAACTTCATGTTCAAATACACCACAACCAATCAAACTAGACGTTATGAATATTAACACCAATTTTTTTGAAATTTAATGAATTTTATATTTTAAAATGGACTTTATTTTTTGATTCGGAATATCAAAATTAGCTTAGGGTGACTTTTTGGAATTTTTTTGAAATCATTCAATTTTTGATGAATAGTGAAAAACAATGAGTTATTATTTAAAACAAAGATTTTATTTAAATAATTATTTATTTTATTTAAATTTATGTTTGGTCAATAAATATACATAATACCTATATATGTTTAATGTAATTTATTGGATTCATTTTATAATAAGTTTAGATATATAAAAATATTATCAAACTTTTTATCGTGTTTTACCCACCTCCAAGGAGCATTTTCAAATTTGCATAAAAATTAATTTTACCGATTTTGTGAGTTGAATTTAAAAAATATGACATACATCGTTAGTATCAGTATGTAAATTGTGGTTCAATAAGATGAAAATAATTTTTTTGGCGAATAGTAACTTATGACTTTTATTTACGAAAGTTAAAGGTAAATAGGGTAATTAAGGGTAAAAATGATATCATAATTACCCTAACACATGTCCTAATTATATTTGATAAGTATAATTCGACCAAAAAAACTATAGGAAAAAAATATGATCCCCACTGATCAACATTGATTTGATTAGAACATTTATTATTATTTTATATAAGGAAGAGTTAAAAGAGTTAAATTCAAAGTTTAATAACTAAACAATTTTTAATATAGGATTACACACAATATAAATTCTACTATAAATATTAATTAGAATGATAAACCAATTTCCTACATAATGGTATTTTATTTAAATTTTTTGGACTTTATATAATTTTATTTATTAATGACACAATGTTGATTCATTAATTACCTTATTAATGAAATATTAAAATAATTTATATTATTAATATCCAAATAAATGTAAATTTAGACTTATGATGAATTTTGATAATTTTATTGTTTAATATGACATTTTAGGGTTTGTAAAATAAATTCCATTTGATGTGATAAAGTTTTGATTTCTTTAATAAATCAAATACTGAATAGTGTCAAAATTGAAATAATTGAGTTTTTAAAACAAATACTATATTATAAATTTATATAATAATCCTAAAAATATAAGGCTTGGTCAAAGGACATAGATAATATAATATATATTAATAATAAACCACATGTTGTTCTCTTGGATTTTTATAGTAATTTTATTAACCATACAATATAAAAATTCTAAGAGACAAGGTAATTGTCAAACTATTTAACAATGTGTTAAATCTAAATGATAAGGTAAATATGATTACCTAAACCTCACTAAAACCTATTTTTTTCTTTTTTTCGACCCATACCCACCTTATCATAGAAATAAATTATTTTTGACCCATTTAAAACCGAAAACAAATTTATTATAAAATAATATTTCAATCTATTCTTAAAGTGACTCTCACCTCTCTTATAAATGGGTACTTAACCTTCTCTTAATTTCACACCTCCATAGCCATTTGGATCATCCATCCCCTACCCAAATATCCTCACAAAATTACTCCCTTAAACCTAGAGGACTTACTTTTATCATAATGCAATCCTATGGAGCCCTTCTGATCAGCTCAAAAGGAAACACCCAAAGTAGAGGTAAACTTTTCACCACCCTATTTCATGTTCTTTTCTTCATCCAATTCCTCTTTATTTTTTATTTCAATACAAAAATAATAAATAAATTACCTTAATCATACGGTGATGTTATTATAAATATGGTACAACAATATTCATTATTCTATCCATCCTAACAATGACAAAGTCACCATACGTGCGTATGTACGGCTTACTGTCTCCACGTCATGGTGTAGTTTGTTATTCAAACACATAAATATTTGAATGGGTATAATAATTAGTATAAATTATTTTAATAATAAATATAAAATTTTAATGATTCTTTATATATGATATACCATCCAATTAAATACGATTTCACCATCAATATAATGATATTGTTGATTATGTGTATGTACGGATTACCTTCTCCACGAACGCGATGAGATTCATTCCCCATCATAATCATTCAAGAATAATTTTCTTTTTATGATGAAAAATAATGTTTTTGAATATAATATCATTCTATATACTAATAAAATACATCCTATTCATAACAATCATTTCTTACGTAACCATGAATATAAAGGAAAATGAATCAGTTAACACCCAAAACGATGATAGTACTAAAATATTATTAACAAATAAATATTAGAAGAACATATATGATATCATATTTACATATATGGTTATTGAATAATTTAATAAAAATTATTTAACTATTATATAGGAGTTTAACGTAACCTCGATCATGTAAAAGTACAAGTTAAGGGTTAATTTGACAATCTCTTTATTATCAGGGGTTGTTTTTACATAAGTATCAACTGATACTGATTTGTCATGAAAATCCTTATTTTCTTAAAAATGAATTTCAAAACATTTTTACTATTTTCTATACAATTTTTTTTAGTCATTTATACCCTTATTTTATATTATATTTTTTTAAAGGAATCTTTTCATCATTTTTCAAACAAGGTACTTTATAACCTTTTCGACCAAACTAAAGTAAGAATGTTTTTTTAACTTATACCGCATGTGTGGCTATTTTCTACCGTTATAACATTGTCAGAGATTCCATTACAAGTTAATAAGAATATTTTCAAAATAAAACTTTTCTTTTATAATTATATGACTTTTAAATGATTTCAAAATAGAAAGAGATATTTCTCTAAAATAATTTGGTTTCATCTATGTCAACATCCTTTTGATGGATTTTAAACTTGTTTGAAGTTTATTTATTATGATACAAATATTCCATATTATATTGAAGGTTTTGTGATATGTTTGAAAGAAAATGTGTTAATTTTATACCATTCATGGTTTATGGATAAAGTATTAACGTTTCTTGTTCTAGTTTTAAAATGAATGTTTAAGTTATATTTAAACCTTTTCATATGAGGAATGCATTGGACATAGTAAGTGACGGGGGGAGATTCTATAGCTCTTCAATGCATCAGTATGAATCATGAGACAAACTAATGTCTTGGAACAAGGCCTTGGAAAAATATTATTTGTAGTCTTGGCATAAGGCTTTGACAATGCAGTTTTAATGTCTGGCATTATGCATTCCATCATTATGAAATTGGATATTGAAATTGCATGTGATTATTCGACTTGTATAATATCCAAACGAATAAGTAAATTGCATTATTTGAATGTATATTTTCCATATTATAAAAAATATTATGTGTAAAAGGCTTTTCTTTTTGTCTTATACACTACCTTAAATGTTTATACTTATTTATGAATGTTTCTTCTATATTGTTATATTTACTGAGCATCTAATCTCACCCCTTTCAATGTATTATTTTTCCCAGGAGGTGAAGAAGTATTTAGTGGTTGACCTGATGGGATAGGATAAGGATATAAGTGCGTTCTAAGGGGAAAAAATGTGGTCGATGTTTTTATTTGATGATGTAATATAAAACTTATGAATGCATCTTCTACTTCCAAATAACTAAACTAATCGGTCATTCATGACATGACTCCTTGTTTCCTTCCAATGTTATGTAATAATGTACAGACTATGGATAACTAAGGTCAGGGCATTACAGTTGGTATCATATAAAGTCTAGTACAAATCATGGATACGAGAATTAGAAAAAATCCGATTAGAGAACACTACCATAATATAGAATTTGGGGATTAGTATAGAAGAACTTACTAGAATTTTGGTGTTGTAGAGATTTTTTCAGTTTTTCAAGAAATACATCCATGTCTGGATATGAGCAGGTAGAGGCAGCTCTGGCATAGAAGTTCCTCGGGGTGAAACCCGAAAACACTACTTTGAGCTAGACTCAAATGGGAGTTGGTTCACGACAACAGCCATTGTTGCACTCTTGGTTACTCAGGTTATGACTAAAAACCATACCCGTATGGAGCACCCTGATCAACAACAGGAAGGATAAATGTCAGACCGCTTCATGAGGCAGTGACCACCAACATTAAATGGGAGTAAAAATTAGTTAGTAGCTGAGCAATGGATAAGTTCCTTCGAGAAAATATGTCATGCATTGGGGAGTAGTGAAAGGGAAAAAGATTTCATGGCAGTTTATCGCCTCATTGGATATTAAAATCAATGGTGGTAATTGAATCAAAACACAGAAAATGATGAAGAAGTATCAAACATGGAATGCAGGGAGTTAAAATAGATTTTACTAGAAAAATACATTACTTGTGACCATCGAGTGGATATGGAAGGAATATTTTTGAGTCTGACACAAAAGGAGGATGAGAATATCGTAATGTATGAGGCTTACATTACTAGGTTATCAAGGCATGCAACATATTATATATGTAACCCAAGAAGTAAGATTGATCGATTCTTTTTTGGGTTGAAACCATTTATCCATCGAGCGTTAGTCTCACGATCCTTCTCATAATTTGAAGATGTTGTCTCAAACTCTACCAAGATAGAAAATTAATTCACTAAGTCTTACAACTTTAATGAAAAGTAGAAGAAGAGGAGATCTATTGAACACTCTGAAAATGGAAATAATGGGAAGAGGGGAAAATTTGAATATCCATCATGTGGTAAATGTGGGAAGAAACACCCTGTACTTTCCTGAAGGGAATGTGAGTCTGTTACAAGTGTGGTGTAAAAGGCCACCAAACTCGTGATTATAAGGGAAAGAAAGAGGTTGTCAATGTTGAATGCTACAATTACAGAGAAAAGGGGAATTATGCAAATGAATTTGGTTGCCAAGCTTATGTGATCACTACGGTAGAGGTTGGAGCTTCAAAAACGTGGTGGAAGTTAATTTAATGTTTTCCTCATGTTTATCCAATGAATTATTTCATTATGGATCATTGCATTGTTTCATATATTCCTAGATTACTTTAAAAATTATATATTTCCAATTTGATTTAACAAGAGAGATTCCAGTCAATACTACTAAGGGAAGTATCATTGAAACAATGTTTTTTGAATCAGTTCCCATTAGGGAATATAAATGTTCTTTATCTACCAATCTCATCATCATAACCATTATTGAATTTGATATAATGATTTGTATGGATTGGATTTTGGATCATGATGCAAAAAAAATATTGTAAGAAGAAGGTGGTTACAATTCTCAAAGATGATAAAAAGAACATTTTCATTAGATCAGAAATGTCACCATCTAATTCTTATCTAGATCCACCCCCAGTTTCTCTACTAAATTCAATTATTTGGGAGGAAGATAATAAAATAACTATGGGTGTGGAATGGAATGTTCCAATTAATGATGTACCTGTTGTGCAAGACTATGTTGTTGTGTTTCCAAAGGATATACATAGACATCCTCCAGAATGAGAAATTGAGTTTTCCATTGATTTAATTCCTAGTTCAAGGCCCATATCGAAGACCCCTTATAGAAAGGCCACTGTGGAATTTGTTGAACTAAAGAAACAACTAGATGAATTGAGTAATACATGATTTATTCTCCCTAGAGTTTCTCCATGGGGAGCCCCAGTTCTTTTTTAAGAAGAAATATGGATCTATGAGGTTTTGCATTAACTATAGGGAGATAAATGTTATAACAATAAATAACAAGTATCCCCAACCTCACATTGATGATTTATTCGATCAAATTCATGGAACTCAATATTTTCCAACGATTGATCTTCGATATGGATATCGCCAGTTGTGTGAAAATAAGGAAGACATTCTGAAAATAGTATTTCGAACTAGGTATGGGCATTACGAGTTAACAGTAATACCTTTAAGATTGACTAATGCACCCTCTATCTTCAAGGATCTAATAAATAGAGTATTCAAAGAATATATTGATGAATTTATAGTGGTATTTATTGATGATATTTTTGTATACTCAAAAAGCTACAAAGATCAGGAAAATCAGTTGTGCATTATCCTAATGACTCTTAGTAGAAATGAATTCTAAGGGAAATTTAGCAAGTGTGAATTCTGGATTCAGGAGATTTTATTTCTAATACATATTATGGGAAAGGATGGAATCTATGTTGATCCTTCCAAGACCAAGGCATTTCAGGAATGGCCAGCACCGACAATTATAATTGTGGTACGCAGTTTTAACGGTTTATCAGGTTATTAATGGCATTTTGTCCAATTTGTTTTCCAATTTTCTAACCCATTAACCAAGCTCACTCGTAAAGGGATTAATATTTTTTGGAAAAAAGAGTATGAAGAATGTTTTAAAGAAATGAATAGAAGATTAGTTAATGTTCCTATATTGACTCTACCATTGGGGAATGATGGGAGTGTTATTTATAGTGATGCTTCAAATTAAGGACTTCGATGTGTCCTTTTGTAGAATGATAGAGTTATTTCATATGCACCACGACAGCTAAACATTCATGAGCAAAAGCAATCCCACTCATGATCTTGAATTATTAGTTGTAATCCTTTCTCCGAAAATATGGAGTATTGAACAAGATGTGAGTCTAAAGGGATCATATTTTTATGGATCTAGTAAAGATGGATATGGGAATAACCAAGGAAGGATAAATATCAATAATTATTCTAATGGTTTCCAAACCATATTTACTATAAAGGATAAAATGATCTCAGATTGATGATGAGGAATTTAAAAAGAAAATTAAAGCTGTGAATGATGGGAGATTGAGATACTTCATATATGAAGTGGGAATTTTGAAATTTTGGAAGATACATTGTGTTCCTAACAAACCTGATCTAAAAAAGGAATTGTTGGATGATTCTCATAACTCTGATTTCTCTACATACCATGGGAGCACCAAGATGTACATATATCTGAAGGAACATTTTTGGTGGGACAGCATGAAGGGGGAGAATTGTGATTTTTTTTTCAAGATGTATGGTTTTTCAACAAGTGAAATATGGAAGGCAACAACCTGGAGGATTCATGAATCCACTTACCATATCTGATTGTAAATGGGATAATATTATAATTGACATTGTCATGGGGCTACCAAAGACTCCTAGAAGGAATGATGCAACATGGGTCATTGTTGATCGTCTTACCAATTCATCACATTTTCTGGCTATAAGAGAAGATTTACCACTTGAACGTCTGGAAAGACTATATATTAATGAAGTTGTAAGACTCCATGGTGTACCTCTATCAATTTTTTCTGATCGTGATCCCCATTTTACATCAAGATTATGGAAAAGTCTTTAGAATTCCCTGGATACAGAACATTGTTTTAGCACTACCTACCACCCTCAAACCAATGGAAAATTAGAATGGACTAATCAAGAATTAGAAGACATGTATAGATCCTTCTCACGTCACTTTCAAGGTATGTGGGATCAATATTTACCTATGGTAGAATTTTCCGATACCAATAGCTTCCATTCAAGTATTCACATGGCACCATATGTAGTTTTATATAGAAAAAGATGTCACACACCAACCTGTTGGGATGATGTTGGTGAAAGGAAACTCATAAGCCTAGAACATGTTGAGGAAATGATGGAAAAGGTTATGGTTATCCAAATTCTCATCAAAGTAGCTCAAAGTATGAAAAAGAGCTATGTTGATAACTGAAGGAAGGATTTGGAATTTTAGGTAAGAGATCATGTTTTATTGAAGTTATCTCCATTGAAGGGTGGTATACGTTTCGGTAAGAAGGGTAAATTGAGTCCCACGTACATCGGACCTTTCGAAATTCTTGAACGAATAGGGGTTGTAGCTTACCATTTGGCAATTCCGCCAAGTCTCTCCAAAGTTCATGACGTGTTCCACATATCACTATTGAGAAAATACATTCCTCAACCAACGCAAGTACTCACCTATGATGAAATTGAACTAGAACCAGATATGTCTTATTGTGGAGATCCTGTCAAGATTCTTGATACAAGAGAACAAGTGCTGAGAAACCAGATGACTCGTCTGGTAAAAGTTCTACGGAGAAACTATAAGATGGAAGAGGCAATATGGGAACCCTGGGATCTTATGACGAAGAACCACCCAAATATTTTTATATTGTAATATTAAATAAACTTCGAGGATGAAATTATTTTAAGAATGGGATAATGTTACACCCCAATCTTCCATGGTACGTTTTCCTTTGAATAGTACAATAACTTCTATTGTACGCAACTTCGAGTTCAAACACACCACAACCAAAAAAACTAGCCATTTTGAGTAGTAATACCTACTTTTTGAAAATTTATAAATTTTATGATTCAAAATGGACTTCGTTTTTTGATTAATAATATAAAAATTAGCTTAGGGTGAATTTTTTGTATTTTTCTGAAAAAATTAAATTTTTTATGAATAGTGAAAAACACTGAGTTATTGTTTAAAACCGACTTTTTATTTAAATAATAATTTAATTTATTTCAATTTATTTTAGGTCAAAATAGATACATAATACCTATATGTTCAATTTAATTCGTTGGAGTTGTTTTATATTCAGTTTAGATAAATAAAAATTTTATCAAACTTTTTACCGTCATTCACCCACCTCCTAGGAGCATTTGCATACTTCCCTAAAACATAATTTTACCACATATTTTAGTTAAATTTCAAAAATATGAGAGACACAGTTAATATCTGTAAATATATTTGGTTCAATGAGATGCAAATATTTTTTGGTGAATAGTAACCTTTGACTTTTATTTAGCACAGTTAAAAGTAAATAGGATAATTATGGGTAAAAATGATATCATAATTACCCTAACACAATCCCTAATTCTATTGGATAATTATAATTGGACCAAAAAATATTAGGAATAAAATATGATCCTATTTGGTCCACTTCAGTTAGATTAGGACATTTATTATTATTTTATTTAAAAAAGACTTAAAAGAGTTAAATTCAATGTTTAATAACTGAACCATTTTTAATAGGGGTTATACAAAATATAAATTTGACTATAAATATTCATTAAAAATCAAAAAATATTTCTTACATAATGGTATTTTATTTATAATTTTTTGAAATTATATAATTTAATTTATTTATGACCCAATGATGATGTTGTAACTACATTATTAATGAGATATTAAAATAATTGATATTATAAATATCCAAATAAATGAAAAATGGGACTTATGATGAATAAAAATAATTTTCTATGTTTATATGACATTTTAGGGTTGGTTAAATAAATTTTATTTGAACATGTAATGTTTTTATGGCTTTCAAAAAAAATCAAATACTAAATAGTTTCAAAATTTAAATAATTGAATTTTAAAAACAAATACTATATAATTAATTGATATAATGTTCCTAAAAATCTAAGGTTCATCCGAAAGAACTTAGATAAGGTTATATATATTAATAATAAACCACATGAAGTTCTCTTGGAATGTTATAGTATGTTATAGTGTGTTTATTAACCAAATATACTCCCAACATTCCTCCCATAAAACTAGGGGAATTACTTTGATCATAAATCCAACATAAGGAGCCCTTTTGATCAACTCAAAAGGAAACACCCGAAGTAGAGGTAATAATTTCACCACTATCTTTCATGTTCTTTTCTTCTTTCACTTCCTCTTTCATTGTTGTTTCCATACCAAAATAATAAATCCAGAACCTTCTACATACATTTATGTAATTATAAATATGATACAACCAAATTTTTTGTTCTATCCATCTTATAAATGACAAAGTCACTATACGTACGTACGTATGGCTTACTGTCTCCACATCATGTTCTAGTTTGTTATTCAAACACTTTATTGTTTTTTATGGGTATAATAATTTATATAATTGATGTAAATAATAAATATAACTTGTTAATTATTCTCTATATATGATATACCATCCAATTACATATGATTGTTTCATCAATATAATGATAATGTCGCTCATGCATTTGTATGGATTACCGTCTCCACGAACGCGATAAGATTCATTACCCATAATAATCATTCAAGAATAATTTTCATTTTATGATTACAAATAATTTTTATGAACATAATATCATTTTGTATATAAATCAAATTCATCCTATTCATAAAAAACATCACTTACCAAACCAATCATATAAAGGAAAACTAATCAGTTAACACCCAAAACGATAATACTACTAAAATATTATTAACAAAGAAATATTAGAAAATCATATATGATATCATATTTATGTATATGGTTCTTTTATAATTTAATAACAATGATTTGACTATTATATAGGAGGTTAACGTACCCTCTACCATGGAAAAGTAAATGGTAAGGTTTAATTTCACTATCTTTTTATTATCCCAGGTTGTTTTTACGTAAGTGTATACTAAGACCCGTTTATCCTCCACATCCGTGTTTTCATAAAAATATATTTCAAAAAAATTACTATTTACAAGACAATGAGTTAAAGTCATTTATACCCATATTTGAACTTATATGTTTTGAATGTAATCTTTCTGTTGTTTTCCAAACAAGGTACATTATGACCTTTTCGGAAAAATTATGTTAAGAATGTTTTTTTACTTATACGCCGAGTGAGGCTATTTTCCACCATTATAAAATCGTCTAATCATCCCTTACTAGATGATAAGAATATTTTCAAAACAAATGTTTTCTTTTATATTTATATGAATTTTAAATGATTTCAAAATAGAAAGTTATATTTCTCTAAAATTTGTTTGATTTCATCTATGTCAACATCCTTTTGATGGATTTTAAGCATCTTTGATGTTGATTTATTATGATACAAATATTCTATATAGTATTGAAGTTTTTCTGTTATTTTTTACTATGGATGTGTTATTTTTATACAATTCATGGTTCATGGATAAAGTATAGAAATTTCGTATACTGGTTTTAATATTGATGTTAATGTTATGTTTAAACCTTTTCATATGAGGAATGCATCGGACTTAGTGAGTGATAGGTGGAGCTGACTATAGATCCTCGATGCATCGGTAGGTCTCATGAGACAAACTAGTCTCTTGGCACAAGGCCTTAGAAAAAAATTATTTGTAGTCTTGGAACAAGGCTATCACTATGTGGTTATGAAGTCTAGAATTATGCATTCAATCATTATGAAATTGGATATTGAAATTATATGTGATTATTCAACTAGTATAATATCTATGTGAATAAGGAAATGGAATTATTTGATTTTATCTTTTCCATATTACGCGAATGTTTATGTTTAAAAATAATTTTTTTAGTCTTATAAATTCCCTGAATGATTATTGATATTTAAGAATGTTTCTGCTGTATTGTTATCCTTACTGAGCATTTGAGCTCACCCCTTTCTATGTTTTATTTTTCCCAGGAGGTGAATAAGTATTTAATGGTTTACCTGTAGAGATAGGCTAAGGATATAAGTGTGTTCAAAGGGGACAAAATATAATTGATGTTTTTATTTGATGATGTAATCTAAAACATATTAATGTATCTAGTACTTCCATGGATACAAAACAAATCGGTCTTTTAGGACATGATTCCTTGTATCGTGCCAATGTTATGTAATAAGGCACCAGATCTGGGTAACTGGGGTCGGGGCGTTACATATTATAAATTACCTTATTTTACTATTCACCAAAAATTCAAGTACTTCAGAATAATATCCAAAATTCCCCCAAATAGATTATCTATGTATAGAATTAAAAAATATACTCCTTTCTTTACAATAATATTTTAAATCTAAGATTTTTTTTATTTTAATTAATCATTTATTTGAAAAATTCCAATTTTAAAATTATAAATGATTTAATGACACTTTGAAAAAACTAATTAAAGTCTCATAAAATGAACCTAAAATAATAATACAAAAAAAATAATTTATGACTCCATTTTATGAAAATATATTCTTCTTTTAAATATCTTTATTAATTATAATGTTGTAATTAAATATTAATGGGAAACAAAAATACCAACACTTAAATTTATAATTTTCCAAACAATATTTACTTATTTGATGATATAAATATATCATGGTTTCAATTATATGATACATAATTTTTATTTATATCATCATAAATGAGGTCACTATTTTATTATTATATGTTCCACAATATCTAGAAATACTACATATTTCATTATACGTCAATAGAAAATTGTAATATTTAATTCTAAAATGAAAAGAAATTATTTTACAAGTACCTGGGTTATTAGAGGTACTCTCAACTAGTTGAATGATATGTGTCCTAGAGATATGGGAACTTATTACTTCACAAAATCTAGGCCAGTAGCACATCAATGGTCAGTTGGTGGGTGTTCTACACACCAATAGTTCTTCTAACTTGCAACTGATTAGCAGGTTCCCTACATTAGATAGTCAAGGATTCCCAGATAGCTCTATATTCAATCATGGAAACCATTTATATATTTTCAATCCTTCTATTGATATTAAAATATCTTAAATTATATTAAATAAAAAAATGAGATAACTACAAGAATTCCAAAAGATCAACAACATGAAATTGAATCAACTATAAAATGTTTGTAAGTCTATCAAAAAATTACTAATATGTTAAAGATATTACTAAAAAGCACTAAAAGATATTTTTAGAAAAATAATAGATTGTTTAAGACTGTAACAACCCATGGTTTAACAAATAAATTTACTATATAATTCAACGCATGAAACACTGTGTCACTTAAAAACAATTCTTTGTTGTTATAACATAACTGTTAAACATTATTTTCCCAACTTCGTGTCTTGAATTTTGAAAAACACACATACACAGATGCGATCATTAGTATATTTAGAGTCTCATATGATCAACATACATTTTTTTGTAAAGATTAACTTTAAAATTATGAATATTAGTGTACCCTTATAAATAGTAACCTTACACATGTATGTATATATAAAATTTATTCACCCTATAAATAAGAGTGAATATTTTTAAAATTAATTACTGTTTCCCGGTACTTTTCTGTGTAATAAATATATAAATACAATATTAAATTAATAATTTTTTTAAAAATAATTTTTTTTCATAAAATGTAAATCTGAAAAAATATTTTGTTTTCCTGTGATTTTACGATAATTTAATGAGACCTCAGTCAATTTTTTAATGTATAATAAAATCCTTTTGATATATAAAATCTGTACTTTCCATGTAAATAATGATTTTAATAAAAAATTAAATTTCTAATATTAATGAACTATTTTTATAACATGGAGAACATTTTTTAATTCTACACATCAAAAATGGTTGTGGAGAATTTTTGTGATTTTTTTGGAATACTTGAATTTTTAGTAAATAGTAAAATATAGCAATTTACAATATAAATACATTAGAAGCTAGATACACTATTCCTTGAATCAAAATTATTATAAGAACCCTTTGTTCAAACTCACATGAAATTATTAATTTTTTTCAGAATAATCCACAATATTGGTCGTCCTGAGAAGAATATTAAAATAATGAATAATATATTCAAAAATCTCCCCTCTCATCCACTATTAAAACCTCCACTCACTCGTTGTTCTCCTCACTCATCAAATCCATGAAGCTTCTAAAAGTTATACATAAAAACACTTTATTATTATCTTCCCAAATCTATGAGCTCTTTATCTTTACACAATACAAAAACCCCTACCCTTAAAGAGGTTCTCAAGTTGGATATTTCAAGAGGTAAACCCTCTTCCTTTTTCTTTTAATTTTTTTCATTTTATTTATATTATTTTTTTCACCTCACCTTCTCTGTAAAAATGATCATTATAACTCCAGAATTGACTATATACTATAATTCTATAATTTTAATGGAATATCCTTCAACAAACTACTATATATCTCTCTCTAGTTTTAAAATCATAATCAACATTTGGGAGGTGTCGATTTAGAACCTTCATGGATGACGAACCTTTGTTATTCCATTTCTCCATCAAGGATGATAATGAAAAACAATTATGGCTGAACTAGACTATAATATATTCATTATAACTAATTTAATGTTCTTGAAATAGAATATATACATAATACTAATTCATTCTGTAGAATAAGTTCATAAAAATAAAAATATCACCAAAATAGTATTAATGATTATCAATAATGTTCTATCTAATAACTCATCCTAACACCATATAAACAAATGAATTATATCACAATATTATTCTAATTATGTTCATTAGTATCATATAAACTCTATTCTGGAGAATTGTACAAATTCCATATAAACTTCCATAATCATATATTGGTAGACCATTCCTGAAAACCAAGGAATCAAACGCTCCTGAGTGATAAAATTTTATCTTATAAATCATCAAAAAAACCATAATTGAACATAATAAAATTTTAATAAATCAAATAAATAAATTTTAGGATCTGAATTAATTAATTAACGGAGTTAGTTTGATTATCCAGGACATTAATCTCAAGTGAAAAACATCTTCAGACAGAAGGTAAGGGTATTCTACCAGAACATCTATTTTCATTTGGGTTACTATTTATATATCTTAATCACAATTAAATTCTAAAAAATTATTATGTACTCCTCATGAATTATTTTTTAAATATATATATATATATATTTCACATTCAGAATCATTCTTTATTTTATGGGGAATTAACGATTTTATAAATATCATTATCAATTCTTCCAGGTAAACAAGCCAGATTCAAGAGAACTTCTAAAATTCATTCCTTTTTTCAAGTACACTATATATTCTATTTTTATCCACAATTATTTTTACAAAATCACTCTTTTAAATATTTAAAAACATGTTTGGTTCATTTCTGGTTTTATGAGAATATTTTTCCAAAATAACTGTAATTTTCTATGTAAAAGTACATTTCGCTAAAAAAAATACTTATTGATTTTATTAGAATATTTTTTCTATTTTGAAACCTCTATTGAATTTTATGTCTTATAAAGGTTAATATCCTATTTTTATCATCTATGATATTGTATTAAATGGTTTATGATCAGTCTGACTATTGATGTGTTATCTTGATACAATTCACCATATTACTTAGAATAGTTAGTGTTTATGTTTATAGATTGGGGAAAGATATTTCATATGTTCGTGTTTTTATGTTTATAAACATTTATATGAAGAATTAATTGGACTAAACAATTGAAGGGTGGGGACCTCTATATCCCCTCTATGAATTGGTAGGTCAGTTGAGAAAAACATAATTGGGTTTTGGCCGAGGCCTTACCCAAAATTATTCGCATGGCTTGGTCGAGAACTTGATAATATATTTCAGATATTCGGCATTATTCATTCCCTTATTATGGTTTAAGTCATTGATGAAACATGTGATTATTTGATTAGTAGAATAACAATGACTATGTTTCATTCTCTTATGATCATTTATATGGTCTTATTTTATAATATTTCATTCCTTCAATATTATGATCAGGTATATTTTTAAAGGCATGTGTTTTTAGTTGTTCACCGGGACTACTGTTAATTTTTATAATAACATTCACAATATTGCATTCCCCTATAGACAATCTAAGATCATCCCCTTTCTAGTTTTTTCATTTTTTCCTTAGGTTGTGAAGATGAATATTGTGAATGACTTACAGGGATAATTTATGATTCATATATATTTCCAGTGGAATTGTTATTACATATTTCATTTCCAGTTGTCATGTCGAACTTATTTTTGTATCTTGTTTTCCAGAAATACTTAACTACCAATTTTGTGGAATATAAAATTCTTACAATCATTGCAATGTATTTATATAAGGCACAAGATCTGGGAAACTAGGGTTTGGGTGTTTATAGTTGGTATGAATGGAATATTAGTAGAAAATGTTAAAACTATATTTTTTTAACATAGATTTGTTAATAAAATCATAATTTGGAATTTGAGGATAAGTATACTAGAACATCATTGTATTTTGGTAAGGTATAGATTATCTGGATCTATCCAGAAAATAATTATCTAATTCGATATTATAAGTGGACGTGGTTCTAGCATAGATGCCCCTCAGAGATACAACTCCGAAAAGGTGTTCTAGGAGTTAAACAGGGTATCTTGGTACACAAAAATGGGCCTTTCTACATAGATGGTTTGACACAGATGGGGGATATGCTTATACAACTCATATTTTCATTATAAACCATTATGATGGATTTAAATTTAAATATTTCTATAAATTAACCAAGCTTATGATATTGAGATTCAACATGTATAAAATTTCAATTTATGTAAAGTTTTTTTCTAGTTAGATATTATACATTCTGATTGATAAACTAATTTAGTGTATGAAATTATTTATACTTGGCACCTAGTGAATGTAATGGGAACCACATGAACACATAAATCCCATGTAAGGATTTCCCCCCTATGATAAATAATGATGTTCGTTCTGAAGCTACAAATATTGTGGAGAAACTTATAACTATACTTGTACATCTACTCAGGTAATGAATTATAACCTTTCTCATATAAAGAATCCTCATCCAAATCATGGTAGAGAAATGTTAGACGTATTTATGCGACAATAACATCCATAATTAAATGGTAATACAAAACCATTAATAGCATAATAGTGGACAAGTTCTATAGAGAAGATATTTCTCTCTTTGGGATGTAAAGAAAGGAATAAGGTGGTCATGGATGTTTATCATCTATCAGAAGGTGTGGATCTGTGGTGGACATTAATTTAAAACACAAAGGATGAGGAAAAAATAGGAGAAATGTAATAGTGGGACTTTAAGGAAATATTCTACGAATAAAAGTTTCCTCTAGTACAGCAAGAAGATATAGAGAATAAATTATTGAGTTTGAAGAAAAAATAGGATGAAAACATTGTGATGTATAAATCCAATTTTACAAAGATAGAAAGGCATGGATTAGACTACATATGTAATGAAATTATCCTAATTGATTGATTATTTTAGGGTATAAAACCATTCCTATGAAAAGAATTTTTTTCCAAAACATTATCATCATACGAAGATATAGCTTCATGTGAAATCAAGACTGAGAAATAATCCTCTATGTATTATGACTTTAAAGGAAAGCAAGAGAAGAATATGATGGTGGAGGAATGAATGCATAAAGGGGAAAATAAAAAAGGGGACATTTTGAAAATGTGATAGTATTAAAATGAAACACCCTGAATCCTACAGAATGGGAAAAGGAGTCAGTTACAAATTTGGAGAAAGAGGCCACCAATATCGGGATTGAAAGGGATATAAAAAAGCTACAAATTATCAATTCTACAGTTTTAAAGAGATGAGAAATTATGCCAATTATTATTCTAATCATAAAGGAAACATTCTCAGAGAAGGCGAAGGGATCAATTCCAAGATTATTAGATCACAACTATTGAATTTTATGTTCCTAATGATGTGGTGGTAGTTACAATAATCAATTTCCAAAACATTTCCAATGCTATATTTTTATTCAAAATTATCACATTCTGTTACAAATTTCTAGTTTTCTTTAGCAATTAGATATTTCCAATTCTCTATAATAGGGGGGTTATCAGTCAAAACACCTAAGGGAAGTCTCATTTCAAAAATGACGTGTCACTCATTCCACATTATTTCATATAAATGTGCTTTATCTTACAAATTTTATAATCATACCAATGGTCGACTGGGATACAATATTTGTTATCGACTAGATTTCAAAATAGAATACGAAAATATTTTATAAGAAGGAAATTATGATTTGTGAGGAAGGTATAGAATCCATTATCTTTAGAGTAGAAACATCACCATCTGATTCTTATCTAGATCCTCCCTCATTATGTCTACTAAATTCAATTATTTGGTAGGAATTGAATGTAATATAAATGGGCAATGGAATAAATATTCAAATTCAGTGTGTACCTATTATGAAGGAATACATTGATGTATTTTTAGAGGATTTACCTGGACGTCCTCTGAGGGGAGGGGAGTTGAGTTCTCTATTGATTTAATTCCTAGTTCAACACCTATACCAAATAATCCTTATATTATATCCACGGTGGAATTATTAGATGTTAAGAAAAATATAGAGTAATTGGGTGATAAAGTATTTATTCTCTATAGTGTTTCTCCATGGGGATCCCTTGTACTCTTTGTTAAGAATACATATTGATCTATGACATAGTTCATTTACTAAAAGGAGATAAATGATATTACAATAAAGAAAAAGTATCCCCTACCTCACATTAATGATTCATTCGATAAACTTCATAGTGACCAATATTTTTCTAAGTTAAAACTTTGATCTGGTTATCATTAGTTTCATGTCAGGAAGGTTTATATTCTAATGACAGCATTCCGAAACATGTGTGTTCATTATGAGTTTATAATAATTCCTTTTTATTGACTAATGCAACCTCTATTTTCAAGAATCTATTGAATAGTGTTTTAAAGGAATATCATGATTACATTGTAGTGGTATTTATTGGTGATATTTTAGTTTACCCCAAAATCTATGATCATCATGAGAATAACATGCACATTATTCTCCAGTTTTGTAGAAAAAATGAATATTATGGGAAGTTTAGAAAGTGTGACTTTTGGATTCAGTCAGTTTCTTTTCTTGGACTTATTATCTCCACGGATGGAATCATAGTATATCTTCAAAGAAAACTGATTTCCAGTAAATGGCTACTCCAACCATCATAATTGAGGTATATAGTTTCATTGGTTTAGTAGTTTAATATTGGTGCTTCGTTAAGAACATCACTCAATTATCCAACCAATTAACAAAGCATACTCATAAATGGGTTATGTTTTATGGAGAAATGAATGTGAAGTAGGTTTTGATGAATTCAATAGAAGATTAGTGAATTATCTAATCCCGGAACTACCATCGAGGAATGGTGGATTTTTGATCTATAGCGTTCCACTGAAGAAAGGAATTTGTTGTTTCCTAATATCGAATGATAGAGCTATTTCCTATGTATCAAGGTAGTTAAATATTCATGAATAGAAGTATCCAACACATGATCTTCTATTAGAAGCTATAATCATTTCTCTGAAGATATGGAGACAATATATCTATTGTGAAATATGTGAGATATATATTGATCTCAAGATCTTGAAATATATCTTTCCAAAGACATAACTCAACATGAGGAAAATGTAGTGGATCAATAAACTCATGGATAATGATTTTCCTGTACACTATTATCTAGATATGGTAAATAATGTGGTAGATTCATTGATCTATAATGATCATGGAGTTCTTAAGAAAATTATAAATAGAAAGGATCCAATATACATGGATCAATTGAGGTTGGATATATCAATTATCAGTGATGGTGAATAATCATTACTCTTTCCAATGGTTTCACAACCATATTTATTGGAAATAATTAAATGTTCTCAATCTGATGATGAAAATATTCCATAGAAAAGTATTGTTCTAAATGGTATGATATTTCTAGAATTCGTTTTTGGGAAATGAATTAAAAATTTTGAGAAAATTCTATCAGTTCCATATATACCTGAGAAAAAAAGGGGAGTTATTGGATAATGCACATAGATCGAATTTCTATGGACACCCCAGTAGTACTTAGATGTGTAGAAATTGGAATGAACATTTCTGGTGGGACAACAAGAATGGGAAAATTACTAATTATGCATCAAGATGTTTAATCTGTCAATAGGAGTAGGATAAAATATAGCATTCAAGAGGTTTTATGCTACCTATAACTATCCCTTTATGAAAATGGAATGACATCACCATGGTTTTTGACATTCGATTACCAAAAACTCTAAGAAGGATTAATGCAATATGGGTAATTGTGGATCCAATTAATAAATATGCACATTTCTTTGCTATAATGGAAGATTTTCCACAAGAACGCCTTACACTTCTCTATATCAATGATGTTTTAAGACTTCATAGAGCACCTCTATTAATTGTTTCCATTAATGATCCATGATTTACATTGAAATTATGGAAAAGTCATTAAAAATATTTGGATACTGAGCTTCGATTGATTACTCCTTATCACCCACAAATTGACAGGAAATTAGAAAGGATGATCTAAACATTATAATATATTTTATGACCATTTTCACTTGACATTAAAGGTATATGGGATAAATATATTCCTATGGTATATTGTTTCTACAATGTTAGTTCCCATTTATGTATTTAAATGGAACCATATGAAGCTTGGTGTAGAAAAAGATTTCATACACCAACATGTTGGGATAAAGTTTCTAAAAGGACGCTTTTAGGCCTAGTTCTTGTGGATGAAACAAAAGTGAAGGTACTAACTATTCAAAACCATATCAAAGTATCTCAAAGTAGGAAAGAGATATATTCTGATAATCAATAGAAGGATTTCAAATTTCATGTGGGATGTCATGTTTCTTAAAAGTATCATCATTGAAGGGTGTTATAATATTTGGGAAGAAAGGAAAATTGAGTCCTAAGTATATTAGTCATGTTGAAATTATAAAGAGAATTAGGGTTGTGGCATCTCATTTGGTAAATCCACATAGCCTTTCTACTGTTCAAAATGAGTTCCATGTCTCCTTGTTGATAATGTACATACCAGACCTAACATATGTACTCACTTTTGAAGGTATTGAATTAGAACCTGTCTTATCTTACTGTGATGAGCCTATCTGGATTCAGGACACTAAAGAAAGGGTTTTGAGGAATTAGATGACTCGTCTTAAAAAGGTGATTCAAAAAAATAATAAAATTGAAGAAGATATGGGGGATCTGGATGAACATATGATGATTACCTTCCCAAATATTTTTATGAGGTAACAATTTGGATGTTTTGAGGATGAAATAATTATAAGGGGGAAGAATATAAGACCTCAAGGTTTTAAAAATAAATTTAATATAGAATGTAATTCATGGAAAACTATTTCTCATTAAAACAAAACTATGTTATTTTAACCTTGTTTAAAAAATTCTCCCTCTTTTTTTAAATTACAAGAAACGGGCATACACGGTAACGATGAGTAAGATATTTAGAGTCTAATGGGATCAAAATACATTTTTGGTTAATAGTAACTTGACCCATATTAATATTAATTTACCCTTATGAATAGAAACCTCACCCATGTATGTATAAATAATATTTAGGCACCTTATAAATGAGAGTGAATATTTGGAAAAATAATAATAATTGTTGGTATTTTTGTGAGTAAAAAATATTTAATTACATTAAAAAAATTATATGTAGAATTAAAATAAAATTCATTTTCATAAAATGTAATCCTAAATAAATATTTTGTTTTTCTAGGAGTTTTGGAAAATTTTATGAGACCAAATTTGATATTTTAATGTTTAATAGAATCATTTATATTTGAAAATTTGTATTTTTAAGTAAAAAATTATTTTTTTTAAAAATAATATTTCACATACATATAAATTTATTTGGATTAAATGGAGTTTGTTTTTTTAATTATATACATTTAAAAATGGTTAAGGTAAATTTTGGGGATTTCTATGAATTACATGATTTTTAGTGAATAGTAAAATATAGTAATTTATTATATAAATAAATTAGAAGATAAATAAACTATTATATGAGTTATAAATTATGTAAGAAATACCCAAAATACCAAAACCCCTTCCCTTAAGGAGGTTCTCAAGGAGATTATTTCGAGAGGTAAACCATATTCCTTTTTCTTGTAATTTCTTTTTTCAATCTATTTTATTTTCTTATATTATCCACAACATATCAATCCAAATAATAACTATAACTCTTATATAATATATATACTAGAATTATATTTTGTTACTGGAATATCCTTCCCCAAACTACTACCTCTGTCCCTTTTGTTTTAAAAATGAAATCCCCATCCGAGAGGTGTTCATTTATAACCTTTATGGATGATGAACTTTTGTTCATAAACATATCCTATGAGTTTCTCATGAAACAATTTTTTTGTTCACCTAGACTATAAAAAATTTATTATAATATATTCAATGTTCTATAACTATTATATATACCTAAAAATAATTCATACAACAAAACTAGTTTGTAATAATCGAAATATGGCCCAAATAATCAAAATGATTATCACTAATCTTATATATAAAAACTCATCCCCATAAAAAATAACAAAATGAAGTATATCACCATTTAATATTTTCTATTTTCATTAGGTTCCTAGAAATATAGTTTTAGAGAATTATATAAATTCCATGTGAACTTTCGAATGCATATACATGATTACTAATCCTGAAAACTAAGGAATTGAACTCTCTTGATCGTTAAAATTATATGTTGAAGATTATCAGAAAGACCATAAATGAACATAAAAAATTTTCATTAAATCTAAAAACATTTAAATTATTTTTCGAATTAATTATTTAATTGATTTTATTTGATTATCCAGGATTTTAAGGTGAAGTGCATAACACATTCAGACATTAGTTTAAGGTTTTCTACATATACCTCTATTTTCTTTCAGGTTACTCTTTGTCTCTAATAATCCCAAATAAATTCCTAAATATTATTATGTACTCATCATAAATTCTGTGTGACTTTATTATATATTTTTACTAATCAGAATCATCCTTCATTTTATTGGGAGTTAAATGTTTCATTAAAATCTTTCTCAATTCTTCCCGATAAACAAGAACGATTCAAGGGAACTTCTCCAATTATTAACTATTTTAAATAACACTATATAAACTGTTTTTATCTACCATTATTTTTATAAAACAACTAATTTTAACAATGACTAAATACCTAAGATTACTTATGGATTTATTCTATGATTTTCCCCAAATAACTCTTCTTTTCAAAGTAAAAGTGTACTTCACTCAAATATTCCTTGATGGGTTTATTAGAGTTTTTTTTGTCTATTTATACAAATCTATTGAATTTTCTATCATATTGATGTTAATATCTTATATTTATCATCTAGCACATTTTAATAAATGGTTTATGATCTGTCTAATTGTGTTCACGCTATCTTGATACCATTATCCATACTACTCATAATGGTTAGTGGTTATTTGTACAAATTGGGGAAAATTATTTCAGATGTTCATGTTGTTAATGTTTATCCCCTTTCGTATGAGGAATTCATTGGATTTAACAAGTGATGGGTGGGGACCTTGAAATCCACTCAATGAATTTTTAGGTCTCATGAGGCAAAATAGAATTGGATATTGGCTGAGGATTTACCATAGTATTTTTAGACGTCTGTATCGAGTCCTTGGCAATATGCCTAAGATGTTCGGAATTATGAATTCCCTAATTATGGATTAATTAATTGATGAAACATTTTATTATTCTATAGGTATAATATCAATAGTTATGTTTTATTCTATTATGATCATTTATATATCCTTATTTAAACATCTTTCATTTCGACCATATTATGCTCAACTGTATTTTTAAAAGAATTTGTTTTTAGCTGTTCACTATGCCTAGTGTTTTTTTTTATCAAAACATCCTCTATATTAAATAACCACACTAAGCATCTAAGATCTCACCTTTCTTATGTTTTATTTTTCCCCATGTAGTGAATATGATTATTATGAATGAATTTATAGGATAATCTATGATTCATTAATGTTTCTACTGTAATTTCTATTATGTATTTAATTTCAAGTTATAATGTTGAAATTATATTTGTATCTTATTTTCCGAAACTACATAACTATTCATTCCATTGTAATATGAATTTCTTGTAGTCACTCAAATTTTTTAATATAATGCATCAATATTGGGTAACTGGGGTTTGGTTCTTTATAGTGATAATCAAAAATTAATAAGGATAGAAGGTAAACATATATGGATGTTTAGTCCATGAACATGGTCATATTGAATGAATAAAAATATAAAGATTATATGTATTATGATGAAGAATATGATATAGATAATTATAATTAGAGAATAATATATCTTCTCTCTAAAACATTTCTTAATATAATGGGTAAATATATAGGGAAACTAGCCCTTAAGTAATTTAAATGTTATGGTATTAGACAATATATAGTAAAATAGAAATGGGAAAATGTTAATCAGTTAATGAAGATGAATGTTATAAAAAATGTGATAATTAATATTTATAGGAAAATATCTAAATCATTAAATATTCCTTATTACATAAAGGAGATATTCCTAATATTAAGAAGAATATTTTTTGATATTTAAATAGGATAAATAAGTTTCTTCATTTGACAAACATATAGAACACAAAGCACCTAACAATTTCCCTAACTTCATGGAATAAATAGAGATGAAATAAAAACCCTAAACTAGAGATGGAGAATTATATAATGAAATATTCAAGGATTGTATAATCATATTTTAATTAGAGGCATGTATTGAGAAAAACAATAAGCTATATTGGAGATTAAATTTACTAAAACGATAAAGGGTATAACATTAAAATTAATGAATAATCCCTAAATTGAAAGACTAACAACATTTCTAATCATAATAAATTCAACTTTAAAGATACTGAATATGAAAATATCAAGATGGATCATGAAAAAAATATTTCATTGAAAGGAGAATAAATAACGAAGCTTGATTTAAAATTTCTTACAGTTTAACATGAGTTAAAAAGTGTGAAAAAGGACTTTCAAAAGTAATTTGAAATTAAGTTTGGATCATAAAAAATAATGGATATTTTTATCACATCTAATTAGGATAAAAATATACCCATAATTTAATGTGACCCACACTTTGAATGCATGTCTATTTCCTATTATGAGGTGAATATAAATTTCACATCATTATGATCCGTTACAGAACCATAAAGGTTTATAGTCTATGGAATATGGGATATCTAAGAAATTGATAAATAAAAGATATATATCATCGCCCATTAATTTTTTTCACAACTCAAACCCTTATTAGTCATAACATAGTAAAAACAATTATTCGTATACTAGGGAAAAGTAGACATAAGAAAGGGTTATTTTATATTCTCAAGAATGTTAATAAGGGACATACTAATCAATTTTCATATGTAAGAATATAAAAATAATAAGGGTATTAGTGAGAATTATTAATAGTTGAACTTCCTACCCAATTATTCATACATCATAATCATGAGTTGGGTAATAAATCTGGGTTGTTAAAAATACTTGAATCATAAAGGAATCAAAGAACATGAGCCCTGAGATTATGAAATTGACATGATATCCTCTAATAAATAAGTGGTACAATGCATGAAAAAACCATACCCATATATCTATTATATAAAGGCTATCCACTAAAAAATTTATCACATGTTAGGGTTGGGATAACGACCCATTAAGTAGCTTTAGGTTTGGGATAATATCTCGTGTACCCTTTTTGTTCTTGAGCTAACCAACCGTGTACACACATTTGGGATATGGGTAACCTCCCCTGTACCATTTAATATTATGAAGAAATAATATTTACCTACTTAATTGGAGTTATATAATAGACCCACACATAACATAATAATAATCCATTCTTAGTTATTCGAGAAGACCATCAAAACATTCATCATTACATTAAATCTTATCCCATGTAAATAAAAATGGATTTCTTAAATATTTAATAATCCTAATAAAAAATCATCCAAGGTATGTATAAATATTATAAATTGGTTAATTTTTATAGTAAATCATATTAAACATTAAATAATTTTCTGTTTTATGAAATTACCATTAAAAGATCAATGGAACATTTCTTTAGGAAAATTCCATTTTCATTTTAATAAAACATAATTATAATATAAAAAATAAAAAATTATTAAGGAATGTAGTTTCGTTGAAAAAAACAATGTAAAACTGTAAAGTAATTGTAAATAAAAATTGAATCTCTGATTGTTGGAAAATATGTTCATTTGGTCTATGTTAAAACCAATATCCCTTCTACATTTTTAGTACAAAGTCAAATGTACTTCATTATAAAAAAAAGAATACATATTTTTAAAAAATATATATATAAATTAAAACATGAGAAAATTTCTTTATATAAAAATTGGGGAATGGTAAAATCATTCTTGATAAAATTTTATATAAAATATGCATATAAAAGAAAAATAACATTGCCCAAATATATGATTAAAGTGGGTGTTCACTAAAAACAAGTTCGGTACCCTGGTATTAAAAGTGAATAAAATGAATGGAAATCAATTAATATCTATAAATTAAATGAAGATGAGAAAATAAGATATATTTTGTAGACATATATCATATAATATCATTATAAAAAAATTTAATCCTAAATAATCCTGATAAAACATGAGATTGCAATGTAAAACCCTTACTACTTCGGTTTCTATAGAGTAATAGTTTAAATAAAACAAATAACCTTAAATGATAATTTAAATAACACTAAAAAAGTCTATTAATAAAAAATATATCAAATGTGTTTTATATAGACTTCATAACATAATTAAGGTGTAAAACATAATAATATTTCCAAATAAGACAATGTGAGATTGTAAACCCTTACAGCTTTTGTAATTTCTGAATAAAATCCAATTGGATAAAAAAATATTATTTTTCACTTAAAATACCATGAATTAAGATGTATAAATAATATATCTTGTAAAAGGTTATGTATATACTCCTCAAAAAAATAAATAGTTTCATTAAATCAAATATAACTCAATTAAACAAAATTGAGGTGAAAACAATTTACAATATAACCAACTTGATTTGTAAGAACCCTATTCTACTGTATAATAAATTCAATTTTATAATAAATCTATATTATAACCGTTTAATAACATATAATATGATAAATTATATACTTATAAAATTATTTCAACTTTTTATTAAATAGAATTTATCAAATTCCTCCTTTTTTGGTGATAACAATTTCATTTTTCTGACATATTTTTGTTCGGTGGATAAGGTACTTGCAATATGATCATGGTTACATAATCTACAGAATCGTTATCATGGAATATGCATAATATTTAACCATTATATACACATATACAACCATTCATATAAATTGGTTATGAAAAATGAATTACATCACATCATGGAAAATATTGTACAAATATATATTATAAGGACCCGACCTTAAACATTCCATAATCTTGAATTAAATGAATAATTCACAATGAGGAACTTTTCAGGTTAAGAGTTTTAGAGAATTAAGAAATAAATATTACATATCTACTTAAAAAATACATATAGACACTACTAGTCAGTATCCATTTTGTTTTTAAAATAAAAAAACTCTTAAAAAGAAACATGTCTAGTTCCATGTTTTAGACAGCAAAACTTTTCCATGATCTCATCCGTGACCCTATTCATCTTTAAGTCATGTGGAAATAATTTAAAATACTTGTTATGAGAATAAAAACCTCAGTAAGGGTTATAAAATAATGAAAGGAAACATTAACCCATCAATAAATACAAATCAATGAAACCAAATACTTTTCAATCATATCATACCTTACGGAATCTTACGATTTATGAATAACACACAGAAATAATAAATAATAAAGATAACTTATGGAATTCATAAAATACTAACAAGGTAGCTATAACAGCTATATATGGAGTCACATTTAGAATACCCATCACAGTATATTCTCAAAATCTCTTAGGAGAAACATTAACATTTAGCTCCGTCTCGTTACCCAGTGCATAATAGATCTATCTCAGGATCACCCGCCATAGGATTCTCACGGAACCACCAATATACGTAAACAATTAAAAATAAAAATACATATTCATAACACATAAACCAAGAATAATGTAAAGATTATATTTCCACTTTGTAATCACAATAAATCAGTTCAAGATTTTGACAAAATCAAGGCTTTATCCAACAATTTTCAAAACCATTTAAAACATTTAATAATGAACTTTTTGAATCAAAGTGCCTCATTACACATTGATGGTTTTAAATTATTTATCATGTGAAAACAATAATGTTCTTATAAATAAATAAATCCTAAAAACCATTTTTTAAAACAAGGACATTACTGAGAAATATTTAGAATGATAAATCGTTAAAACATTTAAAACGATATTTTAGTTAAAGAGTTTTTAAGGAAATGAGGGACGCTTGAATAAAAATAATTGAGAAATAAAAAATTAATAAGAACTTTATAATATCATGATAATAATGGTATTCATGATATAATATGACAAATGATAGTATATACACCATATAAGAGTAAATTGGTGCATAAAAACAATGAATTTTCAATGGAATGTAAATTGAGACGAAATCCCTTATAAAAACAATATCCTTAGATTAAGGAAAATTAAATTACAAAATAATGTGTGAAAAATATAAATACAGTCAATATGATTGGATATTCAGTTTAAATCAATCATAGTACATTCACACATGTTCTTTTTAAGAAAAAAATCAATGACATGGAAGTTCAACACAATGAATGGAAATTGAGTTAAATTACTCTTATGAATTTCGTATCGATGACTTGAGAAATTATCAATGGACTGATTATGTGTATCAAAAGTATATCCACACAAAGGGGAGTGGATATTACAACATATATAAATAAATAGTGATTCCACACATAATCATAACATGATATAACATTGAATTAGATGATTAACCCAAGGAATGAATATTGGGTTAAAATTTTCCCTTACCGATTTGGTAACGTACGAAAAAAACACCACATGAAAGAAGGATCATTCAATGAATATTTAAATACCCATAAATGAATGTATATTAGACAAAAAATACAATCATGGGAAGTATGAAAAACACATAATGCAAAATAGTGGAAAATATAACATGAATCACACAGAAATAAAAAGTGAGATGAAAACCCCTTACCACATTGTAATCAATCGAGTCATATGAAAAAAGTTAATAACCACTAAATGAATCACAGAATACCATGAATATACAGAGGATCATGATAATATATAGAAAATTTCATTACACAATACACGACATGCAATGAAAATTAGTGTCGAACAATGGAAATATCACAGAATTAAAAGTGAGATAAGAAATCCCTTACCTTGTGTCTGACCTGAGCCATTCATTATTTAATCTCCTGAATAATAAACTAAAGCATATTTATACTTTCATAATATCCTTTTTAACTTTTATTATTTCTTTTATATTACTTATTACCATGTTATAAACATTATGTAATCATTCAAGTCAATGACGATTGTTTTGTCGATATTTGGTACTTGAGTTAAAAAAATGAACACCTTATAATTACAAGTTGTTCATGTGTTAATATATCCATTATATTAATAATGATATTAATGATTTATATATCATATATATATTGTATATCCATTATATATATGTATTGCTAATAGTACATAACATTTATATGTAAGAAATAAAATGCACCATTCATGGAGACGGTAAGCCATACGTACGCATAAACGCTACTTCCATTTCTATTTATTATTTTAATGAAATTAAAAACATAATGATACATATTTAGATTATAATTACACAATGTTATCTTATAAAATATTATTAACTCCATTCTTTATACGTCCAACATAAGGCATTAACGAGTCATATCACATTGAGGGTGTGGTAGTCTGCACTTCCTCTAATGAGATTATCGTATTTACCCACTATGGAAACCATAAAGGAGTTATATAAATGCAAAAATACCTAATAATATATATAAAATAAATATATATCAAATATAAATACATTTCCATCATAATGACCACCATGAGAGGTGGTAGAAGATAATTGAACAATCATCGTTTCATGAAGCGTTTGTTTGCCATCCACAGAAACAGTATGTTCTTCACCCATTAGATGGAGGTGTGTATAAGTGTAGTTATAATACTAATAATAACTAAATCTTATTATTTTTTTAATACTATTATTGTTATATAATAAACTAATAAAAAGATTTTATGGGTTGGAGAAGAAAAATAAATGAAAAGATGTTAAGAGAAACAATTATCTTTAATTTGAGTAAATCTATTTCGTTTGAATCAAAAGGGTTTGTTGAAGTGTCTTCTGCATAAGTTTATGATTATTGGAGGAGGAGAGGTATGTAGGGAGCTTAATTGGTCAGAGTTTGGGCGAGCCAAAAGGCTTGAGAGGTGTGCGGAATTGGTTAGAAGTGGTCTCCTTTTATAAGGGAGAGGAGGGGCTCTTCAGGAAAGTGTGGAAACATTATTTTATTATAAACATATATTTGGTTTAAAATGTTCAAAAACACCTTAATGTAGAATATAAGTAGACTAATATTCAAAATAAAATCATACAATAGTAATTGGATAGGTTTTGGATATTATTTTAGTCTTTATAATCTTATTTATTTAAATAATTTATTAATGAAGTAAATACTGCATCACTATTGTTTCATAAATAATTTAATTTATTAGATGACTAAAATTTATAAAAAAACTACCATGATGTATGAAATAGTTTTATCTTTCCAATTAATATTTATAGTCGAAAATATGACTTATATAACACTATATAAAAATTATATTATCAAAATATATTTGTTTATCTCATTTTTTCCTTTACTTTAAATTAATTAATCTAAGGTGTAAATATCACTCCCAGGGGGATCCATGGGGTCCCAAAATCGACCCAAGGATGCCCTTGGTTGGCCATGACTCATCACATAGGGTTATGACAAGTGTTAAGGTAATTTGAATAACTATAATATTCTTTTTACCTTTAATTACCATATTTACCTTTAACCATTGTAATTAAAAGTCAAAAGTTTCTATTCACCAAAAATTATTTTCATCTTATTGAACCACATTTTACATCTTGATAGTAACTGTGTCTCAATGATTTTTGAAATTTAACTCATAGAAGTGGTTAAATTTCATTTAAATGAAAAGGTCAGTTTGTTTAACTACTACTAAGTGGTTTCACTATTATGAAAAATTAATTTTTTTCAGAAAAATAACAAAAACTCAGCATAAGCTATATTTGATATTCTGAATTCAAAAATGATGTCTATTTTACCAATTTCGAAACATAGAATTTGGATTAATTACTTTAAAATTAATTCCCGTTGTTAAAACAAATAGTGTGTTTTTACGAAACAATAACTATCAAAAAATTGACACTTGTTTATGTCCAATTGCAAATTGAAATTAATTCCAATGACCAACATTGGATTATATGGTAAAAAAATATTAAAATTATACTTTAAAACGAATTAAAAAGATAATATATCCATATAAATAAATTAGATTAAAGGGTAGTTATGAATTAAAATATGACATGTGTCACTTTTCATTAAAAATTGCATTTTATCAGAAAAATACCAAAATTTCACACAAAGTAAATTTTGAGGTTTTGATTCTAAAGAAGAATTGTATTTCGTTAAATAGAACATATAAAAGTGACCAAAACTATATTTAAAGAGGGTTCTCCATTAAAAGGTGGTAAATCGACCTTTTAATGTAAATTATGCTTAAAATTTGATTCTTTCACATTTTAAGCCTCTAACTTTTATTGGATAAATGTAAATACATTTAACAAACATGTATACACATATTGTAGTTAGATTTGTTCATTCCTTCCAATACAATGGATAGGAGTTAACTACCATTTAAAATAATAATATTATAGTATTAGTGTGCAATGTAAGATTTTCACAAAACCTACTGTAGTGTATTAGGTACACTATCCAACAAAGCAACCCCATTAAAGTAAAATTAATATTTCATTCACAAATATTAATAAATATGAAAATTTTCATGTTCTATATTTACCAGGGATATTACATCCTTCCCCCATTTTGGGAATTGCGTCCTCTCAATTTTAAAACTGGGCTTAGAAACTTCATTAAAAGTCCCACATCAGAAAATATTCAGTAAAAATATCACTTTAAAATAAAGAAAGAGAAGTAAAAAAGGTCACCTGAGACAACAAATACTAGGATTCCATGAAAACATGGATATGGAGGATAAAACAAACCATCAGGAATTGATGGAGAGTGATAGAAAACATGATTAGGAGGAAGTTAACCACCAAAAATTCACAAACTTATGATGGGTTAAAGAGTCATTATTTCCCGAGTGGGAAAAGTTAACAGGCAACTTTTTTGTTTTATGTTACTTTTGATTTAGTAATTTATTTATGAGCCTAACTAAAAACATAAGGAAACATATTTACTTGTCATTTGGACTTTCATCCTTTACTAGATATCTAAAAAAACTCATATTTTATCTAATTGAAGAGTATTCAGGATGACTTGTTCACATTAAAAGCACTATAATCAACTTCTAGAGAACCACATAATCCAAAAAAAAGATGAACTACATATTTCCCATGTATTTAGAACTTAACCAAAACGAAAAAAGTTAGTACAAGTTCAGATAATCCCCCAAAAGGACAATCCTTTATAAAAAGAAAAACTACACTTAATCTCCAAATTTTTTTAAACATTACCCAAAGTTCAACAAATACCATTCCATAAACAATTGTCCATAAAATTATTCAAATTAATCCAAACTAAGATTGAAACCCATAATTCATAAGGATTTTATCACATAATCTTCTATGATAAATATTAATATTTATATCCAAATAATATATATTAATCTTATTGTCTCATACTATAGTGTAATTAACCTAGTCACATATTTTCCATGATAGGTTAATAATTTCTATAGATAACCCAAAAATAAACTTTTTATTGATTCATAAAATCATCAAACTACAAAATAATTTGTCATACTATCTAGGGACTTCACTTAGCCTAGTGTTAAGCAATAAATCCCAATCGCACCTTGGTTATGAGTTCGATTCCCACAACTTTTTCCGACATAACGGGTTGTCATGCGTTCTGCGTGTTTTTCCTTTTCAAAAACTATATAATTTTATAACATTCCCAAAAAGAGATAAATTAATCAAAAATAACCATATCAAATTTTAACCCCAAAGGTTATCTAATAACTATTATTTTTCACCCCAAAATGTATTAACCAGTAATTGCCTCAAATTCAAGGATCATATAAACCAAAATGGTTCTTTATTACTATAAACACAAAATAAAATATAATTATTCATCAAATAAAATTTTTATATATCAAACTTCAGGGTTACACATACTATAAAATGTCATCTAATGTAATCCCATCATCAAAGAGCCTTAATACTTTTAAGAATTTTACCATCCTAAAATCTACCATAACACTTGAATCCATTTTATGTTGACCTCATACTCATTCAACGTTCTTCATGATCCATTAACCGTTATTTACCAACTTATTCCAAAATACTTATTTCTTATATACAAAAATCATGAATCATATCTTTAGATTCAATAATACCAAAACATATATTAAGAATTAATCCATACCTTTCATTGGTCATTGTCAGTTTCTTCATCCTCAATCGGAATGGCATTAGGTTTTGGTAAACATATATTTGTATGATCCAAGTGATCTCATTTCCGAAATTTCTTCATAGGACATCTGTTTGTATAATGACCATGCACACGACATTTAAAAAATTCAATGGATCTCTCAGAAATAACTTCTTTCTCTTTCCTAATGTCAACTAGATGCCTTATTTTTCCATGGCAGGTTCTTGCTTCATGACCTTCATTTCAACATCTATAGAATCTTATTTTCCCTTTGAAACATTTTATTTTGTGTTTCTTTCCACATCCTTTACACATATGTTTTTGAATATACTTACCTTTATGATTTGTACCTGAACTTCTATGGGGATTTGTTTCTTGCAAATACAATTCCTTATAAAAATCACCAGGGTTCATGTGGTCAATCATAACTACAGATAGTTGGTTGAGAATAACCACAAGAGTTATCATTGTAGCTCCCATTTCACTCAATTTCTCATTCACAAAACCATAAAAGTTTTCTTCACATTCACAGTTACTTTGGTGCCTACTAGATCCAACCATTTACTAAAACCAAAATGGTTAGTGTGAGTATATCAGTAAAATCAACATAAAATATATTATGAGGAGGGTAAAAACTAAGATATACTTATTAAAGTTATCTTAAACTCATTTACTATATCAAAAAAACTTCGAATCTTTCTAAAATCCAAACCATTATGGTTATGTCACTTATGCTTAACGAATACTCTAACCTATAAATTTATCTAAACAGTCCTTTGATACCAACTATAAGGACCCAGCCTTAAACATTACATAATCTTGAATTCAATGAATAATTTACATTGAAGAAATTTTCAAGTTTTGGTTTTAGGGAATTAGGAAATAACTATTACATATCAACTTGAAAATTACATGTAGACACTACTACTCAGTATCCATTTTTAAGAAAATAAAAAATATATCTTAAAAAGAAACATGTCAAGTTCTATGTTTTAGACAATAAGACTTTTCCTTAATCCCATCCTTGACCATATTAATCATTAAGTCCTGTGGAAAACATTTCAAATACATGGGATGAGCATAAAAAGTACAGTAAGGGTTATAAAATAAGGAAATAAAACATTAACCCATTAATAAATACAACTCAATTAAACCAAATACTTTTCAACCATAACATACCTTAGAAAATCATATGATTTATGAATAACACACAGAAATCATAAATCATAAAGTTAAAATATGGAATTCATAACATACTAATATTGTAGTTATCACAGCTACATATGGAGTCATATTTGAAATACACATCACAATAGATTCCCTAAATCTCTTAGGAGAAACATTAACATTTACCTCTTCCTCATTACCCAATACATTGGAGAGCTATCTCAGGCTCACCCGCCCTAAGTTTATCACGGAACCACACATATACATAAACAATTCCCAATAACCATAACATATTCATAACACATAAACCAAGCATAAAGGAAAGATTACATTTCCACTTTGAAATCGCAATTTATCATTTCAATATATTAACATAATCAAGGCTTTATCAAACCATTTTCAATTCCATTTAAAACATTTAATATTGAAATTTTTTAATCAAAGGGTCCCATACCACGTTGAAGATTTTAAATGAATTATCATTTAAAATCATTAATGTCAATATAAATAAATAAATCCTAAAAACCATTTTTTAAAACATGGACATTAATGATAAATATTTTGAAGAATAAATCTATAAAACATTTAAAACGATATTTTAGTTAAAGTGTTTTTAACAAAATGATAGATTCTTGAATACAAATAATTGAGAAATAAAAATTTAATTAGAACATTATAATATCTTTAGAATAAAGGTATTCATGATATAATATGCCAGAGGATAGTATATACACCATATAAGTGTAAATTGGTGCATAACAACAATGAACTCTCAATGGAATGTAAATTGAGATCAAATCCCTTATAAAAATAGTATCCTTAGATTAATGATAAATAAATTTCATGATAATGTGTGACAAATATTAATACACTCAGTATGATTGGATATTCAGTGTAAATCAATCAGAGTACATTCACACATGTTCTTTTTAAGACAAAACCAATCACTTGGATGATTAACTCAATGAATGGAAATTGAGTTAAAATTACTCTTATCAAGTTCATATCTATGAATTGAAAATTTATAAATGGATTGATTATGTGTATCAAAATTTTATCAACACAAAGGGGAGTGGAAATTAAAACATAAATAAATAAATAGTGATTCCACACATAATCATAACATGACATAATAATGAATTCGATGATTAACCCAATGAATGAAAATTGAGTTAAAAAGTTCCCTTACCGATCTCGTAACTTATGAAACATACACCAAATGAAAGAAAGATAATTAAATGAATATGTAAATACCAATAAATGAAAGTATATTACACAAATAATACAATAATTGGAAGTATGTACACCACACAATGGAAAATAGTGTCAAATATAACATGAATCTCATGGAAATAAAAAGTGAGATGAAAACCCCTTACCACATTGTAATCAATCGAGTCATATGATAATAAGTTAATAACCACTATATGAAGAACATAATACCATTAATATACAGAGGATCAGGGTAATATATATCTAATGGTATTACACAATACACAACATGCTAAAAAATTAGTGGCGAACAATGGAAATCTCACAGAATTAAAAGTGAGATAAGAAATCACTTACCTTGTGTCTGACCTAACCTGTTCGTTCATTAATCTCATTAATAATAAACTAAAGTTAATTTATATTTTATTAAGAACCTATTTTATATTTATTATTCCTTTTATATTACTTATTCCATGTTATAAACTTTATGTAATCATTTAAGTTAATAATGGTTGTTTTGTCGATATTTGGTACTTGAGTTAAAAAAATGTACACCTTATAATTACAATTTGTTCATGTGGTAAGATATCCATTATATTCATAATTATATTAATGATTTAGATAACATATATATCATATATGTTCATTATATACATGTATTTATAGTAGTACGTAACATTTAGACGTAAGAAATGAAATGCACCATTCATGGAGATGGTAAGTCGTACGTACGCATGAACGCTAATTCCATTTCTATTTATAATTTTAATGGAATTAAAAACATAATGAAACACAGTTATATTATAATTCCAGTATAATATGATTTAAAAAATTATTAACTCCATCTTTTATACATCCCACATAAGGCATTAACGAGTCATAACCCTTTGAGGGGGCAGTAGTCTGCACTTCCTCTAATGAGATTATCGTATTTACCCACTATGGAAACCATAAAGAGTTCTATAAATTAATAAATACAAAAGAATAAATATATATATATATATATATATCATATATAAATACAGTTCCATCATAATGGCCACCATGAGAGGCGATAGTGGATAATTGAACAATCATCATTTCGTGAGTTGTTTGTTTTCCATCCATAGAAACAGTATGTTCTTCACCCATTATATGGAGGTATGTGTAAGTGTAGTTCAAAGAAATCTCATAAAAACATCCTTGTATATTTAGAATACTGTTGTTGTTATAAAATAAAGGAATAAAAATAGTTTAGGGGTTTGGAGAAGTAAAATATAAGAAAAGAAGTTAAGAGAAACTATTACCTTTAATTTGGGAAACTCCCTTTGGTTTGATCCAAAAGGATTTGTTGAAGTGACTTATTACTAAGGTAAGGATTCTTGGAGGGGGATAGGGATGTAGGAATCTTAATTGGGCAGATTTTGGATGAGCCAAAAGGCTTGAGAGTTGTGAGAAATTGTTTATAAGTGGTCTCCTTTTATAAGGGAGATGAGGGGCTCTTTAGGAAAGTGTGAAAACATTATTTTATTATAACCTTATCTTCGGTTTAAAAAGGTCCAAAACACCTCAAAGTAAAAGATAATACGATTAATATTCAAAATAAAATTATCCAATATAAATTGGACAGGTTTTGGATATTATTTTAGTCGTCATAATCTTATTTATTTAAATCATTTATTAATAAGGAAAATATTGCATCACAATTGTGTCATAAATAATTAAATTTATTGTAAAGACCCGTAAAATTCAAGGGAAATTTTTTTTTCTTAATTTTCTTTAGAATTTTACAAGAGCGCGGTTTCTGACGGCACCAGATTCCGAGGCCCGGAGTGCCCGGAATTAATTTCCGAAGTTTGGCTCGGGTACGTTCAGTGAACGAACGAGCGGGAATTCCTAACTTTTGATCCGGTGCTCGGAATTGAAATCCAAGGGCACCGATGAACTCGCAGCGCCGATATTCGCTTAAAGAGACCTTTTCGGGAGTTGCGTTTGTTGCGGGTTGAAAGTTACGTTTTGGGGTTTTTAGTTTGAGTTAAATAAAATTGTGTAGAACAATTTTATTTTTTTTATCTTGTTAAAACCTATCTAAGGAGGTTGGGAGTGGGACCCACACCCACTTAACCTCCCTTGGGAGGATTAAGTGTGGTGGGGCCCACACGAACCCCTAAACCTTTCAAATCCTCCCAACTCCTTTAACACCTCTTTTAATGGCTTAAGTTACCCTTATTTAATTAAGGAAGTTAAACCCCTTTTTGAATTTCAAACTTTGAAATTCTTTTGTGTTGTGTTAATAAAATAAGAGGTAGTCTTATTTTATTTGGAGTTCTTTGTTTGTCATTTGAGAGCTTTCCCTTCATCTTCAAGCTCTGACGAAGAACGAAGAACGTCTTTATCCTCAACGAAGAACCGCCAACGTCGTGTCTCTTCGGGCATAACACTTCGTCAACGGATTTGACGAACGACGACCGCGACACCCGACCTCCGCGACGCCGTCTTCCGCGGAGCTTAGCCGAACCTTTGAATCTTAAACCCGAGGTAGGGGTTGTCGTTTTCTTTTGGTTTACTTTTTTTATTCTTGATCGTGATTCTATCAAGACTAACGTGTGACTTGATTTATTTTAAGTTGCGTTTTTAATTTAACGTGAGGGGGGCCGGACCGCACGAACACGGCTGAACCCCCCTCCATCGGTCATGATTATTCATGCGGGTGGATGCAAGAGGCGTGGTGCCGTCGCACCACGCGGATGATCGTGCTTATTAATTTACGCGGCGCCGTCGCGCCACGACGAGGAAAAATCTTCAAGAACGCGACGCCGTCGCGCCGCGTTGAAAAGAATCGAAGCACGGCGAAGGGGCGCGGTGCCGACGCACCGCGCCGGATGACGAACGCCGCGGCCGGTTCCGGGCCGCGGCGGGACGAGAAGACCGCGGCCGGTTCCGGGCCGCGGCGGGACGAGGAAACCGCGGCCGGTTCCGGGCCGCGGCGGAAGGCAAGACCGGCGGCCGGGCCGCCGGCGTCGGAAGCCGAAGAAGGGGACCGGAAATTCCGGTCCCGTTTGAGAAAACCGGCCGGCCAGCTGGCCGGCCGGATGACTTAAAACCGGGGAATTTAATTCCCCGGCCAACCATGAAAACCCCCCTCTTTAAGAGGGCGGGCGTTTCTTTAAAGGGAGGGGGCCGGCTGCCCCCTCGGTTCCACCAGCAGGCCCCCCCACGTGGGGGGGGGGGGGGGCTCTTTGAAAAAAATGGGGCGCGGCCCTTGTGCCGTGCCGCCCCTCCAGCAAAACGCGGGGCTTAGCCCCGCGTGCCACCCACCTCGCGGCACCCCGCCGCCACCGCGGCCCGCCGCCGCCGCCACCGCGGCCCGCCGCCACCGCGGCCCGCCGCCGCCCCCGGGGGGGGGGGGGGGGGGGGGGGGGGGGGGGTCGGGCCGGGTCGGCCCGGACCCGGACCCCCCCGTTTCGGACCAGTTTCGGTTTTTGGCTCATAACTTGAGCCTCGGACCTCCGAATAACGAACCGTCTGCGGCAACGCGATCCTTGGATCGAGACGGTCGTTTCGGTATATCGCACTCAAGGTTTCGATTTACTTTGAGTTCGGCCGGGTTGGTTCGTTCACGAAACCAACCGGGCCTTCGGAGCGGAAACGCTCATATCTTGAGCTACGGACGTCCGATTGACGTGCCGTCAGTCGCGTAGTGTTCCTCTTAGTGAGACGGATCTTTTGGCATACTCCGCCCGAAGTTTGGACGCAGGTGGAGTATGGTCGGGTTGGTTTTGCCTTAAAAACCAACCGGGCCCCGGAGACGAAAATGCCAATAACTCTCAGACCGGGCGTCCGATCGACGCGCCGTCTGTTGCGTTGAGTTCCTGTTGACGATACGGAACTTTTTGATACATCAACTCTGGTCTTTGTGACAGTTGATGTATCAGCCTCTCGGCTCGTGGAGCGGACCCTCCGAACGAGCTAGCTGTGTGCGGGAACCCTAGTGCTGGCTGCGACTGTTCTACTGCTACGACTGCTACTGTGACTGCGACGACGACAGTACAGAGATCCTGAGTGGATTCGACGACGACAGTACAGAGATCCTGTGTGGATTCGACGACGACGACTACAGCACTCAGCGATCCTACGTGGATCAGTGCTACAGGTTCTGTGTGAGCCCGATCCTGTGTGGGTCCTTGAGCTCAGCGGTTCTGTGTGAGCCTGCGCCTACAGGTTCTGTGTGAGCCCGATCCTGTGTGGGTCTTCTGCGGGGGTTAGTTACCTAACGATCCTTCGTGGGTCCGACGACTTAGATGGATCAGTGATCATCTTTATCGTCCTTGAAGAAGTTTACCTGTGTGAGCTGAATCCTGTTGTTTTCCTGTGTGGATTGTGTTGTGCAATCCTGTGTGGATTATGTTTTGCTTTCCTATGTGGAATACGTATACTTTCCTGCGTGGACTGAGTTGTACTTGGGCTCGGAGGTTGGAGCGTATTTTTAATTGATGACTTAGGTATATGTATGGGCATATACCTAAGCAGTGTCGGTTGTTACTTCGTGATTGTACTTTTCTTCGTGGTTTATCCTTTGTGGATTTGAGAGACCTTCAGGGGTCTCGGGGTCCCTACTGAGTAGCTTATACTCACCCCTGCACGGGCTTTGCCCGCACTACGTTGTGTTGGTTGCAGACGACGGACAGTGTTGACCTTAGCTGAGGCTTGCACAGCGGGACGGTACCCGGAGGTGGACCACTGGGCGGGACGTGCTCGGAGCGGACGGCGGGACCCGTGGAGCAGAGGTGCTATCTGTACCCACCCTTCAGGTGGGATTTCCAGTGGACAGCTCGGAGTAGCGGCCTTTACTTTACAATTGCTGTTTTTCCCTTTTCGAGTTGTACTTTACTTTCAGTTTGGGTTGTATACTGGCCCATTTACTTTTCCGCATTTTCAGTTGTACTCTGCTTGTTTAGTGTTTACTTTCCGCTTGCTTTCTCTGTGGTGTGTGTTTACTTATCAAAGGCAATGCCTTCCCTTTTTACCGGGATTTACGCCTTGGTTCTAGTCGCCAGCCCCTGGCCTATGGAAGGCGGGCTTGGGGTAGTCACGGCACGGACCCCGAGGGCGGGTCGTGACAAATTGGTATCAGAGGAGTTCGGTTCTACCGCGAACTCTGATCTTTTCTATGTGAAGCAATAATGTTTAGCGTATTGAGTGTGGTTATCAGTCCAGGGAGTCCAGTGTTGGTGCGGCGGCCGACGTATCCGTACACCAGGACCCTGACTTCTGATTTCCGACTTAATGCACGAAAACATTGATTGCGTGTGTGTTTCAAAGTTTTCTTTGTGATTACTTATATCAGCTCACCAGGTATAATGTTCTAACCGTGGCGCACCTGTTTCCTTTTCAGGATGGCCCCACGACGGCAGCCAGCTAGGGTTCCGAGAGTCGAGCGAGACGACAGCCCACCGAGCGACGAGGCCTCGGTGCAGGGCCCTTTTCCAGTAGTGGCACCGGCGGTAGCTTTACCCGCCGAGCCCCCGATGCTTCCAGCAGCAGCTGCTGACGATGCACGTCGCCTCAGCGCACTGCATGAGTTTCAGTGACAGCGACCGCCCAGGTTTCGCGGGGAGACGGATCCCCAGGCAGCAGAGGACTGGCTGGAGGCAGTGGTTCGAGTGTTTAGGCTAGTGAGGACACCAGCAGACCTCATGGTGATCCTCGCTGCGAGCCTACTACACGCAGCAGCTGGACGATGGTGGAGCTTGATGCTCCAGGTGCACGATGAGGCATCTCTTCTCTGGACGGACTTCGAGAGCCTCTTCCGCTCTGAGTTCGTCCCGGCCACCCTCCGAGCGGTGCGCATCCAGGAGCTTCTACAGCTGCGGCAGGGCAGCATGACGGTCGCCCAGTACTCGGCGAGATTTACCGATCTCTCGCGCTACTCGACCGACATGGTACGGGACCCATTCTTCCGGGCCCGGACCTTCGAGCAGGGTTTGAGACACGAGATCAGGGCATCGCTGATCTCCCTCAGCATACCGACTCAGACAGGAGTACTGGAGCGGGCCCTTCTGATCGAGAGCTTCCTTGCTGAGTCTACACCAGCTCAGCGACCCACCGCAGGGCGGCACGTGGCAGAGTCATCTGCAGCAGGCAGTCGACGGATGACTCAGGGGTCCAGACAGACCAGACCTTCAGGCAGACGACCTCAGGGCACTGGCTCAGCAGTGCGGGGCACACAGCGCGGAGCCAGTCTTACGAGAGGCAGACAGTGCTACTCGTGCGGCGGGCAGGGCCACATGGCTCGCGACTGCCCGACCCGCCGTGCCGAGGAGCAGCAGTCAGTTGATGGACCACCGAGGCAGAGGCAGAGGGTCGACCGTGGCGGTCCGCAGGGAGGAGGCGGACGGGGCAGAGGAGCTGGACGAGCAGCTGGTGGTGGCCGACGCTTTGAGGCTCTACCACCACCACCACCAGGAGGTCCACCCCGACCACAGGGAGCTGGCGGGCAGCGACAGGCACAGCTCCAGGCAGCAGAGGCCTACGACCACGGCGCACCTGAGATGATTCGAGGTACTATCTGTGTCTATTCCACCCTTGCTGCAGTTCTTATAGACACAGGAGCGAGTCACTCTTTCATAGCCGCTGCCCTTGTTCGGAGCTCGGAGATTCCGACAGAGCCGTTGGCTCGATCCTTACGGCTAGAGACTCCTACGGGAGCAGACTCGACGATTACGCACTGGTGCCGGCAGTGTGAGCTTACTCTAGGAGGCGAGAGCTTCGGCTGGGATCTTCTTGTAGCAGCGTCGAGGCCTTACGACGTCATCTTGGGCATGGATTGGCTGTCTACGGTCCATGCACAGATTGACTGTTTTAGGCGCAAGGTGCGTTGTGTACGCACCGACGGGAGCAGGTTCACCTTCACCGGCGAGAAGGGAGCCTTAGCAGCACAGGATGGACTTCCGCGGAGGAGAGGACAGCCCATCACTCATCAGTTGGCTAGCCTTATCCTTGGAGCAGTTGGCGTGCGGAGTCCTGGTTTTCCTGCAGTGGTGGATCAGTTTGCGGACGTTTTTCCCGACGACGTTCCAGGGCTACCTCCTCGCAGAGAGGTAGACTTTTATATTGACTTGTACCCCGGGACAGCCCCGATATCCACTCCAGCATATCGGATGGCCCCCGCCGAGCTTCGAGAGCTACGGGTACAGTTGGAGGACTTGCAGGGCAAGGGATTCATCCGACCCACTGTTTCACCCTGGGCTTCCCCAATATTGTTCGCCAAGAAGGCGGACGGGAGCTTGCGACTTTGTGTTGACTATCGTCGCCTGAACCAGGTGACAGTGAGGAACAAGTATCCGCTACCGAGGATTGATGACCTCTTTGATCAGCTCAAGGGAGCACAGTGGTTCTCGAAGATAGACCTCAGGTCAGGCTATCATCAGCTCAGAGTCAGAGACGAGGATGTGCAGAAGACGGCCTTCAGATGTCGGTATGGCCACTATGAGTTCTTGGTTATGCCCTTCGGTGTAACCAATGCTCCAGCAGTGTTCATGGCTCTCATGAACAGGATCTTTCAGCCATACCTCGATCGGTTTGTCGTGGTCTTCATCGACGACATTCTGATTTACTCTACGACAGAGGAGGAGCACGCCTATCACTTGCGAGTTGTTCTTGACACACTCCGAGATCACCAGCTTTATGGTAAGCTCTCGAAGTGCCAGTTCTGGATACGTGAGGTCCACTTTTTGGGACACGTTATCTCTGAGGCGGGAGTTGCAGTGGATCCCGCGAAGATTGAGGCTGTGTTAGCATGGGAGCCACCCAGGAGCGTGACTGAGGTTCGGAGTTTCTTGGGACTAGCTGGATACTATCGGAGATTTGTGCCGAACTTCTCCAGAGTTGCGGCATCACTCACAGCTTTGACGAAGAAGGGGAAACCCTTCGTATGGTCAGACAGATGTCAGCAGAGCTTCCAGGAGCTGAGACAGAGATTGACTAGCGCACCTATCTTGAGATTCCCTGAGGAAGGAGTAGGGTACGTAGTCTACTGCGATGCATCAGGGACCGGACTCGGATGTGTTCTGATGCAGGAGCGGGCAGTGATCGCCTATGGATCACGACAGTTGAGACCGCATGAGCAGAACTACGCTACCCATGACCTGGAGTTAGCAGCAGTGGTCTTCGCTCTGAAGACATGGCGACATTATCTGATGGGAGAGCGCTTTACAGTCTTTTCTGATCATCAGAGTCTCAGGTATATATTCTCGCAGAAGGACCTGAACCTGAGACAGCGAAGATGGCTCGAGTTCCTCCAGGACTATGACTTTGAGATAGTCTATACTCCTGGGAAGGGGAACGTAGTAGCCGATGCCCTCAGCAGGAGTACGGGCATTCAGCTACTTGAGGAGGCGACGGAGCAGCTAGCCTCTTTGCAGATATCCTTCGTGGATAGAGATGGAGCAGCCTTTCTTCAGTCTCTCACAGTCACTCGTCCACTACTGCAGCGGGTCAGGGAGGCACAGCATGGGGACGCTGACTGTGAGACACGGCGTGCACAGATATCCTCGGGACAGGCACCTGATGGTTTCTCCCTTGTAGCAGAGCACGACATCCTTTTCAGAGGACGTACCATGGTACCAGTCGCTTTGCGAGAGGAAGTGCTGAGGGAGTTTCACACTTCTCCTTTGGCGGTACATCCTGGAGTGGCGAAGATGTACCAGGACCTCATACGACAGCATTGGTGGCCGGGCATGAAGAAGGCAGTAGCAGAGTTCGTTTCTCGATGCCTCACCTGTCAGCAGGTGAAGGCAGAGCATCAGGTACCAGCAGGCTTCGTACAGCCCTTGGAGGTTCCTGAGTGGAAGTGGGACGGCATATCTATGGACTTCGTGACTGGACTTCCACGCACTTCCAGAGGTCACGACTCCATCTGGGTGGTTGTTGACCGACTCACCAAGTCGGCACACTTCTTACCCATCAGAGAGCAGGGCTCAGTGGAGAGCTTGGAACATCTCTACGTTCAGGAGATTGTGCGGCTCCATGGCGTGCCATCATCTATCATCTCCGATCGAGATGCCCGCTTTACTTCCCGGCTTTGGAAGGGGTTACAGGAGGCGTTCGGGACGCAGCTACGTCTTAGCACAGCTTTTCACCCTCAGACAGATGGTCAGACGGAGAGGACCATTCAGACTCTCGAGGACATTCTCCGCGCATGTGTCCTCGACTTTGGTCGTAGCTGGGAGGACCACCTACCCTTGGTGGAGTTCGCGTACAACAACAGCTACCACTCCACCATCGGGATGGCACCGTACGAGGCGTTGTACGGCCGACCATGTAGATCTCCTTTGTGTTGGACAGACCCTGGGGAGTCAGCACTGGTGGGACCGGAGATGGTCCAGGCCACGACAGAGAAGGTCCAGGTCATCCAGGAGCGGATGAGGACAGCTCAGAGCCGGCAGAAGTCATACGCTGACAGGAGGCGGAGGCCACTGGAGTTCGAGGATGGCGACCACGTCTTTTTGCGGGTCTCACCTCGACGTGGTATTCGGAGATTTGGCCGAGGCGGCAAGTTATCTCCGCGCTTCATCGGACCCTTCCAGATTCTCAGCAGGATTGGCGAGGTGGCTTATCGCCTGGCTCTACCACCTCAGTTGCACCGGGTGCACGACGTCTTCCACGTATCCCAGCTGAGGAGAAACGTGCACGACCCGACGCACATCATTGACCATGGGGAGCTTGACGTTGATGATGGGGCGACTTTTACGGAGGTCCCGGTGGAGATAGAGGATCGACAGGAGCGGGTCCTGCGTGGGCGATCGATTCCTCTTGTGCGCATCAGATGGCAGCACGGGAATCTCCAGGAGAGCACATGGGAGCGGGAGGCTCAGATGCGTGCTCAGTACCCTCTTTTGTTTCCCTAGTTTTTGTTGTATCTTTACGGGGACGTAAAGCCCTGAGGTGGGAGTAATGTAAAGACCCGTAAAATTCAAGGGAAATTTTTTTTTCTTAATTTTCTTTAGAATTTTACAAGAGAGCGGTTTCTGACGGCACCTGATTCCGAGGCCCGGAGTGCCAGGAATTAATTTTCGAAGTTTGGCTCGGGTACGTTCAGTGAACGAACGAGCGGGAATTCCTAACTTTTGATCCGGTGCTCGGAATTGAAATCCGAGGGCACCGATGAACTCGCAGCGCCGATATTCGCTTAAAGAGACCTTTTCGGGAGTTCCGTTTGTTGCGGGTTGAAAGTTACGTTTTGGGGTTTTTAGTTTGAGTTAAATAAAATTGTGTAGAACAATTTTATTTTTTTTTATCTTGTTAAAACCTATCTAAGGAGGTTGGGAGTGGGACCCACACCCACTTAACCTCCCTTGGGAGGATTAAGTGTGGTGGGGCCCACACGAACCCCTAAACCTTTCAAATCCTCCCAACTCCTTTAACACCTCTTTTAATGGCTTAAGTTACCCTTATTTAATTAAGGGAGTTAAACCCCTTTTTGAATTTCAAACTTTGAAATTCTTTTGTGTTGTGTTAATAAAATAAGAGGTAGTCTTATTTTATTTGGAGTTCTTTGTTTGTCATTTGAGAGCTTTCCCTTCATCTTCAAGCTCTGACGAAGAACGAAGAACGTCTTTATCCTCAACGAAGAACCGCCAACGTCGTGTCTCTTCGGGCATAACACTTCGTCAACGGATTTGACGAACGACGACCGCGACACCCGACCTCCGCGACGCCGTCTTCCGCGGAGCATAGCCGAACCTTTGAATCTTAAACCCGAGGTAGGGGTTGTCGTTTTCTTTTGGTTTACTTTTTTTATTCTTGATCGTGATTCTATCAAGACTAACGTGTGACTTGATTTATTTTAAGTTGCGTTTTTAATTTAACGTGAGGGGGGCCGGACCGCACGAACACGGCCGAACCCCCCTCCATCGTTCATGATTATTCATGCGGGTGGAAGCAAGAGGCGTGGTGCCGTCGCACCACGCGGATGATCGTGCTTATTAATTTACGCAGCGCCGTCGCGCCACGACGAGGAAAAATCTTCAAGAACGCGACGCCGTCGCGCCGCGTTGAAAAGAATCGAAGCACGGCGAAGGGGCGCGGTGCCGACGCACCGCGCCGGATGACGAACGCCGCGGCCGGTTCCGGGCCGCGGCGGGACGAGAAGACCGCGGCCGGTTCCGGGCCGCGGCGGGACGAGGAAACCGCGGCCGGTTCCGGGCCGCGGCGGAAGGCAAGACCGGCGGCCGGGCCGCCGGCGTCGGAAGCCGAAGAAGGGGACCGGAAATTCAGGTCCCGTTTGAGAAAACCGGCCGGCCAGCTGGCCGGCCGGATGACTTAAAACCGGGGAATTTAATTCCCCGGCCAACCATGAAAACCCCCCTCTTTAAGAGGGGGGGCGTTTCTTTAAAGGGAGGGGGCCGGCTGCCCCCTCGGTTCCACCAGCAGGCCCCCCCACGTGGGGGGGGGGGGGGCTCTTTGAAAAAAATGGGGCGTGGCCCTTGTGCCGCGCCGCCCCTCCAGCAAAACGCGGGGCTTATCCCCGCGTGCCACCCACCTCGCGGCACCCCGCCGCCACCGCGGCCCGCCGCCGCCGCCACCGCGGCCCGCCGCCGCCGCCACCGCGGCCCGCCGCCGCCGCCCCCGCGGCCCGCCGCCGCCGCCACCGCGGCCCGCCGCCGCCGCCACCACGGCCCGCCGCCGCCGCGCCGCCCCCGGGGGGGGGGGGGGGGGGGGGGGGGGGGGGGGGGTCGGGCCGGGTCGGCCCGGACCCGGACCCCCCCGTTTCGGACCAGTTTCGGTTTTTGGCTCATAACTTGAGTCTCGGACCTCCGAATAACGAACCGTCTGCGGCAACGCGATCCTTGGATCGAGACGGTCGTTTCGGTATATCGCACTCAAGGTTTCGGTTTACTTTGAGTTCGGCCGGGTTGGTTCGTTCACGAAACCAACCGGGCCTTCGGAGCGGAAACGCTCATATCTTGAGCTACGGACGTCTGATTGACGTGCCGTCAGTCGCGTAGTGTTCCTCTTAGTGAGACGGATCTTTTGGCATACTCCGCCCGAGGTTTGGACGCAGGTGGAGTACGGTCGGGTTGGTTTTGCCTTAAAAACCAACCGGGCCCCGGAGACGAAAATGCCAATAACTCTCAGACCGGGCGTCCGATCGACGCGCCGTCTGTTGCGTTGAGTTCCTGTTGACGATACGGAACTTTTTGATACATCTACTCTGGTCTTTGTGACAGTTGATGTATCAGCCTCTCGGCTCGTGGAGCGGACCCTCCGAACGAGCTAGCTGTGTGCGGGAACCCTAGTGCTGGCTGCGACTGTTCTACTGCTACGACTGCTACTGTGACTGCGACGACGACAGTACAGAGATCCTGAGTGGATTCGACGACGACAGTACAGAGATCCTGTGTGGATTCGACGACGACGACTACAGCACTCAGCGATCCTATGTGGATCAGTGCTACAGGTTCTGTGTGAGCCCGATCCTGTGTGGGTCCTTGCGCTCAGCGGTTCTGTGTGAGCCAGCGCCTACAGGTTCTGTGTGAGCCCGATCCTGTGTGGGTCTTCTGCGGGGGTTAGTTACCTAACGATCCTTCGTGGGTCCGACGACTTAGATGGATCAGTGATCATCTTTATCGTCCTTGAAGAAGTTTACCTGTGTGAGCTGAATCCTGTTGTTTTCCTGTGTGGATTGTGTTGTGCAATCCTGTGTGGATTATGTTTTGCTTTCCTATGTGGAATACGTATACTTTCCTGCGTGGACTGAGTTGTACTTGGGCTCGGAGGTTGGAGCGTATTTTTAATTGATGACTTAGGTATATGTATGGGCATATACCTAAGCAGTGTCGGTTGTTACTTCGTGATTGTACTTTTCTTCGTGGTTTATCCTTTGTGGATTTGAGAGACCTTCAGGGGTCTCGGGGTCCCTACTGAGTAGCTTATACTCACCCCTGCACGGGCTTTGCCCGCACTACATTGTGTTGGTTGCAGACGACGGACAGCGTTGACCTTAGCTGAGGCTTGCACAGCGGGACGGTACCCGGAGGTGGACCACTGGGCGGGACGTGCTCGGAGCGGACGGCGGGACCCGTGGGGCAGAGGTGCTATCTGTACCCACCCTTCAGGTGGGATTTCCAGTGGACAGCTCGGAGTAGCGGCCTTTACTTTACAGTTGCTGTTTTTCCCTTTTCGAGTTGTACTTTACTTTCAGTTTGGGTTGTATACTGGCCCATTTACTTTTCCGCACTTTCAGTTGTACTCTGCTTGTTTAGTGTTTACTTTCCGCTTGCTTTCTCTGTGGTGTGTGTTTACTTATCAAAGGCAATGCCTTCCCTTTTTACCGGGATTTACGCCTTGGTGCTAGTCGCCAGCCCCTGGCCTATGGAAGGCGGGCTTGGGGTAGTCACGGCACGGACCCCGAGGGCGGGTCGTGACATTTATTCGATGTATAAAAATTATAAAAAAAAATTATGATATAGGAAATATTTTTATCTTTCCAATTAATATTTATAGTCGTACATATAACATATATAACTCCATATGAAATTCAATTTACCAAAAGATATTTGTTTATGTCATTTTTGTCTTTACTTTAAATTAATTAATCTAATGTGTCAATATCACTTCCAAGTGGTTCCATGGGGTCCCAAAATTGACCCAAACATGCCCTTGGTCGTCCATGAATCATACAATAATGTTAGGACAAGTGTTAAGTTAATTTGAAATAATTATAATATTCTTTTTACCTTGAATTACCCAATTTACCTTTAACCATGGTAAATAAAAGTCAAAACTATACACCAAAAAAATTCATCTTATTGAAACACATTTTACTTCTTGATATTAACTGTGTCTGTTGGATTTTTGAAATTCAACTCACATAAGCGATAAAATTTAATTTAAATGAAAAAGTTAGTTTTTTTAACTACTACTATGTGGTTTCACTGTTCATAAAAAAAAGGCGTTTTTCAAAAAAATATCAAAAATCCTAGCCTAAGCTATATTTGATATTCAGAATTTAGAAATGATGTCTATTTTACCAAATTCAAAACATATATGTTACATTAATTAATTAAAAATTAATTGTCATTGTTAAAACAAATATCGTTTTTTACGAAACAATAACTATCAAGAGATTGACACTTGTTTATGTCCAATTTCAAAGTCAAATTAATTCGAATGACCAACAATGGATTAAATTCTAAAAATATATTCTAATTATACTTTAAAAAAATTAATAAGATATTATATCCATATAATTAAATTAGGCTAAAAGGAAGTTTTGAATTAAAATAAATCATGTTTCACATTTCATTAAAAATTGTATTTTATCAGAAAAATACAAAAATTTCATCCAATGTCAATTTTGAAGTTCCTATGAAAAATAATAATTTTATTTGGTCAAATAGAACATATAAAAGTGACAAAAACTATCTTTAAAGAGGATTGTCCATTAAAAGGTGGTAAATCAACCTTTTAATGTCTATTAGGCTTAAAATTAGACTCATTCACATTTTTAGCCTCTAACTTTTATTGGATAAATGTAAATACATTTAACAAACATGTATAATCATATTGTAGTTAGTTGTGTTCATTTCCTCCAATACACCCGGTAGGATTTAACTACCATTTAAAATAAAAATATTATATTATTAGTGTGCAACATAAGATTTCAAAGAAACTCGTTGTTTTATATCGGGTAAAGTATCGAACATAGCAACCCCTTTAAAGTAAAATTAATATTTAATTCACAAATATTAATAAATATGAAAATTTGCATGTTCTCTATTTACCTGGGATGTTAAATATATTCATGAGTGATGTTTCACCTTTTCACTATAAATTTGAAATGAAAAACAAATCACATCGGTTTTTAGTGATCGTTGTCTAAACATATATTTGAGTGATGTTATCATTTTACAATGGATGAAAGGGTAAGAAGGTAGATATAATATTTGAATTTTTGTTGTATAAATATTTCAAATATATCATATATTTACATTTAATACATCACAATAACCAACCAATAATAATGGTTTTTGAATATGAATCATATAGTTATATAGAATAATTAGTCCACACATGTGTGCACACAATACATTCATTTACAATTTGGTGAGGAGGTCGGCAATGGGTTCGCATTCATTATATTAACATATAAGTATAATTATTATACTATATTAACAATTTTCTAATTTTTATTATAGTTTTATTATATTTTTAAGATGAAATAACATTGAATGAAGTCCGTTATTTTTTGCACCACTTCTTTGAGAAACCTCATTCGGATTACACATTATGCCTAGAACGATTTATATTATTGGAATACCAAAATAGAGGGTATTATGGAAAATAATATACTATTTTTTTTTGTGGTTTTGAATGATTTATAATTCTAAAATTTTGATAATAAGGGATGTGAATATGTTCCCTTTTATACATGAGGGGAGGGACTCACATGAAAATACATAAATGATTTCAATGATACAATAAATATTTCATGAGATAGGGGAAATATTAAATCTATTAAAATATAAGGCCATATAAGGTCTAAATATATTCAATAAATAATAATTATACATGTTTTTGTGACATTAATACCATCGTATCTTAGGTTAACTGACTGATAAACTCATCTGAACATTAACTCTGGTAACAATGTTTTCCTATTTTTACTATTCATTATTAAAAAAAATTGTGATTCCCTTATTAAATTATATTACTTATTAGGAATAAAAATATTGAATCTATTTTAACATTTTTAATTACTTTTTTTAAAAAAATAATTTTAAATAAGTACAAAAAATGCAAAGAAAACCAATTTTAGTAAAATGCATTTTTAAGTATTAAATGGGATTTAATTCCATTACATGACTTCTAAGAATCATAAAATGAATGTTAAAATATTTTATTAATTAATTATTCTTTAAATTTCATTAAAACTAGTAGTAAAAATATATTAATTCAATCCACTAAGACAAAAACCCATTTCTGAAAAAAAAAGTTGTTTTTTAAATGTGATTTTAAGCCCAAAAATGAACTTAGATCAAAATAAAAAATAATGGTGATTCACATGGAATTTATTATATTAGTTTTTATTAAAAGAGGATTATTTTTATTTAGTATAAATTTATAAACGAATTGTGAAATTTAAATTTATTTATTTAATGAAAATAAGTTTCAATTTTTCAAAAAATTGGTACTTTCCACTATTTACTCCAAAATAAAAAATTTTAGGAAAATAAAAAAAAACATCCTAAGTTAATATTTAAATTATTATTTCAAAAAATTATATTCAATACCCAAAATAAAATTTATAAAATTGGTAGAATTTATTTATAATGTTCCTTCATAAAATGAAATAAAATCATTTTTAATGAAAACATATTTGGAATGCATAAAATGACCTTACATTAAATTGTGTAATTATTTATTATGAATTAATAAAAAATATATTATTTATTATTTATATACATATTTTTCATTACATGGTTATTACAATTCATATATGAATATTTAATTTCTGTGTTCCGATGGCCATATTAAAATAATAATACTTTTAAAGTATATCATCATTCACGTAAAGAACGATGTTCTATGTCATGTAACTGGGAATAATATATTTTGAAAATAAACTTTTGGTGTGTAACATTCTCCCCCTTAAATAAATTTCTTCCTAACATGTGTTTCTCAATAATCAACCGTTTAGTTTTTTAAAATACCTTTCTGGAAAACCCATGTCAAACCAAGGGTTAATAAAATTTACCATGAAACTAGTAAGTGGGAAAAATAAAAGTTAACTGGAATAACATAATGATTTGATTCCTAGATTTGGAGAACATTATAGGGATGTGAATATATGGACATCGAGGAGAAAGATAATTTATAATGAGTAATGGATAGTTTTTTAGAACATAGACATAAGAAATTTAATAACAAAAAACCATATATATCTAAGAGCGATCAGAATGATTAACATTTCTCCCAAAATTACCATGAAAAGAAAATGTTTACATTTTCAAGGTCCTTTTTCAATATATGGGTCTTTTTGTGAATTTGGGTGATCACATGTCTATAAGTTCATGTTTAATTTATAAAATAACAAGTATTTAAAAATTATTAAATAAGTATTTTGACAACAATCTCTTCTAAAAATTGAGAGAAATTTATTGGATACAACATTGTGCTATGTTAGTTATCTTATGGGGACCCCTTTATTTGAAAATCCATCAGTGATGAAATTAGCTTCTCATTAGGTATTTGTGATGATTTTTCTCGTGGTCAATTAAATATTCATAAATTTAATCCATTTTGTTTTTAACTTATATGAGATATAAATAGTACCATTTATTATGGATTATATAATGGAAGTGGAGTCACATTAACATTGTAATTTTCCCCAACCATGTTATTGTACCATGAAAACCCTATAAATAATCCCTTGAAGTTTTGTATTAAGTGATGTGTTATCTCCACACAAACCTTATAGGCATCCCATGACATAACTATTGTGATTAATGATGTTATCTTTGAATCAATAAGTTTCAATATAGCTTCCTAAATACCAATCAATAATTCATTTCATACATCTAAGGAATAGAGGAATCCATATTACCTCAAGTGTTCTAGAATGTTCTGAAACATTTTCTATGATGCTAAGTAACTTGAAAATAATAAAATCATGGTAGGAGATAAGGTAGTTGTTATTTCAATGTGAATGTTCATTTCTCACTTTACCTATAATCTGAATCATTGATGATGGAATATTGAAGGTAGAATTACTAGGTGTCAACATGTTGTGACAAGAACAAATGACATGAATAGCATAAACTATATCCATAAGTATCAAGTAGAGTTTCTACTGTGTGAAAGGTATCTTGAAATAAGCCTTGAATTTATCTTGTATGGTTGGTTTCTCGAGAATATTCATTTTAAACATTTCATAAACAATACTCCATAATGAAGTGATAGAAATACAACTCAGAAATTGAAGATTAATATCTTCCATGTTCTTATAGAAACGAACATACATAGGGGATAAATAAATTCCAACATATTTTACATAGGATTCAACTATTATCTCGGAGTTCACAATCCTCTATGAGTGGTTGAAAATAGATGTAGGAATTCTGCTTCTGTACATATTTCTTCTTATTCATATGTAATGGAGAATGATATTGGAGTTTGAAATTGGGTATCCCATTGGGAGCCAGTTCACAAATGAGGATAGAATCTACCAATATTATATTATAAATAGATATGACTTATTTTATTTCATCTGGTTACATGTCCCAGGGATTCTCAATTTTCTCCTTAATTGAATAAGCTGTATACAAGATGAAAGTGTGTGATTTAGGGGAACAAGGGGGGTGTACCAATCTAATTATTTGGATATAAATTGGGGGATGAATTCATTCAGACCAAACGGGTTGATTGTTAGAAAATATTATACAAATGGTTTCATAAGGGTATTCCAAATAGAAGAACCCACTTAACTAAGATATCAGGATTAAATCCTGCTCAAAAATCTAGATCTTAATAAACCAAGTGCCTCTGCCTTCACACAAATAAACTTCTACATAAAATTCACATTCAGATATTGAATGAATTTGAAATTGTTTTTAATTCCATTTACTCTATGATCAATTAGTTTATACTACTAAATATAAGTGAAAATATTAATCATTATTTAAATAATGATCCCACACTAATTTTTTAAATATTTATTGATATATATAATAGGGAAATTTTTCCATTTTTATAAAATGAAAAATTAAATTACTTTGTGGAAAATAATTGTTATCAAAAGAAATATCCTACCATCCATCAATAAATCATTGCCTTTCCATGATGAAAACTGATTCATGATCTAACTCCAAATATTGTTGAAACATCAATCATGTGGTTTTCTATAAAACATGGGTTTACCAAGATAAATAAAATTAAAAAACACTATCTATGATTTTAAGATCATTGAACATTCAAACTTTTCTAACAGATTGATTATTTTTGTTAATGTATAATAATTATTTGTTCATGTTGTTCACTAAACATGACACTTTATCCAAATGAACAACATGATCCTTGATTGTTCTTATGCTTCTCTTATATCCATGATTGAATATGACTATATAGATATCATAAAAAATGAGTGGGTGAAACAAACCCACTAACAGAACAGAAGGGATTGTGCAAGTTATTATTTTCTAGGTCGAGTTGAATAATTCTTATATTTTCTTTAGTAATAAATAAAACAATTGATGTAAAAGGGTCACCTAGATATACACCTCTAGATAACATAACATAACCCTCAGGGGATCATTTGTTATGAACTAATATATGGGCTACACTAAAGAGGTTTTTTATCCATTTGATGAATGATTCATTAAACTAAATTTGGAAGGGACCATAAAAATGAGACCCTAGTCCATCACATCAAATTACATTTTTACATCATGTTTCAAGTCAACGATATGTCCTATAATGGTTTCCTTGATGATAAGAAGAATTAATAATACAATAATGTATGGTTCCTCTTTTAGTGAATCCAAATAGATTTTAGGAGACAATCTTGATGGATGTGGAGGCATATTTGTTAAAAATAATTTTCCCAATTTTTTTATATCATAGTGATAAAAGATATAGGCCTAAAAGGATGTATATTATTTTCATTTTCATGTTATGTATAAGATGAATGAATCGATAATTTATTCCCTAATTTAGTTGACCACAATTAATTAGAATATTTAAAAGTATATAATAAAATTTTTGAATAACCACACAAAATCATTGAAATTAGTAGTTGGTGGAACCATCTGGAACAATGGAGCCTCCCTGTTGAGAGAAAAGTCACCATCTTTGATGTCAAAATCATGAGGAATAATAGTTAGCCTCACTGTTTCCTCATGTTTTAAAATAACTAGAATAATATTCTCCAAATATTAGATCTAGTGGAAATTAAATTAAACATATTTATTTAAAAGGAAACAACTTGATTATCTATCTCTTTCCAATTTTATACTAATTTTTCATCATCATTAAGAATTTTCAATATCCTACTAATGTTTATAGGAAACTGAAGAGGGTTTAAAATCATTGAATTCATATCACAATCTCTATTCCATTTGTAATTAAAATTGTTTCTCTACATTCAATACTTATGCATTAAAATTATATTGAGATCATGCTAAATCACATTTTATTTCTCAGTACCTAAGGTAAAATAACTACAAGTGTTATTATGTTTAATGTTATGCAGATATTATTCAATATCATAAAATTTATATCAATATCACTGATGAAATTTCTACTCCATTCCATATAAATCCTCTTGAGTGTTTTATTATTTATAATATAAGAAAATTAAAAATCATTATAGTTGATAGAGATCCATATATCAAGAACCAACTTATTACTTTCACGATGACATGTCCAATAATTACTGAATCTAAATGGAAAATGTGGCTCCACGTCCCTTTTAGCAAGATTAACCAAAATTTGACAGTGGTTTGAATTAATTGTAGTAAGGGTGGAGCAAGATATGGAATCCCAAACATCAAGGATATTTTCATTTATAAATTCACATTAAATTTTAATTGTCATCATTTTATTAAGGTGTTTTATATAACTAATATTCTGGGATCCCAACAAATTGACTTCAAGAGACTGATAAATTTAATGAATGTCTTGAATTCTATGGAATAAGTACATTCATTTACTATTAATAACTTATCTTAATGATTGAGAATATAATTAATATTTTCCACTAGAGACCATGGTTCATTTTTTAAGTTTCCAAATAATTGAATTTTATACTATAACTCCCTTTGGTCAAGAAATCAATTATATGCATAAATAATGGGGAAAAAGGAAATTATTTCCAATGTATTTATAACTAATAATAACCATTTATTCAATGTAATTAAAAATAAATATCCCTTTCAGACTTTAATGGGAAAGGATCCATAGCCTTTTATTTCCCATGGAGGACTGATTAGTGTCAATGTAGTGATAACCCATAGTTTCAAAAGAGGTATCCCTTTAACAAAAAACAATTTTTGGGTAAGCATGCCATGGAATATTAAGATTATGCTTCAAAATAATGAATATATGATAGAACTATTTATTTCAGGATTATCTAGTCATCACAATTACATAAGAATATAATTAATTATTATTGTGCTAGGTGTTAGAACCCCCATTTTCCTTGGCTGATGAGTTTTTTTCAGGGATGATTTTCTAGTTGGGACAACATTGTTTTCATTATCATAATGAGTTTATTCCACTTATATTTTCACATTTCTTGATATATAATCACTATTGGTATTCTTTCCAACTATTGAAGTTTGAGTATTTACAACATCATAAATATGATTATTCCTAGAAGCTAACTTAAAGGGACTTCTGATACTCTCTAATGCTACATGATAATTTTTTAATCAAGCGTACTGAAATTATAATATTCACTTATAGGAGGTTCTATATAAGATTTAGTGACATTTCTATGACCAATGTATTTATCATATTCTGTTGAGGTTGTGATAGTAGTAGCATTGCTGTGGTCATCTCAATTAAAATATTTATTCTCAATATTGTCATTATCCAATCTAAATCCATTATCTGTTGTATGATCATGATTACCCCTAAAAGAGGATTATTTAATTTTAGTAGGTATATTACTGTCATAATTCATATAATTTTTGGTATTTTTTATATCTCTAATACCATCAAACAAACTAACTAATCGGGAGAAAGAAGCAGTATATTTTTATAGGTGGATAATATATAACATTATAATTATCATACGTTATTTAAAAATCATTCACATATTGAAGATAAATAATCATATTAAATAATTCCAGGGAAATATCCTTGAAAATTATTGATTGATCATTACCATCTAATTCCCACATTCCCACAATATCGATAAAAAGACATGCTACTTTTTCCTGTTCGAGGGGTTTCATAGTTATAGGGTTATCATTTTCTTATTCATTGGTAAGAACTTCCCATGATTTACTGGGAATGGATTTTGAGTTAGGAATGTTTTCTTATTGGACATTCACCATTTTTTAGTCTCATTATTCTTTGAGGGATCACCATTATTAATAGATATAGCTTTTAAATTTTTATTTTTATTTAAATCACTTTAATAATTACTACTAAACATTCATTTCAATTATTTATAGATAACCCTAAAATTCTTAATTATGTTTCAAACAAATTCTAAAGACATAAAAAAAGGATTCATATACTCATAATCCACTATCATATCCTTTTTTGGCCAGTGGACCGAAATTAATCTCATATGGAATATATTATTTTATATTTGAATCAGCTAAAATCATAGCAATAAATCCCATTTTTTCATTTATAGTGTGATGGTCTAGCTTCATAGGGATACCTATGAAATTTGAAATATCATTGATATATTTCAAATATAAAAAACATAGCATAAATAGTTTATCCTAAATCATATAACAGTTATTTATTTACAAATATTTAAATGGGTGAAATTAAAATTTCACTTAAAAAAATCATAATTCCATATTTTAGATGAATATCACCAATTTTCCAAACATAGTAGAGATCATCTTTGAATCAGCGAATCAGGTGAAAAAAACCTGTACTAATCATAATCATTTTCCTAATTCTATTGTCCTATTAATGTGAGATCTTTAATTTAAGATCTTCATTTACCCAAATCTTTTCATCCTTTGAATACATAATACACCCGATAATGGAGAATTTTAAGAAATACAACTTTTGTTGGTGTGCTTCAGGATCGACAACCAATAATGTGTATGCCTTGCATTTTTTAAGTTGGATGCATAGGCATATCATCCTTGGTTGGATTCATTCTAGGGTTTACCTCTATAAAGGATACTCCCTTACTTTCTGAAAGTGATTCTTCATTGATGAATCGTCCCCAAATATCTAGTTTATAAAAAGCCTATGTTTTATAATTAGATCATTCACACACGAAATTCTTAAATGATTGATCCCATATTGGATTGACTGATCCTCTCAGGGAGGAAGGAACCTAATAAATTGAATTTCATCCATCTCATGTTTTCAACAAATCATTTCACTATTCTTTTGATCTAAATACCCCCACATAGTTTGAAGATAATCTACCATGCCATCCCCAAATATGTGATTAATCTCTATTTAAATTTTACTTTGATTTCAGTGATTATATTACGATGAATTATTTTAAAATATACAAACTTGATTTCTTAAAATCCATAGAAACAATATAAACCATTGGTTAAGTGATTCAATTATATTCCACCACTTTTCATCCCAAATACCAATGATAAGTCTACAATATTTATTTTTCATGTTTGGATCACTAAAATAAACTTCTAATAGGTCACTATATCAACAAAATATAGTGAAAAAAATCATAATTTCACAATTATGTTATTAAACAAGAAAATGGACTATACATTATATAATAAATAATATATATCCAAATTGATTGAAATATTAATCAATATTATTTATATTGTAATACTCATTGATATATAAAATTATTTCCACAAATATATAGATTCAAAAATTCCCGAATGTATCCTTAACTAGTATTCTTACCTCAAAAATTTAGAAAGTTATTAGAATATTTCTAAAATAAACATCAATTTAATTACCAAACAAAGTGACGTGTATCTTAATGTCACTAACCAAAAATGTGAATACATTTATCGTAACTCTACAAAAATTGTTTAATTACTACAGTCATGATAAAACATTAACGAAAAAATGTATTCTTTTAAAAATATTTTATATCCTTTTTCATCAAATAAAATTATTGACTATTCAACATATTCTATAAAATTAAAAAATGTTTAATCCTCATCAAATATAACATAAATATCCTTGACGTTAAATCACTAATTAATTATAATGTAACCAATACTATCAAATATACTTTATCCAAATCATCCAACTCGTTATCCTTAATAAACATTTTTATCTCAACAACATGAATATATTAGTGGTTATCTACCCCTAAAGCATGTTTTTCAAAAAAAAAATCACATTACCATTAAATTAAATTTCTCAGTTATTGGAACCATTAAATATATACTTGAAAATTTTTAATAAAAAAAACTAAAAAATAAATATATGTTTCATAATTAATATAATTTCAATATAATTCATAAAAAACATTTAATACATAATACATGAATCCAAATACAAAAAAAAGTACTTGATCATCCCACTTCCAAGTTAATTATTTAACATGGTTATATAATTTTATTCCTCAATACTTCCTTCAAATAATATAAAATATGAATCATGTCTCATGATTCATCAAACTCAATTTAATGATGTTTCTTACTTTTAATAGAAGAAATACTAATAAAATAATTTATCAATTTCATATTTCATTCATAGTCTCATCATCAATGATAGTAAAAAATTACTTTAACAAAATCTATGATCTTGTTCTTGATATTTACCTTAATGAAATCAATTTTGGTAATTATCATACATTATTTTTTTAAAACATTAAACTTTCAATTATACCATATAGAAACCATTATTCCAATCTATTATTTTAACCAAAAAACTAATTTTTTTGAAACTATTTTCTCTTTGTCAAAATTTTCCACACATGAAACATCATCCCATTCCTTTTAGACATTTTAATTGGTGTTTCTTCCAAATTTCATAACAAGTAATATTATTAATCCTCTTTCCTCCATGGTCTTCATGAAAATCCATTTTTTCATATTCAGTTTATTTGGAAACTCAACTATATTTAGGTTTTTAATCATATATTGAGATAACTGTTTATTTTTAAGAACAATATTTCACATTATATCTCTTATTTCATATGTGTTTTCATAAGTATATACATTGTATCATCCACCATATTTTCCATTAGCAATAATATTCCTTACTCTAACCAATGAATAAATCCAATATGTATAGTTTGAGAAATACTGATCATAGTGAGTAATACTAAAGTAAGTAAAAATTATCTAATGGGTGCCTCAATCATGAAATCTTATTTCAATGATTGATAAATTATTTTTAAAATAGTCAATATATTGTCATTTAAAATATTTCAAAATGGTTCATAATAAATATTAATTAATATCATAATATACACTAGGTATGTCAATCTTGTTCTGTAGTCTTATATAAACAAGTTATGCACCAATAAAGATTTAGTTAATTCCAAAAACACTATATTCAGAGTTGTTACCATAAAGTTAATATGATTCAAAATCACATCTATTTTCTAGTATCTATAAATAGATGTCTTTTCTAAGAAAGACATAATACTTTATTTATAATAACATAATATGTTCTCACATACTAATTCTGATCTTAAGGATTCCCACTAAATATCTCTCATCCTTGTTTCTAAAAACTATAAGTACCTTTATTTGATACTAACTATTATTACACAAAAATTACAAACATTAATATTACATATTAATATATTAATATTCATTACATATCAATATGATCCATTTAGTAACCATGAAGTTTAGTATCTTTGGAACCATGGATACATAAAACAATGTTAAATAAAAAATCTAAATCATATACCATTTCTTTTCAAAACTAGGACCCATCGTAGATATATCACATATAAAAACATTCTTCATATCTAGGGAAAAACTAAACATAATAATGGGTTATATTTGATGCTCAGTAATAGTAAATAAGGAATATATCATTATGTGATAATATATAATCATATCATGAGAATAAGATTATGACAACATGATTTCAAAATTTTAAATTCATACCCCATAATTCATATATCATATTCATGATTTATTTCATAAATCATAGTAGTTCAAAAGAGATGAATCATAAAAGAATCAAAAACCATGATCTAGGAGAGAATAAAATTAGCATAAGATTCTATTATAAAAGTGTTGAATAATGAATGGAGTAATCATAACCATTTAAATATTATGTCTAATATACCCACTAAGAAATTAATCACATGTTATATTTTTGATAATCATGTATGTACCTACTTTGGTCTTGGGATAACTTCATATATACCCTTATTTAGCATAATCTAATCACCCATGTACCCTATTTTGGATTGGGATAACCTATTGTGTACCCTTTGTGATCATAAAACATTCATATTTACCTAATTTTTTATAAGTACATAAAATCCCCCCCATATAATCATTATACATTTATATATCTTCCATTTGATCGTTAATACATTTATCATGACATCAGTGAATATCCTCTAGAATCAAAAATGATTGTCATCAAAATTTCACCATTATAATCATATCATATATAGAGAAATAATATAAATTGTTACATTGGATTATATTCCCAATAATTCATAAGAAAAATCAAATGATATTCTTATAGATGAAAATAGATTTAAATGATCGATATAACATTTTTTATGATAATTACTTTTTCATTTTGAAATAACATAATTAAAATCTAAAAAATTTAAATATATAATGAAAGCATATTCATTTAAAATAACCATGTATAATTTTAAAGTATTCTTCAAAGAGAATATAACTCATTCTTTTGGGAAAATTCTTTCATTCAATGACTATTTTAAAAAAAATATTCTTTTACAATTTTAATTAAAAAGACAAAACAAATTTGTTTAGAAAATAAAAATAAGATTACTTTTAATAATATTTATACAATGTCCAACAGGGGTAAAAATAAATTTATAAAATCATTAGATCATTTAGGAATCATTATTGAAAACATATATTTTAAATAATGATATGGAAGTAAATTATTTTCGACTGAAGAGAGAAATAAATTTTCTTTTCCATTAAAACATTATTTCTCTCACATCGGTACATAAATATATGAAAATGGAGGGAATATAAGTAATATAAAGGATTAAAAATAGGATATGAAAATTTTTAATATTTATTAGGTATTTATAATATAATGTTATCGTAAAAAAATTAATAAAAAATAATCATGTTAAAAATTGAGATTGAAACATAAAACACTTACTACTTGGGAAATTTTTTTGTCAAAAGTTACTTGAATGAAATAATATAAAATTAAAATTTAATTACTAGGAATAAAATTATATTCTTGATAAAATAATATTTAAGGGGTTTATATTTACCTCATAAAATAAAATATTTTTATAACATAACAACTGTCTCAAAGTAGACAATTTGAGATGGCAACCCCTTATTGCTTTGGTAAATTTGGAATCAAAACCCTTTGAATGAAATAATATTAATCGAAACTAAAAATAACATTAAATAATAAATATACCCAAGTTATCATGTCAAAGTTTTAGTATATATACATTATAAACAATAATAGGATCATAACATCAAATGTCTTAACCAAACAATACTACGAAAAAGAACCCATACCTTATGTCTGAATTGATTTATTAGTACTGTATCCTCATGTATAATAATTTTATATTTATTTTAATTATATAATATTACCATTTAATATCTTATAATATCATATATAATATATTTGTAACATTTTAGAATCTATTTATTAATAATTCTTTATCAAAATCCTAATTTATGGGTGATAAAAATTTCATTTTTCTTGTATGTTTCAGTTTAGAGGGTACGGTAATTGTAATTTTATCATGGATACGTAATATCTTGAATCATAATAATGTAATAAATTTCATATTTAATCATTATATACAATTATAAAAATTCATATAATGTTGTGATGAAGAATTAATTACCTCATTTTAGGGCGACATTAGTACATACATACGCATTAGTAACATTTCTATATTTCAACATATGGAATGAAATAAATTAAAATAATAACTCACCTTTAAAAATCATTATTATATCATAAATATCAAATATATTTAAAAAATATAGTGTCATTAACATTCATGTAAATCGTAAATGAAAAATCGATCATATTACATCATCGAGGTGGTCGCCCTAACGTACAGACGAGCAACGTTATTATATTCCAATGGATGGGAATGTAAGATGGAACCTATGATCATATAATTTATGAAATTTAATAATTTAAGAAATATAATATATTAAATTAAATCCATATTAGTAACCAAGTTCAAAATTTGGAAATGGAAAATGATTCATATTGCTACATAGAGGCAGTTGTCTACATGTACACACAAGAAATACTTTTACTTTCTAATTTATTGAGAAGAGGTGGGAAATGGTTTTCACACAATCATAATAAAATCACAGAATATGTATTATACTACTTTAAACATGTAATAATGGATAATATAGGTTTATAAAAGGTGTAAGAATAAATAAAATTGAAATTACTCGGTTAAGATTTATACCACTTATTGTGAGACCACCTTTGGTACACACCTTAATTGAAGGATTATTATTATGAGAAGAAAATAAAACAAATAATTAATAGAAGGAATAAATTAATGTTTTATAGGTTATTTATAATATATAAGTATCTAATTATGTAAACAAGGGAGGAGAAGAAGTGTCATTTTATAAGTGAGGGCAGGGACTCACATGGAATTACTTTGAATATTTCAAATATACATGGTCAAAATCATGGGAATGGGAAAAATGCAAATTTATTCTAATTTATGATAATATTTTGTTGAAATATATTTAAAAAATAATAATTAAACATGTTTCTGTGACATTCTAAATTTTTTTCCATTTTTAACCCCCCTCCCACCTAATAAACCAGTTTTAACCATAACTATAGTAACTGAATTTTAACTTATTTTCTATTAGTTATGAACAAATATTAATTTGACCTTAAAAATTAATATTTATCACTATTATTAATAATCTGAAATAAATTTATCCATATTTAATTTATATATTTTTCGGAATTTAATATTAAATTACTGTGAAAAATGCAAGGAATATTTGTTTTAGGACAACACATTTTTATGTTTAAACATAAATTTAGTTTTATTCCATTCTTCAAAAAGACCATAATATAAATTTTCAAATATTATATTAAATATATGATATCAAAATTTGATAAAAATTATTTATCAATAGATATAAATTTAATTTTATAATATATAAACAATCTGCGTGCATAGAAACAGCTTTAGAAAAATCTATTTTAAGCACAAAATGACATTTTTTCAAACAAAAGTATAATGAAGATTAATATGAAATTAATAAAATTATTCCTATTTATTATAGAATTATATAATATTTATATAATATTTAATTAAAATGTGGGACTTGAAAAGTATCTATAATAATAAAATGAAATGATAGTGTTATAAAAATCGATATTTTTTCCATTAATTACCAAAAAGTAATTTTTTTGAAAAATATAAAAATATCAACATATGATAATATTTATATTACTATTTAAAAAATAATAATACTAATTCCATGAAATTAAATTTCTCAAAATGGAATAAAATATTTATAATTTCCATGAAAAAATGTGCAAAATAACATTTTTTTTTGATTGAAAGGTATTTTTGAAGAAAAAATTGACTTTATTGAAAATAGTGTACTTATTTATTATGAATTAATGAATTAATTAAAATTATATAAAAATTATATATATATATAATGTTTTTTAATATTCATACACTTCTTTTTAGTGGTTAGGTTATAATAATCACATTTATTAATAATATTTTTACAGTATATAGGAGTTCACTTGATGCTTTGAGTTTTGTGTTTTGAAAGATATTAATCACAGAGTAAATTAAAAATAAATATTCATGATGATAGCGAATTTTGAAAAATTATGAATCTATTTTAAATAATATTACATTTTTTGAATCAAAATCCAAACATTTTATTTATATGGAAAAGATAATTAGAAACACTAATATTCATTTGAGGAAGAGAGAAGAATACATGAAAAATAAACCTCCTTGGCAATTATGATAGAATAGGGTAGATCTAAAAACCAATTGAATGGATCCATAAAGTAATTTTCTGGAAAAAATAATAACTATTATCGAAGAGCTAGATTTAGTGGCTACTATTGGGGTTGTGGAATATTTATCTACAACAATTCCACATGCATGGAAAATATGTTTCTGCCATGAAGAAGGAATTATTAAAGGGTGATATAATACCCCAATATTTTATTACATAGTTCTCTTTAAATATATTTCTTTTGGTATATAGTTCTCTTTATAGAAAACATAGACATTAAAAAGATCATGTTATAATATTAAATTTTTATTTAAATTTTTATTTTATAACCAGGCCATTAAATTGGTGATATGAATATGTATAGCCATATTATGATAAATTTGATATAGGTGTTCTATAATGTAAATTTTATGAATAATACATAATAAATAAGTACTAAATTTTTAGAAAAGTCTTTTTATACATTATAAATACATTTTATATTAAATTATTTAATATTATATTGTTTTTCACATTATAATTAATTTCTAATACATTTAAAAATATTATATTATAAAATTCATAACTTCATTGAAACTATCATACAAAAATAGAATAATATTTAATTTTTGTATTTTTCTAAATACATTATTTATTTAAGGAATAGTTAAAAAATACATATTTTATAGAAAAAATTATTTTCCATTAAATTATTTAATCATTTTTATTTTTTTTTGAATTATGTTTTAAAAAATATTTAATTTTTATATGATAAACCCTTAAATTTATTTAGAATCAAAAGTACCAATTATTTTTTATAAAAGGACTCCCCACTTTCATTGTTTTCCATGCTTCAATAACTTCTAATATCTACCAATACATACCGAAATAAATTATAAATATCCCTAACATCGTCATATATGTCCTGGTTTGATCATAATTTCATAATGAGAAGGATTTAGATATAAAATGGATGAGGTTTTCTGAAGAACATATAAAGATCATAACGAATATCATTCCATTATTTTCTTCATTAAACATACATAGACCTATTGTATCCATAATAATATGATTAATATAGTATTATTAATATTCATGGAAATTTTTATGATCATTTCACATCCATTTTTCACCTCCTTTTTATCAAATGGGAAATGAATGTTTCACCCATGCGTATGAGTTCACTACCTCTTTCAAGTACGGATATGACTCATTTTCAATCACCACCTCACATAGATTATTATAGGGAGGGATTTAATATATATATATATTACCTATGATATATTTTTTTTAATGAAAAAAATATCTTTTCTTCCATAATTTTATTCGAATATAGAAAAAGTGTTTATAAAAACATATGGACTTTAGTCTTCATGAATGGAACAATTCATATTTTAAACTCTGCAATTTATTTTTGCTTATAAATTTTTATATAATGATAATATATGAGATTTATATCATGATTAAAATTTTTGATATGATGGAGCTGTGATGATGATTCATGGACTAGTATTGTCGATCCAAACATACATGAAAAATTAACGATTTAATACTTGGAAACAACAATTTTAATAATAAATTATTACTAAATATGTATTAACATGTTATAAGTGGATCATATATAAAATTATATGTATTTATTTGGTTTTTTATAGAATTATATTAAAATTAAATTTACTATATTAGATGTTAGAACACCTTCCAATCAATTAATACTTGAGGTATGGGTTTATGTAAAAATATAATTTCTTTTCAAGATTTCCTACGTGATATTTAAATTGGGGAAAATTATATACTTTATATGTCAAAATAAATATAATTCATATTCCACTATTTATTTCATGATTTTTTTAAAGTATCAATTTCCACTCTTTGGGATTTTAAAATAATGAAATAGATTATTTTAATGAAAATATGGTAGTATTTAATCTTTGGTTGAAGTTTTTTCTTTATTTTCCATTGACGTCATATTTTTTTAGCAGATTCGTTTACCTATACTTGATTTTTTTTTACAAAAAAATCATTTTAATTATATTTAATCTTAATTAAATGGTTTTTAAATGAATCATTTTATTGAAACATTTTTGGATCAAGTCATTTTCCAATTTTTTTAATTGTGTTACGAACATTTCATTTTAATATATATAGTGTGACTGGATTTTCCCTCCATCAAAACCTTTATTTTCTATAAATTTTACTAGGATATTTTCAAACAAATTTACTTTATCAATATTGTATTAATTTTTATAAAAAATTTAATCAAATGTAAATAATTTTTTTTATTATAATGAAATATTAGAATGATATTTCAATGGTACTTTCATATATTTCATCATCCATTAAATTTTTTAAGATATACTGAGTATATAACACAATTATCCCATATTTACTCTTTATATTTATTTTTATTATTATGCTGATGAGATATTAATGAAACCCATCTATCTTCTGTGGGTTATGATATAATTATATTATGAATTCTTTTATGATCTTTTGGAAAATGTATATATGGGTTTTTTAAGTGATAGTTGTTCCTGCAATTTTAGATCCCCGTAATGAATTGGTTTTAAGCATTATATTCATGAGATAATTATAAGAAATGTGTTTATGATCTAGATATATTTTGGGAAACAATTAAGTTTGTTTTATCCACTATGATAACGGAAACATGTTCTGATGCATGATCCACTATAATATGAAAAACTATATAATTAAACATGTCATATGTTTTTTATTCTAATAATATGATGGTTCCACACTCTTATGAAATGTTGATATAATTATTATTAGAACTGATGTCTCATGATTTATTATTTTGATGATTAATTTGTTTTTTCATTACTATATTTTTATTCCATGGAATATCATAATGATCTATTATTTATTGGGTATTATTTTTTTATAATCACTTGTTATCATACACTTATGCTCATGATATTTATACATATCATAATTGATTTCTATCTCCCACATTTACCCTTATTGATAATATGAGAGTACTTATTATTGTGTTTTAGTTTTTTCTAAAGCTAACAATAATGGTAATAAGTATAGTGAATATAGAAGGGTAACTTGTGTAAAGAAATGGGTTTGAGATAATGATGAGAATATAATATTTTATGTTTATGTATCTAGCCTCCAAGTAAACAAAACCATAACTATTTTTCGGCATTCTCAATTAAGAGATATATAGAATATTCATCAAAAATATATAATGTATATGTATGATATGATGGGTTCATTATAGTTGGTATGATATGACAATTTAGTTATTTTTTGGTATTAGAATTATAAATATTTATTGGGAACCCATAGGATAACCCTATGTATAGGATAACAATCTATGTTATGGTAAATAATGGAATGTGGTTCTCTTAGAAAATAAAAACCTTTTTATTTACTGGAATATGGATGTAGACGTCGCATATAAGCATCAAGGGGTGATAAAAATATACGAGGGATTAGAAATTAACATAACCTTCATTAGTTCAGGATGATTAGGCCTAATACTTTACAAGTAGATAGAAACCCTTGAGGTATATTCTTAGTATAACTCACATTTTATTTATAAACAGTAATGATGAATGTGAGGATAAACCTATGTCAACCTATGATAAGTCATATTGATTAGAGGTGAACTTAATGAGTAATTGGTTAAAAGTACGGGTCATAATTTTTGGCCAAAAATGAATGATTTTCATATTCATATGATAACATAGTAAGATTATCTATATTTAATAATCACAATTAGCCTTTTAGTCAACCAATGGAACTAGGCGGATTTTTCTAACAGTGAATGTGATGGAATATGAAATGTTTTATCTTAATGAAAAACCAAATGAAATGGGAGCTAGAATATAAAACCTTTATATTATACCCTACAAGTTCTCTCAATATATAATAAAAACCTCAACATGGGTGACTACCATAACATAGTAATTAATATAAAAGTTTTGGTTTATAAAGATAAGAGATGGAAGAAGATTCATATTCTTACTTTTTTAGAATATATGATGAATAAAAAATGTAAAAGTCTCAATTAAATGATAATATGGTTTATTTATGGAAAATGGGGGAATAAAGTAACAAATTTCTGTGGAAAATGTTGACTTTATTGTATGTAACTGAAATAAAACATATGGAACCACTAATAATTCATTTTCATACTTGTGAGGGGGACTATGGAGTTATCCATTTGATTCCCTAGTCTATGTTCTAATAGATATACCTTGGAAAGAAATATAAAATGATTTCATTTAATATGTTGTGATAATTAATACACATTTTATAGTTAGAGATTGAATATTGAAGTCTATAGGAATGAGCTTAATGAAATTATTATTATTCATCCTTCAGTGGAATTTTATTTGATTTTGTGCATTCATTATATTTATCAACATTGATCCCTTATAAAAATATAGCATAAAGAAATCACATTTTAATATTCTATGTTATGAAGAATATGATTATCCAATGGATGTTACATTCATTACATGGGTCTTACAACCTATTAATGGTGTTTATACATCACAAATTATTAGGGAGAAACTAAACATTGATGATATGTTTATTATTTAGGAATATGATAAGTTATTACCTATATATATTCCCAATCTTTCCCATAAGCATTAAGTTTATCTATCAAAAAAATGTATACTTTATGTTACACCCATTTCCAAAAATTCATATACCATATCACTTATATGGATTCAATAATTTGATAATAAAATCTTGTATAATATTCATAAGGGATTCTTATTCCATATTTCACCAAAATGTGGTGCACCTATTATTTTTATTGAGGATAAATACGGTTCAATGAATTTTAAATTAATTATAGAGATATTAAAAAATATAAGTACAATGAAAACATATTTTGTACCAAAAATTGATGATTTTTTATTAATTTTAAGATTGTAAATGTATTTCAATGATTGACCGTCATTGTGGATATCTTCAATTTTGGGTCACAAAGGAAGAAATTCCAAAGATATCTTTCCTTAAAATGTATGGGTATTATGAATTTATAATGATTTGTTTATGACATACTAATTACCCTTCTATATTCATGGATTTAATGAATAGGTTCATTAGAGGATACATCTATCAGTTTGGGGTAGCCATTATAGTTGATATTATTATGTATTCCATGATCAGGGAAGAAAAGAGAGATCACATAGGAATTGTACTAAAAACCATAGTGAAGCATAAAATATATTCTAAATTTTGAAATATGAAATTTTGTTTCATCATATTTCATTCATGTGTTATATAATATAAAATGTTAGTATATTAGTGGATCCATAATTGATATATGATATTGAGAAATGGCCTAGGCCAAAAATGGTAACAGAGAACCATAGATTTTTTGAGTTTTTCGGATACTTCCAAGGATTTGCGAATGATTTATCAGGACTATACAATCTAGCCACCATCATGAATTATTAGGGCGTTATGTTTGTGTTGATAGATGAATGTGATGTTATTTTCAAGGAATTAAAGATAATATTTTTTAGTGAACCAATGCACATAATACAATATAGTTGAGAATCGTTTTTTATATATAGTGATTCAATAATGAATGGTGTTTGAATTTTATTTATACAGAGTGATATGGTGGTAAAATTTACCTCTTGAAAATTAAAAATTCATGAGAAAATTTACCTGGAACATTTGTTTGAGATGGAAGTGGTGATTTTTTTAATTCAAGATACAGATACATTATCAAAATGGTGAAATATGTGAAATATATACATATCATAAAATATTTAATTATATATTCTCAAAGAAATAGTTAAATATTTTTTAGAAAAGATACTTTTTTTATTAAAGATTATGAATACTCAATACATTACTACCCTAGAAAAGTGAAAACGGTCAATGATTCTATGTGTGAGAATGACCATACTACTTTTTCAATGTTGAATATTAAAAGGCATCAAGTTTTTATAGATTTCAATAAGACATAATTTTATTTCATGAGGAAATGTGACATAACATATCTTTAATATATTAATGTTCAGATATCCATAAATGTAAGGATTAATGAGCACAAAATAATGATTTGGAACTATAGAATAAGGTGAGAAAATATTAAGTTCAAATCTGATAATTTTGGAATGATAAGGTCCAAGAATAGTGTATGTGTCTGGAAAATAATATAAATTGAATAATGAGTTAATAGAATAATCATGTAGTTCATTATTCTCTATCCATCCCAGAATTATGTGGACGCAATAAGATCTAGAAGATCATTTCTGGTGGGATAACATAAAATATGATATTTCATAGTACGTATCTTTATTCTTAGTTTGTGAGCAATTTATATCTATAATAAATAATTATATGGGGATATTACAACCATTACCCATACCAAAATGTAAATTCAAAAATATCAGACTCCCAAAAATATCTAAAGTCCATAATACTCTTTGGGTTATAATAGACCACCTTATGAAGTCTAAACATATATTTTATATTATATAATATTCTAATCATTATCATATTTCTAGGATATGCAGTGTGGAAGTGGTATTTATTCATGGAATATAAAAATCAATAGTAACTGATCAAGATCTGAGGTTTACCTCAATTTCTTATTGATGCCTTCAGCAAGATCATGATGCATAGTCGTGTTTTAGTACTAAAATACATCCTCAAATATAAGGATATTCTAATAGGACTATTAATACTCTATAAGATATTTTTAGGGATCTCTCTAGGGATATTAATGGTACCTGGGATAAATACCTTCCTTTGGTGTAATTTTCATACCACAATAGCTTTCACTTGATTGTGAATATGGCTACTTATGAAGCAATATATGGGTGGAAGTGCATAAAAAAGCATTAATGGATGATGTTTGAGTAAGAACTGTATTGGTACATGATATAGATGTGTAAATGATAGCTAAGGTATGATGCATTTAAAAATGCATCAGGGAAGCACATGGTTGAAAAAATGGCATGCAATCCATCATTAGCATGATCTAGATTTTGATGTTGGTTAAAATGTACTCCTATGAATATCTATTTTGAATAAGGTTATAATATTTTTAAATAATTTTATGATAAACCCTAGATATATTGGTACCTTCAAAAAACTCATTTCCAGAGAGTATCTTATCTCTTGGAACTTCCTTTGAATCTCACTTAAGTTCATTATGTGTTCTATGTATCTGTCACATGGAATTGGATAACGTGTCATTCAGATGAATCGAACATAAAGGAAGTACCACAGGTAAATTATGTCCATTATTTGGAAAAACTATTAGAGTTTCTAGATAGAAGATATATGGTGTTGTGAAATAATACCACTCACCAAGTCAATGTTTTTTGGATAAATAAGAAATTTGAGCAAGCTACATGGGAACTTGAGGATGTGATGAGGTAGAAATGTCCTCAGTAGTATGTATCAGTGTTCTGAAATTTCATGTTTGAAATTCATATTAGTGTTGTAAAATTTAATACCCAAATATTTTGTGATATAATTCTATTTAAATAATTTTAACTTCTTTGATATATATCATTACATGTAACACTAGGTTTATAAAAACTATGTTATACTATTAGATTATTGTATAAATATGGTCATTATAACGAGTCTATTAAATTATATGTCTTTATAAGAATAAAAACCTTATAAAAATAAATATAATTTTTTTGTATATAAAAAATTTATTGAATAATTAAAAATAAATAAGCACTAAATTTTTTGTAATTTAATTTTAGGATTTATAAATACAATTTCTAAAATAATGGCTTCGCATAATTTTTTTAGATATTAATATTAAATTCATCCATTCATAGATATTTTTTAAAAAATTATATCATTTGTAGTTACATTAAATCTAAATTAGAATTGTGTGAATTTTTTTATTCTTATTAGAAGTTTATTTTTTTTGAATAGTGAAAATAATATAGATTTTATAAAAAAAATATCTTTTCTATTCAAATAATTAAATTGTCACATTTTTTTTATTTATTTATATTTTACATAACTCCTTTAGACTAATAATAATCCAATTAATGTCATTGAAATCAATTGTAAACTATATTTTTCTATGAAAACATTTTTATTTTAAAATAACTTTTTATGGAAAACTATTTTTTATCATTTTATGTTGGTTTATTTTAGATATAATTTCTAAAACATATAGAAATTAAATTGGATAAAATGGAAATAATATTTCTCATCATCTTTTATAGAATTATTAAAGAGGCCACTATCATTTTTGGTAATTATGAATATTAACATTCATAAAACGAAACGTACAATGATAAGATTTAAAATAAGTTTAAATTGATAAAACTAAAAAAATAAGTGTTAAAATGACACCAAAATTTTTATAAATCATATTTATTTCTTATATTGCTACTATATACCATATAATATTTTATTTTATGTCATTTTCATCCATTTTATTTAAATATTATATTAATATATTTTAATCCTTTGAACAATTCTATGTGTATCCTCTCCCTCAATTATAAAAGGGACCCCTCTTCTTTATTCTCCTCAAATCAAGAGCCTCTAGTCATGGAAAATAACTACAAAAATAATTTCCTAACATCCTTACCCATGGATTATAGGTCATATTTTATCATAATATAATCTTGAGAATGATTGTGGTACAGACCTAAGTGGGTCTCCCCAGTAATATATATAATTCGTAACCGATCACTTTCAATTTTAATTTTCCCTCTATATTATAAAATACTGCTATATACATATTAAAATTATGATCCTTTTATAATTCGTAAAATAATGTTCTATTATTATTATGGAACAACAATTTTTAACCTTCTTTCCATCTAATGGGAAATGAATGTATCACTCATGCATACAAGTGAACTACAAACTCCAAATAGAAAAAGGATCCATTTTCCACCTTAGCTTCACATGGATATTTATAATGATTTATTTACGTAATATATATTATATTTATGATATAGTTATGGTTTTTAAATTATAAAAATATTCTTTATCTTTTATTCCTTTTTTCATTCAATTATGAAAACATGGTTCATTCATATTTACGTATTACCATCTCTGAAGAAGGAGTAATTTTTTTCCATATTTACCATTTATGTATAATTATTAGTATTCATATAGTGAATATATATGATATTTATATAATTATGAAAATTATAGAGATTATACAACCGTTATCAAGATTCAAGGATAGAAACTATTGAACGAGAACATACAAGATAAATGAAACTGTTAACACCTAGAAATGAAAGTTATATTAAATAATTATTAATAAATAGAAATTGAAATATTATACGTGTACATTTTTTATATTATATTTATTTACATGGTTCTAGTAAATAATTACAAAATTTAATTTTTATAAAGGAGATCATTTAACTTAAATAGATTGATGGATTAAGGGTAAGGGTTTCTGATTCAATATCATTCCATTTTGGGGTTGTCTATTTTAATTTACATATAAAGGTTTATTTGAATGAAATATTATAGATATATTTATTTAAACCCCATATATGTTATTTTCCCATATATATTCCAGTAATTTTTATAAGTTTTTAAAATTTTCAACTCTTTGGAAATAAAATAAATGACAAAAAGTTTCTAAAGAAAAGTCAACATTATTTCGTATTTAGTCAATAAAAAATTTCATCCATGTCCATGTATATCAAAAAAAAATCGGGGATGTTTTTAAATATACTTTAAATGTATTAAAAATGACATTTTCATTAAATTTTACTTTATTTTCAAAATTAAAAAAATAATCTTTGTGTTGAAATACTTTCTAAATATGTAATTTTTTACTTTTTGTAAATGTGTTTAATGAATGTCTTATTTTAACATATATAGGGTGGATTAAATTTTCGTCCATCATGAACATTATATAATTTTATTAATCAATTAAAATTTTTGTTTTCATTTTTCAAAAAAAAAACCTTTTTCATATCATTTTGAGAGTTTTTTGTTAAAATGTTTTTAGAGAAATATAATATTTCATCTTATTTTTCAAAAAATAAACAAATTCTATTTTAAAAATATTTTTCATATTTTTCATCATACATTATGATATTTTTTAATTTATTAGGGATATTATCCAATGATAAAATATTAATTCATTCTCTATATGTTTAATTAATTTGGTGATGAGATGTTTTCAAAACCCTTTAAATTTCCATAGGTTATGCATGATGATATGAATAATTGCTTTTATCTTATGGAACACATTCACATTGTTTTCAATATGTGATGGGTAGGCCTAGAATTTTATAAACATCTAATGAATTTGGTAAATCTTTAAATCTAGAGAGATAATTATTGGAAACAAGATGATGTAGTGGATCTGCTATGGGAAACATAAAGCGATTTCTGATCCACTATGATATGGGAAGAAGGTTCTGATGCCTAATCCACTATGATAAGAATGTACCAGTATTTACCCTTTACCTATGATATAGCTTCAATTATATTTATAGTGACACACTCTTATAAAAAAATTTATGGTTTGAATTCATGGCACATTATTGATTATTTTTATGATTCCCCGATATTATGTTATGATAATGATTTATTCAACGACTCTTGATTCTGATCTATGAATTGTTGGGTATGTCTTACTATTTATAATAACAAGTTCTCATACCCTTATACACATGATAATTTTATATATGATCATTGATTGATATATCAAATGTTTACCCATAATGATCACTTGATCTTATCCATTTCATGTATTAGTTTTCCTCCAAGCTGTGATGAAGGGTAGTAAGTATGATAAGTCTATAAGGGAAAACTATGTAAAGAAATATGTTTTACAAGAAATGTATTATAATTAAATAATATGATTTTGTATCTATTATCTAATAACACTAAACCATTATTGGTATGATACATTTTTATTTAGGGGATATATTGAATATTCTTATAAAATATATAACATTTTTATATGTTGTACTTGGTTTTCAAATAGGTAATACCAATGAAGTTATAATTAATGATTCTACTATTATGAATAAGTATAAAAATAAAGTTATCTTAAGTAATAATAATAATATTTTTTAAAAAATTAAAATATTTTTGTGGAAGATGTGAGAAACCCGGGAATTATTTTGAGGTGTGGCTAAAAAATCTCCATGTTTCATTTTCATAAATGCAAAAAGAGAATTAATTTGAAATTCCGAATCATGAATTCAAGTCATTTATAATGGAATTTTAATTAATGAAAATAAAGAGGGTGGGACCATTAAAATAATACAGTGGGTGTTCTTCATATAATATACGAGATACTAAAATCCTAAGAAACATTGAAAAACATAAATATGGGGTTGATATATTCATAAATGATTGTTCTCTAGAAATAAATGAGGTAAAAAATTAAAATTGAGTCCAAAGGACTCAAAATTTAAAATAAAATATACATGGAAATCATGAATGAAAATTTACTTAATGTTACGAAATTTTATGATTATTTAATTGAAGTTCTATTTCAGAAGATTTAATGTATCATAAAAGCATAAAAGATGGAATAGTCTAAAAAGTTGAATGAATAAGAGGAATCCTATTATAAATTTCAAATCTAACTGATTCATTCTACATGAGTTCCTAGGATGACAAATCAATATGGCATATAATAATTTACCATCATATCACAGGAAATACGATGACTATTTACAAACATGTATTGATTATAGATCTCTAAGAAATTCCATAGTGAAAGATATGATTTTTTAAAAACCAACCAAAAGTGGAATTGGTCTTATAGGATACAAAAAAAGGTTGATATTTCATCCACTATGACATTAAAATATACATGTAATGGTGTATGTGACCCTATAAGACACAAATAAACTATGGGTGACCTATATTTGATTATATTTATTTATTACTATACCAAAATGATAAATGATTACATTATTTAGCCTAAATATGAGTTTATTCAAATGTTTAGAATCTTTAGAGTACATATTGAGAAGGGGCTTGGTGTTTACATAATGAAAGGATATTGATAATTTAACAGAATTAACATATGATTCTTTTGAGTATGACCAGTAAATCAATGGGATAAGAAATAATTATATCAAACAATTCAAGAATTAAAAATGTGGTTGTGTAAATGAAAAATTTTGGCATTGTGGAGATGATAAGATATATTATAGTTGAAATATATTTTTAATGTTAATTAAGAGAGATGTTATTTTCACCACTCAAAATATTCTAAATAGGTTTATATTGAGATATGATACTCATAAGACACCCTAGTTGATATGAAAAAACCAAAACATAATGGTCCAAAAATTTATAGTGTTTGGAACGCCTCATTACCCCAAGATAGAAAACAAAAAAATTTGGAAATATAGAAGATAAAAATGAGTATGGAATATTCATGAGATATATATCCAATTTATGTCGTTATAACATTGTGATAATGAATAAACACAAGATGATAGAATGTTCATATGTCAAAATGAATGAAAATATAAAAAAATATGTGTTTGTGATCCTAAAGAAGAAACTATTGTAGATTTAAAAATGTAGATGTTTGAAACAAATGTTACTACGTAAGTTGGAAATAAAATAGAAGTGGTTGATATTCCCTCATAATAGAACAATGATAAATATGGTAAAATCAATTGAATGGGAAGACAATATTAAAGAATTATATCAATTCAGAAAATATTATTGGCCAATGAGATGGACTTGTCTAAAATGGATTAAATCTTGTACTTAAGGACTAAACAAATCTAATATATAAACATTCACCTCAAAGTTTTTCTAAAGAATTTATGAAACATGAAAGGATTTATTCTATGTTTTTGTAAATTGATCTAATTGAGAATAAATCCACTAGGGAGTTGGTGAGACTGTCCAAAATAGAAGCATAATTGAATTCATAGGGGTTTTAGAAATAAACTTAATGGGAAATTTGAAATCAAAATGAATAAGTTACGTCCATCTTGAAATTGGTATTCATGGATAGGAGGAGTTGAAGTTGAATACATATTTGTAATAGTGGAATGGCTTGATAAAATAAATATATTATTTTTAGTTTTATCTCATAAACATTACAAAATTTATCAAATATAAGTTAAATATTCTTTCCTAAATAGTTTTGTTGGAGAAGAAAATCACTGAACAACCTGAGGGTCCTTTTTCCATGATAAATATAGAATCATATTGTGTAGACTAAATAAATATTGATATATATAAAGGTAATCCCCTAATCATTCTGTGCTAAGATGAATAAACGATTGAGGTGAAAAGATTTCAAAAAATGAAAATTCTGTAGTAATATCTTGGTGAATGAGTGTTCTATAAATACTCTTATTGGTATAATGTATGTTGGTGGAATTATTTTCAAGATATAATGAGTATAATTGTGATTAATTTTATAGGGAAATGAATAACAATTTTTAGATGTCACTTTTGGTTATAATGTTATATTTTTATGAGATGAAAATCATACAAGATAGTGATAAAAAATTCTGAAATCATGAAAAATACTCTATGAAATTGTTTAAGAGGTTTAGGATGGAAATGGTAAAGGATTTACACTCTTACATCAATTGGTGACAAATTGACAAAATGTAAGACTCAAAATTGTGAGAATCAAATAGAATATGGAAAATTCATTTGCATCCTTCTCTATATGATGTCTTCCAGATCTAAAATAGTAATCTCTATGATTCTATGTGGTACATTTGAAATTGAGATTAAATAATCCCATGTGTTAGAATCCATGATAATATAGAAGTATTTCAATTTTACATTGAATTTCAACACGTTTTATAGTATTGGATTAGATTTTATATTATATGTATTTAATGATGTGGAGTGGGTAGTAAATTATATTGACAAGAAGTCCACTCCATGTGGAGAAAAAATATTTATTAATTTGTCGTTTCATCAAAGAATAATAAATAATGATTAATGGAATTGTGAATGGATGAGTCTGAGTTCATAGTAGCAATAAATGTTTGTACAAAAATAATATGGTTCCTGGTATAACTATTTGACATGATATTTTAATCTGAGAAGCCAATGTGAACATCCAATGATATTTAATGTTCTATACATATTTATATGTACATTTTTCAATACTCTAGAACAAAGCACATTGATCATAGATATAATTTTATCAAACAAAAGTTCATAGAAGGGGATCTAAATCTTGAGTTTTTTTGCTCTAATTAACAAGTTATAGATATTTTTAGTAAATAATTTCCAAGGGGGTGGTCTTTTTCTTATTATATAAACTAAATATTCATCCATCAACTTTAATGTAAAAATTTGTGAAATCACCCCCACAAGATATTGGATTATGTTTTCAAATAGGGATATAAAGTACTCAAATCTAAGTGATAATCTCCCTTTAAAAGGGGGATAATTTCTTTTTCAAGAGGAATGTTTCATCATTCCTATTATCATTGTTTCATAATCTTTGGATATTTCTCAATTAGGGAAATTTATGGAAGTGTTAAAAGGATGATTAATTTGATGGGGAGATCATATATGTCACTTGTACTCAATTTCATATAACCAAGGGATATAATTCTCTCTGAAACAATACCTAATATGGTTGTATTGTGAAAGAAACTTCTCGTTAGAGGAAGGATTTGATTAGTTGATTTTTAGGATACCTGTTGAATTATAAAATAATACACATTAATTTTGAAGAGTTAAATGAGGTTTTAAATAAACCCAAATGTTAGAGATTAATGTTCCTCTGGATTTTTTGATGGTTTAATTTTTTTTAATCAAGATTTATAATCATTAGAGGTCATAATATATTTTTGATGTGGGTTTTTCATTTGGTTATGGAATTTATAGGATTGTAAGATGAAATAGTTTGATACTTTTAAGGTTGTATAGATGAGTATATTTCTAAAAATATTTCCATGAAATAAACCATACATATTTATATATATATATTCAAGGTTCATTATTCAAATCATATGGTTTAACTCATTGGAATTTGTATTGTTGAAGTGATAAGGTTTATAAATTCATATTAAGTTTATAATGATTAGCTTTATTATGTTCTTAATAAGATACAACATTATCTCTTCATAAGGCAATATGAACCATATACATACTATATGGTTGACATAGATTCATCATAAAGTTGATTAGGGACATCATAGTGAATAAAATATCTTTATATGGTAGACTTAATAATGTAAAATAGTCTTCATAGGGTACACAATAAATATAAGGAAGAATTTAGAATGAACCTTTAAACTCTATAAGAAACACCATTGTAGTGTGCCATGGGTGTTCATAGGTTACACTTTCATAAGGTAACATGATATATTTAGAGTAAAATGAAACCAATAATGGACAATGGTTGAGTTAAATTGTTTTTTAATCAAAGGCATTAACCCTACACACTTAAGATGGTAGATGGAATTCATAGCACATGTGCCTCAGCCCAGTTTGTGATGATTCTTTAAGTGCATCCAATTGACCCATGATCAAATACAGGTAGAGGAAAATTTCTGGGGTACTATAGTAGTATTGTAGCAGTACTGTAGCAGCACTGTAGTTGGAACTATAGTAGGTATAGTTTTTCATTGTAGCATCACAGACTATTCCCTTATTTGGGCCTTCGAGCCACTGATTTGGTCCCCAATCCCTTTAAGTCCTTCGTTCCACCCCGGCCTTTGGGTTTGTAAGGCCATCGTCCCAACTCAAGGCCTTCGAGCCACTATAATTGCAGATGCAAACTAGATAACCTACAAGGATAAAGCTCCAGAAGGAGGATGAGGAAAGAGCTTTCATCATAGCAGAATCTAAAAAGATTGCAAGAATGAGAGGGTATGGAACCTGCCATTGGGACAAGCCTATTCATGCACAGAAAATCCTATCCAAATAGATATACGAAGATGGAGAGCTGATTTCACGATGAAGATACTAGAGAGGACCAGTTTTAAGAAGTTAGTATGGGTAGTTAGAAATGTTTGAAGCCTATGAGAAATGAATTTCTCTAAGGACTATAGGCTATGTAACACTTATGAAAATGTTCCTTGTAATGTTTCCACCTCACCCCTTGAAATTTTTATTATCAAAAATCAATAAAAATGAAGGCCTTAAAACCATTGGAGGAGTTGATGGACTTCGTAGGGTACATTAGTTGACATAAATTTGATAAAAATTCAAAAATATAGAATGAATATTATGATGATGTAATAAAACTAGGTAATTTATATGCATGACTTAAATATCTACAAAATCCAAAATGTGTTGTGATTCAGTATGTTTAAGAATCTATAATCCTCACTTAATGAAGAGAAAGATTACCCATTCTAAAAACATGATGAGTGTTAACTTAAATCAATTTGATTATTTTTCCATCATAATGGAAATATTAATGGGTTGATTTGTAGAAATTATTAAGATCCCATGAAAATTATAATCAAAATATGATAAAGCTTCATTTTTTCTAATTTCTTAGTTTTTCAAGAAATAATCACATCATTTTTTTCTCCATGGTGATAATTGTATTCATTCCCCAATAAGGATAGTGAATAATAAATCTAACCCCAAACTAGTTGATATAATTAAAGGATCAGTAATGGGTAATTCTAGAATAGAGAAATACACTTATTTTTCTATTACATATTAAGGTATATGGTGTTGTTAGGCTTCCATGTATATTTATTTATCAATTAGGTAAAAATGTAATTTTTTAAAACCAATATGAGAATATGGAAGGATGACATAGTTTACATTTCTAGTGATATTTTTAAGAGGATGATGGTTTAAAAATGAATTTAATATCATGGTGATTTCTATTGGATATATTAAGAAATTTTTTATAATAAAATTTGGGTATATAGAAATGATATGATAAATTAAAGTGGAATACTATATAGAAAAATATTATAAATGATAGTCAAGAAATAAAATGAGAATATGAAGAAAGGACGACATCGATAAATATGTTATTATAAATAAATATGATGAGACTGAGGCTCAGGTAAAGTGGAAATTGAAATTTAAGCAACCCTTTAAGCTAAATCATTCAGTATGAAAGAAATGAATGATATTTTTATTAACTATAAAAATGTTAATTTTTTTGGTTTCAATTCTTCATGTGTGAGTTTTATTCACTAGAAATTGTTTTTCAAGATTAGAGAGAGATATTTCATATATTTTTCTAAAAAAATAGTTATCTAGAGTAATATATTTTGGTACATATGGTTTTCTTATTTCACTATAACTAGCTAGTGTACGAATAAAAGTATTTTAACCTTGAGAGTTATAAACAATTAGAAAATGATGACACATTCCCTGTATTTAAAATGTTGAGATATATTCATTGTGATTTTTCTAGATGATGAGAAGAATCAACTGAACCAAGGAGTTTGATTCGAAATTGAGGAAAACATTCAAAAAAAATATTATGTTCCATGAAATACAATATTTTCTATATTCATTTCAAATGTTTAATATAATTAATCAATAGCGAGAATGATATCTTAACCTGGAAATTAGTTTAATTTATAAAAAAAATTATATTTTGGGATACACTTATTCACCCTCTTTTTTATATATACTCAGTCAAATAACACCTCCTACAATGATCAAAATTTCATATATTTGTATTTCTAATATTATTAGTTCGTATATAGATTAATTTTTTCTTACATTTAAGTTCTGGTTTTAGTTAAATGTATTTTTAAAAGTTGAATCATTTTTTAAATAATATAGGATTGATAAAATTAAATGGGTTGAAGATAAATAAGTACTTAATTTTTAATAAAATTGAATAAAATCATTTATTGTTAAAATGGTAATTTTTTCAAGGATTTATTTCACTCTGAGTTAGGTATTTTTACCTTAATAATTAAATTATTCACTATAAAATAATAATTTTAATCATTTTTATTATTTTTATATACATTAAAATTAACTAGAGTTCATATACATACTATTACATGATAAATAAAAATAATAAACCCATTTTAATGCATATATATATATATATTAATATTTATGCATTATGAATTTTTATTTTTGATATAATTTTATTTAATTTTTGAAAATAAATTTAATAAAATGTGTTTTATATTTTTATTTATTACTTAAAAATTACATATGAACGAAATATTTTCAAAAATAAATTAGTTACCACGGTCAAAATTAGTAATTCTAATAAAGAGTAATATGAATTAATAGTGATAAAGAAAATGTTAAATTCAAAAAATATCACAAAAATTTATATCTAAATGATTTGATGGGATACATCCTAACATATAGTCTTATATTATCTATTATTCATACATTTTTCAAGATAGAATACTTTTTTATTCATTTATGAATACATATTTTTGTAAATTCCCCGCCAACATACCTATAAAAGAACACCACCGCTACTAACATGAAACCACACACCTCAGTCTTTTTATTACCAAGATTTTACCCAAATTCTATCTTTTATAATAATACATAATTTATAGAAACTTTTTTTCACATGAAGGATCCAAAATTCCCCAATTTCTATGAGGTTCAAAATAAAATATATTTCTCTCCAACAAAACTATCAACTTATCATTCTTCTTTTTTAATTTAATTATTTATCCAAATATTATTTAATAAAACTTGAAAAATTATTAACATTTAATTAAAATCATTAATATTCTATAAAATTGAGTCTAAAATCATATGGTAACATATTCTAATATATTTATTCATTATAACACATGGTTGTTTTCGCCAGTTTTTCCTTATATAAATATCATGCTATAACATTTCCATCATGAATGAATAATAAAAAATAAATACTTGAAATATGTGGTAATAATGATTAATTTATTATTTTATTTAAAATTTTATTATTTAATTCTATATAATTGTAATCATTAATACTTTTAATTCATTTAATTGATTCACTATTTCTGAGAATATGTAATTTATTATCATTAATTGTGAATTTTCACGATGACATCTGTGAAATGATAATGAAACTCTAGAAATTTATAAAACAAATCTATATCCCATCCAATAATATTTTCGATATAATTAACACATGAACAAGGATCGATAATAGAAACTGAAAAATTGAAGAAAACATATGAAAAAAAATTAACACACAATAGTTAATTTAATCCATGGATAATTAAAAAATGGTTGATAAGAAAATAAAATAAAATAAATGGAAATTAGGATGAATTAATATAAATTATTTTCAAATCTAGTTGGATTGTAAACCAAAATTTATTTTTGAAGATGATAGATAATCTCCAAAAAAGTGGGAAGCTGTGGTAAATATCTTAATTGTTATTGTTTCCATTTCATTTGGTCTTACACTATATTCATTGACAATATTATTCACTGTTTGAAATTTTCTATCCTGTTTCATTCTAATGTTGTAATATATATTTCCTTCTATAAATAAATAACATTTTTCATTTTAAAATATTTTTCTTTGTTATCTTTAATGCTCTATAAAAACATGACTATATTATGACTAATTTTAATCCTATGTATTTATCTATTTACCTTCTTCATTCGGATTCATTCTTACAAAAAAATAATTATTTTATTATATTCAAATATACCAATAGTTTATATTATATCCCCAACATGTTTGAATCTATCACAATTAAATGGTAAATTTTATAATTCATTCTTCGAAGTGGTTTTCATTAAAATTATAAAACATCTAAAAATGTATATCTTTCAACTTCTATAAATTTTTAATCATTAACTCAACATATATTTACATATACCATTATTTATTTTGAAACACCCCAATAATTTTATATATTTTCATTTTTGAATAAATTTAATTTTGATTCTATATAACTATATTGGAACCACCATGTTATTGTTAGCCTACACACAAAACTGATTTTGTTTGCATTAAACACGAGACTGAGATTTAACCTTAACATTATTAATTTAATAGTTATCTCCAAGCCATTAAGTTAGAGGATATGAATAATATTAAGTAACTTATGAATATATATATATATATATATTTTTATATATTATTCAAAATAACCTTTTCACATTCATCCAAATAGTTTGATAGACATATAAAAAGCAAAAAATCCATTTGATGCATAAAAAGTGGAATTTTTCTAAAGATAGTTTTACCACCTTTTAATGGTGTGCCTATTTTAAAACTATATTTTGACACCATTGGAAATTATGTTCTCGAAATAAAAATCATTTCTTAATTTTATATATCAAATTTATCTTAGGATGGATTTTTAGTATTTTTTTGAGAATTTTAATCTGTTGATCAAAAGTGAAAATTACAGTATTTTCATTTAAAACTACCTTTTTTAATATTTTTAAATGCTAAATTATATTTTTAATTGTGTATAGATTCACAATTGATCAATTAAAAATATATTAATCCAATCTAATTCATAGGATTCATTATTATAATTAATTTACATTTAAATACTTAATGAACATTTAAACATGTTCACTTTAAAAAAAACCTTCTTTTTTCCACCTCTACAGGAGTAGCTTAAAATTTAATTTTTACTCTTTTGTGAATTTAAATTGGAAAAAATGAAATAAATATTTAGAATCGTTAATTTATTTATATTTTAACAAAATGAACATAGTTTTTGACCAAAAATATTAGTGAACATAATTAAAATAAATTAAAATTATTGAGTTAAAAATTAATTTAATTATTGACTGAACATTATTATGAAGGAGAAGATGACCAAGAAACCTATTGAAACCAAAAGGTGTTTCCCAAAAAAGTAATTCGATATTCCCCTTCCTCAAACCTCTTTGGACACTTTTTTTCATCAAACCCTTAGATAAATTATATCCCAACATCCTTCCCCTCATCCTTGAAGCCTAAATTTTTTCATAAATAATACCAAAGATGTCTATTCGTTGAAACCACAAGGTGTTTCCCTTAAAAGAGGAAACATTATTCAATGACCACTTTTTTTATTTCATTCCCCACTCATTCAATTATTATATCTTGATTATGTAATAACATAAGTATCATAACTTTTCTGCGATGTTGTCATATTGAGGGTACTAATTACACCTACACACTTTTTCATCAAATGGGATATGCAATCGTCATTCTTGTATAGGGAATGCTACCATCTTGGGAACTAATCTCATTCATTTTTACATTTCCACACATAAAGGATACGAATAATGATGGAATTATAGTTTATATATATGATATTTATAATTTATTTATGATTCTAAAATTCTTTATATAACACATAACTTCTTGATTCCCATTCATTGGGAATACGATTACATCATTTTTGGATATGTGCAAAACTGTCACCTCAATGTGATGTGATTCCAGCCAAAATCCTTGTACATTCAAAGATGTTTTTTTGTGGGTGATTAGTAACCAAAATAAACATAAGGAACATGATCCATATTCCTAGCAACTAAACTATGTTCAAAATTCAAAAAATTCATGTTATCCAAGGAGACCTCGAGCTTTGTGTACCCAAAACTACCAATGTCACGTTATGTCTCCGACCATTCCACCTATCATCAATATCGCAAGACTGATATCATCATTTATCATATAACTACCATAGACATCACTTCTATAGACACCAAATCTCATAAAACAGTTTATCTTCCACCACCGTAATAAACAACCATTACAGAGCAAGTTCACCACATCAATGAAAAAAACACCAATGACACAGAAGCCTATCGGAGACTGCCAGATCCGGTGTAAACATCACACCAAGATGTCATCAATCCCCATCTCCTAGTAGAAAAAAACACTAAAATCATGCATAAAAACATGAGAATCTATTGAACCCATCGAAGAACATGGTACCGCCCCAAGTCAATGTCAACCCCAAGTGAACCCTAAATAAATCGAACACCAATATAACCAAAAACACAAATTGAACACCACCTAATAGAAAATAGACCACTAATAATGAGAAAATACACAATAATTGAAATTATGATAAAGAAATCTAAATGAACAAAATCCATCACTAAAATCCTTGCACCTGGAACACTGATGGCTGCCAAAATACACCTCCCAAAATGTCAAAGTTACTACCACCCTAGATCCGAACTGGATAGGAGTAGTGGAACATGAGGTCAGGGATGATGATAAAATGGATAAGGGATATGAATGATGTAAACATCGATGAGTTAGAGAAGTGGGAGCCTTAAAATTGGAATAAAACCAATCCATGTGGCGCCTTGAGACACATCGATTTCCAAGTCATGAAACCCAAAATATTGTGAACTACTATGCCATATCAGACCTGGAGAGATAATAGGGATCTTAGGGTCAGTGTTTTGTGAAAAAATTGTTGTAAATCATAAGAAGACAATAAAAATCATAAAGGTGGATAATAAGCGTGTTAGAGCACAGATGTTCGCCAAGGCTACCGAAGAGTATTCAAGGGGAAACCCTAGAAAAGGTAGTACCGAGGGAAAGAATCTCCAATAGAGAGATACATAAAGAGAGGATGTAGAATTAAAGAAGTAGAAGAAGTTCATTGGATCTCAGATTTGACGTCAACACCATCACGGAGGATTCTAAGAGGAAACCCTTGAAAACGTAGCATCGAGAGAGAGGGACATGAGGAGAATGGGGTGTCATTCTAAGAATCAAAGCGATGTGATTAATTCACACATTACATGGAATGTATTAAGAATTTTTTTAATTAATATATATGATAAATATTACATTAATATGATACTATAATTATAATATAAATAGATATCATTTACTTTTAAATCTTTTAGAATGATATATAGATGGAAACATTGTTCAAGTGTACGTATAGCCTACCATATCCATGAACAGTGTATTTAATTTTCAGATTTCCAAAATTTATGGATTAATTTAAATAAAATTAAACATAATTTATATTATATTTAAATAATTAATTAACTTTTGGATATTTTTAAGTCATTATAAAATTAATAGGATCCAAAATAATGATTCATAACATACTCGAAACACATAGCAATTGAAATTAGAAATGATGAAAATGATGAAATATTATTAGTGAACATAATATAATATGTTATAAAATAATTATATATGATATAAAAGATATTAATATGGTTATAGAGTAGTCTTATAACATTATTGGAACCATTTAAAAGGTGTTTAAATAGAATCAAACCAAAATAGAGCATAAGGTAAGGGATTTCATCTTAATTTGCATTCCATTGTGACTTATTTGTTACTATGCACCAATTCACTTTAGTGTGGTGTATATACAACCTATTTTTCTTTTAATATCATGATTAACTCATAAATAATGGTATTTATGTTTAAATTGGAATTATCTCATCAAAGGGTTTTTAATTGAAAATGCCAATTCTTAAAGGTTATGTTTTCAATATCACATTCTTATGTGATTGTTAACTTTCTCTTGAAATAGTAACTTTATTATAATCATTTTCATTATTCATTAAATTTATCTAAAATATGCATATTCTTTTATAATTGATATTATTATTTCCTAAACAATATTTCATTTCTATGAATGGTGTTTACTTTAAAGGTTGTTTGATAAAATTGGATATATTTTTTAAATCTATATCCTTTACTCAAAAGGGATATTAAAAGATAAGAAACTTTTTTTAATAATTAAATTTATTATTTGATAAATGAGGAATGATTTTTAAAGGAAATACATGGATTTAGAACCATTGGAAATAATCCCCTCGATGGATTGGATGTCTTAGGAGACAAAAATTTTTAGAGAAATAACCCTTCGAGTTCATTTCCAAGGAAAAATAGATAGGTTTATACTCACTAACATAAACATCATAAAGGTTATATCTTGATTGAATATTGGTTCATGTTTTAGATACATGATGTTTGATAATTAATCACAACTTTCATTTTAGTGATCATAATCTGTAGGATTTTAACAATGAAAAAATCTATTGATGCATTTTATTCTTAATTTATTTGTAAAATAAAATGTGTGTTCAGTTATTTACCATTCAATATTTATTAAACCTTATTTATTCATGATTAAATCCACTATACTCTAACCCTTACTGAGCATCTGATATCACCCTTATTTTGTTTCCTTTCCCTAGGTTATGAAGATGAATTCTTGGAATGAGTTTCAATAATGTTAAGAATTTTATTTTGATATTTATTATGGTTTTTTATTCCTAATTTAAAATGGGTTCCATGTATGTAATCTAGTTTTCCAAAACTACTAAACTGATACGTCCTTCGGTAATCTATTACTTGTAATTATGTTAATGTATCAACATAATCCATCAGATCTGACCTTCTTGGGTTATGGCCTTACATTTGGAATCAAGTGCAGTTTAGTAGAAACCTTAGGAACTAGATTTAGAAAAAAATAGAATATAATAAAATGCTACGATACACTTTGAGTATAAGTATATAAGAATATCCCAATGAAACCATGTTATTATGAGATTAGCTACACATAAATTTTTTAATTTGTGACACGTATTTTACAATTTGTGGGTACATGTATTATGTATCATAAGTATAAGATCTAATTTAGTGTATTTCTTAACATATAATTGGGGAATAATATAATGGATGTGAACCTCACCAATGCACATGATCCCAAGATTAAGAAGGATCATATCTTTTAAGGTCATAAGCTAATATTTTAAAGGGAATAAGTATCCCAATAATTTTCATCAGATTATCAAATATTATCATGTCTTCATGAAACGTGGAATGAGATATAAAGGTATTTTGGAATTGGATAGAATCACAAGAAAAAGAGGGCATCTAAGGAATAGGTGGATAAAGGGAATAAGGGAAAAAATTATTTTCCCACATGTGATAATTGAGTAAGAAACCACCCTAGGAAATTCTTGAAAGGATTTGGAGTTTTTTACATGTATGGATAAAAGTGTCACCGGGAAAACTAATTCAAAGGAGAGAAATAGTAGATTTCAATTCAGTGTTTCAATCACAATTAAATGGGTAACACACAAATAAATTCACTAATCATCATGGGAATATACCTTAAAATAAGGTAATAGATCACGGTAAAGATTTTTACATTACTTAGGATAAAGAGTAATAATTAATGTGTAATGTTTTTATTCAAGAATTATATCATTTGAGTATTTTATCAATGATGTATTGGTTATAAGAATTACGGTATATATAACACTTCTACTATAGAACTTTTTTGTTGGATATTTTAAAGCACATGTTGAATGATATTGATGGCCAAGAAAAATAAATCAATGATATATTAAATTTCATGGAAAATATATGGTTGATAGAAATAGAAAATTTAATATGTTACTCATATATAGACAATGATAAACAGATTATTTATATGGATAATTTAGATGAGATATTATAGACTACTTTGGAACTCATTAATTATTTTTTGGCAACATTGTTTATACTATCATTTATGGAGGTGAAAACAATTTTGTATTTAAGGAGTATATCCAATCATCTATGTTATATATTAGGAATAAATAAGAATGCATGTTTTCAATTAGGTTTTATGGTAATTCATATTATTTATATATTCCCATGTTTGGTGTGTGATTATTAAGATCCACATAATGTTGTTTGATAAGTTAATTTTGGATATTTAGTGACATTATTTCAAATGTATTCGATCATAATATTTTTGAAAAGCTAACTATTTATGAAATTTTTTATTTCAATGATTGGATGAGGTTTTAGAGGTTAATTTATTACATCGTCATGTGATGAAAACTCTACTAAAAATTGTGTATAAATAGTTCAAGGAACATCTAAAGGATAAGGTTGTGTTTGTGAAATAGAAATTGTTTCCTACTTATATTATTAGATTGAATGAAATACTAAAATCTAGGAAAACATTTCTTGAAAAAAAATCCTATTGTAATCATTTTTTATGATATCAATAACCTTTTATATAACATTGGATTATGGTTTTGTGTTCATTAACTTTTATATGTACCCGTTTTATAAAACTCCATATCAAATAATTATTTCTAGATTTCTTTTCCACGTCCAAATTTTCACTAATTTTCCACTATTAGAAAGCCTTGTTTCTTGTTAACATTCTAATTTTCCTTTATCACATAATATGGATATGAGTTATTAACAATAGTGGGCATTTCAAAACTAGTTTTTATAAATATAAATTACACAATTATTGAGATCAAGTTTAAATTGAGAGGAGATGATTTAATTAAGGTGAGTATAATATAACACCCAAATACTTTAGAAAAATTCATTTTATAATAAATTTAATTTTTTGACAGATTTTTTTATATGAAACACCATGTTTTTCATACAATACACACAACATTGAGTTATCTTGTGTTACAGGGAAGACTATGTTTTACCATTAATATTATTAATTTAATAGTTATCTCATAGTTGTTAAATTAGAGGTTATGAATGGGATTAAATAAAAAAATAGGGAAATAAAATAAATATTCAATAAAATTTTTTGACATTCATAAAATAATTTTGATATACAATTTATATGAAAAAATCCAGTTTAAGGATAAAAAGTTGTATTTTCTTAAAGAGATTTTTATTGCTTTTTAATGGTTCACCTATTATAAAACTAAATTTTGACACTTTTTTAAACATTTTTTAAAAAATATAATTCATATTAGAAATATAGTGTCAAAATTAGCATAGAGTTGTTTTTTTTTACATTTATGGCAAGTTTCATTTTTTTCAATGAATAGTGAAAATTACTACATCTTAGTTGTAAACTTAATTTTTTATTAAATATTTATTAATATTAAATAATATTTTAAATTATATTTAAAGAAAAAATGGATCAAAAATACATTTATTAATTCAATTTATGTCATTATGGACATTTTTTATTTTATTTGGATATAAAAACATGATAATTTGTTGAAAATTTTAACTTCAAGAAACCTACTTTCTCACCACATCTATGATGTTATCTTTTTATTAAATTTTTTCCTCTCCTATGAATTGAATTTGGAAAAATGGATATAAATATTTGGAATTAATATAATATTTATATTCTAATAATATCAAATTAAATTGTAACAAAATATATTAGTTAATTTAATTGAAATTAATTATAGCAATTAAGGTAAAAATTAGATTAATTAGTCGTTAAATTTTAATCCAAAGGGGGAAATGACTTAAAAACGTTTCCAAATTCCATTTTCCTCCCACATTTATATCGTATATCGTATTGATTAAAATTTAATGTGTTATTTAGATATAATTCTATGAAATTGACTACTATAATATGTTATGTATGAAAAAATGAGAAAAATGAACATTCCTTTCCATAAACAAATATAAGGCCATGGGATATGGAAAAAAATAATATTTTAGGTCATACATATCCTTTGTAAATATAAATTAGTTATTTTTTAATTATAATTTTTCATTATTTTTTTGAGATGGATTAGTTACGTATAATTCTTAATAAACACCCACATGTCTATTATGTAGCAAATTATTACATGAAATAAATCGTGCTAAAATTATTAAAAGTGAAGTAAATTTAATTAACTATTATGTTCCATTATTTTATTAGATGAAAATATAATTTTACGAATCTTTTAAATTAATATATTTTAATTCTAATGTTTTTTTATTCGTAAATTAAAATTAAATAAATCATATTGAAATTGACATTAATGTTATTTTATAACAAGTGATATTTCATTAAATGACTCAAAATTACAAAAAAAAATAGATATTTTTTACAAGTTATATGTAAATTTTAATAAATATCAAATGTGGTCAATTAATTCACCAAATTATCGTTTATAATTATTATATTGTGCCACATACTGTAAAAACCATTCTTGCACGGTTAAGGTTAAAGTAGTGTTTTACCGTGTTATGTATACATCCGTTGATTTAATTTCCAAAACAAATATTTTATTTTTTTCTTGTAAATTATAGGTCATATTTTAAAATCAACGGTTTTAAATGTTATAATATGTCTTAGTTTAATTTAGTTTTACTTAATTAATTTCTTAGGTTATGAAACTACTTACCTAAATTAAAAACCAAAAATATAAGGAAACTTAAAGACTAAAGATATAAATGATAAAATTTCATTTCATTTTATATTATGTGAGTTTGTATATACCATAATTCCCATTTAATTCCCTAGTTTTTCATTTTTCATCAACATGAGGTAGGGGAGGCCTCCCAATAGTGTTTAGGTTTTTGGTATTTACAAGAATGTCACTCCCCCTCCAAAGTAAAAAGGCATTCAGCCTTCTCTATCATAAAAAATATACTACTCATTATCTAATCCAAATACCAAAAAAAGTAATCTCCCAAAATCTCTCTCCCCATACAAGAAGCCTATCATTTTGATGAAATCAAACAAATGAATTATTTTGATATAAACTAGAAGGAGTTACTCGAAAAAGAGGTAATGTTCATCAATGATTACTTTAGTTTTATTTATTTCTCCACTCCTTAAATTATTCTTATTTATTTATTATATAATAACATAAGTATCCTAAATATAGTGAGTTTTTTTGTGTAATTTTTTGACCTAAAACTACACACACTTCTATTAAATGGGATACACAATCATCATTTGTGTGTATGATGAACTAGCATCTCACGAAATGATGTTGTTTATTCTTCCTTTTACAACATAAAGGTTGGGAATAATGGTGTAATAATAGTATTTATATATTATATTTATAATTTATTTATTCTTTTTTAGTTTTTTATATAACAAAAACCGTCATGCTTTCTAATTTTAGAGAATATGATAACATCATTTTTGGACATTTGGACTACCACCTTTTCAAAGTGAAGTGTTTCATGCATGCATTACAAGGAATGTGTTAGGGATGGTTTTAATTAACATATTTCATAAATATTACATTATTGTTATATTTGAATTATAATATACATATATATCATTTAGTTTTCATTTTTTTTAATGACAATAAAATGGAAACAGCATTCATGCGTACGTATGGCTTATCGTATCCATGAACTGTGTATTTCATTTTCCAATATACAAAAATTTTATATTCAAATAAATAAATATATACTGATTATATATGATATTAAAATCATGATTTAAATTATCTATATAATAAAATCATGATCTAATTTATGGAAAAAAAAATAAAAATTCAAGACATACTCAAAACACAAAGTAATTAACAACAGAAATAATGAAAATTTTGAGATATTATTAGTGAACAAGTTATAATATATTATAAAATAAATATATATGATATAATACATAATTCTTTGTTTTATTATAATTTTATAACATGATTGAACCATTATAAATTATTTTAAATAGATTTCAACCAAAAATAGACCATAAGGTAAGGGATTTCATCTCAGTTTACATTCCATTGGGACTTATTCTCTATTTTGAATCAATTCAATTTAATGTGGTTTATATACTGCCACATTTTCACTTAATATCACAAATTACCCAAAAATAATGGTATTTTATGTTTCACTTTCAATTAACTCATCTAAGGGGATTTGAATTGAAATTTACGATGTTGTAAAAGCAATTTTTGTAATATCACATTCTTTTATGATTGACAACATTATCTTGAAACAATAACATTATTGCAATAATTTTCATTTATCATTAAATTTATATAAAATATACATATTATATTTGGATTGATATTATTATTTCCTACGTCATATTCCATTTTTACATGTGGTGTTTACATAGAAAATTATATGATTAAAAGGGGAAATATTTGTCAAATTTGTATCCTTTAATCAAAAAGGAAATTTGATGATAAGGAACATTTTTTATTAATTAAATAGATTATTTTATATATGATGAATGAGTTGATGTGAAAATAAATGGGTTGGGGACCATTATAAAGAAGTGAATCAATGTATCAATAGTATCATGAGACAAAAATAGTTGGCGACAAACTCGTGCAATTTTTTCTATGAATAAACAGATGGTTTTCAACCCACATACATAAAATTTCCAAAGGATATATATTTATGGTATAGTGGTTCATATTCAAGATACATGGTGTGTGATAATTATGTATTACCTTTTTTCAGTTATTTTTATTGAGAGTTATTGCACTATTTTAAAATCTATGGATGCATTGTTTATTCATTTTATTGATTAAATGGCATGTGTGTTCATTTATCTACCTTGAAATATTGATTATGACTTATTAATTCATGATAAATTACATTGTAGGCTTCTCTATTACGATAATCAGAGTTCAACTTTATTTTTTCCCATTCCCCATTTTATAAAGATGAATTCTTGGAATGAGTTTCAAGGATGTTGAGCATTTTATTTCTTCATGTATTTTGTTTTTTATTCCCAATATAAAATTGGTTTCATGTATGAAATTTAGTTTTCAAATACAACTAAATTGATCTGTCCATAAAGATTTGAATCCTTGTAATCATGATAATTTAATAAATTAAGGCACCATATTCATGATTCTAGAGTTAGGGCGTTAAAATTTTCCAAGATCCATTATTAATAATTTTATTAATAAAATAATTTCATGAAATAATATTTCCCACCATTTAAAAATTATTTTGAAATTTTATTTTATCTTTATTATTCAATAATGTAAATAAAACATTAATAAAACTCTTTTCCTGTTTTATCTCATATTTTCATATCTTTCTCTAGAATATTCATAGTCTTTGATAATTTATAATCATATATGTTTAACCATATGAATTCCATTATGATTTTTTCTATTATGTTATCGAAATTAGTGTATCATCCATTATAATTCTTAATTTCTTCTTATTTCATTCCTCATAAATATTTTATTAACCCATTCTCTTTCAATTTCAATAATAATAAAAAAATAGATTTGGAATACCAAATCCATAATCTCATGCATGATTATTAAAAATAAATTAAATATAATAAAGAAATAATACATCCGTCGATATCTAAATGTGGTTTAGACCTCCATTTTAGAAATATGACTCAAAATAAGAGACTTCACCAACTATTTTTCAATAATCATTCACCATCTACATATCACTTATTGTATCTATATGTACTCTATTTCTATTTGAATTTTGTACATCACCACCTTAAGATCGGTTAATGTCTCATATGTTCAAAAACCATATAGTGATCTCCCAAAAAAATCATTTCACCAAATATTATTTAAAAAGTAAATTCATATAGGAACGGTGAAAAATATATTCACTAGTGAAGCCTCTTACTTTAAAAAAAAAAGTAATATTATTGATATTATTACAAAGTAGTACAAATAACATTTAAAGTAATGACCTAAAAATATATATTTTTATTTTATCTTTCATCTTAATTAATTTTAAAAATAATATGATTCCATTATTAAGGGAAGGAATCAAATATTACAAAGCCATCCTAAAAATTATTATAACAGGTTTTTTCTTGTTCATCTATACCATAAAGAAACTCCATAGAGGGGATATCATGTATTCCATTAGAACCCTTGCACATGATCCTTAGCCCAGTTGGTAAGGATTCCGTTTGTGCATCCGGGAGACCCGGGATCAAATCCAGGTGGAGACATTATTTTCGGGGTTACTGTAGCATTATTGTAGTAGTAATTTAGCAGTACTGTAGAAGGAACTGTGCAGTACTGTAGCAAGTACTATAGCTGGAACTGTATTAGGTACTGTTTGGCACTGTAGTAGCCGGGAATATGCCCTCGTTTAGGCCTTTGGGCCACCGATTTGGTCCCTGAGTCCTTTAAGGCCTTTAGGCCACCCAGGCCTTCGGGTCAGTAAGGCCTCCGAGCTAGCTCAAGGTCTTCGGGCCAACATAAGTGAAGATTCAAACCAGACGACCTATAGGGAACAAGCTCTACAATGAGGATGAGTAAGGAGCATTCACCACAGAAAAATATAAATGGATTGCAATAATGGGAGGGTATGGAACATGCTATTGGGACAACCATGTGCATGAACTGGAATGCCTAGCCGAACAGCCATGCGAAGGTGGAGAGCTGATTTCACGATGATGATGCTGGGGAGGGGCAGTTCCAAGTAGTGATTCTTGTTTGTATGTAATGATTGATGCCTATGGGAAATGAATTCCTCTAAGGCCTACGGGCCATGTAATACTTACGCCTACGGTCCTTGTAAGGGTTCCACCTCACCCATTGAAAGGTGGATTATCAAAATCAATAAAAAAATGATGGCCTTCGGGCCATTGGATGGATGAGAACCGTTCATTATCTATTTTATCTAGTCATCAGTCATATTTGGAAACCATATTACTACAACACACAAGGATCTGGTAACTAGAATATTTGTTAGATTTTATTTTTATTTATTTCAATTTTTATTTCTTCTATTATAAGTAGATAGTCCCTTAAACAAATGAGATTTGATTCACCCCTTTGATTTTACAATATTGATATAATTCCGCCTTTTGTTCAAGAAAGTTATTAAGGATTCCATTATATAAAATAAAATCATTGGTACCATCACATAGTTCATCCAAATAGTTGCTAGATTATTATGTTTTGTCATTAAATATTTATCCATCAACATTATAAAGGCCTTTGAGTTAATCATTCACAATATCTCCCTTATTAGGGGTCATCCGACTACCATTTTAGGTTATGATGGGTATACCTTCCTTTTAAACACACCTTATTATTTCTATAAAATAAGATGGAATGTTTCTCTGTTCTTCGTGAACATGATTCTTAGTGGATATCATTAGATTAGGTCCATTAGAAGGGCCAACACCAGGCCTATGACCAATATTATTTTCAATCAAACTCAAATGTTGTCCCATGAAACCATTAGTTTCAAGAATTTTCTTTAATTTCATTCTTTGGATCCTTAATTTTTTCATTTATTCCACATTTACATGGCCATTAGTATTTCAAAATGCACACTTAACATATCTAATAAATAAAAAAACTAATCATTTTTTCCAATAGTTTCGTAAACAAGAAAAAATATCGGTAACTTATGATACACCACCTTCATAGTTATGTTATCATCAACTAGATATAAACCACTTAATTGATGTGGGTTGATGATTAATCAACCTGAAATATAATCTAGGCATAGTTCCTAAATTTAAAATTACCATCATCCTTATCCATTTTAATTAAGCCTCCAAGAAATGAAGTAATATCCCATCAAATCACATAATTACATTAGATCAAAATAATTCCAAAAATAAAAATCATATATGAGCTAGAGAGTTTCATACTTCAACCCGTTTCAACGAAGTATCTCATTGATGAATTAGAAATGCATCTAGTTGCCTTATAATTGAACCAAATCACCATGGTCTCCAGCTATGGTCTTCATATGGAAATATTATATGGAAAAAACTATATCCAATCTATTTTATACTCAAAATAGAGAAACCATAATCCATAGATATTATCCTTGATAGCATATCAAACACCCAAGGACTCAAAACCTTGTGTATAAAAATGTGTAAAATAATAGAGTGATTAAGAAACATGACTCTTTACGCAACGGCTACCAGATTTACTACAATGAAGGTCATGCTTCCTTTAATTCTAGTCATTTAAATGGCCACATCATTTATTAATGTGAATGATATATCTTCATCCACAGTAGAATCCCATGAAGATCTCTTTACTAATTTTTGAAACCCTAAGAAAATTTCATGGTGTCCAATAATATTACATTCCTTATCTATGGGTTTATTAACATTAGGGGTTTGACGATGCATGTTATCACCATTGAGGGAGTAGATCAACTGAAAAGGCATTAATTTACGATGATGTATGGATGATTTCATAGAAAAAACATATGTATTTATTTTCATTATGTTTTTGGTGGGGATATATAATTTTGGCCCCACTAGTTACATTCATATCATGTATATGTGTAAGTGTGCCACATATATCATAAAAATTAAGAATTCATTTCCTAAATTTTAACCCCATGAATAATTATTTTGTGTTATATAAGTATAACCCCACAATAAATGAATTATATGTGGATCTAGGTGAATATACTTTAGTTTAAATGGGGGAGGATATTCACTATAAAAATGTTTGTCATTGAAAATAGAAGGATAATTTCAGCAGTGTACCAAGTGATTATAATTTTTTAAATAAGGGGTGAAATAGAGTGGGTATAATAGTCACCTTTGAATAATAATTAAGGTTATAGGTATGTGTGAAAATATATCCCCAAATGAGGAATTTAATTTCAAAATTAATAATATAAAGAATGATCTTGAATAAATATCATAAGAAGGAGAGAATTACATAAATAGATATAGATCTTTAAAAGAATGGTATGAGCATATTAAGAGATTGGAGAAACCTAGGGAGATATCTATAGAGGTAAGGGAAGAGTTAATTAATTCTATAAGAGTTTTGAGTGAAGATTAATGGGATGTGGTGTTGGTATAAATGGAAAATGTGATGATAATTCCTTATTAATTTCCAAATATAGGTTTTGGACTCTGTATGATAATGTAATCAAACCAATAAACCTTCCAATGGTTTATGAAAATTTATTCAATCAAATATTAGTGGATTTAAATTTTTAATTTGGTCTAGAACCGAAAACATTCAATTATTTCCATTGGTGATGTGTAAGTGAGTCATGTCTATACATAATTGATTTTAAAACCATAAAACATAATATAGGGTTTTGAGGAATCGTTATGGGTTTATAAAATTAATAAATTTAAATAAAAATACATTTATTTTGAATTATAAATAAAATTTTGGTTTTGTGTACTATCTTTATTATTTAATACATCAATTTTGGGATACTACGATGTCATAATACAATCTATACATTTATAATTAATTCAGTTTTTCCCCAAAATTTGATCTTCTTGGAAAATTATGAAAAAAACACCACTTGATAATTTGAACTTTTTATTTCAAAAATATTTTTTATTATACAAATATAATTATCTAAATATGATAAATCAAACCATTGACTAAAAAACTCCACTTATTGAAATATATAAGGGTTTTTTGACAATAACAGTTTCATGACCCTTAAAAAATTCACTTTGACATCATAAAATTATATTATCATTTATATTTAATTATTATTATATAATAATAATTTCTTATTAAAATAAATTTTATTTAAAAAATTGAATTCCCCAAAAGGAGAGTCTTGATTGAAACTTTAAATTTCCCAAAAATAAAATTCAAATTTTTTCATCTTAAAATCTAATTTTTATCAAAATCATTATTTATTCATTTATAATGAAATGATAAAAGGGATAAATTTTTTCATTTTTTAATTTAAAATATTATATAACAATTTATTCTATTATAATTAAGATACATAGACCTTTATTGCACCTGTGAACACCCTGGGAGTAATGCATGTGATGCTAAGACATTCCTAGGGTGGTTTAGTGAACATGATTTGGGCCATTATAATGATGAGCTAGAAATCATACCATGAACATCTTATATCATGCATTGGTTTTAGAATCTAATATTAGTCTTGGGTAAGGGTAAATCGTATTGTTGTTTTCTCCTATAAAATCTATAATAAATGTACTTCATATGATACAATTCTACAAGTTGAGGTCTTTACTTTCGTTGTCATTGTCAAATTTACATTATCTTTACACTTAATAAACTAATCATAATAGACACTAAAAATGGATATACTATCAAAATATATAATTCTTAATTGTATCAAATTTTACAGACTATATAACCATTGAAAATTTCCAACGTACTATATGTTTTTTCTATAACATCATTTCTTTCAAAAGCATTTATTCATTTAAAAAGTGAATTTCAATTATCAATGATTCGTTTCTTACATTATTCAATCCTAAAGATATTTTTATATAGAAATTTTCTTTCTATAAACTAAATAATATTTTGGAAATTTTATTTATTCAAATTTTATTCTTCGCATGAATATTCTATAAACATGTGGTTCTGCCACAACAAATTGACTAGGTGATTTATCTTTTTTCCTAAACAAATTTCTCAAAAATTTATGACCATCATTAAATTCTTCTAATATTAATGATTAATCTTCAATGGTACCTCCTATATATTCAATAATTTGAGGTTTCTTCAATGTACATCCTCAAGAGGGATACGTGGAACACATGTTGAGCATGAGATCGGTTATGTAGAAGCGCTAGTTGACTAGGAATTGATTTTATGTGATCATGGATCTTGAAGGGGTTGATGTATCTTAGATTAACCTTACACATCCTCCCAGACCTCATTAATTTCATCAATTGAGATATGTATAAGAACACTTTATCTCTGACCAAAAACTCTAATACTTTTAGAAAATTGTTTTCACAATATTTCGGTCAACATTTTTCAAATTTCATATGATATTAAATAGATTGAACCTTTTTATGTCATATTTTGGATATGATGAGGTCCCATCATCCACTCAAACATCATACAATAAGGGAAAAGTATGAAACCTTTTACCATAAAGAGCCTCATAAGGTAATATTTGAATGATATAATGAAAACTATTGATATAAGATAACTCCACTAGGGGATATTGATGGTCCCAACATCCTTGTAAATAAAATGAACAGGATATCAGATTATCATACAGAGTATAAAGGGACTTTTCATACTAATATAAAAATTATGGTGATAAATAGTGTTGAATATCCACTCTGTATCCAACGCTTTCTGAAGGATTCCCCAAAACCTTGAGGGAAGTTTTTACATCCAAAACCCGAATTGCCACCTAAACAGTACTAAATGGGTTTTATGTTACTACCTTAGGCACTCCTCCCTTAACACCAATGGCTGCTAACTAGTAGTTAGGGTCTGATAGGTTTAGTGGGGAGGCTATACCCTCTTGTTAGATAACAATGGTACTCATCCGAGAAATAATATATAACATGCAGCAGACATAAATGACTAAAAAACTCAATAAAGACCCACAGAGCGGAACCAAAATCAATAGCAGGTAAACAATGGAATCCAAGTAGAAACAACAATAATTGAAGGTAAACAGAACAACATGATAGCAATCAATTGCAACAACAAGTAAAAAACAAGCATGCATCCTTAGCAGGTAATACATGTCAATCTATATAAATGGATCTAAAGGAGAACCAATAGTTACTACATATTTAAGTAAGCATGTTGATATAGAAACATGGAATCTAAACAAAGTAAACTCTAGGTATACATGACCTCAAGGTCTATACCAGTCTACATGCCAAACATCACTACGGTCCAGCTCTTGAGTCTAACCCTTTTCCTACATGCAAGTTCATAAAGTCTACACACATTATAAACAACCTATGTAGGTTGTGAGATGATTCTAAGTAGGATACCACCCAATGGTGAATACCTAATATAAGTGTTTAAGTAGGCATTCATTTATAAAGAAATCTGTAAACAGTACAACGCCCAAATAAACCTAAACTCCACTGGTGCCCAGCATCCTCCATGGAGTGTCACCTGTAACGGTGAATTTTGAAATCTCTATAATGTAACACGGTACCATGTACCTCCTAACACCTCTTTCTCAAGTATTGAAATACCGAAGGAATGCCCAAACAAGATTATCCATGCGCTAAATCCCTCACCTACCCATGGCACAACAACCGAAGCAGTAGTGATGTCTGTCATCAAATAGGGACAAGAGGAACAATGATGTCTACAATCAAATCATTAACTGGAGGGACAATGAGGTTTGCCCTCAAATCATTAATTGGAGGGATAGAAACGTCTTCCCCCAAATCATAGAGAACCTCTTCCCCCAACCTGATAGCCTCAATGTTATCCCCTTAAAACTCCTCACCTTCCTTGTGTCTTCCAATGGAAAGCAACCCTAAACCAATTTCACCTAACCGAATCTATCATGGGAATCTACCCAATCAGTTGTCAAAATGACATCATCAAAAAGTCTACTAGTGTGCACACTACTCAATGTTCTGAGTGAGTAGTAATCACCAAAATAAGTTCCCAAACCACAACATCTCTTACAAATCATGTCCTTGTGACCATGTCTCTCATGTCTGATGGGCTCACCATCCATGTAATCTGGGGAATGACCAACATGAAAATCACACTACCTCAAGCCGACGTCCATGTCGCCCAATCCCGTGGTCAGAACCACCCAATGTAATTCAGGCCACACCCAACCTTTGATCAGCATCACTCAATAATACCCAGGACATTCCCAACACAACTCAAAAGGTTCCAGCATATGCAATATCACACATCAAATATATATAATAAAAATAAATACTTCAAACATGGAAAACAACTTGAACAGTTCAATTTCACTATCCCTGTGATGTCCTATACTATCACTGAGGTCCTTAAAGACTCTAACAAACATAATCATGGTTAAAAAATAAAACTCTGTCATTTAATTCACGTCAATTCAATTATAATTATTTTGGAACCCCTTTCCAAAATGCCCCATATGAGTAGTGGCCTCTAACCTAGCCTCGCTTAAGCATAAGAGGATAAGGGAATACAAAACAGCATCCCACAATTCATATGATCATTTCAATATAATTAAACAAGTGTCTTACTCTATACTCGACGTCGCGCTAAAAGGACGCAACCGCCAAATGACCATGAAAACATGAAAGAAGGTATTCACCACTGACCTAATACTCGTATACATATTCACGTTTGATTTTGATCTCCAATTAAAAGTCGATCTTCATATATCTATTTTTCCATCAAATCCCCGCAATTCTGCTCAGATGGAAACTACGATGTGTGAGGAAAAGAATGTAGAACGAAAGAGGGTGTCTGAGTTTAGCCTTACCGATTCGATCACGCAGCCACCGAAGGATTTAAGACCAGATATTTGATGATAATTATATGGTAAGGTATGTTCTTAGGGATTTTAGAATGGATCTATTCCAATATTGATGAAGAAGAAGATGTCTTTTGAAATTAGACGTAATGTCCTCCCAAATAAACGAATAAGAATAAAATTACGCAGAGTGTATGATGGACTACATGCCATCCAGTAGATATTTCCATACTCCAACTTAAGAGGAGGTAGCCAAAAAACATGGACACACCACATGGGTCAACACATGAATAAGATTTAGCCAGTACATGGAATGAAGATACTAGTTGAGTTAAGAAACAAAACATGACGTGTCGTAGGAAATTCTTATGTGGTCACCACACGGCATGTACTTGGTCAACACATATATATTACATGCCAAACCCACACATGGCATTTACTTTGGAGTAAATGGGTAGTAACATGGAAATTTCCAAAAATTCCCATATTATCCTATTTTTCTTATAAACAAGTGAAAAATTCCCACAGGGTTGGGATTTTGACCTATTCCAAAAACCTAGGTTCTTACAATCTCCTAACCTTAACATAACCCATCCTCAACATATCAAATGAATCTCAGAGATGTACCGAACATAAATATCACCAAGGGGATCTCCACTATAGGAATTTATTATCTCGCTCTCAAACCAACCAAAACTCAAATCAATAAATGGTCCAACAACATATTTCCCAGACCCAAGGTCCTCCCATGAGGCATCGTCATCCCCACACCTCATCAGTTCTGATGTGTTGTTTCCAACACCCAATGATATCCCACACTGCATGTTGTCCTCCTCCATGAGTTCCTGCATTCCATGGATGCTCAAAGATAATCCTAGTGTTATGCACCTCATGTAAAATGTATCCTAGATGTCCAATGCCTTAAACACCCCATGTAACATGCATCCTCGATGCCTCGATGCCCATGACACCACAAGTAAATTTCATCCTCGATGATCCAGATGCAATGCATCTCATAAATACAAATAAATATTTCACACACTCAAAATGGGGTCGAACCCACTAACCAGCATCTAGTTAGCCCAACTAAATAGTGTGCCCCTCATGCACTCAATCCGTACATTCCTTAACTATTCATGCCAAAACTAAACCTTAAAATCACAGACTCACCTGTGGCGTACCTCTGACTGTCATCGGATTTCCAACATACTCGACATCTAGAAGATCATAGGCATGCACTTGTCCAGAAGTACGACTACCTAGTGGACGACCACCCTATGGTGCTGCTTTAGTCACAGGCTACTGACCCCTCACCAGGATCATGCTATCTCTTCCATGACCTTCGCATGTGGCTGAACCTTAATTACAGTCACCTAGTATCGAACATGATCCAACCCTAGAGGCCAAAATCTGTCCTGGTCCCTACCTGTCGGCTTCCTAAGAAGGATCCTTGAAGAACCTCTCAAGATGCCCGACCTATCCACATGCACGACACTATTTTGGAGGCCTATCTCACTGAGTCCAAGCTAGCCTTGGCTATCCACATTGATAGAAAACCAAAAATGAACTACTACGATGTGGTCTACCTATGTCATTTTCCTGACTTCCCTACTGGAACTAATCTTGATATCGTTTTTTTCTAGCTAAACCATCTCTTGAATCCATCGTCCGGCCTAAGTGATACCTCCCTTTCTCATTGCCCTCCTCTATGAGCTCCAGATTAACCTCCTCAGATAACGAACATGTCATAAATATATTTACCTAGATTTTAATGGGGATTCTTAAGCGATCCTCTAAGTGCCTCACCCTTTCCAAGTTATCTCTTACAAAACCAGGTGCAAAGCAAGACAACTCAATGAAAGTTGTTGCATTTTCCAGGATGGAAATGTCTCCCAGTGGAAGCCACAAGAACTCATGATCTCTCTCCTCCCACAGTTTCTATGGGAATAAGTGTTCAAATAACCTGTCCTCGAATTCCTTCCATGAATTTCCTTCATGTATTCTAGCCCAAACATGTACATCCAACCAAAACTTCTCCAGTTCTCTTAGAATGTACGTCGCTTGCTTGACCCTCCTCCCAAGAGGCATCTTGAGCTGATCGAAGATCATCTACAAGCTCTCTATCCAGTTCTCACCTCCCTATGGACCATGATCTCCCTAAAAAGCGGTGGTTACTACGACTGAAACCCCTGCATAAGATATTCCATAGATGGCTCTCTACCCAGCGTACCTCTGTCGATCCCCTGCATGACAAGTACCAGGATAGTTCGGAGCTTCTCGTTGAGACATGGACTGAACAATTCCAAACCTGGTTGTTTTCCTACCCACACATGACCCTGAATCTGATCATGTCCCTAATCCAGTACATGCGGCTCATGCTATGCCGAATCCGGATCCTGAACCTGGTCATGCTCTCGTGGGACTATACCATCTCCCGACTGATGCTCCTTCTGAGTCATCCAGAAGGAACCTACTGGATACGATAAATGGTAAGACATCCCATATATATAAATATAATATTCAACGTAGATAAGGAATGTAGTAAAGAGGCATCATATAACAACCACCCTTACTCTCCCTTATCACAACCCATCCCATGGCATCCCCGGCCAAATGGCCTCCTTACCCTCCCCCAATAGAGTCAAGTATCAAAAGTACCTCAGTCCATGCTCATCCTGAAAACCAATGTTTCATCAAACTGATGATTGAGTCACCCAATACTTATTATCTAAATCACCTCAACCCTTGTACCTTCCTGCTCATACAAGAGTTGGACCCAAATAACCTTCCACATGCAATTCTACAATATATATAATGTCTGGAATATTACATTGCAATCAAAAAGCAATTCTATATGGATTTTCACAATTCAACATTCAAAAGCATCTATAGCACGGTAATTGACATTATTCACATGGTATTATCTCCTCACAAAGCATACGTGAAGTTATGAAATTTAAATACCCTAAAAATATGCATATCAGAATCCAAAAATCATGCCTTTCTATACCGATCCAAGGTCCAATTCTCCCGTACCGCATCAGGTCAAATGTCACATATCACAATCAATAACATCACACCCCAAGTGAGCTACAAAGGTTGAAATCATATAAACTATAATATGAGAAAAATGAAAAATAGAAATATCCACCAAAGGAATTTGATTTATCCCTCATGTCTGGGGCTGTAGACACCCAAGGACAAGCTAGAAACCCAGTTCCAATCACAACCTATCTCCAGTCTACCATATCCCAAATAGTAAACCAACATAAATAAAAATAGATGTCTCAATCTCCTTAGTATCAAAGAAAACACTACTATTAAATCCATATCAAGAACGTCCTCTGATGTCACACTGTAACATCCTAAATTTGAACAGCCTCTCAAACAATTCTAAATGGGTCGGCTATAACTACCATAGGCACACCTCCCTGAATGCCAAAGTCATCCAAATAACAGCGAGGGTCTCATAAGTATAGTGTGGAGGCTATAACCACTAAAAGTATAATAATGGTACTGGTCCGAGAAATAATATATAACATGAAACGAACATAAATGACTCAGATAACTCGAACCAGACCCATAGACAGGAAGCACAATCGATAGTAGGTAAATAGAGGAAGTAAAGTAGAAACAACATTAGCAGAAGGTAAACGGAACAGAATTCCATAAATCAATTACAACAACTACTAAATAACAATCATGCATCCTTAGCAGGTCATATATGTCAATCTATATAAATAGAACCAATGTCTAACCAACAGTTTCTACATATTAAAGTAATCATATTGACACAGAAACAAGGAAGCTAAACAAAGTAAACATTAACTAGGCATGTCCTCAACTTCCATACTTGTCTCCAAGAGAAACATCACTACGGCCCATCTCCTAAGGCTTCCCCTTTTCCTACACGCATGTTAATAATGTCTACACACGTCCCGAAGGGCCCATGTAGGGTGTGATATGAATCTCAGCAGGATACCACCTGATGGTGCATACCTAATATAATTGTTTAAGTAGAAATTAATTCATAAGAAATGTAGTAAACAATACGATGCACCAATAAATATAAACTCCACTAGTTCTTAGAATCCACCCTGGAGTGTCACCTGCTTCAGAAAACGCAGGAATCTATGTCTTGTAACCCAGCACCATGTTCCTCATGACACCTTGTGTATTAATTACAGACGTCCCGAAGTAATTACCAAACAATAGTAACCCTTCTTGAAATACCATGCCTTCCCATGTCCCTACAAACAAAGGAACAACGGTGCATGTCCTCAAATAGAAACTTTAGGGACAGTGATATCTTCCCTAAAATCAGTTATCGGAGGGACAACAAATTCTTCCCTCAAATCACTAATTACATGGACAATGATGTGTGCCCCCAAATCAAAGTGAGACTCCGCCCCCATCCCAATAGCCTCAATGTTATCCCCTAAAGTCTCTTCACAATCCACATGGATTCCAATGAAATTTACCACAAATCAATTTTACATAACCACATATACCAAGGGCCTCTCCCCAACAAGTGGTAAAAACCACCTCATCATAGAGTCTAACAATGTGAACAGTAGTCACTATTTAGGGTGAGCGGTAATCACAAAAATAAGTTCCCAAGCAACAAAATATCTAACACATTGTGTCCCTATGACCATGTCGCTCAAGTATGATGGACTCACCATCTAAGTAACCTAGGCCATGCCCAACCTAATAGTACCAATGCCTCAAGACGACATCCATGAAGCCCAATCCCTTGGTCAGATCCCCCTAATGTAATCTTGGCCAAGACCGACCTGTGATTAGCATCACTCGACAATACCCAAGCCAAGCCCAACATAACCCAGAGGTTCCAATATAGGCAATATCACACATCAAATATATATAATCGAAATAAATACTTCAAATAGAAAAAAAACTAAACAGTTAAATTTCACTAGTCATGTGTTGTATCATTCCAGCACTGAGATCTTAAAAGCTTATAACAAACTTAGTCATGGATAACAGTTCAAACTCAGCAGTTTAATTCAAACCAATTAAATTATAACCATTTTGGAACCCCCGGCCAAAATGCACCAAATGAGAAGCGAACTCTAACCTAGCCTCACTCAGGCATAACCGGATAAGGGAATACCCAACCACATCCCACAATGCATATGGTAATTTCAATATAATTAAACATGTGTCTCGCTCAATACTCGACATCATTCAAAAAATCCAAAACCCCCAAATGACCATGAAAACAATAATAAGGTATGATCCACATACATGAGACTTATAGATGTAGGCATGTCCCATATCAATCTCTGATTTAAATCCAATCTTCATAGATCTATGTTTCCATCAAAACATGGTAATTTTACTCGGATGGAAACTGTGTTGTGTGTGGAAATGAAACTGAGACGAAAGATGGTGTGTCGGTTTAACCTTCCCAATGTGATCCCACATCCAGCGATAAATTAAAGAACAGACTTCGGATGATGATTCTATGGTAACATATGTTCTTAGGGATTTTGGAAAGGAGCTATTCTGAAATTAGGGAAGAAGAAGACATCTTCTAAAATTAGACGTGACACCCTCCCGTATAAATGAATAAAAATAAAATAAAATGGAATGTATGAAGGAATACATGTAGTGTAGTAGCTTTGTCCATACTCCAACATAAGTAGTGGTATCCACATAGCTTTGACGCGCCACATGGGTCAACACATGGCTAAGATTTAGCTGGTACGCGGAAGGAAGATACATGGAGTTCCAAGTAACACTACACAACGTGTAATAGGAAATTCTTACATAGTCACCACATGGTATGTACTTGGTCAGAACATGGATAGTACAGGCCGAACGGACACACAGCTTGTACTTTGGAGTACACTGCATATAATGTGGAAATTTCCAAAACTACCCTGATTTTCCTTGTTTTCTCATAAACATGTAATAAATTAAAACAAGTTCTGGATTGACACCCATTACAAAAACCCTTGTTCTTACATAAGTCATGGATATCAGTTAGAAAAATAGTGATAGGAATATTATGTCATTTTACCACTTCCCTTATGAATATATGGAAGATTTGTTTAAGAGATACATCATCGTTTATCATAATGAAATATGTTGACTTTTTTAAGATATTGACTACCAACATGATGAAATTATTTCTATTAGGTTTTTAGGGACTCCTATGATGAATTCCATGGTTATTTTTTCACATCTTTAGATATTTTTGGGAAATGGTATTGTTGTAATCATAGTCCACTTTCATTCTTCCTCAAAAATTTTGCATACCAAGACTCAAGATACAAAATATGCAATCTCAATATTCATTTTATCCCACCATGTGTTTTCATAAAATCTCTGTATGTCATATTTAATCATGGATGATTAGATAAGTATTAGAAAAATTAATCATAAAGATGTTCGCTCTTCATTTCGTGTTTTTATAGGACACATATTTGGGTTCCAAATAGTAAAACTCTGACATCAAAAATGTTGTACATTAGAACATTTTTAACTATATTCTATTGGAACTCATCATCTTTATTGGAAAAATTAACCTCTCTAAAATAAAAAATTGAGAAGTTATATGAGAAATCTATAATGAAGATCCATTTATTGTTCCTATATCCTAAATTTTCATTTCCAATAAGATTGAATCATTTTCAATCCCCATTAGGAGAGACATGCATAATTATTTCTACTCAGAGCATCTCCCACTTTGTTTCCATCAATAGATGGTCATTGATTGAAAGAAATATAATCCTTGATTAGCTCAAACCAACATTATTGGAACATATGATTATCCTTTTGTGTGAATATATACTTGAGTCTTTTATGATCCGTATATTCATACTATTCTCCAAAAAGTTAATTTCCCAAAATCTTCAAGAAGAAGATCACATGTACTAATTCTAGATCCTTCATAAGGTAGTTACACTCATGGATCATAATTTAGTTGGTGGAATAGGATATCAATTTTTTATCTTTCATGAGTACACAACCAAAGTCCTTTTTGAATCCATCACTATAGATAAAAAATCATTCCCCACTGATGGATACTGTGAACATATCTGCCTTGATTAGCCTCTTCATTAGAGCTTTAATGATTTCATCATATTCATCAATCTAGATAAACATTGTTCCCTTATATGTATTCTTGGTTAGTGGGATCAAAAATCATGATTGGTTTTTGAATAACTAATGATATTACCAAGCTAAACCATGGATACTATAGATTTCCATTACAAAGGTTCATCTAGGAAATTCTTCGACTGACTCCATTTTATGATATAAAAATAGTATAAACATTACCTTTATCTCTTATCCTTTCATCTTATTTTCATTATTTATCTTTGACATCCATTTTATTCATAATTTTATTCACAAAACTTCATTTTTTTCTAATAGATCAATCATTTGATGAATGGGGGAGGATTTACTATAGAATTATTTTCATCCATCACATTAGTCAGTTTCTTCTGTCATCAAACTCTAGATATATAACCTTCCTACCCTCATTTAAGGAATTCATTTTTCCCCTAATAAAAATTTCCATGATGTTTCATTCCAAAGTTTTTAATACAATGATGCTGGACTTCCTTACCCCAAGAGATTTGATGATCAGACCACCAAAATATAAATCCATTCTATGATTCTGGTCTCCATTCCCAAGAGACCATTGTGTTTTCCGGATCACCATTTCGAATATGGGGGAATACTAGACAATTTCATCATGGATATAAACAAATTTATAAATAAATTCCTTTCATCAATTTTGATTTGTCTCACCAAAGAAGTGGTCAATTTTAGAATTGGGTTTAATGAAAAATATAGAGGCATATTGTACAACTATTCTGAAGTTTTCCTCACACAACCTTATGGATTCATTATCCTTTTATTAAAGATATGGAGGTACATATCCACTTTATATAAGAGAATTATGAAATATAAAAATATTCTCTATAATTCCTTCTCCTCCTTAGACTTTATATTATTGACCATAATCCACCATTGATCATCTTCTTCCTCCAGAAGATAAACTACCATGAAGGCCTTGTCTATATCAGATAATTTGATATTGGATAATATCTTTCCAATGGATTTTCAATATTTTTATATGATTAAGGGATTGTAAGTTCCATAAAAATTTATATATATTTGTTTTGTAGAGTACTCAATTGGAACTTACGCTTTCTTTGGTGGATTTGGGAATTTATGTTGATTTAGTATTTTTTAACACCCCTAAATTTTGAAATAAGAAAAAATTATTCAATAGGTATAGTGACCCAAGTATTTTACACATATCATTACATTATTTTAAGCATAATTAAATAACCAATTACAAGCCATGGATTTTAAATCCTAGTTTGTTGGTAGACTATATTTATACAACTATAAACATTGAACTGAATAAAACATTTCCTTGTTTATCATTAAATAAGATCTCCTAACATCCTTTGAGAACGTAATTCTACCTAGGATAACCTAGGGATAACATGAACAATGGGAAGATCCAAAGGCCCAATAAGGGAATAAACATTAAAATAAAGCTTAAAACATTGGTTCGAAGGAATAACATAATGATATAAAAAAGGAATTGAACATGATTAATCATAAGGAGTCATAACATGGGATAAGATAATCATGGATTAATAGTAATTTGGAAGAAACATAAAACATAACTTTTTCACGAGTTAATGCTTGGTGCATATAAAGGAGCATGGTTCAAGACTCATTTCACATAGTGGAGGACGAGTCAACCCTAACCGCCAAGACTGTTTCACAAAACGTCTCATGAGACTAAACATTACCCCATTCATTGGATCACTATCTAGTTAAAACCATTGTAACATGATCATCAATATTATTGGCACATAAACAATCAAACATATATAATCAAACATAAACATAATGGTAACCCATTGAAATAATTAGGTATCATAATCATTTGAAAATTATAACAAATGGATGTATCATAGAATATTCCACGAAATAAAGGAATTAAATCATACACGTACATTAATAAAATTTTATAGTATTATACCATGATAAGATATTTTAACCTTAATTGAAAATAATATTTTAGAAAAATTATAAATAAAAAATTTTTGTATGGATTAAGTGAAAAAAATTTGATTATTTAAAATGGAAAATTGATAATTGGTTGTGTAAAACCAGAATTGAACAAAGGTATTTTTTTTCTATTAAAATGAGTTATTTTGGAAAAATAATGGGGAATTAAAACATATTATAGAGAACCTTTGTAAATTGGTAGGAATCCAAAAACTTCCCTTAAATTGTATATGCTTATCAGGATGAATTGAGTATGGAACATTTTAAAAATACGTATATCCCTGAAGAAAAGGATGATTGGATCTTGATACAAGAGTTTTTAAAATATCCACAATATTTAGAATATGTACGTGAAATAAAAGTGAATTTAAATTTGGTAAAAAGAGTGAAATAATAGCTTGAAGGGATAATGGAGATTCAGGTAGAATCCCTTACCTTATGTCTGAAACGATTATGCCCATGATCTAAATGTCCTGAATAATCTAATTAGATTCATGAATTAAAAACTATAGAACCATTTATGCATGAATTTTATTTATTATAACTTTATTAAGTTCATTTATAGCATTTTTAATGGGTTAAGAGATTCTATTTCATCATTTGGGATCATTGATTTCCTTGGCTTTCATGATCGATTTACTTGTACTTGTGTGTGGAAAATCATGTAGAATGAGGATAGTTATCCATAACTAAACATATATGTTATCAATGAACATATAGAATTTTTAAATACCATTTTTTTGATTTGGAGATGATTCATTAAATAAATAATTAATGATAATAGTTCGGATTAATTTAATGTTTTCTTATCACAACTAACTAAATTTATCTTATAAATTAATATCTTGTGTAAAAAATGATTCCAGAACATTGCATAACATATAATACATATATTATAATATGGTTCAACCCCAAAAATTCTATCGTTACCATACTTCAAGACTTTATTGAGTTATGAAAGAACTTCTTCCATGAAAGTGGTAAATCAGCACCTCATGAATAGTGTTTTCATTCTTAATGTAAAATAGAGAAAAGAATAGCTTCAAAAGAGATTGAAAGAAAAAAGGAAATGGGTTTTACCTCTTGATTCATTCTTCTTGATAACCTCATTTAGGGATTGATTTTGGACTTCTGTTAACACCCAATGTTCATGGACATGGGGGAGAGGTTTTGGGAATTGTGTTGGAAAGAATTTGGGGCAAGGTTGAAGGCTTGAGCGGCATGAGAAAAACAAGGTTGTTATGGGTGGTATTTATAGAGGATGAGAGGGGTTTTTTCACATTATTTTACTCAATATTTAATCAATTTACTAAATTCAAGAAATTATTTTGATTCTGGAGGCTAAATATCACAATTACACCATGTTCATTCTAACCAATTGTGCTTTTCATCATCAATGAATCCATGAAAACTTTTAAACTTATAGTGTATGTGTACCATAAATAACCACATTTTAATATTCACCAAAAATTATATTATTTCAGAAAAATCCCAAAACTTCAACCTAACTATTTATAAACATGTAAAATTAAAAAATTAAATTCATTTTATGAAAAAAAAATTCTAAATCTGATAAATTTAATTTTTAATTAAAATCATAATTTACTAGAAAAATTCAGATTTTAAAATTATATATAATTTTTATTCACTTTGAAAAATTAACTAAGGCCTCATAAAATTATATTATAATCATAAGACATAAAATATAAATGTATCAATACATTGTATGAAAATAATATTTCATTTAAATTATTAAATTAGTCATATAATTGTAATTATATATTTCTGACATAAAAAATTCCATCACTTAATTAATAGTTTTTAAAATATTTATTTACTTATACTAAGATAAAATTTTATCATATTGTCACTTATAAGATGGAAAATTTGTCTTTATACATTCATTGGTGAGGTTAATATTCAATTGGCTAGTATACTATTCATAAGGTTCACATTAATATTCCAATTGTCGAATTACTATTTCATCAATATAGGTTATTTAACTTCAAGACATACTTATTATTTCATTCATTATTCATTTATAAAGATCATGTTGTGTTCTGAAATTGATTTTATGTGATTGTACTATAAGAAATATTTATAAGAAGAGAATTAACATTGAAATATTTCTGAGTTGTTACATTCTTCCACCATTATGAAATTTCAACCTCGAAATTTTGTTTTTCATTTTATGTTGAATACAAGTATACGTTCTTTTCCTTCATAACTAAATCGAGATCCCATGTTTCCACTACATACTTATGGTTTTTCCATAATACATTGACTATGTGAGTTTCATTGTTGCATAGAACTTTATCTCTATTATCCAAGATCTTCATTGGCTGCTCCTCGTACAAAAGATCTTTCTCCGACTATACCACCTATAAGGTCATTACATGTGATGGATTTGATATGTACTATCTTAGTAGGGATATAAGAAATAAATAATGTACTTTATACATGGAAGGTGGAACTATTAGTTGATAGGTCACAGTTCAGACAAGATCAAGAATCTAGAATGGGCTGATTTACTGGGGACTTAGATTCCCTTTCGTCCCAAATCACATGAACTTTTTACATGGACATATTCAGAGGAATACCATATCTCCAACATTAAACTCAATGTCTTGTCAGTGATTGTCTTTATAACTCTTTTGGAGACATTTGGGATTTCTTGATGTGTTGGGGATTATTTTTCACCTTCTTCATATTTTTTGACCATTTCATGTCCTAACATCTTACGTTCACCGACCTCATCCCAACACGCTGGTGTTATGCACCTTTTTACCATAAAGCTCTTAATATAGAGCCTTTTGGATTCTTGAGTGGAAACTATTATAATAAGAGAACTCGACAATAGTAAGAGTTTGTTACCATCCCCATTTTAAGTCCATAGAACATGCTCTCAACATGTCTCCCAATGTTTAAATAGCTCGGTCATATTGGACATTAGTTTGAGGATGATAGGTATTACTGAATTTTAGCTAAATGCTAAGAGTATGTTGGAGACTTTTCCAGAACTTCTAGGTGAATCTCATATCTCGACTGATTAAAATTGATAGTGGTACTCTATGATGTTTTACCACTTTATTGATGTTTAGGAATGTAGGTTGATCCAGTGAGATGTCCTCTCGAATTTCGATAATGTGAGTAGTCGTTGTAAGACGATCCCTAATAACCCATATAGAATTATTCCCTAAGGTTGTATTTGGATGTCCCGTGACACATTCCATGGGGATGTTCTCACACTTATATATTGGTATTGAAAATGGTTTCATCATCCCTTTAGAATTTATCATTTTAGTCTTCACTTGCTGACATGCTAGGAACATTGATGTAAATTCAGCAATATCCATTTTCATATTGTCCCACAAAAAGTTCTCACGGAGATCTCAATACATCTTTGTGCTCCCTAGGTGAATAGAGAATATTGATCTTTGTGTATCATTTAGAAGGTATTTCTTTATCTCTGGATTATTTGTTACCTATAGTCTTGACCCAAATATTATGACTCCATCCTCACTGATCTAGAACTCGGAGGACTACCCATTTTGGATAACATCAACCCTTTTATTAATTTCCATATCATTTCTTTGATCATCCTTTATGTTCTCTAGAACAGATGGTTGAGAAGTCATTTGATAAAGGATATATTATGTTCCTCCCTTAATGATTCTGATATCCATCCATTGTATGTCTAATAATATTGGATCCCTCTCAATTATCATCATTGATAATGATACAGGATCCTTTATATATAGATCATATGCCACCTTAATTCAATTATTGGGATTGTAGTGGATTTAGAAGTAATTATCCTTGATAATCCCTAACAAAATTCATTGGTTCATATTATGCTCCTTCTATGTGAATATATATTTGAGACTCGTATGATCAATATATATCTCACACCTCTCCCCATAGAGATAATAATGCCTGATTTTTAACCCAAAAATCATAGCTGCTAACACCAAATCATGTGTAGGATATTTTTCTCATGATTAATTATATCCCTTTAAAAATATTCTATAACATTATCATTATTTATTAGTATATATCCAAATCCTTTCTTTGAAGCACCAATATATACCAAAATAAGTTCTCTACTTTTCGGCAGTGTTAGTACTACTACAATGATAAGCCTATTTTTAATCTCCATATGGATTTCCTCACATTATTGAGTCTAGAAAAACATCACTCCCTTCCTTTTAATCTTGTTTATTGGGTTTGAAAATCATGATAATTGCATCCAAAATCATCAGTAATGCCCATTAAGACTAATAAAGTTGTGTATCTCCAACACAGATTTTGTCTTAGGCCACTCTACAATTTCCTCTACCTTGGAAGGGTGTTTCTGATGCCTTCTTTGGAGAGTGCATCCATCTGTGGAGACAAGTTGTTTTTTTTCCTGTATTCCCCCTTTCCCAAGGTGTGAGGCTTCCGTCACTTATTTAGGGACATTTTCTCCTTGATTGAAATGGGATGATGGGATATAATTCTCTCTTTATAGAGATTCCTCCTCGAAATTTTTCACCTAATTGGGGCCTCCCTCATATATTTAAGACATTGTTTGTGAAAATCTTCTCTATGCCACATCTTCTTCGATGCTGGTTGTTTACATAGCTCCTGTCAGGAAAATCCAAGGGGTCATGTCTGGGTAGAAACATCGGTCAGGGGAGTAGTTATGTTGGACATCACTAATGTGTCTGGACGGTGAAACACTAGTACACCTGGATTTATTTCCCTTATGATAGGGGTTATAGAGGGTGAAGAAGCCTAAGAAATCCCACATCAAGTGTGGGGAATTGTATTCCAGAGGCATAAATCCATGGTTTTCCACATATTACATTCTTAACATGGGGTATTTAACGTCTTTAACATCTAGGGGAGACATATCAGACTGATTAAAATGTTATTTGGAGTGGATCATATGTGTTCATCCCAAGGAGGGAGCACTTGGGAAGATTTATATATAGGTGGATCAAGATTTCCAATTAGAATAGATCTCAAGATGATTGGGTCCTGACAAAGGGGACACCATGGTTCACTATTGGCTAGGATTGAACCTCCTGGAGGCCTCTTATATACACTGTATAGAAGACAGGGATCAAAACCCATGTAGTTAGAGGGGTTTAATCTTGGGATTCGGTTGTACTCAATGGAAAACAACTCGAATACATGTTGCATCCTAGGCATGGTTAGAAACTCCTGTACTTCTAGGAACAATGAGGAATTGGATGACCTGATGTCACTAGGATGTGGTGGCCCGAGTAAAACGAGGATGGATGATGGATGACTTGATTATGATTATGAGATGGATGAGATGGGACCAATTCGATGATAATATTGGTGTTGGGATTGAACCTCAGGGAGGTTTCCTACATATCTCAGCGGGCGGGAATCAAAGTCCAAGTTGTTCGATGGGGCGAGGGGACACTTGAAGAGGAGACCTATGAGTACGGCTGCACGGATGTGACCAAAAAGACATAGAACCCCTAGGATGGTAAATGACCTTCCCGAAACACAAAGGCTCAAGGGAGAGACTATGATAGTACATGAGTGATGGGCTTGAACCTTAGGGGGGCTTCTAATGTGTCCTTGTGGTAGGGAATCAAAGTACGCATAGTTCAGGATGGGGAATAGAATCGAGGTGTACGTAGCAGATAGAAACTGGAGGCATGTTGTGGATTAAGCATGGTTATCTTCCCATCACTAGAGAAACACTCTTTTTCATGGTAATCTGAATTGAGTGTGGGGGATTTCACATGGATAGATTCTCAAGAGTTTGTCTAATGACACTAACGGATGGACAAAGGACGTGGTTCCCAACAAAGGGGATGCTGAAGATTACCAGTGTTTGGGGTTGAACCTTAGGGAGGCTTCTAACATGACCTTTCTATGAGTTTGGGATCAAAACCCATGTAGTTCTGAAGAAAACCATTTAATGTCATGCGTGGTGAGGGTAAACCGACGTGAAGTGGTCGGTACCAATGGGTGATGGGCTTGATCCTCGGGGAGGCTTCCTACACACCTTGATTAAAAAGGTCAAGGATTCAATTCCACATAGATTAGTAGTTGGGAATGTGGTTTAAACATTAGGGAATCCCATTGAGTATTTCATTTTCGATTTATACACAAATCCCATATGTGTAATGCCCAGTGTGAGAAACTGGAGGTAACAAAGACCCGACGATCGAATTGTGAGATGTATGTCTTTGAGGAATGGAACGGGGATAATGCATGATTAGCATCCCAAGGAGACAAATATTGGGACTTACTCTAGAAAAAAGTTCAATTAGGGGTTCAGATGTACGAAGAGGATATGGCCATCATACATAAAATATCCCATCATAGGGTTTCGGGGCTTACATGGAAACTACCACAGGCGTGTATGGTGAAAAAGCTCAACGAGGGAGAGAGATTAGAGGGAAACCCATTCCCATCCCCTATCGGATCCCATAAACCAACCATGCATACTATGATCATATATTAATATCATGTATCTAGGACAAGGGTGCCTTGCAGTTTAACGTCCTACAGCTCAGACTGTGAGGATTCACTCCTCACCCCTAGGAATTAAATAATATGTGCACCTCAACCCTTGGTGAATGGAAGGCCCCAACAATGCCATATGGGGATATGGTTTTAGAGTGATCCTTTGAGGGGCTCACATTTGTAGGTCTATGAGAAGAATCAATAGTAGTTAGCATGCCTATGTGAAGAAGCATGATACAAAGAAATGCAACATGAAGCACCGACTAAGGGACTTTGAAATCACATTGTACAAACCTGGAGGGTCGTAAGGGAGAAGTATGCATGAGACAAGGGTGTCACACATAAGAAGGAATTAGACATGGTGCCTTAGGGTAAGATCAACACATGGAGTGAAAAACGATGGGTGTTTCCAAGATTGAAGGGGTGCGTGAAATATGAGGGGTCGTGCGCATGTTTGGGTGGTTGCACGCAAAATGAGTGGATACACACAAGGGGGCCCTACGCACAATATTGGATGGAAACAAGGGAACACATTCATGAAATTGGAATATTTTTTATGAAAATTCCTTGGATTAAAAGGAAATGGTCGAGGATAAAGCCTTAGTGGGCCAACCCCATGGAGGACCCCTGGGATGCCTGTCTTGCAAGATCCAGTACATTGAGGCCATGGATTTTTCATGGTCACTGAAGGGTTGTCCTTCATGTATCAGAGCATCGGTTCATCTTCAATAACTATCTCCGAAGGGTAGGGGTAAGTTTCCATTTATAGATGGAAACTTTAGTGGTGGCATGAAAGATGAGCAGCATGTAAGAGTAATCTGGAAGATGCATTAGGCTCGAAATATCTTGTGTGCATTTTTGAATAATACATGCAAGGAAATCTTCTATCGTGTCACTGACATCGTGGATTTTCCTAAGGTCGCCGCGAAGGACCCCATTTTATGTCACATTAGGTGTGATAGATCTTTCACACAAATTTCAATCTAGTGTGCTGTCTTTAAAACATGTGTCCAACTCCCTTGGGCATCTCGAGATTGTCCACTATTTCAAAATATGTCTTCGGTTTTCTTAATAATGGGCCTTCCTGGCCTTACCCGAAATTCAGTTCCAACAAGTTCCCTCCATAGAATCTGAACTGAAGGGGGACTTGAAGGTCATATTTAGAGAGTAACACTGAAAATCAAATTAATTAATAGTCGGTGTATGAAAAACTGACCTTTCGGCGCACGCGAATGGCCCAGTCCATGTCGATAAATACGCTAGGGGACTGGGTCCCCACATTGATATTTTAGTATGGAAAGCATTGCCGCTATCATATGTGAATAATATTTATATCTACGTGAATGTTCTTGAATTTTTTCTTAGTTTTACGCACATCTATGGGCCCTTTCGTGCTATAGTTGATATTTGTACGCACCTAACATAGACTCATTTTTTCCAGCCTATTCTCGTCTTGTGTGCAATAGATTGTCTTGCAAGCCAAAACCTCATTCTTTCTCAAAAGCCCATTTTTAAATTTTGGACCTGACATAAATGGCTAATCAACTGACTAACGTAAAGAGGAAATCAACTGCAGGTGTAAGGAGGACCCAGATAAATACAAACCCATAGATTCATTAGGTGATAAGAGTCATGTTCGATAATCAAATGAATTTTGGAATGTTGACACAAGCCCCAAATGATTATGTTTATAGTTATAGTCTACCAATATGGAACTTCAGTGTTTTGGAAGAGGTGTTGATTCTAGGCTATGAGACCAATACACCATGGTCATGGGAAGCATGTGAGGATAACCTTCCACAATTCAACATTACGAGCAATCGTCACCCCTCTAGCGAATCCTAAAACATGGCCATTTATATCCTGATTACAAAGACCAGGACTATAATAGGGAGTGATCCGGCTCCTAAGGAATCTCCAACTCACTATGAAAGCACATTCAGAAGTAGTATCTTAGATGAGACTAATGGTTTTCCAGAATGGGACATCAAGTTTTGGGGAAACTTCAAAATTTAATACGCACGGGCATACTTGGTATGCCTGATATGTGAAGAGTTCAGGGCAGACCTGTGCTCTATCGTGCTTTTTGAAGCTATGTGGACATCACAGTTTCACTTCTACCATCAGAAATACTTGGTACCATAGTTATTTAGTTGGTAGTCTCCCGACATGAATACCTTCCACCACCACCATGGGGATGCAGGAATCAGTATGTGGTACATTCAATGCATTGGGGGGATTCCCATGGATGGGTTCCAATACGATGTGTTCCTTCCAATAGAGAACGTTTTGGGGGATAGTACGACACCCCTATTCTAACATTTCATCTGTTGCCACTGGCTAATGAGTAGTTGTAAATCAAGTACATACTAAATGATAAATCCTATTCAGAATGGTTCAGTCTATTTCTGATGCAGAAAAAGGAGGTGAAAATGCCAGGCCAAGGAATGAAATGCCCGAACTCGTCACATAGTGGGAAGACAAGATCATATTGTATAGTCCTATATGTAGGTGAGTATCTATCATGGGCCTTCAGTCTAAAAAAAATTGGGACCCAAATGTATGATACGGTGGGTTCCATGATGCTTTTCTAAGGGGTGGCTAATACCAATAAGGGACACAAGGATGGGGGTTCATCCAGGAATGTTAGTGATAGACGGAATCATGGCGGCCAAGAACATGGTCAATCTGGGGATTCCCATATTGGCTAGACTGTACAACATTCGGGGAGGCATTTCTAAAGTAGCACTCCCTGGAGGATATACATACCATTTCATATTCTTCATGGCTAGGTTGCATCTCAATGTGGTGGGTATGACTTCTTAAATACCATCCTCCCTCTAGGAAATGGACTATGACCATCACTCCAGAATATTTCTAGAATTTTCTCATTGATTCTCAAATAGGATGGGATCAAACTCAAGATTGAACCCCATACCAACATCAATATTCATCCATTTCAGACCGCATCACGATTGATGGTAGGAGATGGGAAAGGGCTATTGAAGTAGATGGAGTACTTGCAGATTTTTAGGAGTGGCGTGTTGGTGGCCTGGATTGATGGAAAAATCTTCTGTGAACCACATGTGCCAACAAGGTTCTCCATGAAATTCAGGTGCATGCCACAAATGCCAATGAAAGTATATATAAAGGTTCAGGAAGAGCGAAATCATTACATCCTTTTCCAAATATGGATCTTGTTCACAACTGTAGGTTTTGGAGAACTCATCACCCTTCCCCCTACTGATGACAATGTTTCCCTATCAACGGAGTATGCTGACCATTCGATAAAAACGTACCCCAAGGTGATTCTGCAGAAACGCATTCGACAAATCAATGTGGTTACTGTAGATTTAATATAGCGGGGAAGCATTCAAGGTATCCCTGGGGAGGCAAGATAAGGAATAATCTAGGAATCTAGAATGATCATGGTTGACATTTCATCGGCCAGAGTGTCAGGAAGTGAGAATGTTCATCTACCTTCTAAAGAGGGATGGTCTCATGCACAACCACGTGCGTCAGCCAGGGAACTTATTGGGAATCAACTAAGGCATCTCCTAATGCTAACTGTTGATTCCATTTTCCCATCCCAATGGCCATCCTCGAGGACGCTGCAATAATCTATGTCCACCGAAGAGATATGGAATATATTGGTGCACACTACAATTGACATACCATATATAGGGTGCATTTTGGTGGTAGAGAAGTTAATATCTCATCACTTACATGTATAACTGATAGCGATGGATACATATGCATTCCAATGAGGGTGGTATGAAGAACCACATCTCCTTGTGAAATTTATTCTTGCCTAGAAGCATGACCCATAAAAGATACTTTCTGAGGATAGAAATGATGAGGAAGAAGAAGAAGAAGGGGGAAGAGGAGGAGGAGGAATAAGAGGAAGTGATTGAAGAGAGAGAATAGGGAGAAGGAGAAGAGTAGGCTAGGGGTGAAGATCTTGGAGGTGATGGACCTCAACAAATAGTCATCTGCTAGGGAAGCCTGTGTGAGAGTGGTGAGATCACAGGTTAAGATGTGGAATTTGTCGATCAACTCAAGGTGAATCTCAACCCCTATATCTACTAGCCTTTCCCTTTTCATAATTCAAATCCACTAAACAAACAATGTTCAATTCATGAACACACCGATGATGATATCAAATAATCCTTCCTAGAAGGGAATGAAAATGAACCTATTCATGTGGAAGGACATTCTCATGAGTTTGCATTCAGGATTGAGCAGTGCAGGGAACCGACCATGGTCAAAGTGGTCAAAGGACCATCCATGTTGAATTGGGCGACGATGAACTAGGGGGAAGGTCTTAAATGGAAACCTCAGAGTTTCAAGCTATTTCTACTGTCCAGAATGAGCTAGCACTGATTATTGAATTGACCAGTATCGAGGGTTCTCTTGTGGTGGCAGCTCCTATCATGACTCAGGCACTAGAAACTACTACTCTTGGCTCTAGTATTTTTCTTCCTTTATGGGATCATATCTTTTATTGGAGAACTTGGATGACCATGATATTTTTTCCCAATGCAGTGATCACAAGGCAAAAGGCTCTAAATACTATTGAGTCTAGAACATCTATAAGAGCCCTACCTGTGATTTCACTAGCTCATGCAGATCCAACTATTCGTGCTAGTCCCACCCATGAACCCAGTGATAAAAAATCTACAATCATTGGTGATGATGCTACTAGGGTTGAACTCGCGGTCAGTAGGGTGAGTTTGCTAAAGGGGAAAAAGTTCCAGAAGAGGACCCTGTTGTTGAACTCATAGACACTTTCCCTGAGTACTGGCCCACCAATCCTGAAAATATGGACTACTCTTATCCTAATGTGGCCAATGAGAGTTGTGTGATGCAACACAAGGTGTTTAAGTGACTTGAATGCTTCCGCATTGAATCACAAGTAGAATGGAATAACCGAATGGGATAACATCACACATGGATACGCTTTCTCTGTGTCGGATGGGTGGATTCTCAAAGTCATAAAATAATAATCTATCATTATATGGCTATGTACATATGAGATAATATCTAGTTCTCTGATATTTCCCAGTGTCAAAATGATTCAGAGATTACCCATTAGTTCATTAAAGCTAAACAAGAATACAGATTCCTTGAAGAGCCATCAAATGATAGAGTGGCATTTATCTTGATTTATTCTATGTTCATTGAACAATTGAAGGCCAAGCTAGTATATTCCTAGGAGAAAGAAATTCAGGTAATATGATAAATGATTGATCTCTATGATGAGATAGTGCTAATTCATGCCAAATATATTGATTTCTACTCTGTAGATGGTGATTAAGAGACGAAGCTCAAGTATCATGAAGCATCCCTAAAGGCTACAAGCAAGAAGGTGGAAGCACTAAAGAAATCCATCAAAGGAGATGGTCCATGAGGTCCATGTTTTGGCCAAACTCAAAACATACCTTCCTCTTTTTTTCCTATTCCAGTCTGCATACAGAGACTTATTATTTTCTTGAATTATTTTTTTTGTATTCTTACCATAAATTTTACGTTATTAGTGATAAATACCTATACTCAGATGGGTCATACGTGGTGTGAGAAACTTCAGAAGACTACATAATTATTCATATTTTGTATAAGAGCGTTGAAAAAACATTATAAAACATGGCGTCTAGAAGACTACACAATGTTTTTTGAAACATAATACAGGTATTGAATGGAGAATGGGGTCCTAAGATGAGCCAAACACACTCTTTCCCATTTATTATAGTTCACAAGAGGGATTAATCTAGGGGTGTTGGAATAAATCCAAAAAAGGGGAATGAATAATGTGAATTATAATGCCTAAAATTCTGGACATAGAGAGGATGGCCTGATGACAGAGGATTGTTTTTGACCAAAATCAAAACACAACATCCATATCACATTATCGTGAAATAGGAACAATCAAATGAGGGTCAACTGTTGTCTGTAGATGAAACATCGGGCAAAACTCAATGGGTCATCTGATGTCCTCTGGAATGTGGTCACAAGATGCAAGGCAAGCCATAATGCAGACCATCTTAACCGTTAGGGTGTTCTTTCAGATGTGCTATGCGATTTTGATATGAAATTGAGGGTAAAAAACCATGATGATGGAATATTGCGATGTTGGATAAATTCCAACAATCTTGAAATTATGCCACTATGATGACAGTACACTAGGTAAGGGTATCAGTCTAAATCGCGATCATGCATATTTCAAGGAGGGACCCAACTAGAGGGGACCTAAAATAGTGTACAGTTTTACATCATGTAAATGGGGATGATAAGTTTAAATATTAGCATCATACGATGATGATGATACACAAAATAGTATAACTTCATATAATCAGGACGTTTCACATGGCTTAAGTTCATACCACCTAGACCCTACTCAAGAGTTTAAAGACAAGTTACATGGACTGGGAACTCCTAAAATGATATCATAGAGTTTGTACAATAATTTGGGGAAAAGAACCAAGAATGTTAATGGTATTAGGGCTAGGCCCAAGGAAAAATGTATGGGCATCGCTACCTATCCCATACATATGAGAGTCAATCCAAACGTAGTTCTTTCTATTCTGAATAGTTTAACATAATGTGGTGAGGATGGAGAAATTGATAACTCTCAAAAAAGGTGTGTATTGACGATAAGGAAATCCCGACATGAATGGGGAAATAAGCCCACTCAACACCACATACTTCTGAGGAAACTAAAGCTGAAATGGAACAAAAGGGTTCCTCGTGATGCGTCTAGACCACAGAAAAAAAGTATGTGCGTCACTATATATTCCATGAGGATGGGAATCAATCCATAAAAATTTCATGAAGGTGGTATGGAAGGCATCTAACACTAAAAGGGGAAATTTCTTCACCAGTGATGACATTGAATGGCTAGGTAATTTACCGTCACACACTTAGGCGCAGAAGATGTTATTTAGCACCATACGATAAGGATGTAAGAGTTCTTAGTTAATGGTCATGGAGCTTGGCCCAAAATATGGGAAGCTTTCTAAAGTGGAAATATGTAATATGGTGCCATAAAGTGTCCCGATATGAACGGGGACAACATAGTCTGCACTGCACTAAAAATTTTTATAAGAACACACACAGATTATGGTCGTGAATCCCTTAGCAAGGTACCAAAGATCATAGTTTAAGGTCATAGTGTTCGGACCAAAATAAGTGTGGTTCTTCTATTTATTTATGAACCTAACCTGTATTACCATTCTTATCAAGGTATACTTGATGTGGGAATCAATGGTGAAGAAGATCTTTGTAACAACCATAATACATATTAGGGGGAGACGGTGTTGAGTCAAAGATGACCGTCACAATGTCGATTCACCCTCTTTAATGCGCATAGGTGCACATAAGGATAACACCAATGGTGTCTAAATTCCACATGAAAATGATGGAGTGGAATGGGATGTGAATCACATGAACAATATTTAAGGCTTAATAAAGATGGTGTAATGATGGAGGATAACAATGAACCATGTTCGAAACACAACATCCACATCATATGACCTAAATGGGGAAAAAAATGGGAATCGATGGTTGACCATATTTGTAGCATTGGGCTTGTGTCAAATTATCAGTCAAGATCCTCCAAGAGGATGGCCCAAAGAGGTAGGAAAGCCATAAGTCCAAGCATCCATACATACGGGGGTCCTTTTAGATGATAAGGATGATGAAAACCCAAATAATCTGTGACGTGAAGCATTGAAATGGATAACAGGATGTCCATGAAGAATCCAACACACTAGGTCTTAAACCAAAGTGAATATAGGCACATTGGTGAGGCATAATAGAGGTTGATTATTCTGGATGAGGATGTGTAGAAATCGGTTTTTGACCCAGGGATGGACCCAAGGATGTAATTTTTGGGTGTTCCTATGTATCCCCTGGTAATGGGAATCAATAAAAAAGTAGTTATTGTGACATCATGCAGGTTAATATCGTGCGGTATGGATGCAAGGGTAATGGAAGGGATATCCCTAAATGGATTTACATAGCATTTCTATTATAAACCTGTCATGGATGAGGACATAGGTCCACATACGCCACAACACGTGCTTCCAACAGTGTTTGGGATAAAGGGGCTGCAAAGAAGTCATGATTGGAGGTACCTGGGGATGGACCTAAAGATTAAATGTTCAATCATTCCTATTTTTCCCATTAGTAGGGGAATAGATCCACACATAATTCTTGAAAAAGGCATGGTAGGTAACCAATTCTGGTTGTAATACTGTCATGCAGGTCTAGCCTATGCACCAAAATATGTGGCATTTGATGGATCTTGTTTGTTTGTTAGTGTGGATGTGTTTATTTTAAGAAACAAACCTAGGACATATAATCTAGGTGTCTCCACATGAATCAAGCCACACGTTGGCCTTGAAAAATGGCATAGTGGACAAATGATACAAAACACGATGTCCTGTAACATCCCCAAATGATAAAGGGTTAAATGACTAATTGATATGACTCATGTCAACAAGGTGCACCTTCCTTTTCAGGAGCCTGTCTGATTAGAACTACACAGTTATGCGTGCTTGGCCTAGAGTAGTGATCAGGATGGGTGACCTTCTAGGAAGATTCACAGGGTGTGTGTGAGTGAGGAAAAAACACACTGGAAAGGACATGTGTTGGCCTGTGGGGATTGTCATTAGTCAAATTACCCATTCAGGCATGTGGGTGGACCCTAGGGTGGTCCCCACGTGTCTGCGTGGCAACTGGTGGTACCTAGTGGGCCAGGACCCGATGGCCATGTTAAGGTGGGGTGGTTGTGCTATCACTGGGGTCCTCGGTTGTTACATTTGTTATCAGAGGTGGTACCCAGCCTTAAGTGCGCTGCACTGCCTGGGTTGAGATGTAGGACCCACAACGAGGGCGTTGTTCTCTAAAGAGGGGGTGATTGTAACATCCCAAAATGATAAAGGGTTAAATGACTAATTGATATGACTCATGTCAACAAGGTGCACCTTCCTTTTCGGGAGCTTGTCTGATTAGAACTCCACAGTTAAGCGTGCTTGGCCTGGAGTAGTGATCAGGATGGGTAACATTCTGGGATGTTTCCCAGGGTGGGTGTGAGTGAGGACAAAACACACTGGAAAGGACATTTGTTGGCCTGTGGGGACTGTCATTAGTCAAATGACCCGTTTAGGCATGTGGGTGGACCCTGGGGTGGGTCTCATGTGTCTGCGGGGCAACTGGTGGTACCTGGTGGGCCAGGACCCCACAACCATGTTAAGGCGGGGTGGTTGTGCTGTCACTGGGGCCCCCGGTTGTTACATTTGGTATCAGAGGTGGTACCCAACCTTATGTGCGGTGCACTGCCTGGGTTGAGATGTATAGCCCTCAACGAGGGCGTTGTGCTCTAAAGAGGGGGTGATTGTAACATCCACAAATGATAAAGGGTTAAATGACTAATTGATATGACTCATGTCAACAAGGTGCACCTTCCTTTTCGGGAGCCTGTCTGATTAGAACTCACAGTTAAGCGTGCTTGTCCTGGAGTAGTGATCAGGATGGTTGAACTTCTGGGAAGTTTCCCAGGGTGTGTGTGAATGAGGACAAAACACACTGGAAAGGACATGTGTTGGCCTGTGGGGACTGTCATTAGTCAAATGACCCATTTAGGCATGTGGGTGGACCATGGGGTGGGCCCCATGTGTCTGCGGGGCAATTGGTGCTACCTGGTGGGCCAGCACCCGACGACCATGTTAAGGCGGGGTGTTTGTGCTATCACCGGGGGCCCCGGTTGTTACATTTGGTATCAGAGGTGGTACCCAGCCTTAAGTGCGTTCCACTGCCTAGGTTGAGATGTAGGGCCCACAACGAGGGCATTGTGCTCTAAAGATGGGGTGATTGTAACATCCACAAATGATAAAGGGTTAAATGACTAATTGATATGACTCATGTCAACAAGGTGCATCTTCTTTTTCGGGAGCCTGTCTGATTAGAGCTCCACAGTTAAGCGTGCTTGGCCTGGAGTAGTGATCAGGATGGGTGACCTTCTGGAATTTTTCCCAGGGTGTGTGTGAGTGAGGACAAAACACACTGGAAAGGAAATGTCTTGGCCTGTGGGGACTTTCATCAGTCAAATGACACGTTCAGGCATGTGGGTGGACCCTGGGGTGGGCCCCACATGTCTGCGGGGCAATTGGTGGGACCTAGTGGGCCAGGACCCGACGGTCATGTTAAGGCGGGGTGGTTGTGCTATCACCGGGACCCAGTTGCCCCATGTCCCCTCAAGTAAGGATACCACAATGTGGTTCCATTTTTCTTACTTCATCCAGGATGATAGGGTCATAGTTTAGGTTCATATGATAGGACCATCCCATGTGTTTTAACATCATGTGGAAAAGATTCAAGAATTTAAAGTCTTGTGGGACTTGGAAGCATAGTAGAACATCATATGTATTGGGCGCACATAGAACAACAATGTTCTAAAGGGAATGTTCCTGGCATGGTAAAGCATACACAACGTGCATGAGGACATCATTCCAAGCCACACCGCGCACATCTCCAGAGGGAGGGGACCACAGGCCAAGAGGCCAGAAAATAACAACGGACATGCGTCTAGACCCAATGGTGAGATTTCTGGGGTTTCCTACATATCCCAAGCGGATGGGAATCTAGTTGTATGTTGTTATAGAAATTCCATCCCGTTTATCGTCATGCGGTAAGGACAGAGATAAGAGGGACTAGACCATAATGGGGGTAAGTTGGGAGGCCATTATAGACCCAGCGTGAATAAATACCTAATCCCACATGCACTACACCATGCAATCCCAAAAGAATCAGGGCCCAAAGGCTAGAAATGAGTTAATTAGTGGAGACTAAGTCGGATCGAAAGATGAAATGTCTGCACATTCCTATGAATCCCATAAGGATGTGAATCAGGTCGTACGTGATTCATAAAATTTGGTCCATTTAACATCTTTTAGTAAGGATGAGGGGATCGTAGTTAAAGGTCATAGACCTCAGACAGAAATAAGAGATATTCCTCCAAGCAGGCGTAAACCTTAACCAAGTCCTTAAGCCCATGTGAGTTATGCTAAACTTTGGAAACAATGGAAGAGAAGATTTTTCCAGCACATGGAATACACAGAAATGGGAAAAAAGACAGAGGCACATATGACATCATGGCATTGATTTGTCCTCTTAACACACAAATGGGTATGGAGGGATAACACCAAGGGTGTCAAAATTCTACTTGATCATTGTGGATTGGAAAGGGATGTGAAGGATGAGTCAAATATTTAGGGTTTGGTGGGGGTGGCCTAATGATGGAGGATGACTATGGACCATGTTCAAAACACATCATCCATATTTCATTGACCTGAAATGGGAACCAACAAATGAGGGTTGTCCTCTGACCATATTAAAAACATGGAACCTATCACATAATGTCATTAAAAATCCTCTGAACATTGGCCTAAGGTGGTAGGCGGGCCATATGGTTGGGCACCCATACAGCCCAAGGGTCATTTAGGATATGACAGATTATTAAAACCCAAATAAATGGAGGTGTGATGCATGGAAATGGTTGAAACCATGTCCATGAAGAATCCAACACTCTAGGTCCTAAAACACAGTTCATAAGAGCACATTGATGAGGGATAATAGAGGTCGAGAAGTCCAATTAAGAATATACCACTAGATGATATGAGTGGAGGAAAGGGAAACAAATATATCTCATGAGAGATATATGTGGCATGGTTATTGAAAATGGGGCATGAAAGAGGACAAAATTCCAAACCACACCGCACACCCTAAAACTTAGGCCAAGGAGACAGAAAGACGAAAAGGATTCTAAAAGATAGGGCTACACCTGAAGATGAAATGTATAGGCGTTCCTATGTATCCAATGAGTATATGAATCATGCCACATGTAGTTCTGAAAACACGGTGTAGTTTAACATTACATGGTAAGGATGTAAAGATAATGATTTTCTAGAAGAAGGGGAAGATGATGTGGTCATTGTAAACTTGACGTGAATGGGGACCAAAGATGTCCACATACCACACCATATGAAATCCCTTAATTAGAACTAATCCTAAGGGGTCAAAGAGGTTTGTCAGACTAGATTCAAAGATGATTTGTCTAGGTGTTCCTTTATATCCCATATGGATGGGAATTAAGATGATAATAGTTTGTAAAATGTTGTGCAGTTTATTTTTCTGTGATAACGACATAAGGAGGAGTGTTTCATGGGGATGTGTGTGGCATGGAAAAAATAGATCGATGTGAATGAGGATATATAGTCCATACCACAATGCACAAACCTAAGTGATAACTTATTCCAAAAGACAAAAAAGGTCGAGGGACCCTAGGATGGTCCATAGATGAAGGGTCTAAGCATTCTTACATATCCCATAAATATGTGAATCAAGACATATGTAGTTCTGAAAATGTTGTGCAGTTTAAGGTCGTATGAAAAGGATATAGGAGATCTTAGTTTAGGGTTGCAAAGCTCATACCATTTAGAGTTTAACATCTTGCAGGATGAGGATAGTCATTTTAACATCTGCCAGGATAGGGATAAGTAGTATAACATCTCTTAGGATGGTGATGAGAAGTTTAACATCTACAAGGATGTTAATAATGATTAACGTCATGTGGGACGATAATATAGTTTAACTTCATGAGGGGGAATAAGGGGACTTAATTTACGGTCACAAAAATTATACCATATTCTATCTTAATGTCATACAAGATGATTGTTGGGTAGTTTTCCATCCTTTATCTAAGATGTATCATGCAGTTTAACGTCATTTGGAGAATATGGAGGTGAGTACTCTTAAGTGAAATAATTCTTGAGGAATTCATCATTGGTGGGAGGACTAATACTCTCCTTATCCATGGTTACTATAGAGTATGCACCATTACGGTGAACCTTGTGAATGATATGAGGTCCCTGCCATTTGGGTTCCATCTTAGGTGGCTTACGATCGGGTATCATTGAAATTGTCATGTCCAATACCGTGTCACCTTGTAAGAAGGAGTGGATGCAAACTTTCTTATTGAAATCCATATCTATCTTGTTATGATGCCTCTCTAGATTATGCAGGGCACAAGGCATGTCCTCATCAAGCGCTTCCAGATTAGCAAGATGGATTTCATATACTTTATCCGGTGTATTTGGATCATAGATGGTTGTGCATAATGAGGATAAGTAAATATTTGTTGGAAGGACTACCTTTGTTCTTTAAACTAGGGAATATAGATTCACCTAAGTGGAATTAGGATTCTTCATCAAAAAATCCTAGAGAGCATTGGGGAATTTGTATGTCCAACTCTTCTTGTCCTGGCCAACTATCTTCTGCATGTAGTTAGAGAGGTTTTTTTTAAACACCTCAATATTACCATTTTCATTCACGTGATATCAAGAGGTATGATTAGAATGGATATTTTACTTGGCTTACAATTCCTTCAGTTTGGCTACTCCAGAGTTGGTATCGTTGTTGGGGAGGATAGCAGGAGGGACTCTAAATCAGTAGATGGTATTAAATCTCAAAAACTCAATGATATAATGGGACTTGACTTCGTTGAGTGTAATTGCATCTACCCACAAATAAATGAAATCCATAGAGGTCATGATGACCATGCACTGGAGATTTGTTGTCAGTGGATATGGTCCCCTGACATTGAGTCCCTAGACCACAAAGGGACTAGAGTAAATGGTAGTGTGGAGAGGTTCTAGAGGATGATGCACAAAATTAGAATGTATCTGACATGCATGGAACCTTTATGAAATCTAGATATATTCAGGGATCATGGTGGGCTAATAGTATCACAATCATTGTATCTGATGAGAAATTTTTGACCCTTCCTAATGAGCCCCAGAGAAACCGACAAGAAATTCCTGCAAGACCTAAGAAATCTCACCTCCTTGAATGAAATGGAAAGTAATACATTCAAACCCACATCTATAGAGGATCTGCTCAAGATTGGGACCACTCTGGAGGGTGAACTGCACTGCGCACCATCAGATCCACTCATGCTCAGCTCAGTCTACAAGGAGATTATTGTGATGGATATACTTGAGAAAAGGGCTCCCCTAGTTAGGAGTCTCTTCCAACACCTAAGTAGGGGCACCTGGAGGTCCTGATGTAGATTCATAAGAAGTAAAGTGGCTTACTTGCTAGATATCATCATAGTTCAATGTTACGGCAGTGATGACTCTTCGATGCACCACATGAATAATCAAATCTTCCTATTTGTAACTCCCTAAAACCAGTTACTCAGAGTTGGTGCATTATTTTAATACATTGGCATGATTACAAGAAATCAAGACCCGAAGGAATGATTGGTTTTATAGTCTTGGAAAATAGATTACATAATTGAACGTGACATTACATTATAAAATGAAAAACAACAACAACATTGTCTCCATTGACCACATTCATATCCCTTAGACAATCCCTACAGGTTAGTCATAATAAAATTCTTTGCATCATGGGAAAAATAAAACATATGAAGGGGTGAGATCAGATTCTCAGTAAGGATAACAAATAGATTAGAAACTTTAAAAAATAATCATAAACATTTAATGAAATGTATAAAACTAAAACAAAATCCTTTTAAACTTAAACATCAGCATAATATGGCCAAGAAAAAAAATAATGCCATTAAATTATTCACATGTATATTATACAACTAGAATAATCACATGTAATATCAATAGCTAATTTCATAATGATTGAATGAATAATTCTAGAAATCATAACCATATAGTCCAGACATTGTGCCATGACTATAAATAATTTTTAGTCAAGGTCGTGTGCCAAGACACTACTTTGTCTGATTAGACCTACCAATGCATCAAAGACCTATATTGGGATCTACCCATAACTTACTAAGTCCAATCCACTCCTCATATTAAATGGTTGAAACATAACATAAACATTAGTATTAAAACTAGCATACACAATGTTAATACGTTAACTATAAACGGCGAATGGTATAAAAATAACACATTCATAGTCAATCATATCACAAAACCTTCAATACAATATGGAAGATTTGTATCATAATAAAACAACTCCAGACCAGTAAAAAATATATTAAAGGATATTGACATAGATGGAATCAAAATTATTTGAGAGGAATATCACTTTCTATTTTGAAATCAGTTAAAAGTAATATAATTATAAAAGAAAACATTTTTTTTGAAAATATTCTTATATTATTTTAAGGGAATCCTCAAATGTGTTATAACGGTATAGAATAACCACACTCTCCATATAAGTTAAAAAAATTCTTACCATAATTTTTTGAAAAGATCATAAAGTACCTTGTTTGGAAAATAACAGAAAGATTCCTTTAAAACCATTATATAAAAAGTAAAACAATTGTATAAATGAATTTAACCCATAGTCTAGTAAATTGTAGAAATATTTTGAAATACGTTTTTTTTAGAAACACGGATGTGTATGATAAAGAGGTCCCAATAGATACTTATGTAAAAACAACCTCGGATAATAAAGAGATTGTGAAATTAACCCTTAAGATGTACTTTTGTTTGGTCAAGGGTACATTAACATTATGTATAATAGTTAAATAATTGTTATTAAATTATTAAATAACCACAGAAATAAATATGACATCATATATGATCTTCTAATATTTCTTTTTTAATAATATTTTATTAGTATCATTGTTTCAGGTGTTAACTGATTCATTTTCCTTTATATGTTTTGTTTCCTAAGCCATGTTTGTTATCTATAGGAGGTATTTTATTCATATAAAGAATGATATTATGTTCTTAAACATATTTTTAATAATCAAATGAAAATTATTCTTTAATGGTTATGATGGGTAATGAATCTCATCGCGTTCATGGAGGCGGTAATCCGTATGTACGCAAGAACGCTACTTCCATTTCTTTTTTTTATTTTAAAAGAAAATAAGACCAAATGATACATAGGAATATTATTATTAAATTATAATATAATATTTTATATATGTTATCTTAATTTCATTGACACCATCCTTTATACGTTCCATGTATGGTACGAACGAGTCATGTCACTTTCAGGGGGGTAGTCCACACTTTCACAAATGAAATTATCGTATATATAGAACAAGAAAATAATAAAGGTATGCTATAAAATAGAATTAAAGAAGATAATAGATAAAATAAATATCATAAATATCATATATAATTACAGTTCCATCATAATGGCCATTATAGGAGGTGGTTGTTGAATATTGAATAATCATGGTTTTGTGAGGCAGTAGATCACCGTCCACAAAAACATTATGTTCTATACCCATTAGATGGAGGTGTGTGTATATTTATTTCAAAGAATTATAATAAAAACAACCTAGTATATTTACAATAGTTGTTTTTTATAAAAGTATTTAATAAAGAGTGTTTAGGGGTTGGAAAAGTAAAATAAATGAAAATAACTTAAAAGGATGGATTACCTTTAAATCGGGTAACTCCCTTTGGTTAGAATCAAAAGGATTCCTTGAATTTCCTTCTGCATAAGGTAAGACTTATAATAGGAATATATGGATATAGGGAGCTTAATTGGGGCATGTATGGATGATCCAAGGGGCTTGATATGTGTGATAAATGAGTTAGAGATGAGATATTTTTATATGTGGGGGGAGGGGAATTTTTTGGAATGTTTGAAAATATTATTTTATTATATAATGATTTTCGGTTTATAAATTTCCAAAACTCATTAAAGTCGAAGCTAAGATTACTCATGTTCTAAATAAAATCATCCAATAAGAATCATACATTTTTTGGATATTTTTTTAATTTTTATAATCTCATTTATTTAAAACATTTTTTAATGAGGTAAACACGACATCATTATTGTGTCATAAATAATTTATTTATTTGAGGTCTATAAATTATAAAAAAATACCATCATGTAGGAATTATTTTTAGCTTAAAATTTAATATTTATAGTCAAAAATATAACTTATATAACTGCTTGTAATAATTATTTTACTAAAAGATATATGTTTATATCATTTTTAACATTAGATTAAATTAATTATTATAAAGTGTCATTATAACTCTCAAATGGGTCCATGGGGTCCCAAAATCCACCCAATTATTCCCATGGTCAGTAATGTATCGACCAATAGGAATATGACACATTTTAGGGTAATTTAATATTATTATAACAATATTTATTTACCCTTATTTAACAAATGTACCCTTTAACCGTGGTAAATACAATTTTTACTGAAATAATATTCATAATGTATAAAAATAAAAGTTACCTATTTAAACAATTTGGAACTCATGATTTCAAAATGGAATGAATTTTTTTAAATTCAAAACGCATAATTTGAAGAAGATAATTTAAAATTAATTTTTTTTGTCAAAACAAAAAACGTGTTTTTATGAAATAATAACTACTAAAAGATTGAGACATGTTTTTGTCCAGTTTCGAAGTGAAATTACATCCAATGACCTAAATTATATTAAATGATAAAAATATAATCTAATTATACTTTAAAACCACTCAAATTTATAATTTAACATTTTAAATTATTTGGATTTAAAAAGTTGTTTTTAATTAAATTTTAGTATTTTTCACTATTCATCAAAATATGAAATTGATCAGAAAATTAAAAAACATTTATCCAAACTAAATTTTTATGTTCCTATTATAAAAATAATTTAATTTAATTATTTTTAATATATAAAATTTTCAAATATTGGTTTTAAAAATGATCTCCATTAAATGGTGGTAAAATTGCATTTTTTTTAAAAATACTTCTTTTATTTGAAAAAAATGAATTTGTTCTTATATTATGTATAATAAATTCATAATAAGGATTCTAAAATTATATGGAGTATATTAAATTCAAAATTCAGTTAATATTATTCATAACCACTTTTTGAACAACTAGTTTGGTAAGTCGTGGTGCGCTCGAACGCGGTGTTGCGTGTAACACAAGTTTTTGAATTTCTTTGAAGAGATAATGTAATATAAAGTCTTATGGTGATAAATTATCCCCTCCTTCAATAAATTTCATCCTTTCAATTTTAAATTATTATTTGCTATTAAATTTTTAAAAATATAAAAATACCATTGTGGAAATCCCACCTCAGAAATTGGGTTAATGAAATTTAGACTTAATAAGACGGAAAGGGAAATGAAAAAGTCACCACAAAATTATGATATTGATTAGGAGATCATAGGTGAAAATTAGAGACACATAATTTGAGGAAAGATGTAATTATTTATAGGGAGTGATTGAGGTCTTCAATCACAAACAAGTGTTAAATTGAGGGCCTCAAAGCCATCAATCTATGATGATCTAAATATCAATGGTTCAACAAAACATAAGGTATTAGGATAACACATTTTTGCTTTTGATATCCATTACCTATTATTTAAGAATTAATTTATTCATATAATAAGAGGAAAAAATAGACTTGAAATTTAGAGTTTCATAATTTAACAAATTCATACCACAAACTCATCTTTCACTCCAAAAGATTATAGAATTGAAAAATATTCTATTTATCATAATCGTATAGGGTTCCAAAAATACTGAATTTATAATTCATTTTCAGACTGTTTAAAAAAACTACATTATACAAACAAGGAAATCACATAGGCTAGTGGTAGGTGAGGCACCCTTGTCTCCCTTTGGTTGCGGGTTCACATCTCCCACCCTTGCCGGATGCAACAGGTTATCGCCCGACCTCTGGGTAGTCCTTTGTATAACAATCCAAAAATAATATTAAGAAATTATTCAACCTTAAAAATATTATCCAATGTCCGACTTAATCCAATACATCATTTATACTTATCCAAAATACAAATTTCCAAACGCAGAATCCATATTTTATAAGGATGGTAAACACAGTGAAGATCTTTTTTGCCACATAATTAAATTTGAATACCATTATCATGTGTTATTTTAAAACACGGTAACACCCTGAAATATGATAATTCTTTATTTATTACATTCATGCCCCCTTATTCCTAATAGAATACTTATATACTTATTATATAAAAAAATTTGTAAACACCAACAATAATGGAATAAAAAACAATTAATTAGTTTCAAAGTAGTCTAGAATGTCGAATATAATTTATCCAAGTCAGTCATAAATTATTCCAAAATCACTACCTAAGTATCAGAACCATATTAAGGTTTATCATTCCTTTAACCATGTATTTTACAAAATGTTTAACTTTCTATTGAGTCTCATTTCATAGAACCACATAATCTCAAATCCTCAATGAAATAGTACTAAAGTACATTCCTTATTTATTTCCATAATTCATATAACCAGTGCATCATTTATAGAACACTCAAATGAAATAATTATTTAATAACAATATAATAACACTAGTCATTAATCTTTATCTGTGGTAGTATCATAACTTGATTATTATCCCATAGAATAATTTGGGGAATACTCTAATGATTTGGACATATATTCGCATCGTGTCCCAACTCCTTCCAGATGAAGCATTGTACATTTGAATCCTTTTTCTTACCATTACAATCATGTACTTGGTGTCCTTTTTCTCCACACATATAAAAAACTCACATTCCCTTGAAGTATTTACCAAGGTGATTCTTTCCGCAGTTATCACATATGGGAAAATCATTCTTTCCCTTATTCCCTTTATCCATCTTTCTCTATACAATCCTTTTCTTCTATGGATTCCCTTCAAAGCCATAGGACTCATATAATTCTTTATTTATCTTATTAACACATGATATTATTTCTTAATATGATGATAATACATGAGAGACTATTTATGTTCTAAATGTTGGGTTGATACTATGAAATATATGATCCTTCTTACTCTTTGGGTCATGCGTATTACTAGAGTTCTCATTCCATCTACTGGGTTTCATTCCTAAACAATGACATGCACCGGGTTAGTTTTATGAATCGCAATGAATAATTCCAAACTCGTAAAATACCTAATGTAAATTGAAAAGATTTTTCATATAATCTGTAATCATAAAAAATGTTTTCTTTGAGTAAGCATTAACTCCTAAATCATTAGTAATGGATTATAAAGAAAATATGAATTATCTTAATCATATCCCCCAGGAGTGTTGTAACCAAGAGTGCAGTAAGGCCCGTTGTCGTGTACCAGGATACCTCGGGTCAAGCCCTAAACTCCTTGTTGGAGTTTTCAATCCTAGGTACATCTGTGACAGAGCCGCCTCTACCTGCTCATATCCAGAAAGGTATATATTTCTTGGAAATTACCCAAAATATTTACATTACCAAAATTCAAGGAATTTCTTCTATACAACTCTTCAAAATCTATCATAGGGTAATTTTTTTAATTAGAGTTTATCTAAATCTATTTTTCATGGTAATTTTTAAATGCCCTCTTATACCGAATGTAACACCCGGACCCCCGTTACCCAGAGTTTGTGCATTATTTTAATTCATCATCATGATTATAAGGAATCAAGTCCTGAAGGATTGATATGTTTAACAGTCGTAGAAAATAAATTACATACATGAACGTCACATTACATTATAAAATGAAAAAAAAAACAACAACATTGTATCCATTTACCAAATTCATATCCCTTTGACTATCCCAACAGGCCAGTCATAATATACTTCTTCGCATCCTAGAAAAAATAAAACATATAAAGAGGTGAGCTCAGATGCTCAGTAAGGATAACAATATAGTGAAGACATTCATAAATAATCATAAACATTTAAGGAAATGTATAAAACTAAAGAAATCATTTTAACATAAACTTCAACAAAATATTTCAATATTGAATCAAATAATTCCATTTACTTATTCACATTGTTATTATTTTAGTCGAATAATCACCTGTAATATCAATAGCTAATTTCATAATAATGGAGTGCATAATGTCAGGCATCATAACCACATAGTCAAGGCCTCGTTCCAAGACTACAAATAAGATTTTTTCAAGGCCTTAGGCCAAGACACTAGTTTGTCTCATGAGACCTACCGATACGATATAGAAGATTTTTATCATAATAAATCAACTTCCAACAAGTATAAAATCCATTAAAGGATGTTGGCATAGATGAAATCAAAATAATTTGAGAGAAATATCTCTTTCAATTTTGAAATCATTTAAATGTTTTGTAATTATAAAATAGAACATTTATATTGAAAATATTTTTATAGGATTATAAGGGAAGCCTCAAAGTTGTTATAAGAGTATTTAATAACTACACCCACAGTATAAGTGAAAAAAACATTCTTACCTTAATTTGTTGAAATGGTCATAAAGTACCTTGTTTGGAAAACGACAGAAAGATTCCTTTCAAACCATTTTATAAAACGTCAAACAAGGGTATAAATGACTTTAACCCATAGTCTAGTAAATAGTAAAATTTTTTTGAAATACATTTTTTAGAAACACATATGTGGATGATAAAGTGGTCCTAGTAGAAACTTACGTAAAAAAAACTCAGATAATAAATAGATTGTGAAATTAACCCTTACCATGTAATTTTCTTGGGTAGAGGGTATGTTAGAATCCTTTATAACAGTTAAATAATTGTTATTAAATTATACAAGAACCACATACATAAATATGATATCATATATGATCTTCTAATATTCCTTTGTTAATGATATTTTCGTATTATAATTGTTTCAGGTGTTAACTGATTTTTTTTCCTTTATATGTTTTGTCATGTAAGGCATGTTTGTTATGGATAGGATATAGCATCCCTCCTCTTTATCACATAAAAGTTTATTACATTTTACAAAACCGAGGATCTTTAAGGTTTAGTGTCTTGGAAACCAGGAACTTTAAACATGGAAATATAAAACATTCTTCTAAAACACTTGAAAGGATTCTCCTCATGTTCATTCTAGGTTAATTACTGCATCACATAACCTGGGAGCATACATCAAAAGAAAGAGTGAGCAAAAAGCCCAGTAAGGAAAACTAGAGAAACATTTTACATGTGAACTTGAGATACTTCAATAAGGTCATGAAAAAGAACTTTAAGGCATGAGAATGAAATAAGGAGGCATATCATAATAAAAATAACATTTTTCATAACATGAAAATGTGGCTACATCATTTAACATATACAATCATGAACATATCACCAAGGTCCATCCCCAAGGTGTCATTTGAAAATTACCAAGGTTATTCACCAAGGTATCGTACAAATTGTAATCTCTAGTGGTTACATCATTACCCAATTCATTGGAGCGCTATCAGGGTGCACCCTTAAATTTGCCTTTATTATCATGTGAGCCACATATATCATCATCAAACATTTCATAAATAACCCATATAGCATAAAATAAATGGGTTTCATTTCATAATCATAACGTTTTGAAAACTTCTTTAAAGACATGATCTTTACATCACTTTAAAACCCACAGAAAAGGAAGGTGGGTCTCATGTATGTAAATCCCAGAATTCAAAATACAACATTTTGGTATATATGTGAATACCCCTTTAGAAGAAAGAGATTTGAGTATTCACTTAATAATATAAAAGAACTTTAGAAAAAGAGAGAGATATTTTGAGATGGAAATTCTGCAGCATAACGGCTATGTTACGAGGTTTTAGAAGACATTAAAAAGAGAGGTAAAATGGTTAAAACATTCATAAATGACCCATAAAATAGTAGATGGACAGAATAATAAGGATACATGATCATGGTAATGAAACTTCAAGGACATAGCATTTGAAATGAATAACATGGAAGGAAGACAAAAATTAGATTTCTCTTATGAAAGTTCGGCAGCCTAACGGCGTTACTTAAACTTCAATAAAAATGATTTGAAAAGATCAAATAGGGTCTCTCATCATGTGAACATAAGAGTTCAGTATGATAGATATAGAGATAATTCCCCAACATAACAAAAAGGAACTTGAAAGAATTGACAAGAAAGTGGAACTTCAAAACGAGAAGGGTGAAGAACCACTTAAAAATTCGGCAGCCTAACGGCGCCACTTAAAACATCAAAATACTGAATTGAAGCGATCAAATGGGGTCTCTCATCATTTGAACATAAGAGTCCAGTATGATAGATATAGAGATCATAACCCAACATAACAAAAAGGATCTTGAAATAATTGACATGAAAGTAGCACTTCAAAACGAGAAGGGTGAAGAACCACTTAAAAATTCGGCAACCTAACGGCGCCACATAAAACTTCAAAATACTGAATTGAAGCGATCAAATGGGGTCTCTCATCATATTATCATAAAAGATGAGTATGATAAATTTAGAGGTCATACCCCAACATAATAAAAAGGAACTTGAAATACTTTACATGAAAATAGATCTTGAAAAATGAGAAGGGGGAAAGAATCCGTTACAAAAATTTCAGCAGCCTAACGTCGCCACTTAAAACTTCATAAAACGAAATAATGAGAGCAAGAGGGTATCTCTCATTATATGAACATGAAAAGGGCAGTAAGAGGAGTATAAAAGAACATCCTCCAACATAAGAACATGGATCATAAAAGGAATGACATAAAAGAGATTACTTGAAATGAAAGAGAGAGGTCGGATCCCTTACCTTAAAACATAACTCTGAAAACTCAATGGTTGGGACCTTGAGGGGTTGGGGGCACCATGGGAGGACTCCTATGGAGGTAATGAGACCAGAACTTCGTTGGGGGAGAGTGGGGAGTCGAATGGATGAGAGGATGGTTTGGTATTTATAGGGAAAGTGAGGGGACAAGGCATTAATGGCAAAGGGACACCTCATTAGTGGTTTTGGAAAAACCATGGGCTTGCCCATGGTATTTGCCCATGGTATTGGCCACTTGGGACACCTCATACCTTATCTCACTATTCATAATTCGAACATATTGATTACAAACTTAATACATCATTTAATGATGTCATTAAACACTCGTAACTTAAAAACTGTATTTTCACTATTCATCGAAAATTCAACTTTCTCAGAATAATCCCAAAATTTCACCTTAACCAAATATCAACGCTCTGATTACAAATGTGAACTCTATTTTAAAAAAAATAACATTCTAAATATTTTTAATTTAATTTTTAAATAAAAACACTATTCACCGAAAATTCATTTTTTTCAAAAAAACCCCAAAAATTACCGTAGCATAATATCGGTGCTTTGAGTTCAAAAATGAAATCCGTTTTATAAAAATAATTATCTAAATATTTTTAATTAAATTTTTAAATAAAAAACACTATTCACCCGAAAAAACTAATACTTGAATAATAATTTATGAAACCGTTATTTAACCATTTTATTGAATCACATTACTTAATCAAGGTGCCTAGATTATATTAATACTTTCTTTAAGTGAGATTACTAATCCATTTGGACACATTACTAATCCTAATCATAAAATCACTATTCATAATTTACTATTCATCAAAAATTAAGTTGATCTTATTAGACTCTAAATTTCGTAATGAACATAATTGTAGAAGACCATTTTTCGAAAATCATTACACATTTTTAATTATTTAAGGTTTACACAACCATTTTTAAAATATCCTTTCTCTAAAATTCATCAAAAATATGCATACAATATGTATCCGGTCATTTGATAATTCATAAACTTCATCATAAGAAGAAATCCCAATTTTTATTTAAAACAAAGGATTACACAAGGCAGTTACGGTCTCCTTACATAGCCCCTTATCACACCAGCATAGGACCTAAGTGTAAGGTGTGCTAAGGTGAGAGAATCTGAGGGAGGCTCGGCCAACATCGCACGAGTAGTAATTTCTATCAGTTTGAAATTCTCACGAAGGCGATCCCGTTCTAGCTTTATACGATGAAGTTCAGATTGGGTTTGGTCCAAAGCAAAGCCCAGTGGTGCTACCTCCTTCCCAAGTTCTGTTAGATGGGCTTCGATTGGTCCAAGACTACTGGGAGAGGCCATCGAATCTTTTTTCTATATTTGTTAACCAAGATTACTTGTATTTAGAGACAATAATCAAAATTTTTAGTTTCTAGTGGTCATATTGACCAATGGTCATATCACAGTCAAAAACCAACAGTATCATTTTAATTATACTCATGTTATCAAATGAAACATTTTTGTTGAGTATAAAAAATAAAATAACACATAAAATTAGGAAACAAGATTTATTCAAAATTTAGGGTTGTTACAATCTTCCCCCCTTATGAAATTGCGTCCTCGCAATTTTTTAAAATTAGGTTTTGAAATTTCATTGAAAGTCCCACATCGGAAAAGGAGTCAGTAAAACTATTACTTTAAAAGAAAGAAAGGGAAGTACGAAGGTCACCCGAGTGAGCCCACACTATGATTCCATGTAGGAAAACATGGACATGGAGGAGAAAACAAAGGGTCAAGTTCTGAGGGAGAGTGATAGAGAACATGATTAGGAGAAATTTAACCATAAGAAAATCCCAAACTTATGATGTGTGTAAACGATCTTTGATTACCTAGTAGGAAACGTAAACCAACAACGTTTTTGTTTTATGTTCCTTTTCATAATTTTGAGGAATTCATTTACAACATAGAAAAAAAACATAAGGAAATATATCTACCTTCAGGTAGAGTTTTACCCTTTAATAAGTTTCTACCAAAACTAATCTTTTCTCCCAAATGATGAGCATTCAAAACTACTTGGTCTCATCAAAACACAAGAATCATCTTCTAGCGAATCACATAATCCACAAAAGATTAACTATCTATTTCTTCAATCTTTAAACATTATCCCAAAAATAGAAAGGGTAAGGTTAAACAACTCTTCAAAAAGGAAGAATCCCATAGGAATGGAAACAAATTTTAAATCTTCAATGTTCCATGGTAATACCCAAAGTTCATCATAGACCATCCCATAAATAACGGTCCTTAAAATTACTCAAAATAAACCAAACTAAGATTGAAACCCAAATACAAGAAGGATTTGATAACATAGTCTTCCAAAATAAACTTCATTGTTCATCTCCAAACAACATCAACCACTCCTAACATCTTATAACAAAATTATCTAAACTAAACATATTTTACCCAAGATAGGTTAATCATTCCCATAAGTAACCTAAATTACTATAAGTCCACCATAAATTCATCGATTCTTCAAAATATAAGTCAACATTACTCCTCAATGAAAATACCATTGTAATCTATTTACCTCGATCATATAGGGTCCCTAAAATAGTGAACGTATTCCAAAATAATAATCATCTTTTAATCCCCTAATCACCCCTGTCATATTAATACGACAATCGTCCCATTTCCTATCACATTGGTTTTTGGGACATGTTCTTCCATTTCCCGCCATTAACTAAGAAAAGAAACTATAATTAGGGGCTTATTTACTTAGCTAATAATCATGAAAAGGAAACTTTAAGCATAAAAGGATAAACATGTAGAATAAAAGTATATCCTAACTTGTGATCCCCTAGGTTCTAATCTAGGTTATCCATGATCCTATATTCTTATGTGAATCTTTATTTTGTTTTATCCTTGTTCCTTTAATAATGGTTCATACTAAGCTTATGGATTTACCAAAGCATATCCCCCGGGAGTGTCGTAACCAAGAGTGCAGCAAGGCCCGTTGTCGTGTACCAGTTCCCGTTCGAGTCTAGCTCAAAGCGGTGTTTTCAGGTTTAACCCCTATGTACATCTGTGCCATATCCACCTCTACCTGCTCGTATCCAGACAGGGATGTATTTGCTTGGAAACCCCTTACTCAATACTCACCAAAATACCCGGAAGATTTCCTATATTTAAACTTTCCTATAGGGTTCTTCCTAGATTTTTCATATCCTAATTTCCACAAATAACTAAACCTCCCTTTGATACCAACTATAGCATCCCGCCTCTTTATCACATAAACTTTTATTTCATTTTACAAAACTGAGGATCTTTAAGGTTTAGTGTCTTGGAAACCATGAACTTTAAACATGAAAACATAAAACATTCTTCTAAAACACTTGAAAGTATTCTCCTCATGTTCATCCTTGGTTCATTACTGCATCACATAACCTGGGAGCATACATCAAAAGAAAGGGTGAGCAAAAAGCCCAGTAAGGAAAACTAGAGAATCATTTTACATGTGAACTTGAGATACTTCAATAAGGTCATGAAAAATAACTTTAAGGCATGAGAATGAAATAAGGAGGCATATCATAATAAAAATAACATTTTTCATAACTTGAAAATGTGGCTACATCATTTAACATAGAAAATCATGAACATATCACCAAGGTCCATCCCCAAGGTGTCATTTGAAAATTACCAAGGTTATTCACCAAGGTATCGTGAAAATTGTAATCTCTAGTGGTTACATCATTACCCAATGCATTGGAGCGCTATCAGGGCGCACCCTTAAATTTGCCTTTATTATCATGTGAGCCACATATATCATCATCAAACATTTCATAAATAACCCATATAGCATAAAATAAATGGGTTTCATTTCATAATCATAACGTTTTAAAAACTTCTTTAAAGATATGATCTTTACATCACTTTAAAACCCATAGAAAAGGAAGGTGGGTCTCATGTATGTAAATCCCAGAATTCAAAATAGAACATTTTGGTATATATGTGAATACCCCTTTAGAAGAAATATATTTGAGTATTCACTTAATAATATAAAAGAACTTTAGAAAAAGAGAGAGACATTTTGAGACGGAAATTCTGCAGCATAACGGCTATGTTACGAGGTTTTAGAAGACATTAAAAAGAGAGGTAAAATGGGTAAAACATTCATAAATGACCCATAAAATAGAAGATGGACAGAATAAGAAGGATACATGATCATGGTAATAAAATTTCAAGGACATACCATTTGAAATTAATAACATGGAAGGAAGACAAAAATTAGATTTCTCTTATGAAAGTTCGGCAGCCTAACGGCGTTACTTAAACTTCAATAAAAATGATTTGAAAAGATCAAATAGGGTCTATCATCATGTGAACATAAGAGTTCATTATGATAGATATAGAGATAACTCCCCAACATAACAAAAAGGAACTTGAAAGAATTGACAAGAAAGTAGAACTTCAAAACGAGAAGGGTGAAGAACCACTTAAAAATTCGGCAGCCTAACGGCGCCACTTAAAACTTCAAAATACTGAATTGAAGCGATCAAATGGGGTCTCTCATAATATGAACATAAGAGTCCAGTATTATAGATATAGAGATCATAACCCAACATAACAAAAAGGAACTTGAAATAATTGGCATGAAAGTAGAACTTCAAAACGAGAAGGGTGAAGAACCACTTAAAAATTCGGCAACCTAACGGCGCCACATAAAACTTCAAAATACTGAATTGAAGCGATCAAATGGGGTCTCTAATCATATGATCATAAAATATCAGTATGATAAATTTAGAGGTCATACCCCAACATAATAAAAAGGAACTTGAAATACTTTACATGAAAATAGATCTTGAACAATGAGAAGGGAGAAAGAATCCGTTACAAAAATTTCAGCAGCCTAACGGCGCCACTTAAAACATCATAAAACGAAATAATGAGAGCAAGAGGGTATCTCTCATTATATGAACTTGAAAACAGCAGTAAGAGGAGTATAAAAGAACATCCTCCAACATAAGAACATGGAGCATAAAAGGAATGACATAAAAGAGATTACTTGGAATGAAAGAGAGAGGTCGGGTCCCTTACCTTAAAACATAACTCTCGAAACTCAAAGGTTGGGACCTTGAGGGCTTGGGGGCACCATGGGAGGACTCCTAGGGAGGTAATGAGACCAGAACTTCGTTGGGGGAGAGTGGGGAGTCTAATGGATGAGAGGATGGCTTGGTATTTATAGGGAAAGTGAGGGGACAAGGCATTAATGGCAAAGGGACACCTCATTAGTGGTTTTGGAAAAACCATGGGCTTGCCCATGGTATTTTCCCATGGTATTGGCCACTTGGGACACCTCATACCTTATCTCACTATTCATAATTCGAACATATTGATTACAAACTTAATACATCATTTAATGATGTCATTAAACACTCGTAACTTAAAAACTGTATTTTCACTATTCATCGAAAATTCAACTTTCTCAGAATAATCCCAAAATTTCACCTTAACCAAATATCAACGCTCTGATTACAAATATGAACTCCATTTTATAAAAATAACATTCTAAATATTTTTAATTTAATTTTTAAATTAAAACACTATTCACCGAAAATTCATTTTTTTCAAAAAAACCCCAAAAATTACCATAGCATAATATCGGTGCTCTGAGTTCAAAAATGAAATCCGTTTTATAAAAATAATTATCTAAATATTTTTAATTAAATTTTTAAAAAAACACTATTCACCCGAAAAAACTAATACTTAAATAATAATTTATGAAACCGTTATTTAACCATTTTATTGAATTACATTACTTAATCAAGGTGCCTAGATTATATTAATACTTTCTTTAAGTGAGATTACTAATCCATTTGGACACATTACTAAATCTAATCATAAAATCACTATTCATAATTTACTATTCATCAAAAATTAAGTTGATCTTATTAGACTCTAAATTTCGTACTGAACATAATTGTAGAAGACCATTTTTCGAAAATCATTACACATTTTTAATTATTTAAGGTTTACACAACCATTTTTAAAATATCCTTTCTCTAAAATTCATCAAAAATATGCATACTATATTTATCCGGTCATTTGATAATTCATAAACTTCATCATAAGAAGAAATCCCAATTTTTATTTAAAACAAAGGATTACACAAGGCAGTTACGGTCTCCTTACATAGCCCCTTATCACACCAGCATAGGACCTAAGTGTAAGGTGTGCTAAGGTGAGAGAATCCGAGGGAGGCTCGGCCAACATCGCACGAGTAGTAATTTCTATCAGTTTGAACTTCTCACGAAGGCGATCCCGTTCTAGCTTTATACGATGAAGTTCAGCTTGGGTTTGGTCCAGAGCAAAGCCCAGTGGTGCTACCTCCTTCCCATGTTCTGTTAGATGGGCTTCGATTGGTCCAAGACTACTGGGTGAGGCCATCGAATCTTCTTTCTATATTAGTTAACCAAGATTACTTGTATTTAGAGACAATAATCAAAATTTTTAGTTTCTAGTGGTCATATTGACCAATGGTCATATAACAGTCAAAAACCAACAGTATCATTTTAATTATACTCATGTTATCAAATGAAACATTTTTGTTAAGTATAAAAAATAAAATAACACATAAAATTAGGAAACAAGATTTATTCAAAATTTCGGGTTGTTACATAGGATATATTTGATTCATATCCAAGATGATAATAAGTTATTACAGATTATTTTTAATAATCAAATGAAAATTATTCTGGAATGGTTATGATGGGTAGTGAATCTCATTGCGTTCTTGGAGATGGTAATCCTTACGTACGCACAAACACTACGTCCATTTCATTTCTTTTATTTTAGAAGGAAATTAGAACAAACGATATATAGATAGATTATTAATCCAGTATAATATAATATTTTATATACATTATGATTTTTCATTAACTCAATCCAGTATATATTCCATGTATGGTATGAATGAGTCCTATCACATTGAGGGGGAGGTAGTTTGCATTTCCCCAAATGAAATTATCGTATATATAAAATATGAAAAAAATAAAAGTATACTATAAAAAATAATTACATAAGATTATAGATAAAATAAATATCATAAATATCATATATAATTACAGTTCCGTCATAATGGATACCATAATAGGTGGTAGTAGAAGATTGAGCAATCATCATTCTGTGAGCCAGTAGTTCGTCATCCACAGAAACAGTATGTTCTATACCCATTAGATGGATGTGTGTGTAAGTTTAGTTAAAATAATTCTCATAACAAAAATATAGTATAGTTAGGAAACTATTTTGGTTATAAAATAATGAAATAAAGAGAGTATAAAGGGTTGGAGAAGTGAAATAAAAGAAAAGAACTAAAAAAGTGACGTTACCTTTAAATCGGGTAACTCCCATTGGTTTGAACCAAAAGGCTTCCTTGAAGTGCCTTAGGCCTAAGGTAAGGTTTATAAGAGGAAGAGAGGGATGTAGGGAGAATATTTTGGTAGAGGTAGGATGAGCCAAGGGCCATGAGAGGTGTGAGAGATGGGTTAGAGGAGAGGGATTTTATAGGGGTAGGATATTTTTAAACATTTTTTAAAATATTATTTTATTATATAATGATTTTCGGTTTCTAAAGGTCCAAAACTCATTAAAGTTCAAGATAAGAAGAATCATGTTCGAAATAAAATCACTCAATAAGTATTTGACAAGTTTTGTATATTTCTTTAATTTTTGTAATCTCATTTATTTAAATCATTTTTAAGGAGGTAAACACTGCATCATTATTATGTCATTAATAATTTTATTTATTAGATTCATAAAAATTATAAAAAAATTACCATGATGTAGGAAAGATTTTTTATCTTTCTAATAAATATTTATAGTCGAAATGATAACTTACATAAACCATTGTATAAATTATTTTACCAAAAGATATATGTTAATGTCATTTTTCTGTTTACTTAAAATTAATTAATATAAAGTGTCATTATCACTCTCAAGTGTCTCTATGGGGTCCCAAAATAGACAAAAGTATTCCCATGGTCATACATGTGTCAACCAATAAGAATATGGAACTTATTAGGGTAATTAAATATTATTATAATAATATTTGTTTACCCTTATTTACTAGATTTACCCTTTAACCACAGAAAATAAAATATCTACCAAAATAAATATTCATAATGTCTAAAAATAAAAGATACCAATTTAAAAAATTTGGACCTCATGTTTCCAAATATGGAATCCATTTTTCTATATTAAAACACAAAAGTGGTGTAAATTAATTTAAAATTAATTCATGTTGTCAAAACAAAAAGTGTGTTTTTAAAAAATAATAACTATCAAAAGATTGAAACTTGTTTATGTCTAGTTTAAATGTTCAATTACATTAAATGAAATAAATTATATTAAATGTAAAAAATATAATCTATCGATACATTAAAACCACTCAAATGTATAATGTAACACTATAAATTATTTCTATTAAAAAAGATGTTTTTTATTAAAATTTAGTATTTTTCACTATTTAGCAAAATATGAAAGTTATCAAAAAAGTACCAAAAATTTATCCAGACTAAATTTTTATGTCCCACTTCTAAAGAATAATTTAATGTTATTAAATTTAATATATAAAAGTATCTAATATTGGTTTTAAAAAATGTTCGCCATTAAATGGTGGTAAAATTGCATTTTTTGAAAAATACTTCTTTTATCAGAAAGAAATAAATTTGTTCTTATATTATGTCTAAGAAACACATATAATGGATTCTAAAATTTTATAGAGTATATAAAATTCAATATTAAGTTAATAATATTCATAACCGCTTTTTGAATGGCTAATTTGGTTAGTCGTGATACGCTCAAACACAGTGTTGCGTGTAACGCTAGTTATTGAATTTCATTGAAGAGATAATGTACTATGATGTCTTGGGGTGTTATAATATTCAGTCTCTATAAGAGATTCAGCTAGGCTGTTAAGGCATCAGCTCAACAATTTTGTGACTGAAAAACATGAGAATCTTCTAGATGATAATTGAAATAGGCCATCAACAGGAGAGTACACTCTAACAACTGTACGAGCTCCATCTTCCTGAAGATGTAGTCATTGTTGATCTGATTGACTACCAGTTCGGAGTCCCCATTCACATTAATATGGGGAACGTCAATCTCGAGGTCTAGCTTGAGACTAGTGATGAGATTCTGGTACTCTATCCCATTATTGGTACATCCTTCTGACAAAAATAATGAATATGGAAGGACAACTTGTGCAGATGTGATAGAAACAATACCCATTCCCACTCTATTAAGTTTGGGATCATTGAGTTTTATATAAGTAAGGCTTTGGGAAGCATCATCAAAGTGAATTTTCCATTACAGAATGGCTTCATCTAGTGAGAGGATAGCCTCATCTCTAAATTCAAGATCCAGAGCCTGCTCCACAGGGGTTGGATGAGCGGCCTGAAATTCTTCCAATTTCATTACCTTGATAACCTTATGGGAGACAAACATGATGTCAAACTGTTGAAGGATCACTACCCGATGTTCTAGATGACCTATCAACATGGGAACGTTCAGAATGTACTTCATCGGATCAACTCGGGACACTAGCTGTATCACACGGTGCTGCAAGTAATGGCGTTATTTTTGCACCGTGAATACCAGTGCAATGAAGCTATTCTTGATGGAGGAATATCTGGTCCCAATATCGAGGAGAAATCGGCTGACATAGTACAAACTATTCTCTATTCCCTTATTTTTCATTTGGGAGAGATGGGTGCCAAAGGACCGTTCCATAGCGGCCACATAGAGGACTAGAAACATTTCGGAAATGGGGGTCAAGAGAACCAGATGTTGTAGTAGGTACTAATTAGTTTCCTCAAAACCAGTCTAATACTCCTCATCCAACTAATAATAGGCACCTTTATTGATGAGTAAGGAAGAGGGATTAAAATTTCCAGCTAGATTTATAATGAATCAGCGTTTATGGGCTATGTTTCCATGAAAGCCTTGGGGCTCCCTAATATTTTGTGGAGGATACATCAGGATGATGGAGTTGACCTTTTCCGGATTGATCTCTATGCCTTTGTATTGGAAATAAAATCCTGTGAAACTTTTTAGAGGCGATCCTAAAGTCACACATCAGTGGGGTTCATCTTTAGATGGCGAGAAAGGAAAATTCTAAATACTTTCTCCACATCACTGAGATCGTCCGGACACAAGGGAGATTTAACCACCAGGTAATCCACACAGTATCCCACTAATTTCCTAGGTATCATCTTGAATATGCAGTGCATGGCATTTTGATAGGTGTAACCTGCATTCTATAGACTGAAAGGTATTACCCGGTAGCAGAAAGTACATTTTGGTGCCTTGATGGTGGTATAATCTTTATCATCATGGGCCATTCATATTTGGTTATGTCCAGAATATCTATCCATGAAAGAGAGATCCTGGAACCTAGTGGTGGAGTCAATCAATAGTTCATTCATTGTAAGGGGAATTTTCTTCAGATAGTGACAGTTGAGATCTCAAAAGTTGATGAAAACTCTAATTTGTCCATTCTTATACCTGACGGGCACAATGATGGATAACTATATAGGGTAATGTACTTCCTTGATGAATTTTTCTTTTCTGATCTTTTCAACCTCAGCCTCATCCATGGCACAATGAGAAGGGTTCATCTTTTTAGGAGGCTATTTTAAATTCAATGATTTGTTGGGTGTCTAAGATGGTGTAAAATGACTTGATGGTCAAGTCCTGGCATCCCGTCATTACCCCATGAAAAGACATAACTATGTTGTGTTAGGAAATTCATGTATTATTGTTGTTTTCCTATAGGCATAGCGGTGATGATCAATGTTGGTTTCGAATATGTCTCATTTATGAGGTCCACCTATACTAATTCATCGACTATAGTGCAGACTACCTCTTAGAACGCTTTAGGGAATCTTTAAAATACTAATTATTCATCCACGGTGAGAAGATCATTGGAAGGAGGTAAATCTTCTGAGTTTACAGATCCTGATAGGACACTGGTGCATGCCTGGGTGGTGGTGGAATCCTTGTCGGTGGACTCCAGCACTGCTAAAACCATAACGATGAATGTTGTCAACCTGATCCCATTTTCCTTTGATCTAATGGGCCACATTCGATGATATCAAAGAAATAGTGGTGCATTGGCTTGATCTAGTTTATCCCAGCATGGAGAAATAAGAAATTATAATGTATTGATCTTGCCATGGGACAGAAATCTCGATACATTATAGCTGTAGGGGGTCTGGGATCACCCTACCTTGATATTTATATTAATATGAGGTGATCATCCAACGTTCTTTATACTTGGGAATGCACTTCCCCCTCATTCTAGAGACAACAAAGCATTGACCCGATTTCAGGGTTGTGGCCTTCAATCAGTTAATCGGGAAAATGTAGGTATCATACAAGTATGTCCATGGGTCGGTCATAGCCATAGCGTGCTCAACCACATTAGCCTCGATCTGCATGTCCTTGAACTAATAATATTCAGCATCCAAGTAGAGGCAATCACAAGAGGAAAATGGAGACAAATCACCTTGGATTAATCCTACTCGACCATTAAGGGAGTACATAAGGCATTGGTGATAACATGAAGGAATTGTCGCTTATAGGTGGAGTCATAGTATACCCATCAACACATTATAAGAGGTTTCTTGTGAGACAACCAAGAACTTGTTGATGGAAACTAGGCCACCAAAATGGGTCTTCGGGTGAGTTTTTCCAACTTGTGTCTACTCCATCCTATCAGAATGTTGAATTTCAAGGTAAAAGGGACTCCAATATTCCTCATACAATCCCATCTTTAGTAGTATCTATGTGAGGATAATGTTGATCCCAGATCCCATGTCGGCATGATAGCAGTAGACCTCAACACTATTGAAATGTCCAGTGAAGTACAGTGGAAGGATTTGCCCCTGTATTGGGGAACCTTCATCTTTTACAAAGAAAGAGATAATGCCCTGACATTACACATGCTCGACTGCCTCAGTATGGAAGGCTTCTATGGCTGCTACTTCTATCTCAAACTATAGGGGGATTCTTAAAGCCTTCATAAGGGATTCATGCATATATGCTGATAGGTAGATATCTTCTAGGACATATATCTTCATAGTAATTTTGGATATATTCTTAAGAATATCTTATTTTTGTGTCAGGAATACACTCATGCTGATAGGTGGTCACTTTGTTGAAAAAGTCATGACAGGTGCTACAGGTTGAATAGGCATATTTTGGCTGGAGCTAGTAATGCCTCATTTCTCACTAGTTTAACTATGTATAGTGAATACCAGATGAGGTCCCAATGACAGAGGTATATCCATGATAGAACGTAACTGACCATAGCATGGTCATGGTAGCTCCACCTAATCATGTAGCACAAACGGTGGGGGATGAAATTCATATGAAATTTGATGAGTGTGCTGGGAACACTGAGATCTACATTGAGCCTATTGTCTAGTCTCGATTGCATGCATGGATTTTCTAGAAGCACTGACCAATGAATTCAGGAAATTCACATAACCATGTATTTGTCAATATTGGCATCGACTGGGGATGTTGGGAGGGTCCTTCTGAATCACTTCATCATCAGGAACTATGTAGGGGTTTACCAGCTCCATGGTATTGTCCGAAGCCTACCCTTGGTTGTCACATGAAGAATCCGCCCTTATTGGATGGATTCTATGGGGAATCCCTATCTCTGGGGGCATGAATTCACTGAATGTATGGGAAAAATTTGGAACATGAGGAGGTTTTTGTCTTCTTTTGCGTCACCAGTAGCTGCTCTATTTGGTGGACGAATGTAGTGATGTAGATATAGAAGGAGTGGTTGTAGGTAATGTGGCGTCTTTTGAAGGATTGGGTCAATTAAAACATGCATAGATAATACCATGGGCTTGGGTGAATACCTTTTGAGCCATCTGGTAGTCGTATTTTTGATATCCATGGTTAGAAACCTACTGTCATTCACCCTTGATGTCGTTGTTAGGATTTATAAACACACATACAAACTCTATCGGGGCTAGACCCAACCTGACTATGTTATTATCAACCTAGTCTCAGAGCCAGTCTATAACACATAGCACTACTTGATGGTGTATCCAAGGAACTGATGATAGTGGAAATAGTTGAGATTAATAATGAGTTCTGCCTCTTCAGACCTCATTAATTTCAAAAACTATAGGAATCCCTGATATAAGGAACTTCATAAATATTCAGGGACCTAAGCCTCAATCAATGAGTAGGTCTGGTACCTCATGTCTAGGAAGGGGGATACAGGATCCTATCACTAATGAGGGGTTGGACGAGCCTAACGAGGAAGAGGGACTTGATTTTATCACTTGGGTAGTAGTGGCGTGTTACGTGGGTGTTCCAGTCAATTCTGATGTTAGTGTTGGTAGTTCGAAGGTTGCACCTGAGCTGGTGGGCCTCGACGAAGCTGTGGAGGTTTCTCCACTGGTAAAAATTCTAGATACCTTGGGGCCTCTCTTTTTTCTATCGCGATGGGATCATCCTTGAAGACACTTCTTCAAGGAACTACGGGGGCAAAGGACATGCTTATTTCTCTTGCTACAAGGCTTCCTATAGATGATGGTATTTTTTAGAGAAATCTCAAAATCCTCTCAGGTATTTTTGATTGATGGGATAAAGGACCAATTCAGTAATGACATTCCACACACAAATTATTAGCATCTACTCCTGGATTAGTGCCATATCATGGGAATATGTGAGGCCCTTCCACCTGGAAATAACACCTGCTACATGCTCATCAGGCCAGTAAATTCACTTGAAGAGGTCATAAATGCTTGTATCCCAGGTCTTAGAACTAAAATGGTAGGGAAACCGCCTATGATGATCCTCCCAATAGGCTATTGACACAATGGCTAGCTGGTTGTACCATACAAATTCAGGACCTTCCAATTATTGAACAAAACACTAGAGTTTGGCAGCCTCCCACTATGCTGGAGTTCCTAACATGGGTCCAAATCATGAAATGAAGTGTGCATGTTGTTGCAGTATTCCATCTGTCCCTTAAAAAATGGAGAAGATAGGCTTTCAAAAACATGGGGGCACTAAAATATTAACAACCCTTGCCAGATACATCTTTCCATCTGAAAGTATTTCCACCACTCGGGTTTCCCAAGCCTTGACGTGGGCAATGAGAGATGATATTGGAACATATTGGTGAGGATTCCTATCTTGATGTGGATATCATACCACCAATATGTTGGTAGGTTCTTCAACAAGGTATATTGGCCCAACGGCTGGTGGACCAGTCGATGGGATAACTTCTGCGATTTTTGGACGAATAGCCTACAGAACAGCTAGGGGAACCTACACTGGGTCTTGAGGAGTGTTATCATGCAGCTTGGGAAGATTTGGTGATGCATATCATGCCCAGTTTCCATTATCTGTGACCTCTACTCTGTGTATATGTTCCAGATGATCAAGGTCACCAGGAGGCAACTTTCCAGGGGGAGGTTGTACCTACCCCTCCTACCCCGATCAAGGATTACTGTAATCTGGTCCCCATTCCACATCACATTTGGCATGAAGTTCAGCAACCATATTTTTGTATTCCGGGTGATTTTGAAGCAATGCTGCCTTTTTGGGGTCATATTCTATCATCTGTACTGATCCAGACTGGTCTGAGGGTTTGATGGTCCCATCAAGCTCTTTACCCTTACTGGGGTCCTGACCAATGTACAATGACTCAGAAGGTGTAGGAAGTACCGATAGGTTTCTTTTATGGTGATAAACCTTGTCCAAGGGATCCCACATTTGTGGTACCACACTATGGATTAAATTCTCTTCAATGAATCCAATCTTGGTTTCTTGCTCCGATAGCTCTTCAATTTTAACTGGGATTGTGCCTCGAGGAATATCCTCAATATCACTCGGAAAGTCATTCTAGCACCACATAGTACAGAAATGAAGGGGAGCATAATGCCCCCCAACAATTGACTTGAACAAGGAGTAAGCCTCTTTAATAATTATGTAGAGCATTTTAAAACTCTGGATGCATCGTCCCTTGATGATATGATGATGATCGAGTGACTCAGGGTGTTGAGACATGGGGAGCGTAGAAAAGATGACCATGAGGAATCATTGTTTGATGTTGTTGAAGTGTTCTCGGTGCCTTCGAAAAGATACCCATTGATGAAGGTGATGGAATTGAGTTTCCCAATGAGTTTGGTGGAAGAACATGACCTCCTTCTGGGTGAGAGATTCTGGAATGCTAAAACATGTTTTTTCAATGGTCTCAAAAATCTTAGCGAGACGATAAACAGAGATAAGGTTCCATAAAATTCTTGGCTCAGACTTAGGATCAAGCCCATGCTTTCCCCATTCATCAACTGGGGGTGATTGAGGGACCGGTAATGACACCGAAGTAGACCGTTGTTATGATATACTAGCCAGTTGAGATTACGGCGTATGATATAAAAAGTCATCTCATCTTGTAATATCTTCAGAATAATGCATTCATTGTGTCACCACATCCTTGTAAGACAGACTATCAACCATTGCTCACCGCATAGGGGCTGCAGTCATTGGCGATGTGTCACACTATTTCGCATCCTCTATTGGTGCCCAAAACAGCTCTGTGTAATCTATTGTTGAGGAAGATAATGATCATGTTGATGATATGGAGGATTGCATGGCCATGCTTGCGAAAGGGGCCAAATCTCCCTCCTCATGTATGTATCTTCAAAGGGATATAAGGATCCAGTGGACCTCACTTTCCGAAAGGATGAGGATTATACAAAATTTTCCCACCCCATCCCCCAACACAGAAGTTATGGGTGAGGTTTCCATCACTGAATCACCCTCCACCTCATAATCTGAAAAGATGATGGGTTTGATTGTAGTTTGAAGCTTCTCAAGATTCTTCATTTGGTGGTTGTGACCCTCCCTCCTTCACTATGATGGCTCTTTAGTACATGGTAGGTTTTTAACTTGAGGAGGTCCTCCATAATGATTGGTGATAGAGTGGGGAGGACCTCCTCCCTCATTGGATGGGACATAAGGAGGGTCTTTCAATCGGTTGTTGTTGAAATGGGGAGGACCTCTACTCTGGTGAGCTAGGGTGTAAGGCGAACCTGGACAAATTTTGAATGGAACATGGAGAGGACCTCCATGTTTGATAGTTCTGGAGCGGGGAGGGACTCCGCTAGAGTTGGGGAACACGTGGGGAGGAACTCCATGGTGGCCTCCCGTAGTGTGGGGAGGACCTTTGCGTCAGATTACCCTAGTATTAGTGGTATGAATAAGGCCTTCGTATTGATTATACTAGACATGATAAGGGTGTCCATGTTCTCCACTGATAAAGCATGGAGGACCTATGCTTTGGTTATTTCAGGCTTGGGGATGACATCTTCCTAAATCGATGAGCACATCAGGAGGGTCTGCATGCTATTGGGTGACTAGGAAAGGAAGACCCTTTCGTTGAGAACTTAGTATGTAAGGAAATTTCCCACACCTTAGGCCAATAGCACTGGGAGGACTTTCATGATGAATTTCATTGATGAGGGGAGGGCCTCCTTTGGAGTGGATGATGGCGGAATGGGGGGGCGTCCATACTGATGAAGCAGTGGGGTAGACCTACACTCTATCTGATACTGGTATTGGGTGGACCTATATACTAGATTCCATCATCACTATGCGGCCTGCGATGGCTGTTGTTTTCTCTGGTAACACGGAGAGCCAGTTAAACCAGCTCATATGGTGACTGGTTCTTTAACATTGGATGTTTTTGGAAGTGCCCCTTTTCTGTAACTGGTATATTTATCTATCCAATGATGATTGGGGACTGATATCTCATGTCGACAGTGGCTCAGTCTACTAAAGTGGTGGAAGATGATGCCCCATGGTGGTCATACTCTTGAGCTTGAACCCAGTTATGACGTCGGGTCAACCGAACTAGTTCCATCTGTGCAAGGGGATGGAAAAACTGCTCTTTGGTATGTAGTACCAGTTTGAAATTCTAATGTGGTTGGTTAGGATCCCTCATCATCATCTCCCAAGCTAAATTTTTGTCTAGGTGGACTCAACCATCACTTACTTCATCGTCATAATGGAGGGACTCGTAGGGGAACTCTAGGGATAGGCCCCCAAAGATGTTGATGGTTAGAGTGGGGAGTACTATCTCCCTAAACATCCCTTGGGGGTGGTGGCATTGATAGGGAATCGAGGCCTCCATGTCCTTTCAGGCCATGTCCCTTGTCGGGACGACTCCTTGTTGTTTATATTGTCGAACGAAAGTATCAATACCCTTATCTAAATAAATTCAGAGGGTGGGAGGGGACGTGGGAACCCAGTGGCTATAGGCACGGGATCCATCACAGATGAGATAAATTCATGGGTAATAACAACATTTATACTACCATTACCCCTACGTCCGTGGGAGTGGAATGATCAGTTTTCTATATGTTGGGAAAAAATCCCTCAAGGTATCATTGAAGCATTTTTGAGGTGATTGTGTTTGTTGATAATGTAGTCATCTGAGTGATGATTGTTGGCAAAGAAAAACAATGACATACAATTTTTTTGAAAAGAGGATTTCATGATGGAATGTCGGGTTCAAGAGCTGAGGTCAACGATCCATATTTGATTCAAGAACGTCGAAAAGAGGAATGGATGATCTAGAGGTGGTAAAAAAGAATAGATACAAGGTGGCGCCATTTTCCAGTGTTCGCCAAATTTTTGGGCCTGAAAATCCTCAAATAAAGAAAAGTGGTATTTGGAAAAGGGACTTGAACGCCGTGTACTTGAAGGCTTAGAAACTTGTGTGCCATATGTGTTTCATGATCAGATCATCAAAATGTGGCAAAGGGGCAAATGTCGCACAAGTATTGGTGGTGTCGCCCAAGTGACTTGTGCGTCGTGAAAGAGACTTGTGCGTCGATGCCTTGGAAGCTTGAGAACTTGCATGCCTGTGTTTTTCAAAGATCATAAGATCAAAATATGTCAAAGTAAAGAGGTTCGCGCAAGTTCGGAATTAGGTAGCGCAAGTGACTTGCAGGAGAAGATATCTGCGCGCCAAGACTTGCGCGCTGAGGTGAGACTTGTGTGCTGTCGTGCAGGGGTGACCAAATGCCTATAAATACTGGACCACCTCTCTTAATTCTTTACCAGAGTTAAACACTTTGAATATTCGGAGCTCCCGTCGTGCAGGTGTGGTGGTCACGCAAGTGGTGTGTGGTCACGCAGGTGATGTTGCGCGCCGGTGGTTGAAGTTGTGCGCCAGTGTGACAACTTGCGTGCAGGTTGGCAGTTGCGCTCCAACATTGGTTTGGGCATAAAAGGAAGAGAGTCGAGCAAGTTTGGAGTTGGGGAATCTTGTGTCGCACAAGTGTATGAGGTGGACTTGCGTGCCCGTTGTGACTTGTGCACCGATACTTGCACGCCGAGTTAGACTTGCGCGCCAAGTAAGGTTTAGTTCCGGCAGTGATTTTCAGGCTGCGTGGAAGATGGAAGTTTGTTCGATACCTTCGGTGAAAAGAGATATTCATATACAGGTGAAATTTGAACATCAACAGAGCATCTACATATAGTAGAAGATGCATTATATCATGAAAATGAAGAGACCAACATGTCTATAAACTGTGAGTTGATCCTTTCCAGAGCAGTGAGTGAAGGAAGAGGAACAAGGTGATCCTCTCCACTGGCAGTGATCCAGAGAGAGAGAGAAATAGGGAGTGACCCATGGGAAAGTAGCGAGATGACCCTAAACCTTATAAAGGCATTGAGCCTGGGACAGAGTGACTATGCCCGAACCTTGTAATCCACAACTAGTGAAGTTTAGTGAAATTTGGTACGACCGGAAACTTGTCGGTGTTTTCCCCTTGGATGTATCCCAGTGAGGGTGAACCAAGTTAAAATTGATGTGTATTGTGCATGCTTTACCTTCTGATTATATTGTGCAACAGGAAAGAGAGAGAAGAGTGTTTTTCTTAACAGAGAAATAAGATCAGAACAGGCTTTAATTTTAAATTAGTCATACCATGATTCACCCCCCCTCTCAGGGTATTCATCCTTGTGGACCTAACAATTGGTATCATAGGGAAAGGTTGACATTAGTTATTCTCTCAATGGAGGTCACTAATCATAAAGGAATTCCGATCTTCGATGGAAAAAATTTTCATCTATGGAATAATCGGATTCAACACTACTTCCGATCTTTAGGAATGGTTGTGTTCACAGTAGCAATGCATGGTATAACAGCTGACATCAATAGTGGTGCATTATCATAAGCTGAGCATAGAGAGTTAGATGATGATGCCAAAGCTATCAATGCCTTAGGGGGAGCCCTATCCAATCCTATATATACAAAGTTGATGTCTTGAAAAACGTCACATGCCATGTGGTAAAAAATTTTGAATATATATGAAGGGGATACAAAGGTGAGTGAGGCCAAGCTGCAAGTGTTGTGGACCAAGTATGAAGATCTTAGAATGAACCCGAATGAGCCTTTTGATGCATTCTTTGACAGGGTAAATGATATGGTAGAAGACATGCGGGGTTTTGGAGAAATTATCGAAGATATAAAAATTGTGAAGCGCATATTGAGAAAACTTCCACCTCAGTTTAATCCAAAAGTTTTTGTTTTGGAAGATAATGATCCAAAAGAACTGACATTGGATAACCTGCACAACACTCTTGTTGCATATGAAATGAGAAATGATGATAAAGATACTGTGGAAAAGGGGAAATCCAAAGAAGTGGCATTCAAGGCCATGAAGAAGCTCACCATTGAAGATTCTCAAGAAAAATAAGAGATAGATGAGGTGATGTCATTCCTTTCTTCAAATCTGCAAAGAGGAAGAGGAAAGTTTAAAGGGAAACTTCCACTAGCATGCTTTTGATGTGGAAAGGTTGGTCATCTTGCGGCAAGATGCCCAAAGAAGTTTCAAGATAACGATAATGATGGTGATTGAGTTGAAATTCCCAAGAAGAAGACTTTAGTGTTTGTTAAAGGGAAGAAACAATACAAGAGAAATTTCATCATGAAGAAGAATCTTCTTTCACAAGAATTCGAAAGTTAAGATGAGTCTGAGGATGAAGAGGTTGAGGAGATAGAAAATTGTATAGATCTTGGGGTAAATTCCTTGGTGGTGATTGTTGGTAGTTCTCAGAAAAAGGATGAAGCTGAAGTTGAAGAAGAAGAATAAATTGAAGGGAGAGTTGATATGGAAGCCGAATTGGAAGAATCTTTTGAAGAGATAGACGTTTGGAGAGCCAAAAAGAATAAATCCAATAACGTGGATCGTGATTCCAAACTCTATATTCAAAAATAGGATGAAGAAAAGACTGAGATATTAGAAGAAATTGTAAGACTAAAATCCTCAACACCAGAGAGCTCAAAAAATATTGTTTATCATAAGATTAAAATTGAGGAACAAAAGAAGGAAATTGATTTTTTTGACTAACACAGGAAAGGAGCATGTCAGATGTATCAAAGTGCATGAAGAAGAAGTGGTCCGTATGTGACGAAAAATGAAGGATCAAGAAAAACTCTTGACCCCCAATGTGATATCAGAAAATCATGCCATTCAGAAGAGAGATAACATGAAAGAGGAGGCTCTTAGTTCAACAGGAGTGAATCAGTAAGAAATCTCAAATGCTAAGGTTGATTCAGGGCTTGATAAGAAACAAAAATATGTGGTAGTTGATGTCAGACCGCAAGCACCCGTCCCGAAATTGAAGGTTGATTTGGGCACAAAACAGAATCAGAATATTCAGAGATCCCAAAGGGAAAATTATAGTGCTGAAGTAACATGAAGGAATTCACCCTATATCAGGTGTTATTGTTGTGGGAAGATGGAAGATTCACATTATGTGTGTTCCATAGACAATATATATCGAAGGGAATAGGAACAGAGGTGGCTGCCAAACAGAGAATGGTTTTCCAGAACATATTTTGAAGGACACTATTTTTGGTGCAGAGGATTTGGGCACACGGCTAGGTACTGCACTTAGACCATTCAGAGAAATGTGCCAAAGCAGAATCAAAATGTTCTCAAGTAGTAGATCAATAAACCGACATGTGAGTTGAAAGCTCAGAATAGATTTGCAGCTCTGCAAGATGAAGCTGGTCCGTCATACTCGGATAATGATCATGAGTCTCAATCTATACCGAGTATGGAGACAAAAATATGGACCAATAAGAAGAGAACAGAGAAGGCAGCAGTGGATGAAATTTCCCTTAAAGCATCAGATCATTCTGGTGTGTGGATTCTTGATAGTAGTTGTATATCTCACATGACAAGCAACAAGGATCTGGTTACAGGCATAAAATATGACAAAGAAGGAGTTTTCAAGCTTGGAAATGATGAATGCCTGAGGATAATTGGATTAGTAAAGGCTAGGTTTGGGGGAAATGAAATCAGACGTGCTGATGTCTTGGTTGTAGAAGGTCTCAGTCACAATTTGCTCAGTGTCAGTCAATTGTGTGACTCAGGACATTCTATATGGTTCACCAAGAAGACCTGTACTGTCACGGGAAAAGATGGGGCAGTTGTTCTGAAAGGAAAAGGACAAAGAGAAATCATTACCTTGTAAGTGGGGAAGAAGATATATGTATTTTATCTAGAGAGGAAGAAAACCAGCTGCGGCATAAGCGACTTGGTCATCTATGCCAACCATCTATGGAAGATCTGGTAAAGTGTGATGCTACTAGATACCTTCCCAAACTATCACGTGATCATACTCATACATGCGATGCTTGTCAACAAGGGAAAATCATCAGAAAAACATACAGGGCAAAGGAACAGAAATCATCCAGAGTGCTCAAATTGGTACATGATGATGTATGTGGACCTATTTCACCACGAGAAATAAATGGGAAAAGGTACTATGTCCTTTTCATTGATGATTATAGAAGAATGGCCTGGGTATTCATCATTACCCATAAGATAGAGGTGTTCAGTTGCATAAAGTAGTATAGGAGGGAATCAGAAAACATTCTTGGGCAGAAAATTCTGATGTTTCGTATGGATAACGGTACAAAATTCACAAACAATCATGTTGAAAACTATATCGAAAAACATGGGATAAGGCATCAAGTTTCATCAGTAAGAACTCCCCAACAGAATGGATTGGTTTAAAGGAGAAATAAAATCATCAACAACATGGCCAGAACTATGATTATTGATAAAGACCTATCGGAGAAATTTTGGAAGGAAGCTTTTTTGACATCGGTCTATGTTTCGAACAGGTCTTTGTTGTGTCCAAAGCAAGGGAAGACTCCGTATGAATTATGGTATGGAAAGAAGGCAACATTGAAATACTTTTGAATCTTTGTAAGTAAGTGTTTCATTCACAAAAAAGAAAATCACAGGAAGTTTGAGGAACGAGGAGATGAGGGGATATTCCTTGGCTACCCATGGAAAAGAAAATCATATAAATGCTTCAACAATAGGATGGAAAAAATTGTTGAGAGGAATGATGTCACTATGGTAGAAAATGAACAGAATACTCAATGACCTTGTGAACAGTTTCTAGAGGAAGGTGATGATGAGGTAAGTGACACAGGGTGAGTAGATGTGGCAGAGGCTGACTCAGAAGAAGATAATGATGATGAATAAGAATGTGTCAAGTGTGTGTTTGCAAGGAAGCCAAAGAGTTGAGCTAAAATTGATAGGAAGGATATCATTGGTGATCAGAAAGCTCCAGTTCAGACTTAAAGAATGAAGTCATTACAATAAACATCGTTTTTATCTCAGGTGGAGCCGAAATGTTTTTCAGATGCAGCTGAAGATGAAAATTGGGGTCACGCTGTGAATGAAGAACATGATCAAATCGGGAAGAACCATACATGGGAGATTGTTTTGAGGCCAGTAGACAAGAATGTCATCGGGACTAAATGGGTCTATCGCAATAAGATTAATGAAGAGGGAACTGTGATGCAAAACAAAGCACAACTGGTGTGCAAGGGATACTCCCAGATAGAGGGAATAGATGTAGATGTGACATTTTCACCGGTTGCAAGGCTGAAGACAATCAGATTATTTTTGGCCATAGCAGTACAAAGAACGTTCAAAGTGTTCCATATGGATGTCAAATCTATATTTCTAAATGGGGTTCTAGAAGAAGAGGTGTACATTGAGTAGCCATATGGTTTTCTCATTCATGAGGATGGGAACAAAATTTGTAGGCTGAAGAAGGCGTTGTATGGGCCGAAACAAGCACCAAGAGCATGGTACTCAATGCTTGATCAGTTCTTGAAGAAGCTTGGTTTCCAGCGTGGTGGAGTTGATTACAATCTCTATTTCAACAAAAATAGTCATCAAAGTATGATGGTGCTAGTCTATGTCGATGACATAATATTTGGTGGATCAGATGAAGCTCAGTGCAGACAGTTTTTCGAATTCATGGAAAATGAGTTTGAAATGTCAATGATTGGAGAGATAACGTTTTTCCTTGGTCTACAAGTAACACAAGGAAGGAATGGAACATTAATTTCTCAATAAAAATATTCCAAGGAGGTGTTAAGAAGGTTTGGCATGGAAAATTCCAAGGAGATGAAAACTCTGGTTGCTACCTGGATGAAATTATAAAAATATGAGGATGGCAAGGCAGTTAATATCACAGAATATAGGAAAATTATTGGAAGTTTGTTGTACTTGACTACGACAAGGACAAATATTTTTTTCGCCACATTCCAAACAGCGAGATATCAGAGTAATCCCAAGGAAACTCACATTCTCGTAGTGAAAATAATACTTCGGTATATCAAGGGCACAGTGGACTTCAGCTTGACATATAACGACAAATCTCAGACAGAGTTATTGGGATATACTGATGCAGACTAGGACGGTTCAGTGGATGGCAGGAAATCAACATCTGGAGGTGAATTCTATCTTTGTGTACTATGTATTGCTTGGTTAAGCAAGAAGCAGGATTTCATTTCATTAAGCACCGCAGAAGCTGATTATATTACGGCCACTCAAGCTTGCACACAATTATTATGGATGAAGAAACAGCTTGACGATATGGGAGTTCAATTGAAGTCTCCGATCGGAATCCAGTGTGATAACTCAAGTGCTATAAATCTTAGCAAAAATACAGTTCACCACTCAAAAACAAATCATATTGAGATAAAATATCATTTTATCAAGGATAAAGTGGAGCAAGGGCTTGTGTAGTTGGAGTATGTGCCTACCGAGTTACAGGTTCCAGATATTCTGAAAAAGGCCTTATCCAGGGAAGCATTTGAAAGGCATCGACTGGCTCTGGGAGTTCAGTCGATTCCCCGCACTTAAAAGCGCGCGGATGTGACACCCCCTCTCCCTGAGGTATGATGTGTTTTCCCTAATGTGATGCTATGTGTTCTCTACTCTGTTACATACTGCAAAGGAGTGACCTTTGGGTTCATTAAAAAAGGGGGAGAAAATAGTTATTGTTCAAGGGGGAGACACTGTGGCAATTTGGTAAATCATGATTGATACTGGGAGAAGCTAACTAGTGGAGCAGCCAGATAGGGGGAGAAATGAGAAAGGGGGAGATTTTTAAATCTGGCGATCCTAGAAGTGATCGATCAAAGAATAGATATCATGACAGCTGAGGATCGTGATAAAATAAGAAGAGAAGAGTGGTGTTGGAATGTGGTATGAATATTTCCAAAAAATGGTATCAGTGAAGTATCAACAATTGGTATCAATTTGGCAATTGGTATCAGTTTGGTGTTAACAGTGGATGTCAAAGTTGAAGTGATACATTGATGAACTTTTCATTTAATCTTGTTTCTCACGCCGAGCATTTCTCATGTGGGCTTAGAGTATGTGTTGAGTAAATCCTTGATTGCTATCAGAATAGAAATGAGGCGAATGGTGGGTAAAGATTCAAATACGTATATTTTTATGAAAGAGTTTTCAACAAACTCAAAGGGGGAGATTGTTAGGAAAAAATCCCCCAAGGTATCATTGAAGCATTTTTGAGGTGATTGTGTTTGTTGACAAAGTAGACATCTGAGTGATGATTGTTGACAAAGCAAATCAATGACATATGAATTTGTTGACAAAGAGGATTTCATGATGGAATTTCGAGTTCAAGAGATGAGGTCAACGATCCATGCTTTATTCAAGAATGTTTACAAGAGGAACCGATGATCTAGAGGTGGTACAAAAGAACAGATACAAGGTGGCGCCGTTTTCCAGTGTTTGCCAAATTTTTGGGCTTGAAAATCATCAAATGAAGAAAAATGGTTTTTGGAAAAGGGAATTTTGCGCAGTGTATTTTAAACCTTGGAAACATGTGTTCCATATGTTTTTCATGATTAGATCATAAAAATGTGGAAAAGGGACAAGTGTCGCGCAAGTATTGGTGGTGTCGTGCAAGTGACTTGTGCGCTGTGAAAGAGATTTGCGCGTCGATGCCTTGGAAGCTTAAGAACTTGCACGCCTGTGGTTTTTCAACATCAGAAGATCAAAATATGGAAAAGGAAAGAGGTTCGTGCATGTTTGGAATTAGGTCACACAAGTGACTTGCAGGAGAAGAGATCTGCACGCTGAGACTTGCATGCCGAGGTGAGACCTGTGCGCCATCACATAGGGGTGACCAAATTCCTATAAATACTGGACCACCTCTCTTCATTATTTACCGGAGTTCAACACATTGAAGATTCAGAGCTCCCGGCGTGCAGGTGTGGTGGTCGCGCAAGTGGTGTGTGGTCGCGCAGGTGAAGTTGCGCGCTGGTGGTTGAAGTTGCGAGCCATTGTGAGTAGTTGCGCGCCGGTTGGCAGTTGTGCGCCAACATTGGTTTGGGCGTAAAAGGAAGAGAGTCACGCAAGTTTGGATTTAGGGAGATTGTGCTGCGAAAGTGTCTGAGGTGGACTTGCGCACCCGTTGCTACTTGTGCGCCGATACTTGCGCGCCGAGTTAGACTTGCGCACCAAGTATGGTTTAGTTCCGGCAGTGATTTTTGGGCTGCGTGGAAGCTGGAAGTTTGCTCGATACATTCGGTGCAAAGAGAGATTCATCTATGGGTGAAAGTTGAAATTCAACAGAGCATCTACATACATAAGAAGATGCATTATTTCATGAAAATGAAGAGACCTATAGGTCTATAAACTGTGAGTGGATCCTTTCCAGAGCAGTGAGTGAAGGAAGAGGAAGAAGGTGATCCTCTCCAACGGCAGTGAGCTAGAGAGAGAGAAACAGGGAGTGAACCTTGGGAAAGTCGTGAGCTGACCCTAAAACTTGTAAAGGTAGTGATCCTGGGATAGAGTGATTGTGCCCAAACCTTGTAATCCACAACTAGTGAAGTTTAGTGGAACTTGGTATGACCGGAAACTTGTCGGCATATGCTCCTTGGATGTAGCCCAGTGAGGGTGAACCATGTAAAAATTGATGTGTCTTGTGCATGATTTACCTTCTGTTTATATTTTTCAATAGGAAAGAGAGAGAATATTGTTTTTCATAACATCGAAAAACGATCATAACAGGCTTTAATTTTAAATTACTCATACCCTGATTCACCCCCCCCCCTCTCAGGGTATTCAGCCTTGTGGACCTAACACTATAACTTGAGCTTCAGTACGATAAATTAGGGAAATTAACCCATTAGTATAGATAATATAAAACAGATGTAAATTTCCCCATTATAGTTCAGTCCCCCATGGATGCATATAAAGATCCATGCTAACAACATCCCAGATCAGAATTCCCAATTATTAACTACCCCAATCTTTAGTGAGTTTCATGCCAGACCCACTATTTTCATGGCTGGACCTTGTTCCAAATAGCTAGATCTGGTGACGTGGTTATCTACTGATGCCTAAAACACTAAAAATCTCCATATTGTGGAGAACATTTCACATATATTTTACCATTTCAGTTTCTGATCCTTTCATTAGGTTGTGAATTTGTTAGTGGGGATGTGCTGGAAATTGCACCGCATTCCCTCTTTCCAAAGGTTGGCAGCATCTATCACTTATTCGGATACATTTTCTCGTTGATCGAAATGGGATAATGGGATTTCATTCTCTCCTTCTGTGGATTCCTCCATGTAATTTGTTTCCAAGTATGGGTATCCCTAATTGATTTAATATGATATTCGTGAGACTCTTATCGGTGGCACATCTTCTTGGATATGGGATGATTACCCTGCTCCTGACAGGACATTCCAAGGGGTCATGTCAGGCAGAAACCCTGGAACACTTGTATTTATTTCGCATGTGATGGGGCTTCTTAAGGGTGTGGAATCTCGAGGCATCCCACATCGAGAGAGGGGAAATGTATGCCAGAGGCATGTATCCATGGTCTTCCATGGGATCCCATGTTTAAGACACGGTATTTCGTGATTTTAAGGTCTAGTTGAGATGGATCAGATTGATCGGAATTCTGAAGGGAGTGGATCAGATGGTTGTATCCCTATGAGGGAATTCCTAGGAATCCTACTATATGTGTGGTTCAAGATTACCAATGATGATGGATCTGAGGATGATTAGGTCCTGACAAATGGGATACCATGGTTTACCATAAGCTAGGATTGAACCTCATGCAGGCCTCCTACGTACTATGTATAGAAGATAGGGATAAAAACCCCCATAGTTTTACTGGGAGAATCATGAGATTGTGATGTACAAAATGGACATCAACCCAAAGACATGCAAGGTATTATGTGTGGTTAGCGGCTTGGGTATTTCATGGACCAATGAGAAAGTGGATGACATGATCTCAATGGGATGAGGAGGAAATGCTTGAACCAGGATGGATGATGGATGATATATTACTTGATGAGTTATATGTGATGAATGAGATGGTACTGACAAGAAGATGATGGAATTATTGGTCCTCAACTTTATATAGGATTCATACGTATCCCAGTGGAAGGGAATCAAAGTCAACATAGTTTTGTGTGTTGAGGAGACACCTGAGGAGGTGGACCATGATAATGGAATGATGGATGGGACCTGAAGGAAGTAGAACCCCCCATGTTAGGACATGACCTTCCTGAAACACAAAGGATCCTGGGAGATAACATGATGGGACATGAATGATGGACTTGAACCTCAATAAGGCTTCCTGTGTATCCTAGCATTAGTGAAATGATGCCCACATAGTTTAGGATGGGGCATAGCATCAGGGTGTACCCAAAGAACAGAAACCAAAAGACATTTTGGGGATTACACATGGTTGGCATCCCATTTCAACAGGGACACTCATGGTTGGAGGAATAAAAATTTATTTTTGGGGATTCTGCATGGTTAGCTTCTTAAAAGTTGGTATGACGCCACCATGGCACGGATTAAGGATGTGGGTTCCAAAAAAGGTGACACTAATGTTTACTGGTGTTTGGGGTTGAACCTCAGGGAGGCTTCCTATGTACCATGCCTATGAGTCACGAATTGAAACCCATGTAGTTCAAAAGAATATATTTTAACCTCATGCAAGATGAGGGTAAACTGGTGTGAAGTTGTCAGTACCAATGGGTGATGGGCTCGAACCTTAGGGAGACTTCTTAGGTACCTTACTTTGAAAGTGAAACGATCAAATTCAACGTAGTTCTTTATTGTGGCTTGGCTCCTACACATTAGGGTGGCCCATAGAGTATGTCATCTTTTATGCTTAATCTATGTCCACGTGAGTCATTATTGGTGTGAGAAATGAGAGGTAACAAAGACCTGATGATCGTGTCGTGAATTGTGAATCTACGAGGAATAAAAAGGGCGTATACATGATTAGCACCTTTGGGAGATAGATATTGGGACTTAATATAGTTGGAATACCAAGTAGGGGTTTATATGTATGAGGAGAATATGGACATCGTACCTGAGACATCCTATCAAAGGCTGTCAGGGCATACGTCGAGACTGCCCATGGTGCGCATGGAAACAAATCCCAAAGGGAGAGAGAGAGAGAAGGGGGAACCCATTCCCATCCCCTCTATGATAATAATAACCTACCAAACATATGGGGATCATAGTATAATTTCATGTTTTATGGACTAGGGTGATTAGAATTTTAATTTCATGTAGCTTAGATTGTGAGGATTCACTCCTCACCTCTAGGACTTACAAAAAACAGTTCACTTCAACCCTCAGTGAAGGGAATGAACCAGAAATTACATATGGGGGCGGGGTATTGGAGTGATCCGTTGAAGGGATAATGTTATCATGGCTATGTGAAGAATCAATAGATGATAGCGTTCCAATGAAAAGAATCATGAGGCAAAGAAACACAACATGAATCACCACGCAAGGGAACTTGAAATCACTTTGTACAAATCTGTAGGGTCATACGGGAAAATTATGTATGATACATGGGTGTCACACATAATAGGCGATCATAAATGGTGCCTTAGGGTAAGGATAAAAAAAGGAGCCAAAAGGAGGGGTTTACATAATATTGAAGGGGTGCGTGCAAGATGAGGGGTTACACGCAAGCTTGGGTGGTTGTGCACAAAATTAGTGGCTGTGTGCAAGGGGAAGCCCTATGCACAAGATTGTCCTAGAACAAGGGAAAACACTTACTCAAGAGGAATATTTTTCATTCAAATTCCTTATAGTAAAATAAAATGGCTGAGGATCAAGACTTAGTGCCCCCCTGAAGGAAGACCCCTGGGAGACATTTCGTGCAAGATCCAGTATCTTGATGCCTTGGATTTCGCACAGTCATGGAAGGGATATCTTTCATGATGTAGAGCATCAGTTTTTCATCCTTAACCATCCCCAAAGGTTGGAGGTATGGTTATATTTGTAGCTGATAACATTGAAGGTGTAATTAAGGAAGAGGGGCATGCAAGAGTCATTTTGACATCGCATTGGTCACTGAAGATCTTGTACACATTTTTGAATCTTACATGCAGGGGAATCTTCTTTCGTTCGGCTGACTTGGTGGATTTTCTAAAGGTAACCATTGAGAGAACCCATTTTTCATCATATTAGAAGTGAAAGATCATGCAAAAAAATTTCAAACTTGTGTTCGGTCCTTAAATATTGCATGCACCTTCCTCCGACATCTCGGGATTGTCCAATGATTCAAAATATTTCTTTGGTTTGTTTAAAAATGGTCCTTCAGGGCCTTACCCAGATTTTTGTTCCCACAAAGGGTCCATGAATATTCCATTTCTAGAGTTAAAATGCCCCATTAATGATTCTTCCTCCATTCAGAACTCACATTTACTATACATTGTGTATATTTTCTCCATTTAAAGTGTTTTTGGAACATTATTCAAATGCCCTTCATGTTCTTCCTTTCTCTTAGAGTATATTAGAATATCATCACTAAAGACTGCCACAAATTCTTCAAGGTATTCTATAAAGACTCTATTCATTAAATTCATGATAATTTATGGGGAATTAGTGAGTCCAAAGGTAATCACTATGAACTCATAGTGTATATACGTCATTCAAAAGTTAGTCTTGGGAATATCATCTTCCTCACCATTAATTGGTCACATCCCAACTGAAGGTCTACCATAGAGAAATACCTTGCCCCACATAGATAATTGAACAAGTAATATATCCAAGAAAGGGGTTACTTGTTCATTATTAGGATTTTATGGAGATTATGATAATCGATGCATAGGTATATTGTTCCATCCTTCTTCTTGACTAAGAGGATAGGAAAACCCATGGTGAACCGCTTGGGCCTATAAAAACCTTATAATGATTCGATTAAAACTATTTCTTTAGTTCTTCCAGCTCAACGGTGGCCATTCTATAAGGTGTCTTTGATATAGAGAGAGATCCAGGAATAAGGTCATTTGAGAACTAAACTTATAAATTACGAGTAAGAGCAGGAAATTACTTATGGAATACATCATTGTTATCCATCTCGATGGGAAAAGCATCGATAATGATCATTTTCATTGTCCCAATTATTTTATAAATATATGCTTGCTCATAAGGTAGTAATATCCATATAGGAGATGATAATTCTAAAAGAGATTCATCTCCCTCCTTACACTTTTAATCAGTTGGTGGATGCTTCGAGGTGTGAGGAGTGATCTGTCTTTCCCAATAGTTGATGTTGGATTTGTTTAAAGACATCCAATTCATGCCCAATATATCGTCTAACTCCAAAAAATGAAGTAATAAAAGATTTTTTGGGAGGTTAAGTCCACAAATATTTACCGAGGATGAATTATTTACTTCGGAGACAATAATTTATCTATTTTATATTCTTACAGATAAATCAACCTCCAAATTTTGTGGTGGTGTTTGAATACTTCAACTAAACTTGCACGATATGAAACAATGCGAAGAACTAGAATGAAAATATTAATTTTTCAATTCATGAATGAATAAATAGGGTACTTGTCACCAAATTATTGTCTGGATCCACATCAGTATAAGTGATAGCATAATCCCTTCCTTGTTTCCTAGTAGTTTATTTTTGATTGCCTATGAAAAACCTAGGCTTTGGGAATTGGTTTGCAAACTGCTCTTGTTCCTTGGAGTTGAAACTCAAAACTGGTGGATAAGCGTTGATATGAACCTTTCTTTCTTATTCTACAATAGTGTTATTCTTAATATCCCTTCATAAGTTCTAATCCTAATTCCCCGTTCTTCCATATTTTAATAATTTCACGGTTCCCATTAGACAATTCCCTTGATGCTTCTTCACACAATTTAAACACATGCGATATTCAGTTTTCTTTCCATCAAGGGATTTATATTTAAATCCACCCATATTAGACTCCATTTTCATTTTTTCACTAGTCCCATGAGAAATTTCAGAGTATATAATCTCAATTTCAATCTTCAAGGAACAACAAAAAATCTATTCATAATTTTTGATGTGTTGAGTAACCATCAATTTTTATAGACTCAGATTTCATCCACTAAAGAATCGATACATCTTCCTTCTAGTATTCATGAAAAATATAGATGTATATATTTTTAGACATGTAATGTTTCCTTCATACACCACAATAGACTCACCCTCCATCTTATTAATTCATAGGAACTGTTGGGAAAAAATCCCCCAAGGCATCATTGAAGCATTTTTTAGGTGATTGTGTTTGTTGAAAATGTGGACATATGTGTTGTGATTGTTGAAAACCCAGTCCATGACATAAAAATTTGTTGAATAAGGGTATTTCATGGTGGAATGTTGAGTTCAAGGGTTTTGGTAAATGATCCATGTTTGATTCTAGGATTTTGACAAAGGAATGGATGGTCTGGAGGTGGTAAGAAACGAGGAGATACAAGGTGGTGTTGTTTTCCAGTGTTTGCCAAATTTTTGGGCCTGAAAATCGACAAATGGAGAAAAGTGGTTTTTAGAAAATGGACTTGCGTGCCATGTACATGAAGGAGATAAAACTTGTGTGCCTAATTTTTTTCAAAATCAAAACATAAAAATATGGAAAATGGAGAAGGGGACCCGAGTTTTATTTTGGGTCGCGCAAGTGGCTTGTGCGGAAGAGACTTGCACGCCGAAACATGCACGTCGAGGGGAGACTTGCGTGACATTGTGCGGGGTGTAAAAATTACTATAAATATAGTTTGACAACTCCTCATTTGGTAAGGAGTTCAACACTTTGAAAAATAAGATCTCTCGTCGTGCAGGTGTGGTTGTCGCGCAAGTGGTGTGTGGTCGCGCAAGTATATGTTGCGTGCCTTGTGATAGTTGTAAACCCAAGGTAGTTTGTGTGAGAAAAGAAGGAAGTCACCCAAGTTTTTAGTTGAAGAATAAGGCTTCATGGAAGTGGTTTGGTGACACTTGCACACCAGATTTTGAAGAAGTGCGAATGTTGTTGGTTGCGCGCCAAAATTGGTTTGGGCGTAAAAGGGTGTGCGTCGCGCAAGTTTAGAGTTGCAGAATCTTGTGTCGCACAAGTGGTTGAGGTGGACTTGCGCTCCTTTTTGAACTTTCATCTCGAGACTTGTGCACTGGCTTAGATAAGGGCACCAAGTAAGGTTGTTTCACGGTAGTGATTCAGGGCTGCGTGAAAGCTGGAAGATTGCATGATACCTTCGGTGCAAAGTGACATTCATCTACAGGTGAAAGATGGATTTCAACAGAGCATAGACATACAAAAGAGGATGTACTAATTAGTGATAATTAAGAGACCTATAGGTATATAAACTGTGAGTGGATCCTTTTCAGAGCAGTGAGAAATGGAAGAAGAAGAAGGTGATCTTCTCCACCGACAGTGAGCCAGAGAGAGAGAGACAGTGAGTGACCCTCGGGAAAGCAGTGAGCTGACCCCAAACTTTGTAAAGGCAGTGAACCTAGGCATAGAAGTGGTATAGCCCGAACATTATTGGCAGTGATCCTTAGTGGATTTGGTACAGTGGCACATCATCGTTGTATGCTCCTTAGACATAACCAAGTGTGGGTGAACCAAGTAAAAATATATGTGTCTGCCTGCTTGCTACCCTGCATTGCCTTCAAAGCATCATAATTAGATAAAGAAGAAAATAATTGGTCATAATAAACATACAAGTGAAAACAAAGTGACACTTGTTATAAAGAGGTCAAGATCTGGTGGGGCAGAAATAATTTAGAAAATAATATAAATACCCTGATTCACCCCCCTCTCAGGGTATATGAGCCCCTATTTTTACTAACATGAACTCTATTTCCATCTTGAGATGGAGGTTTTATTGAAAATATTTCATGAAAAACATTTTCATGAATTCCTTGGATTCCATGGAATCAATTTCTGTCTTGGAATTTGTACTTTTGATTAGTTCTCACCACTGATCAGCTTCCCCGTCAAAATGATATACCGCCAGCACAACTTTTTCTTCTTTTGAGAACTAGTGGAAAGAGAATATATCCTAACATGTGATTACCTAGGTTTCAATCTTGTTTATAAATTAACTATTTCCTAACATATATTCTTATAGTAATCTTATTTTTTTCCTTAATAATATTTTGTAATGACCTTATGAATTTACCAATTCATATACCACATGAGTGTCAAACCAGGTTCATAGTACAGCCTGTAATCATGCACGAGGTTACCCCGATTAAAGCCTATAAAACCTTGTTAGAGTTTTCACTCGTAGGTAAATCTTTTCCACAATAACTCTAACTTGTATTATCTAGATTGGGATGTATTTACATTTAAAACCCCTTACTATATACTTACCAAATTTTTGGAATATTTTATCATTCTTAGTCTTATCCTAAGGGTTCTTACTCAAGTGATCAATTACTAGTCTCCACAAATAACTAAACATTTCCTATGATACCAACTATGGAGACCCAATTATTTTACATATATCATTACATGATTTTAAACATAATTAAACAACCAATTACAAGCCATGTATTTTAAAGTCTATTGTCTTGGAAGACACGTACATAAAACTAAAAACATAAAACAAAATAAAACATTTATTTATTTATCATTCATTAATAGCTCTTAACTTCCTTTGAGCCCTTAAATCTACAAAGAATATCCCGAGGAGAACATGAAAAATGGGAAGAGTTAAAGGCCCTGTAATGGAATAAACATTAAAATAATTGTTAGCACATGGTTTGGAAGGCATAACATAATGATATAAAAAGGAATGGAACATGATTAAAAATAATAAATCATAACATGAGATCTTATAATCATGGATTAATAGTAATGTGTCAAATACAGAAAACATGACTTTAGCATGAGTCAAATCCTATTGTACATAGAGGAACACGAGTCAGGGCTCCTTGCACATATAGGACCACGAGTACAGGATTACCTCTAAGACTGTTGTACACAACATCTCATTAGACTAATCATTACCTAATGAATTGGAGAACTACCTGGGTTCACCCATAAAAAAATTTTCATGAATATTTTTTCCACATAAAGAATCATATATGCATAATCAAATATATAAATAATAGTTTTCCATGGAAATAATTGGGTATCATTATCATGTAAAAATCATAACAAATGGATGATTCATAGAATTTTCCTTGAAATAAATGTATTAAATCATACATAGACATTAAAAAAGTAATATAGGAATATATAATGGAAAGATATGTCAAAATTAAGTGAAAAAGTGTTTAAGAAACATTAGAAATTAAACATTTTTGAACGGTTTAGGGGAAAACATTCGTGATTATTTAAGTTATAAATGGATTAATTTTATGAATAGAACCAGAATTAAAACATGGTTGTTTTTTGGGATAATATTATGGATTTTATAAAATTGACGGTTGAATAAAATACACTATGGTGGACACTTGAAAATGGGTAAGAATCAGGGAAGTTCCCTTAAATAGGGTTTTCTTATCCAAAAGAATTGAGTAGGGAACCTTTTAAAAACATGTATATACTTGAAAATAAGTATAAAAGTATCTTGATGAAAGCTTTTTGAACATATAAAAACCATTTATAATATGTACATAAAAATAATATAGAATATCATTTGGCTAAAAGGAGAGAAAGAATAACCCGAATGAGTAATGGAGTTTCGAGTAGAATCCCTTGCCTTATGTCCTAAACGATTATGCACTTGATATTAATTCCATTAATAATAAAATTATATTCATTAGTTAATAATTATAGTTAAATTTACACTTAAATTTTACTTATTATAACTTTATAAAGTTTATGTATTGCATTTTTTATGGGTTAATAGATTCGGTTTCATTGTTTGGGATCACTGATTTCCTTGGATTTCATGACCACTTTACTTATATATGTGTCTAAAAATTCATGTAGAATGATGATAGTTGTACAAAAAAAACTAATATATCATTAATTTTTTATAGAATGTTAAAATACATTTTTTCCATAACTAGGTATTATTCATTATATAGTTCATTAATGATAATTGTTTCGATTAATTTATTATTATTTTATCCCAACGAAGTCATATTATTTTATAAATTAATATCATGTGTAAAAAATGATTTTAGAATGTTAAATAAGATGAAATACATATATAATGATATTTTTTAACTATAAAAATGGTTTCATGATCATTCATGAAGACTGAATTGAAAGATGAAATCACGTCATCCATGAAGGTGATAAATTGGCACCTCATAGATGATGTTTTCCTTTTTAATGATAAATTTAGAGAAGATGATATTGATGAATAATTATTCCACCAACTAGATTGAATTCCCGTATATGTGACATACAGCAGTTATCATTCAATTTTAAATATGGGAGGTGATGAGAGAAACAAATAAAGGAACTTGAAATGAAATTGGATGAAAGAGGAAGAGGGGTTTTCCTCTTGATTACAACTTCTTAAGAACTTCTATAGGGAATTGATTTTGGTTTTTGTTATGAAAAAATACTCATGGATTTGGGGAATTGTTTTTTTTAATATTAGTGGGTAGAATTTGTACAAGGCTCAAGGCTTGAGATGTGTGATGAGATCTTCTATAGGGGATTGATTTTGGTTTTTTTTATGAAAATAATTTTCAAAGAATATGTAATTTAATTTTTAATTAAATTCACAATTTACTCAAAAAATACAGAATTTAAATTTATTTCTGATTTTATGTAACATTGATAAATTTACTATTGTCACATAAAATTATCATATAAACCTAATAAATAAAAAAATTAATTTATTAATACATTTTATAAAAATAATTTTTCTTTTAAATTATTAAATTATTCATTAAATTGTAAATAAATATTTTTGACTTAAAAAAATACCAACAATTAATTAATAATTTTTAAAATATTTATTTGCATACACTATGATATAATGTTTTCATATTTCCACTTATAATATTGATAAATTTCATTCATACATTCATTGGTGGGGTTACTATTAAAGCGGTAGTTCTACTATTCATAAGGGTCACATTATTATTCCTAACGTCAAGCTACTGTTTCATCGGTACAAGTTCCTTAACATCTATAAATACTTATTATTTCATTCATTCATCAATTATAAATCATGTATTGTGTTCTGAATGTGATTTTATATGATTATAATATATGAAATATTTGTAAGAAGTGAATTTCCATTGGAATAATTCATGTTTGTTACTGTAGGGTATGTGATATGAAACACCAAGATTATAAAAAAAATAACACCCTAAAACATAATAATATATTTCTTTTGGAATAAATAAATTTTGATAAATGATTGGGATACTCACAAAATCATATTAAAAAACATGGTACATAATTTAAAATTAATTTTATCAATTATAAGAGATTTATTTTCAAAAATAAAATCCATTTTTAAAACCGAAATACAAAAAATTGTTTCGAGTGAATTTTTTGTACTTTTCTGAAATGTTTCATTTTTTATTGAATTATGAAAAATACAGATTTTTAATGATAAAATTCTTTTTCATTTACATAAATTATAAGGTTAAATTATATTTTGAAATTTTTTAACATTAAAATTAGTTTAATATCATATCAATTAATCCAATTTAGGTCATTAGAATAATTTTCATATTGAACATAGTTGTGGAATCTTTATAAACTTTTAAAATATTTCAACTTAATAACCGGAATTCTCGTTATGTCTGTGGGTTTAATTTTAAATTGTTTTTTCAAATTATAAGAATGTAAATTTGACAAATGAATTCCTTATTTTGAATTTGAATAATTTATATTACATAATAATTTCAACTTAATTTTTTACAAAAGTGAATAGTCAATGTAGTTTAAATTAATTACCATGGTTATGGTAAAATGGGTTTACTATGGGTTAAAGATTAAATATTTGGTTAAAAATAACCTATAGACTATTCCAAATACTATTTTATTCCCATAAATCGACCATTCATCTAATAAGGTTTGAGAATTACCCATTTTAGAACCTTGTGACAAATGAAAAACAAGGGAGCACTCAATTCCTTTCAAAAATACCAATTGTGTACTCTCCCCCTTATAAAAGGCCACACCCTCTCCTATATTACATACACATTCACTGCACTTTGATTTCAAATCAATGAACCAATTTACTAAATAGTAATTGAACCTCGTTGGTAACATGAACTCAAGAGCACCTCCCCATTTTCCAGAGGCTGTTGAGTAGCATCGAAGGTGAATGGTGGAATTGTTGGGAGACTATACCCCCATTATTAGAGTGTATCACATTCATATAATCACATAAATAAATAGAGGAAGTATAAATGATAACTACATATTGTAAGGGTAAACATCCAATATATAAATAACCATGTAATCACATAAATCAGTGTCATATACAAAAGGATGGTCATGGTATGGTATACAACAACTAAATACATGAAAAAATGTAATCGGGTGCATATATATAGAAGTATATCAAAAAAATCCAAAAATCTATCCCAATATAGCATCATGATCCATAGTTCAGTCTTTAGAACACCCACTAAAATGCTAATATAAATCCAAAATCAACAACCGGGCACTTTCCACTATCCCTACCTGCATCCATGAAGTCTATCAAGGTACCAAACCGCAGCCTAAGAAGGGTGTGAGATAAAATTATTAAACTACTGCCAATATTTTCTAATTCCATCTAGAATGTGAATATATAATAAACAGTTTGTAGAAAATAATAACACTAGAAATGAAGTGTGTTAAATAATAACCCACATGGGTCCAGGTTCCCTAGGAACACTCATCCTCTTCTACATTCATTGTCCTAAGATGGAGTGTCTCTTAATAATCATTCAATCATGTTTTAATTTATAATTAATTTTAAACACCAATATCATTTCCCATGTTTCCCCCATGAAACATATCTTTGCAAGACATGTAATATATGTCCATCATTACAATGTGAGCCTCTAACTGAATCCAATCTTTTGCTTTATTAGGAATATGGGTTGTAGAATCATTTCAATTAACAATTAATAGGTAACATGAGTCCATCTGTTCAATTCTTATGTTAGAACCCCAGTGTCACTCCATGAATATCATTAACCAAACACCTTACAATATCATCTTCAGAAACCATCATAAGAATTATGGAATTGCACTTGGTGTCGGTTAACGAAACCTCCCTCCAAGTCTGTCCTTGGCAGTAGGGATTCCAAGTATCAATCATGTAGTATATAATAATATACCCTTGAATTCTATACATGGAAGTCCATAAATTATTCCATGTATAACTTCGGTGCATAAAATAAATCATCCAACTGTGTCCTTCCATTTCATTAATATGAGCACATATGTGTCCCCCAATGAGCATACAAATTATTTTTTTTATAATTGTATAATTATTCAAGCTCAAATATTATATCTATAGTTATCTTAATTGGAACCCATACTTCACTCTCATCATAAATGTGTGAATGGTTATTGTCCCAATGTTTAACCATACCATTTATGTTTGCATATTTGTTTAATATGACATCACATTATATAATCAAATTGACTAACCTCAAAAGGTGGTGTATGTAGAATTATTGGATTAGAACACATAGCATCATATGAATTTACACATTCATTTTTATTGTTAATCCGGATATAGAGTACATATCAAGCATAATAAAGAAGGATAATTGCCTAGGTAATAGGTACATGGTCTTCCATTCCACATTTATTCAACATCACTATCATAAAAATTTTATTCAAAGAGAAATTAAAGTGAACAAGGCCCACATGTTTTGGAAAGGGGAAACAGACTACGAGGGTCTAAAATAATGGAGACCTAGAGTGTCCCCTCTCAGGATATTAATCTCTATTGGATTTTGACTCTTTAATTTTTTTTAAAAAAACTCTCTGATCCTGGAATATCAATCAAGTCCAAGTAATCTAATGCCTTATTACCTTTCGGCCAGGTATGGGACACTTTGGTGTAGGTGATGAGAAGACCAAGAAACTTATGGGAATTGTATTCAATCAACTAGTAATAGCTCAAATACATTATAGATCATTTTTAACCACTAGTGAGTCAGTTTCTACTTCCATGAGATCCAATCCTCTCTTTCGGAACCCTAAAAGTCCAGTGAGAATGGACTTAGCATCAGCTAAAGGCAAGGTACCGTGCCTTAGTCTAATAGATAAAGCTAGGATGACTGAGCCAGTATAGTCACAAAAAATCCCACCACCACTCATGACTCTATAAATTCATGAACCGTCTATACTGAGCTTTTACCACCGAGGAGGAGAATGCCACCTTACCCATTTACCTATGATATTGCAAGGAGTGGAAGGGAAATCATGAGGGATAAGGTTGAGCTGCTACCGAGTAAGGTAATCCCTGGAAATACTGATAGCCTTGGCTATGTCGAGAAGCAAATCATTGATTCTAGAAATGGTCAGTCGACCGGATGAAGCCACCCATCATGGATGTATGTATTTTTCACTTGACATAGACAACAACATATTACATACAGTACAAGGGTACGTGCCATTCTCTCTGGACCCGCCTCACCCAAGCCATGGAATGAGCATACCACAAAGGGATCCTCCACAATGTTTGGAATGGAAACAGTAGTAAAACAACTAATTTTTTTTTGAAACCTCTTGGTACCATTCTCTATTGAATAACTGATGAACTGAAGTCCCCTCCTGCCTCCTCTTATAATAGATGCATCTAGAATCCATTCTCACAACACATCGTCTAACATTTTCGTAAGTTGGAATTTATCTATAAAAAACTCCATAGATAAGTAAATTATATTTAATGGGGATATACCTGTACCATAGAACCACATTCCATGCATCTCCTCCAGGATGCAAGCGAAGGATTCGACAGTAATCTTTGGTGGAGAACGATCCTGAGGAAGATGGGGTGAACACACATTTATCAGGGGATGTAGAGAGCTCAATGATATGGAAAACATCCAAATAGTTCTTGTCTAGAATTTCGATGATGAAGGATTCATAATAACTAGACTCCCTAAATGAGATATCAGTAGCAGGGAATCCCAGGTAGCAGATGGCCTCACCTCACTAGTTGTCATGCCAGAAGAAGATAGGTCCAGCACTATCGATCCGTCAGATATGGGGTTTGAGAAAGTTAACCATAGGGGCAATAAATTTTCAAAGAGAGGTGGTTTGTCCAGTAGGAACAGCCTCGTCCCAAACATAGCAGGTGTGCATGGATTGCCCCCACAATGTGCCCTGCTCCCTCACTCCCCAAGCAAGTTTTTAATGCATGTATGTGAGGGTATCATTAAGATTGTAGATGTTAATACCACCTTTAATGTTCGATCTCTCCATTTTAGACCGTGAGACCCAATTCCGTTTTCCCTCAAATTGGGGATACCATTTAAAACCCATGATAAATCTATCCGAATTTCTGATGATTCCCTTGGAGACATTAAAGGCGGAAAGAGCATGGATTGGGGTAGTTAGGATAACTCCATTAACCATCGTGATCCTACCCCCAAAGGACAAGTACCTATTTTTCAAGTTGAGGACCCTCTCTGTGATTCTAGTCACTAGGGGATCAAAGTCATAGATCCATAGGTTTTTAAAAGATAGGGGAGCTCCGAGGTAAACCCTAGGAATATGATCCATTTTCATAACCAAAGAGTTACTCACTGAAAGTCCATATATATAAAAAACATGACCTTAAAGGAAACTCATGATATCTTTTACCTCATCATGGCAGTCAACTAATCATCCATTATTTTCCTCTAATCTGAGATAGAATGGAAGAAATAGAGCATAGATAAAAAGGCCCTGAAAATAGGGCACATGAGATCATGCCAAAATAACTCCACTGATGAGAAGATAAACAAAGAAAGTTACAAGTGGAATATATGATTCACAAGTACTCATCTAACAATAAAGGAAGTTCTTGAATAAGATTTCATATGGTGGAGACACCTCAGATCATAAGATAGTCTTGGATGGAATCCATCAATGTGTGAGATAGATGGACACTACTGGAGAAATAAAAAAAATGGGAGAGGGGTTTAGACACAAAAATCCCTTATGAGAAAAAAGTTCATTTAGCCATATTTAATGGGGTCTCATGGTTTGGATGCAAGGTTGGCCAAACCATGTTCCAACTGCTCAAGGATCACTGCCTAGGAACCCCTTCTCACATGGTCATGGTGCATGGTTAGCCAAACCATCTGCTGATAGTGAGCTATCACATTATTAAAATGTCTGCATCAAATACACGAGTGTGTGGCCTGGGTTGCATGGTTTCATAAAAAAAATCCTTGTGAATTTCACTAGACTACCCTATATTTCTTATCTATCTATGTGAATATAGCTACATAGATTCTATAAACCATGTGTCCCAACTACTTCCACCAAAATCATAGAATTTAGGTATCGAAAAAGCCCCCTATACTCCCATTTCCTCTTGGATCCAAATAAGAAATCCTTAAATGGTGAAATTTAAGAATACAATGGAAATTAAAAAAATTTATACCTCAAAAAAATATCAGGTTCTTATAATATCCTCCCTTAAAGAAACTCATCCTTGAGTTTTAAATCTAAGGGATTTAAATCATTAAATTAGAATAACTCAGACCACTGTGCATGTATGTCGGCCTCCTGCTCCCATGTCTCATCTTGTACACGGTCATACTGTCATAACACCAGTACTAGTGGAGCTCAAAAGCCTCAAATAACCTTTGTTCATTGATCAAAAATACAAATTGGATGATCCTAAAAGGAAAAAAATACCTTCATCTCAACCTCCTTGGGATGAATAATATGGGATGGATCTGAATAATATTGGCAAAGCTGAGATACGTAGAACAATTTGTGCATGTCCTGGTACTTCTGAGGTAGCTACAACTGAATCTCTACCATCCCAACTCTCTTCAAAATCTAAAAGGGCCCAATATAATAAGGATATAGATTCCCTTTTATATAAACCCATATTTTCCCAAGTATAGGTGAAATAAATAGGAAATCATGTAGCCCTACCTTGAAATCAAGTGGTATATGGAAAGGATCAGTGTTACATTTATATCTAGAATAAGCTATTGACATCTGCATCCTAATAAGATAAACCTTCTATAATGTATCCTGAATAATAAGAGGAACCATTAGCTTTTATTCTCCAACCTATAACCAAAACAAGGGCGAATAACATGTCATACTGTATGAGGCCTTATAAGGAGAAATTGTGTGGTGTCATGGAAGATGTTATTACAAGATAACTTGGTGAGATGTGATTTTTTTCTCTACATAATGTCCAAAACCAAGGATTCATACTCCAAGAATATGGTTCGAAACCTATATCATACACTCAGACTAACCATTGGTCTCTGTTTGATAGGTTATACTCCACATTACCTATGAATATAGTTCCCACATCATTATCTTTCAGAACCACGACATATATAAAGTGTCTATGTCCAATATAATAGAACGTGAACCCCCATAGAGGCATCTGATCTAATGAATATAGATCCTCCTGAGATCATCCATAGATAATATCTCCTGGATAACAAAGAAATGTTAATCCTTTTTCAACATGTGTATGATCACCCCTATGGCGTCACCACCCCGAAAGGATGAAGGAAATCTTATCACAAAAATACACCATGAAATAGTCCCATTTCCACTCCTAAATATGTAATGGTTGTAAAATAACCAATGGTTTCTATTATTTAACCTTCACCTGCTGGAAGGTGGAACAAATAGTGATAGATCATACTATCTACCTTTTCATCCCTAACCACCAGTATTGGGGGGGGGGGTTAGTTATAATATATATTGGTAATACAAAGATGTACTTCTCATATAGATGCATGGTAGTCTCACATCAACTATTCTTAGATGTTGGAAGACACCCAAACATGTTCATGGATGTGTAAAATATCGTCCTAAAAAATGATCTAACCAGGATGTATGTCATCCCTTAAAACATCCTCCCAAATGAGCAAGCCCTTAGAATACGATTAGTTCCAAATATTCACTCTAAAATAAAGTTAAAAGGTAACAAATATTGTTGATAGTATATACTATCCATGATGGTCCCCAAACTCAATATGAATCTCAAAAAATAGGGCTACAAGCATCCACTCACTGTTGGACTCAAGAACTAGTTGTTTTGAGTCCTCCTGATCAATGAATTAGCAATTTCATTTCCCTTTATTTGAATATAGGCATGATCAATGTTAATATAATGATTTTATTCAACCCAAATTCTTTTTTTGATATTAGAGTCGAATTTTGTAAAGATGTACCTGAGGTTTTCATGGTCTTTATGCAACACAAAATTCTCTCATAGTATGTAATGCCTTCCATAATCCAGGGAATGAACACTAATAGATATCATGAGATTGTGCATTGAGTAGTTCCTCTCATTTGGCCTTAACTGATGAGACTAATACACCATGAATTGCTCTTCGGAGATTATAACATCACCTAGTATGGCACATGATGGATCTCAATAAACTATATAGCTTCTTCCCATGTCTCGAAAAATTAAGATCAACATTCAAGTCAATATAACATTCTTCTTCTGAATGGTTTCATATCTGGCTTCAGAACATTTAAACATCACACCCTTCTTATTCAATCCCATTATAGGTTCTTTGAAGAATGATAAATCCTGAATTATATTCCTGTAACAACATTCTATCTACAAGGAACTCTGTATATCAAAGATGATCTTGGGATTCTCCTGGGAAACTATATCAATAACCTTATCTAGGACAACTAATACTCCCATATCTAATGTAATATCACCCATAAAGTGAATTTTAGGACTACAAAAGTGTCACTTTGTGAGATTAGAATATAATTAATTCACTATCAGTGTATCCAATACGATCTCAAGATGTTTTCCATGGTCATGTCGAGTGTGAGAAAACAACAAGTTATCGTCCATGAATACCATGACCAAAGAATATATATATGAATAGAAATCTTTATTCATCAGTTCCATGAAAAAATAAGGATTTTTCATGAGACCAAATTTCCTGACCAAATACTCGTAAAATTCATATCTGCTATGGAATACTATACATGGTATAACTGAGGGTCAAATACAAAACTGATGATAACTCGATCGTGTATTATTCTTAGATATAAAACCTTTATCCTAGGATCTGGTCAAACAAATCATATATTTGATGCATTAGAAACTATTTTTTAAATGTAAGATAGTTGAACCAATGGTAATCCAAAAAACCATAGGGTACCATATTCCTTTGTAAAAAAATGGACCAGGGAACCCCAAGTCAGTGAACTAGGTTATATAAAACCCTTAGATTCCAAATCCTCTAACTAACTCATGAGCTCATGTAACTCTATTGTATCCACCCTATAAAGAGGAATGGATACTAATGAATCTCATTGAACTAGCGTGATGGATAACTCTACCTATATATCAGGTGGTTATCATAAAATGAATTGAAGGAAAATGTTCCTAAAAAGATCTACCATTAGAGGAAATTATTCCTGATGAATTCCCTAATAATCCAGATATAATTTAGCAATATGGGATTTCATCTAGACTAGCCCACAATGCTCATTTCCATTTCCGAATTCCTATAAATCACATTCACACTTTTGAATAAAAATACCACCCTCTAGTGATTTGAAAATGATCATTCGATAATAGAAATAAATTTAAGAATGATAGGGAACAAACCATTCCATCACGAGTATGATATCAAACCCTATCATGTTGAGGATAAAGTGGTTTCATACAATTTTAAAACCACCTATTTCAATGGGTAACTCTCAGTCTTGGCATACACATTTAGATCATATTCCTAAAGTAGTATGAAGTGGCATCACGCTAATGGAGAACTGCACATCAATCCTAAGGTTCTCCACAATATGCATATATATGATGGAAAGATAAACATATGTATAGAAAAGCGAAGATACTAATATAGAGGATTCTACAACAGTACCTACCACCATAGAAGGTATGCTACTCTTATACTTAGGAATCAGTTACACTATATTCAACTAGTCAAATACACATCCTAGAGTTGTATCCTAGCTACCCTGAGTAGGTATTCTCTACTAGCATTGTATGCTGATGTCTAGCTACCTCATCCATGACCACCACCTTGGCTTGACTGGCCCACTACACTCTTTATCCCAACCTAATAATAATTTCCTAACCATGATCTTGAATGCGGAGTTTGTGAAAACAATTTCTCAATGGATACTGGTGGAAAATATCTAAAAAAGTGTTGATGATGAAAAATCTTGGTGCAAGATTAAAAGTCGACTGGTTCCCTCATACAATAATGTATCTTATTTCCCAGTCTACTGCTCTGATGTCACCTTACCGGGATACCTATGTATGTACCCTGGGTATTAATATCACTCTGTGGAATCTCCAAAAGACACTTCCTATAGATGATCAATGTAGTTCCAGATCTAGTTTCCAAACTACCCTGGATGATAATATAATCCTCTCTCAGGTAATTCTCAGTGATAAGAACTAGATTCACAATTCTGGATATGGTAGTAATCTAAAATATTGTCACCTATGATCAGATTTCATAGTGGATACCAAACATGAATATCTTTTCTTTAGATAACTATCCATCAAATAGAATAAGTGTTAAGTTCTAGAGATCCATGAAATGAAAGACAATATTTGATTTCTGATGAGGCTCCCTTCACCAAATGTATAAAATCTTTTGATCTACAATCCATCAACATTTCGGGATAAAAATAATCATAGAAGTTCTTATAAAAATACCTCTATGACATATCCTGAAAATGATCTCTCTGGGTAACTACATCAGACCATCTCTGGGAATAATCCTAAATCCCATGCATATAGAGATACAATCCCATATTAGGAGCTATCACAAGATTCCTGAATAAAATATCATGTCTCATAGCCATTACTCTGTATCTTGTGTTCTAATATCCCCTAAAAATTTTGGTCGATTATGATACCAAAACTCACATGTAAACTCTTCCATAGTTGGGTAAGGTTGCAGGGATCCCTAAATGGTCTTCATATAGCATTGAAACTCATCTCCAAACTAGGAATCAATGTTCATGTCATTTATACATGTTCTTGTCCAAAGATAAACTACTAGAAGTTCTACTGGTGGCCTATTCCCACAACCTATAGAGCTTGGCCATCACCAACCTCATGGTGCACTACATGGGGATGTCTTGGTGGCATGTCTCTCAAAGTTCCAAACATATTCCCCAATACAATATTTAAAAACTATTAAAAGTCCAGATATAATAATATTATTGGTACAAGACTTCCTATATTAGTTTAACACCCCATGTATGCTTCTAAATATAGGTCTGGGTTATGTAAAGATCATAATAATAGAAAGAGACACTTCCAACTTCCCATTATTGATGTCGGGTCAGGGTCAAGTTCTTTGCAATAAGCCCAATGTCTTCGTATAGAGATTATCAACCACAATTTCATTATCATATTTATTTATTATATATAAATGAATAGATGTTGATGTATAAAATAGAAATATATCTACGGGGTCCTAAAATAATGGATACTAAGAGACTACCCATGAACAATGTACTTCCCTTCGAGGGGGAAAGATCCCAAACAAGAGAATAAAGTTAGACACACATCATCAGGGGTCTTAGTCGATAGGTAGTACACTTCTTTTATTACCCTCTTGTGGAGTGTGTAAGAACTCAATGAGTTTTTTGATAAACCCCCTTCTATTATAATTATAATAGATGATAGTATACAGAATCTCAATAATTCCATGTGTGGTGTTGAAGAGGGTTTCTCAGTCAGTCTCAACTACATCCAAAATAATATTTTTTTTACCACAAGTCTCCCACCCTATAATAATCACCTTCACTTCTTCCTAACGGATGTCACCATTACTAAGAGAAGTGGTGAAAGAAAAGATAACAGACCCCTTAGTATCTCACATTAAGAGACCACCTGTCATGCTCCCCGTACTACAAAACCCATTAGTATTCAATTTATACCCATTATTACGTAGTTTACAAAAAATCCACTATCTCTAAGATATAAAACATACTTAAATTGTGGAACCAATGCCAAAGAGGAACCATAGATATAGAGATTAATTTTAGTTTTTTATGAGTAATAATATTTCAATAAGCATTATATTGATTCTAGAGACAAGGGAAAATGTTGAAAAAAAAATTCCTTCGTACCTAGCATTATTTCGATTCTTCCTCATGCACCAGCACCCACACATAAATAATAAAAACCCTATCCTTCTTCTATATACTATTATTCTCTACACCATGGAACCAGTTATTGATGAATGAAACACCCGGTGACTCCTGTGAGCTATAATTGGTAAAATATTTGTATTTTCACCACACTGTGTAGGCCCAATCACTTTCGAAAAATAGGTTCTCAAGAGACTCTTCTCAAGGTGTCCCACATAAATAGAACCAGATAAAAAATATGATACTGAAAAATTTCACTAAATCGTCTATGGGAATATTGTTATTTGTGATACTCCAAACTCGGAAATTAATATTTCCTAGGATTTACTTACACCAAAAAGTTTCTCCCCATGTATCCATCTCAGTATGGGTATGCAGTACACGTTATTATTGTTTCCAAGAAAACACACTTGAAGGAGATCCTTCAAAAATACAATTTTGGTGTCGGATAAAAACTCAATGAGATTAAGAAACCTATGTTTACCTCATTCAGGATGGCATGGGTAATGCTCGAAAAATTATTTGCTTTCTTAGAACCCATGCCTATAATTGGGAACATGGGGATGCCAAGAATGGATCTTGCATAGTTATGACTCCAAATGTAGACATTACCACTACTGATGATCCACCTAGAATAACATTTAATATCCAAATAAGGTGAAAAAATTTCATGACATAACGGATAGGAGTTCCAGTGTGGGATATCACTATTCTTCCCACACAATTGTACAATAAGTCCTCACCATATGGCTTGAACACCAATGATCTCCCACACGAGCTTAGCTTGAAATCTGTTGACTTCTTCCCTCACTCCCCAAAAATTAATTCTTCCTTATAATGGAGAATGAGCCATCCTAGACTTTGAATCCCAATGATGCTTCTCATGTATACTAGCATCCCAAATAATGAATGATATGATGTTTTTAATACCTGTGATTACATCCCTCCGATTTGAGATATAAGATAATATATGAAGTGGGATTAAATAGATCATAAAGTTCACTATAGTTATATAAAACTGAAATACATTTATGGGTTTTTCTAGTTAAGAATCCATCTGGTGATATTTTCCACCACTTGGTTGAAATGGTGAATGAAAATCCTATTTGTACATTGGGGAGATCCTAGAGAGTACATTGGGAAGATTTCCCTTATGAATCCTAGATGCTTTACAATATTAAAATCCCTCCAGTTATAACACCCTTTAGAGATAAAGACCCTACTCTTCATTTTATTAATGATTTGGCCCCTCCATATCCAATATTCTTCCAGGGAATTGTTTATTCCACCAATGGATGTGGTGCTTCCATTAAGGAAAAGTATTATATCGTACACATGCATAAGTTGGGAGAAACGATCGATGGACTACCCACAATTATGATGAAGAATGTTTCCTACCGGAATCCTCCATTTAATGAGCTGGATAAGGGAGTATTTTATGGTAATAAAAAGGCTAGGAAAAATCTGTTGTCCTTTCCAAAGACCCCACTGTGGTTTGAAGAGACAATATCTCCTTATTCAAAAAAAATATATTAATCCAAGTGTAACTAAAGCATCTGTATATGATATTAGATTCCCAGGAAGATTGGAAAATTGTAGCGGGAACCTTGAACATGAATTAAATTCTATTATATCAGAATATTATTTGTAGCATCCCCAACCTGATTATTCACTAGAATATTGCTTTTGGTATAGGTTCCACTGGCCTATGGTGCACCTCCCTAAATTCTAATACCTTTCGAATAACAGTGATGGTGTAGAAATGGATATGTGGGGAGGCTATACCCTAATGGGATGATATAATAGTGGTCTGAGTACATATATATAACATAAAATTAAATCGATACTAGAAAACTCAATCCAGAACTACCAAAGACAGAATCACATTCAATAACATACAACAAAATACAAGCAATATACAACAATAAATAGAAAAAATAAATAGGGAAGACAAAAATTCTGCTTGCAGCTACTAAAATAGAGAATGAATAAATATCAGGTCACACTATATAATATCCATAAGGGCTCACTAATGGGTGTCCATAGTATATACATACATATATAGTATGCTGAACAAAAACGGAAACTAAAATAAAACTCCAGTAAAAGAAAGACATCAAGGTCCCTTGCCAACATCCCATGCTAAAATGTCACTCTGATCCAACTGATTAGCCCAAACATCTACAAATGTAATATTATATAGTCAACACTCTTCCCAAAGGGCCTGTGTAGGGTATGAGAATGAGTCTCAGTAAGATCCCACCCACTTGTTCAAACCCAACATATGGGTTTAAGCAGGTGTGAACTAAGAATAAATAAAGAATTTGTCACGAACTGAATATGGTCACCATCAAAACCAGCCCTCGGCATGGACATGGGCAAGGATCGAAGGGAGTTTATGATCCCCATGGGCTGGAACAAGTGACTGGGTATCACAAAATGGAATTTTAGAATGATTTACCTGTGTTTAGAAACATAAAACACCAAAACAATCCAATATAACAAATCTGAATTTTTCCAAACAAACCATATTTTACAAGAAAAAACATAATTCAATTACATAATTTAAAACATTTATCAAGGACTATAACAAATGAATAAACCGAAAATGGACATCCCATGAACCCCTTCATGGTAATAGGCACCACCCTAAAGTCATCTCCACCACACTGCATCACGAAGGATCCCTAAAAACCAGAACCATTGCCACAAAAAGTAGTACCCAAACTTGAGACCACACTAATCATATATACATACAGCCAAAGGTGTACGTAGGGTGTGAACCAAAGCCCAGTAGGATTCCACCACTAAAGGATTCCATGTGATAAACATCCCATGACTAAAAGCTTGAATGTTTTCATAAATATAAGATTATATTAAGAATTTTAAAGACATGAAACATTATATACAAACTTTTATCAAGTGGGTAACTTTAAATAATCAACACTTTTAAACTAGAATTGCAATGCTACTGAATTTTCCATCCAAAAATATTGTATGTAAATTGTATGAATAAAGTATCTAATGAGCAGAAGCAAAGGGAAAATAACCACTAGGCACTAGCTCACTGTGTGTCCTAGGTACCACGCACTTGGTGAAAGTAACCATACAAATATCTGTTCTCGTGCACATGAGACACTAGTAGGGTTAATACACATAACCTAGTTTTCCGACAACATTATCATCATCATAGTTTTGTTAGTGTTATCATCGTCAAACATGCTACATAAACAGGGGACAAACCCCACAGGATCACAAGCATACTTGTACACGTCCACCCACCTAGATACCTGTGTTTTCCCTCTTGTGGTCAACAAGTTCCTAAATTGATGAAATACAATTTGCACCTGAAAATATAACTACCAAGTCACACAATCACCAAAAAACACACACACACATGTCAAATTATCCTATTTTTCCTTCAAATTCCTTTTGGAAATCATACCCACACTAAAACAACCCACAAACATGTTTATCACCCTTCTTGCAATTTAATAAAACAAATTAGAAATTTAGAAAACATCCTAAATTATTTTGACATCATAAATAACCACATTAACTTTAAAAACCCCATATTAGGTGAACACACTCATCAAAATAGTACATGTTCATCTTTTTTCTGATTTTTTTAACACAACAAATCATTTACAATTTCTGTTAAACAATCCCCATGGGTATAACCATAGTTTGCACACAAAACACATTTCATAAGCCTATTTCAAAGACAAAATCACCCCAATACCAATCCAAAACAGATTTTGAAGCCCTAGAAACATTTATAAAACCAATTAAAAATTATAACAAATTACCTCAAATGATACAACAAAACGATACACATAGAAAACACACATTTTCAACAAAATACGCATCATTGAATCTAAAATCAGAATAAATACTTACAAAAATAGTTCATGCACCAAAAATAATGTAAGAGGAGACTGATAAAAATATTAATGAATCAAATTTTATTCATTTTATTATTCTTACACATGGAACCACCTACCATTTGTGTCGTCACTCCAAATCAAAGTGCGAAACTTCAACCGCACCACCGCCACACCAAAGGGAAGTAAAATCAAGCCCTAATCAACAAGATTATACCAAAATAACACAAGGATAAACTCTAGGTACGATACCTTGTTATTGAACATTTTATAACCTCAAGATATGTGAAAGAAACCCTTAGAAAATGGGAGGAACACGAGAGGAATCCCACTTACTAGAGGTATCTTGAATAAAAAGACACAAATACACCAGTATCTAAATTTCCTAATGGCCAAAAATGAATGTGAGATTTGAATATGGTTGAGGAGGTCATGTAGGAACTATAATGGGGGAAAGGGAAAAAATTGAAGGAATTATGAACGAAACAATTTACCTCTTCAAATCTGGACGATTTGAGAAATCTAGAGTATTTTCCCCCCAATTCCCAATGAATATGAGCTCCAAAGAGGTGGATAAGATCATGGTGCACGTCTTGGGTAAGTGGGCTTAGGTGAGAATGGAAATCCCTGGAAAAATGTAAAAATTGAATGAGATATTAAAAAATAAAAAAATACTTAAAGCATGAAACAGGATTTCGAGCAAACCCAATACCTTAGTAAAAAACCCAAATCCCTCATGATTATGGATTCCAATGTGGTCCAAATGGAAATGGTGGTTTTAATATACCATGATATGCCAATTTTAAAGTGTAATGGTCATAAAATATTGAAAATGAAAGAGTTATAAAAGAAACAAATTATGTTTTTAAATCTGGAAATGGGCTCACGGTTTGGCCCCAATCATGAAAACTCACCCTTTAGTCCAAAAATGTATGGGAAACCCCCACAACAAAGGAACAATGGAAATTAAATGAAAAAATATATTTAAATGAATTCATGGATGTAAAAATTCTCTCCACCATAAAGCTTTCTACCAACGGAAAGCCATAGCATGCCCAAAAGCATAAACCAAACCCAACCGATAAACCAAGATGTACTCCTTCTCCATGTTTCGTCTACCCCCGAAACGCCAAAATACATCCAATGATAAATTAAGGAAGCTATACTCTCGAAAACCAAAACATACACCACTTTCCTAAAACAATAAAGCACATGAAAACTTTATCCCAATAGAAGACTCCTCAAACACTATAGAGACAAGACTCAAGCAATTTACTCAAACGAACAACAACATCGAACAAGGTTACACTTACCTTGATTTAACTAAACCGTCTGGCACTCTCAAATCCCAATGTTTACCCAAGGAAGATGTTAGTAGTTAGATATCTCCAAATGAGACTACCTTATTCCAAGCCAATACCAAGGAAAAATATGAGTTACTAGTATGGGGAGACACAAAAGGGCTCCCCACCATGAGAGGAAACTTAAATTTTCCTGAGACAGAATTAGGATACAAATAGGGGGAGTCCCGAACGGACTCCACTATAAAAGGGGAATAATTCCATTAAAAATTTCCAAAATAACATACATGAGACTCATAGTGTTTCTCCCTACTAGAAGAATAATCCATCTTAACCGACTAGCAAGGGATGGAACAAGAGGACCTCAAAATTTAATGATTTGGGATGACCGCATAGTTAGTCCGCACGATTTTGGAAACTGTGCGCAAACCCCGATAATCCTTCTATCTGCATAGTTTTCTTGGGCATGGTTACAATTAACCATTCTTGAACTATGAACTCAACCTATATAGCCAAATTTCAATCATTTCTCAAAAAACTCAATGTTAACTAAAGGAGAAAGAAATACATTGGTCAATAACATGGGTAGGAGTCCCTCCACCTCTTTCAACTGAATGGAAACAACAAAAGAAAGATGACTACACCAAGGGATTAATAATTTAAAATATTTTATATTAAGGATTAGACTTTGAAAAAAGGTTTTAACAACCCAAGGATTTCCCCTGACTAAGCATCATCTTCACTCCGGGACCTATGACTGGAGAACAAATTATTGAAGCATCTTTGGCCTTGAAGTTATGCTTTGGACCCCCCCCCCCCCCATATAAAGGAACGTCTCCATTCAGTTCCATGAAAACTATACCCTAATCCTAAATGGGTTCACCAAGACATAACACAATACAAACTCACATTACCCTAACCCAACATTTTACAAAAACAAGTGATTGAAGATGCACACACATCACTCATTGTTTCTTCAGATGAGAAACGAGAAGTGTACATAATATATAGAAACACCTTCCTCTAGACAAATAATTTTTAGATATCTCAAATGGGGACACACTTCCGAAAAATAGAGACTCTCAGAATATTACCCAACACTCACTTTTGTAGTCAAATGAGCCCATGACATCTCAAGGTGTCACCGAACATTACCCGCGAGGCTGATATAAACAATACATAGAATGGGACCTTATTCCAAGTCCCCAAACAACATATAATTCTATAAAGTTTTCATAATAGCCTCCAATGACCAGATTTCTTATGCTGGTGTTTTAACTTGAACCCCTAATTCGAAGAGACTATGAAGGACCGAAGGCCCCCTTAGACAACATCCACACTAACAACCCCAGACTACTATCACCTTCAACAAATATCGTATCTTAAGAAACTAAGGTCTATTTCGACCTTCCACAAGCCCATTTCCTCTACAAGAGGATCTACAAAATAAATAAAGGAAATTGTGTAGACTTCACCTCTAAATCCCAAGAAAGAGACTCCTTGCATTGCTCATCTGGAAGACTTTACAATAGAGAAGCAATATGGGCTACACTGTATTCGTGCATTAAATCATTATAGTGGCATACCCTATCCAATGAGAGAACCAGAGGACCCAACAAAGCTAGTCCAATCGTCCAAAAAATATAACTAGTCAGAACCGAACACATGATGGGAGCCACCAAAAGGGCCTCCCGAACATTTCTTAGAAGAGACCACTAACCATCCCGTCAACCCAACATACTAACCAAACACAAACCCAAAGCACGATTCAAACAAGAGGGTTTCTTGGACTTAGAACATCCCACAACAAAAACATTTTCAAAAACAAATAATACACATCATCCCAATATAGTGATCAATACATCATTTTTTACATTAAAATCATCACATTGAAAACAAACAGTTCGGCAGTTAGCGTATCCACCAATGGTACCCAATGGGCCTCACACATGCATGTTTTAGTGATACACTGGGCACTCTCTTCATATAAATCCAAGAACTCATCCATCCATTCGATTAACCATCCATCATTCCATATAACTCCCTAAATGTGGTCACCCATGGAAATAAAAATACTTAAAAGACAAATTCTTTCCACTTTTCATAACCAAAATAGTCGACCAATACACACTTTTTTCTGAAGACCACTAACCACAAAATCAAAATCCCAATTTATATCTTCCAAAAAAAATCTTGAAAGGCCCAATAATTCTAATAAAAACTCACTATCAAGCCATACACGTTAATTTCAAAACATTTCATCCCATTTCAACACACTTCTAATTTCTTATCAAACTCTATTTCCTAAATCCCTCTTAAATTTGGTACTCTACTCTTGCCATTATAAAATATTTTCAAAATTTTCATAAAACTTTTCAAAGGATATCTAGTTACTGAATCAAATTCCATTTCCAAAATCCATACATGACCTCTGAAACATTCCATACCCTTAAAACATGATTCAATAGTTTAGAGAACTCTATTGGAAACATTTTTTAATAACCGACTTTAACATAGTTCCTACTTTCAAAAGAGGTGTAAACATACCATTTTTCATTTCAAAACAATTCTGAAACTTCAGTTCTACCATTTTAAAAATAAATCCACTCCCACTTTATTATAAAATCATTTAAAAAAAACTTTAAGCTTCTTAAGACCAAGTCATTTTTTCTTTTAACCCAAACTTCCAAGATTCCAACACGAAGAGACACGAGAAAATGCGAGAAGAAACTTGTTTCTGTGGGAGACTTGGAAATATGGAAGGCGGCCATATGCCTTTAACTTCACCATAACAAGGAGTGTTAGAGGAAAATATCCCCAGCTCTACATGGATTTCTAGGACATGCGAGGTTAGTAAGACCATTAGCCTAACTCTCTTTTCATTTCCCCTAATCAATATCAAAATAAGAAAACTAAAGGACTCAAATAAAACCAGACATCCCCTGGTGACTTGAATCATGTCACGAGGTTTGTTGTCTTGGCACCATACTAGTAATTGGAATGGAAAGCCCTGACAATCCTAACTATATACTATCCTGCTTCTACCGAAAATAGCTTCACTTAAAGGGAGCAAACATCCTTTGATTCCATTTTTTCACTAACCGAATTGGGTCGCCATCAAAATTGGCACCCGACATAGTCTGCTACAAGGACCTAATGGCATTCCCGATCCCCATGGGCTGGCCCATGTGCCCAGGAATCACAAAATGGAATTTGGGAATGATTTACTTGAGTTTAAAAACATAAAACAACACACAAATCCAATATAACAAATCTATATTTTTCAAAACAAACCATGTATTAAAAAAATTCATAATTGAATTACCTAATTTAAAACAATTCTCAAGGACTATAATAAATGAAGAAATCCAAAATGGACTACCCAGGAACCTCCTCATGGTAGGAGGCACCTCTCTTAAGCCATCTCCCCAACACTGCGTCACGAAGGACCACTAAAAAACCAAACCATTGGCAAAAAAGTTGTACCAAAACCTGAAAGAAGGTAACCAAGTCCACTTACACCAAAATGTGTAAGTGGGATGTGAGCCAAATCCCAGTAGGATTCCACCACTAAAGGATTCCATGTTTAAAACATTCAAAGATGAAATGATTTCAATTTTTCATAAACATGGGATGCTATTAAGAATTTTAAAGATATGAAACTTAAAAAACAATTTTCAAGTATGATATTTTAAATAAAAAAACTTTTTAAAATATAAGGAAAAAGGTACTGAATTTTCTAGCCAAACATACTATATTCTGATTGTAATCATAAAGTATCAAATGAGGACATGCGATGGGAAAATAAACCCTAGGATCTAGCTCTTTGTGGGTCCAAGGTACCTCATAGTTAGTGAAAGTAACCATGAAAATATCCATTCTTGTGAACATGATCCACTAGTATGCTTCAAACCCATATCCATGTTGTCCCCCAACATTGTCATCTTCATAGTTTAGTTGGTGTTGTCATCATCAAACATGATACGTGTAAAGGGGCCAAACCCCACGGGATCACTAGCATTCTTGTATATTTCCACCCCCCCTAGATACCCCGGATTTCCCTCTTGTGCTCAAAAAGTTCCATAAGTCCTGAAATGCAGTTTTCACATGAAAATACCACTTCCAAGTCACACTCCCACCTAACAGCCCACACACATGTCAAATTATCCCATTTTTCAACTAAATTCATTTTGGAAAACATACCCACAACCAAACATCCCACAAACGTGTTTCGTGCCTTTCTTGGAATTTAATAAAACACTTTAGCAATTTATAAAACATCCAAAAAATGTTTGACTTCTTAAATAACCACTTTACCTTTCAAAACACCATCTTAAGTGAACACACTCACCGAAACAGTACATGTATATCATTTTCCCACTTTGTTTAACTCAACAAATCAGTTACATTTTTCATAAAAGAACCCCAAGGGGTATAACCTTGTTTTTTCACACAAAACCCATTTCAAAACCCTCTTTCAAGGCCAAAATCACCCCAATACCAAATCAATACAGATTTGGAAGCCTTAGAAACATTTATTAAACCACTTTCAAATGTAATGAAATTACCTCAATTAATACAAAAAAAAGATACACATGGAAAACATATATTTTCAAACCAATGTGAATCTTTAAAACTAGACGCATAATCAATACTAGAAAAATTGGTTCTCACACAAAACAAAATATAAGAGGAGCATGATAAAAATATGAATGAAGAAAATATAACTCATCTTAGGAATCTTACACATGGAACCACCTACCATTTGTTCCAAAACTCTAAATCTCAGTACGAAACTTCAACTGAACCACCGACGCACCACATGGAAGTGAAATATCGCCCTAATACACAACATTTCCCCAAAAATACTCAATGTTAAACCCATGGTTCAAATCCTAGATGCTGGAAATTTTATAACATCATCAAAAGTGGAAGAAACCCAAAGAAAATGGGAGGAACATGAGTGGAAACCAACTTACTTGAGTTATCTTCAATAAATGACTCAAATACACCAGTAGCTGAATTTCTAAATATCCAAAAATTCATTTGAGGTTCAAAGAAGGTTGATGATGTCATGTAGGAACTGGAATAGGGGAAAATAATAAAAATTTATGGAGTTATGAATGAAAGAATTTACCTCTTCAAATATTGACTATTAGAGAAATCCATAGATTATTTTCCATAATTCAAGATGAATACGGGCTCCAAAATAGGGGATGATAGCATGAGGTCATGCCTAGGGTAAGTGGGCTCAGGTATGAGTTGGAATCACTAAAAACCCTCAAAAATCGAATGATATATAATGAATTAAATAATATTAATGATGGAAAAGGGCTTTCGGGATGGCCCGATACATTAATAAAAAACACAAATCCATCATTATTAAAGATTCCTATGAGGTCAAAATGGATATGATGGTTTTAATATACCATGGGATTCTAATTGGAAAATAAAATTTGTGTAAAATGTTGAAAAATGAAATATTTATAAAATATACAAAATTGGTTTTTAAATCTAGAAATGGGCTCACAGTTTGGCCCAAATCATGAAAAATCGCTCGTTCCTCCAAAAATGTCTGGGAAACCCCCGCAAAAAAGAAAGAATGGAAATTAAATGAAATAATAACAGTCAAATAATTCATGGATGTGACAAAATTAATCTCATACAATTACTTTAGAACAAGGATTCATTGGTGCTCACCAGCCACAAGGAAGATTTTACCTGCCTCGACCAACATCAGTATATCTATAGTAGAGAGGATCCTTGGCCCATGGCCCAAGGTATCCCCAAATTTCAAATATCACAAATGAATCTGTGGGTTTCAATTCTAAAAAAAATTAACCTAACACCTTGTTCTATCTAAAAACTCTTGTCTAAATCTAATACAACAACGTACCAATAGCACACCAAAATAAAAGTAACTAGTCCCTCAGACCCCTTCTCAAAGTCACATATGAACTAGAATCCCAACATCTGGAGGAAAAATTATGTTCCATCAAAATAAAAATCACCATCCACTCATAGAACGAGTTCATAAAGAACAATGATCTCTATTCTCCCAAAATAGTAAATGACCAAGGACCTTAATATGGAAAGCCTTAGTCCCCAAATGATTGCCTCAACACTATCAACAGATGGCTCCTCTCCCTCCATGTGGCTTTCAATGGCAAGAACCGACAAACCACATTCTTAATATTCACTACAGGGGGCCTCTACCCACTCAAGTTGTCGAAACCCCCTCGTCACTATGTCAAACTGTGTGCACATGGCTCTAATATATGCTTTGACCATCATGGGTGATTTGAAGTCACCAAATAGTCCAGAGCGAAATCAACTCGAGCACCTCATGCCCCTGAAATGATTTTTTCAAATCTGATGATGTTTTCATCCAATATCACGGGCCACACCCTCAACCAAACGACCATTCCATCTCAAACCAATGTCCACAATGCCCAATATTGTGATCAACACCACTCAAGTAAACTGGACCAATCCCAAATAGATGATCCCACCCCCTCAATTCCAATGACCTTCTCTATTTTCAACCTCGGGACAAGATCATCGCGACCTCATGGATCTCAATAGAATATCACAAGCATTGTATATATATATAATTCAACAAGATTTAAAGAATATAATTCCATGTAATATAATTGTACATGTCAAATTAAATAAAATAATTCAGTGTATATATTCAACCCACAGAGACATGCTACCAAAGGGGGTTAATAGCCTCTAGCCCAGACATTCATGTACGAATTTGACCTGGGCATGCCCAAAGTCATCCCATATGGTCCCAATAAAAATTTAACATCAAAAAATAAATTTAAATGGGTCTCACTCAGATACCCAACAATGTTCTAATTTTTTTCCACACAAAATTCCACAAAACTCAAATAAAGGTATGTACCACCTACCTCAGTGTCGTAGACATAGGAACATCCGATAGTAGCCTTTAAATATGACCGGTTTGGAATAAATCTGTGTTTCTATCAAAAAATTTGAAAAAAGTGGAAAATAACTCAAATATATTTAGAATTCCATGAGGTGAGGGTAAGGAATAATTTAGGAATGTTCAACGAGAGCCTAACCAATACGGATCTAATAACACCATTGGATTGAAAAATAGAGGTCCGATAAAGGTTTTGGAGCAAAACCAATCTGTAGAGAATAAGGGAACCGCCACTGTTGTTATACAAGACCAAGAAATGAAAAAGTGGTAGGAAATAGTGGTAATATGAGAGGTTAAAAACTATATTTTTCAAAATTATTGAGTACTGCACATTTATCTGACATGGCTTTTAAAAACATGTGAAAACTATGAGGGCTACAATGTTAAGGCACAACCTATGTGGTACTACACAAGCAGCTTCAACATAGTTTTCCCTAACCATTTGAATGATGTGATATATCAATATACAAAAATATATGAGTATCACACACATCTGTGCACCCTTACCAGCATGGTTTTCCAAACTTGGTGGCCATAAAAAAGTGGGTTGCACGATTAGATTGGAGAAGCTACATGGGTTACCCAAACCATGTTCCTTGACCAATTACATATAAAAGAGGCCTTCAGGCCTCTAATGAAACTGGGACCCTTTAGAAATCCTGAGATACTCTTCATGTATGTAAACCCCTCCAAAAACATGACATTGATTTAAGAAAACATGAAAATTATTTCCAAGGATCGAAAAAGTGATTGGTATACCAAGTAATTCCAAAACTTCAAAAAGTGAGAGGTCATCAACCCATTTTAAAAAATAGGAAGTTAAAATATACCCATGTTAACATAGATCATGCATAATATATCAATCCAAACCCAGATATTTCACCTAAAATACCAATTCGATTAAAATTTAAATCACACAACCCTTCTCTCAAGGGAGCAGGTCAACTACTTCAAGGGGGCTCCCCCCCTTATGAGTGACCTACCTGGTCGCAACCATCCCCAAAATCAGACAAAAAACATTTCCATAGACCATTCAAAGACTCAAATGTCCTCTTGTGTTGCATCACCACTCTGGCCCCCCATCAGGTAACCTTTTTCTTTTCCATACTCCCATTAGAGTACTGCAATGCATCTATGCTCGCATCGTTCCCATGTCACACATGGTATCAATGAGGTTATGCATCTCAATAGATTCTAAAAATAGTCCCAGTGCCCCAAAACTCAATAAAATACAACATCTCATGATTCCCATATACCAATGCACCTCAAGTAACTCGCATTTCCGTGATTCATTGATTCCACTACTCATCAACAAACATGCATATGTATATTCTCAAATTAAATTCCTATTGTCGCACACATCATATATATATATATATAATTATTCCAATAAGATGATAACATAATTACCAACATATGGTTATTCTATACATATAATATGGGCACATCATTCGCCAAAAACAAACATGTATCACATGCCATGCTAGAATAAATTGAAAAAACACACCAGTCAGGCCCATGGTGTACCTCTGATATTGATCAGCTCACCAACCTTTTTTGACCATAGATGCTCCATGGAATGAACCCAGTCAGAAGCCTCACCGCCTGAAACCATACCTCTCTTTAGTGATACACTAGCCATAGGTAATTGACCCCACTCTTAGGTCATACTATCTCTATCATTTCCTCCATGTGTAGTTGAAGCTCAACTACCCTCACCTAGTACCACTCCCCATCTGAACTTAAAAACATTATTCTTATTGTTCCCTAACTTTTGGCTATTCAAAATGGATTCCTGCATTAAAACATGAGATTCTCTACCTATCCACATTCCTGGAAACACTTTGGAGGATTCTCTCATTGAGTCTGGATATGTCATGGTTTCCAACACTAAAAAATCATAGATGATCCACTCCTGTGTGGTTTTCTCATGTCATTGGATTGACCAACCTACTAGAACTCATCTCTAACTCACTTCCTTTCATCAAATGTGTCACCATTGAAATCACCCAATGTTGTTTCCCAGCATGAGTATGGCAATTCAGTCAGATTCCCCTCTACTATGAGTGTCTTGATCACCAAGTCTGAGAGTGAGGCCAACCTAAAGATGCATACCAGAACTGAATGGAATTTTGTTAACCATCCCTAAATCAATAAACCCTTGAGGTTTAATCACTCACCATGTCTGGTGAAATGTGACACAACTCGATGAAAGTCGCTACATCTTCCATGAAAAGCATATCTCCCTACTGAAGGATCAAGAACTCACGAGCTCTTTTATCCCTCATCATCGCCAAAAATAAATTCTTGAACTAAATGGCCTCAAATTCCTGCCATGTAGTCCCTCAAGTTTTCCTACCTGCACTTGTATGTACCTTGGTCGCTCTGCTAGTCCTAATAGAAAATAGGTTTCTAATTTCACCCTACACCATAGAGGCATCTATTACGGCTCAAAAATAATCTCCATCAACTCGATCCAATTCTCAGCTACATATAGACCACTGCCACCCTGAAAAAGGGTAAGGTGAAACCATTGGAAGTATTTAGTAAGATATTCCATCAATGGATCTTCACCCTGAGATCCCCTATTGATCCCCAAGATCACAAATACTAGGCTCACTCTGATCTGGTCATCATGCCTCAAACCAAAACATTTCTAATCCTGGAAAATTCCCCACTAGCATCAGAACCTATACAAGAGCCTAACCCTATACCTGTTATGCCTGAACCTCAGGGTCTCAACCTACTCTTTCTCATTTGGTACTCCATATTTGATTTCTTGTTTCTCCAATCGAGCATTACTGGTGACAAGCCACAAAATACAATAAACATAATCAGACTACCCATATAACATATATAAAAATACATCAGATAGGGAAAGTAATAACATGAATTGAAAACTCGCTACCATTACTATTCCCCATCTAAACAATGCCACATGGCATCCTAGCCTCATGGCCTCTATACCCATCCATCTCCGAGTGGAGCATAAATTATACCTCAATCCATGCCAGTCCTAACAACCAATATTGCCTCAAACATATGACCTCATCACCCAACTTGGTGAAAGGGATTGGAATATGCATGTTTCCTCTTTTATTATGGTATGCTAGATAGTCACATCCATCAACTGTCCATCTTCAAACCTTGCAGTCTTATAGAAAAAGAGTTTCACATCCTATAAGATTGATTAGAGGGATTCCTCTATAAGGTATGTCCTTATGTTCAGATATATGGATTTTAGAACCCACACCTATAGAGTCACGCTAAAACAAGGTGATTGGATGATTGTGAATAAGATTCTATGCCAAAACATGCATCTGACTATGTGGATGTTGTGATCATAGCTAACCTATAACCTCACATGTGTCAATATTGAATGTGATAAATTAGAGTAATCATAAAATATATAAAACATCAAAACCCCTATCCAATTGGTGGAAGCTTTAGTGGCTCTAAGAGAGAAAAAAATTGATTTAATGTACCCCGTCCCTCATGCTGTTCTATCCTTTATAGTCAGATATGACTACCTATATGGACACATCCCCTGGGAATGGAGAAGGAGGAAGGATTGAAGTAGTATAGGTCCTATAATAAAGGCTAGGGGCTTACTCCAGTAGTTATTCCTTTCTCCCAATTTCAAGGGAAGAAAGTAGGATAATCCACTATCATTAAAAGGTAAAAGAAAGTGTGATCCTCGACTTACCATCCTTGAGATGGAGGTCCCTTGTCTTAATGACGATGAGGAAAGGATATAGTCCAATCCCTCATATTCAAGAATGGGAAATGATTCACATTGTCTCAATGGTCAGGGTCCTAGTGACCAATGGAATGCATATCCACATGCACCCCTAGGAACCTACACATCAAGTAGGACTCATTCAGGACACCTATAATCGAACGGGTGTATATTAAAATGAGAAACATGCTGGTGTCCCCCCTTCCATGGGTTTTCAAGTCTAAATGCATCGGAAAAGGTTCCAATTAGGCCCCCTGTATGAGGGATGCAAAGGAATTCTATCCATGTCATTAGATTCTTGGAAGAGGGCACAAAATGAGACTTGTGCAGGTCCAATCTTGTTGAGAAAAGGTGCTTCACATAGGTCTTGGGAGAAGATGGATTTGATTTTCACAATTCGTGTCTTAGCAAGAAATGGTGCTTCATACTTGGCCTTGGAGGATATGGAAATGCTTCACACATGTGGGGGGGAATACACTTGAGAGCTAAACAATCCATGGGAAATGGATAAAATTGGTGAACTCACTTGGTAGATGCCTTATCCAAGGCCCCAAGTGTATCCCCAGGTGTCCCTTGAAGGATCGCTCACAAATCCCTAACAGGAGGAGGGATCTTCGCACAAGGGTTTGTCTAGTTGGGGAAAAGGAGACACCATGTAGGTGTCTTGTTTTTAATATCATTGTGGGTATTTTATTTCCCAATACCCCTTAATTCCTTCTTATCTTGGGTTAATGAAGAAAACCATAGGGATTTTGGGGACCTAAGGGAATTGGTCGTATGACCAATGCTTCAAGAATTCTTCGGATTTTCCAATTTTGTAAATGATGATCCATAGGGTCCTATATTTCAGAAATTATGGGACCTTGGTTGAAGGATTTTGTTTGAGAAGATAACCAGTTGAGGTATCCCACATAGGGCTATCTGTGCATTCATTGACATGGAGGGGTGCTATGCGAGTATTCTGTTGTGCAGGTGTGTGCACATAGGATAGCATGCTCTAGTTCCATTGATTCATTTTGGGTATCTTCATCTTTTTACCATTATTGAGTTACTGTACATAATATTTTCATCCCATATGAAAATATAGGTTGCTAAAAAAATCCCCCCCCAGGATTGGATCCAATGAAAAGAAGAGGCTCTAGTCATGAGTTAATGGGTGAAAAACATTATGTATGTGACATAGGTCTATAGAGTAGGGAACCTATACAGGTTGGAATCATTGGCATACTACGTATGTCATGTTTTCACTTCTATAGAATATATTTAATGTGAAATTATGGTGCATAGGTCCTCAGCCTAGGTCAGATTTTTAGGCCAAAAGGTTCTATAAATACCAATAAATCCTTTTCTAGTTTCATCCTCTCACATTTGTACCATTTCACTTGTTTCACATCTAATTTTCCTAATCGTGCCACAAATTTTTTTGTGGGCCTTATGAGGAATATCTTCCATGAAATAACATGTTATATCCACTTAAGCATCCATTATGCATGGATTCCCCTCATTAAGGAACCTATGTGAGGCTATATGGGGCTCTTGCTTGAGAAACATGGTCGAGGGGCCTATGTGAAGCACCTGGTCAAAGGGCTATCATGACAATTTTCTATTTCCAATTTTATTGATTTTTTTTCGAAAATCAATACTAAGATTTAATGAAAAATCACAATGTATTTTTTTCGGTTTCCGATGGCTTCGTCGAAGGATTCAATTGATAAATATTTTAAATGTGGATTAGATTTGGTCATAGTTGTTGGGTCAGATTAATTAGATATGGTTGAATCCACTCCACCAGATCCGGTGAATCACTTCAAATAGTATCTACATGACTATCGGCAATGTATTTTCCTACCCCTATTCAATCATGGTATTCTAAGGTATTTTATCATCGTGAAGGATCAAAGTTATATCCCAAAATATTAGTTTGTTAAACATACAAACTCTCCTACTACTAATGTATCATACAAGGGTATCTACCTCATAGAATCAATAGTTACCACTATTTTATTCATGTATAATATTTTTTTTCTCTATATTTTAAGACTCATACAACATAATCAAATCCCCACTGTAATGACTCAGTATTCTATTCATCATAGACAGATCAGTCATAATGTAGGAAGGGGGTTGGAAATTTTGTTCTACAGGGGTAGTCTGGACTGAGTGGATATCGGTGTACTGGGTGCACCCAACATGTGTAGAATTCAAGGAGATGTAAGACATCAGAATTTACAATGATGTTTAGGAATGGAAAACATATATTTACAAGAAACCTGAAATCATACATGTTATAATAAGATATTGTAATTATCATACATATTCTTTCCATTTTATGCATGTTGAAGTTGGTACTAACCGGTGGGATGTCTAAAAAATCTATGGAGCCCCGATTATCAGGGATATGTATGATGAATTTATCCCACTAAATACAGTGTGGGACACTACTAAAAGGAAACCTACCTTATCCCATGATCTTTTTAAGGTGGCTAGGAAAGTGAATACCAAATATCCTCACCCTAGTGGTTACATTAATTCTAAAAATTTATTGAAGGCATTATTTAAGAAAAAAGAAGAATGATTCACTTGAATGTGCCCTGTAGGATTACCCACTCTAGATAATTGGGGTTCCCAGAAAAAAATTGGGCATACACTGGAGAAGGGATAATATATGTGTGGGGCTTACAATGTCAATATTTAAGTTTATGTAAAGATCCATCTCGATGGATACGCCACAATGTGGTTGAGTATCTACCTACTTCTGGTTCGTAAATCCAATGGCGGTGTGAGACTATAGACATTTTCATAGTATCTAAACTAGAATAAGGGATCCATATAGAGTTGAATTGCCCTATCATAGTGAGAATTTATTAGTTTTTTTCATGCGTCTGATATAAAGGTCCCATTCATAATTTTAGGGTCATTCATGTTTTTTTAGGGTGGATTGTAGTACACATCAGTTCTAGTGTTGTGCAGAGTTTAGTTAAAGACTACAATGGCTGATTTCACTTGTTTTTTTCGGACTGTTTATAGGATTCATCCATTATCCATGAATCTTGACAAATTCCTAAGGATACTGTACACATCAGGAGATTTAAACTTCTTTAAATATAGTGATCCAAAAGATGGTACAATCACCAATGATTAAAATTATAATGAAGTAATAAGGGAATACATGATGGAATTTTGATAATTTGTACTAAAATCCCTCATTGACTGAGATAACATCTATGAGGTCTACAACAGTCAATATTTTTCCCTCATACGCATGTTATTCTTGAGAAACACTAGATGGTAGCCTAAAAATGTCATATCCTGATGGCCAAATCAGTGTCCAAAATTTCAATCATGCAAACTCTCTCAGATATATCAAATGGGATTCAGTTTGGGTATACGGGTGGTTGGATCTCTTCATACCCTCAACGGGTACTGACAAAAGTCGTTTATAAGTTGTGGCTAGGAAAACTGAGAGTTTTGGTATGCATGGATTAAATGTTTTAACTAAAGGATGCAATGATAATTCTTTAAAAACATCATGTTCATCCCTAGAAAATACTTCCGAGCATGTTATGGTTGAGAAAATCACACATTTTGAGCCATTTTGATCCATTTTTCATCACAAGGAGGAGACTTATCTCTCCTTCACTCTATCTTACACATGGGTAGAGAGGCGTACAAAGGAAAATTTCAAAAGATATTGGGGCCTTCTCAGAACAAGCTACATTAGATCCAATTTAGGTGTGACCCTAGTGATAATAACATTGAAGAGAATATCTCATGGAATTAGGGATTCATGGTTTCTTATTGAAGGTTTCACAAACATCCTAGATCTGGGAGATATCCGATCACCCTCTGATCTTCACCTCGACGTTGATTAGGATAAGGTGGGGAAATATGTTCGTTATTTAGAGATGTTGACATTTGTAACTAATGATCCGAACCTAACCACAACATAGGTATCTGACCAGTTATATTGGACGAGAATCGAGGGGGTAGATGGTCACACCAATGAGAAATGAGATGAATTTATCAACCCTTCTGATGTATGTCTCTCTTAACTATTCACTGTGTTTTTCTTTTTTCCAAAATCAATGATTTTTATGGTATCTATTTTTCAATTTGAAGTAGAAGAAGAATAAGAATAATAAACAGCATATGTGGTTGAGGCACTGAGTAATGGACCCACAAGAACCCCCATTGTAGTACAATATGGGTCTTTTGAATCCTCATAACTATCCTCGAGTCAAGGGATGACGGTGGAGGAAATGGTAGGGGAACTCATCAATTAAAAAATCAAGTGTCTAATACAGAGGGTATTGATTCATTCCCCTCTTCCTCCTGATATATGAAGTGAAATATGGTAGTAAATTTGGCCCAATTTATGAGCCACAATAAATTATTGTGTTTTAATATAATCTCATGAATTTTTAGACTTACTCTTTTGTCCATTATCACATATCGTTGAATCTCTATCAATATATTCCCTAAAGGGATTAGGAACCGGTCCTTTAAGGATCATGTAGGATACCCCATTAGAGGAACAAAATCAGGTAGATAAATCCATCATCTTAAGGGATAACATGCTATAATTTGGAGCAACGTCCACCCTCATTCTTGATTAGAGGGGAGATTTACTTGGTAATTATAAGCACATAGCACAAGTTGTCATTTGATATATTTTAATTTCCTTTCCTTGGGATATTTTAGATCATTTTACTACACTAGATGACCTCACAATAGTCAATGTTGTTCCAACATCCACTTTTTAAAGGGATGATAGGTATCTTTAATAGTCCAATAAAGGAGTAAGTGCTAACCCTGACTCCATAGGGTTTGATGATATTGTTACAGTTGAGATGTTAGTATACGGATGCAATAGCGGAGGCATTTTGAGTTCTCAGAAACATGTATCGAATACCCACACTAATGGGGATGCTATGAGATATGAATGTTTATATTATGAAATAATTTGTGAATTAATGGAACAGGAGGATAGGTTAAACGTCATTAGTTTCTCTTACAATCATGGAGAATTTGAGGAATTTAATAGGTTACTATATGGTTTTGATTTCTCTATTTATTTCATTATTTCAATTACTTTCAGTCACTTTCCACATGATTCCTCACATTAAATTTTGACCTGTAATGCTTTTCCTATTGATAATGTTACTATGGAAATTCATGAACAAAGCATCCAAGTCCATTCCTCTTCTACTATTGAGAATGTGAGAACTGAGAATTATGAATTTGGAGATTCCCAAGAGGCCCATATTCCAGTTTCCTAGAAAATCTAGGAGGATGATCCTCTCTAAGATATTCTTACTATAATAATTGAGGTATATATTACTAGAAGGTATCAATACCAACAGTTGACCCAACAACGAGTGAGGGAAATGAAATGATTTTTTTAATGAACCGCCTATGCTATCTGTTAACCACATGATGTTGATGAGAGGTGTCAAATGATATTCACCTTAATTTACTTCAGTGGTCAGGCCTGATAGGGGGGATTCTATGCATGTTCCACCAATATAGGTAGGGGAAACTGAGGCTATATTGGAGGGAGAAGAACATGGTGTCTTGTTCTATGCACTAATCCTGGAATACATCTCTCCCTTTGAGAGAGGCTCTGAATCGGGCATGGAGACACCATATTCTCTTCGTACTATGAACCATATTATCTAGTGGGATATCTGAAAGATATTTTTTTTGGGATGCCTCTTGTAGATCTTTCTTCGCAACATCTCCAACTTCAACTAAAATTTTCCATGTTGGGATATTTCATATTTGATATTCATGTGATCCATAATTTGGTGAATTTATCCATTTAGCTTCGTGAAGAAAAAAATGATCATAGAAATCCAAGATATTGTATTCTTTCTAATTTTCTGATAAAATATATTCTAAATACCATGATACGTTAATCCACACCATGAAGTAATATGACATTGAAAATCTCCTTGATGACAAATACCTCTAAATTGTGCACCTTCAAGATGAATTAAATGTAATTATAGAATACATAGTCCAACTCAATTAATCCTTGATAGGGGACTTCGTACCAAAAAATATATTTTGTTCATGTAGAGTTGGAGAGGATCCATAGAGATGAGGATGATGATGCCGCACAATTGGAAAATTTTTATCATACTATAGAAATTCTAAGGTTTTGATCATATAAATCAGAGTCTATGTTGATGAAAAGTTGTAAAACATGGCAAAGTGACTCTGACATTTGGATGTTACTCTTTATTTTGGAACTTAAAGGAAAATGATTTTTTTTTCAATTACATGTTCATGTGTTCTTTTCCCCATCGTAACAACAACATAACATTAAGAAAGGCCAAATTCGATTTAATTTCAATGTCTTATAATTACAATGATAAGGGTGACAGAGTGATCTAATTTTTTCCTAATTCATCTCATATATCGATTGTAGTTCTAATTTTTCTATAGATTTATAGAAAACCCTATAAACACTATTTCTTTAGTGTCATCACCAGAAATTTTTCCTAAGTAAAAAAAGTTGAAGACTTTGAGGGAGATACATTGATTTTTCTTATTATTCACTTTTTGGGTTTTCATCCTAACAATTTTTATGATTCTTTATTTTCATTGCTCGGTTGTTTCTTAAACCACATGAAGCGGACATATAGAGAGTTGATACATAACTTTTATTTATATTTCCCTTTGTGGGTTTCCAACCTGGTGAGTATTGTGTCTCTTTTCATTGGTAGCCCAGATTCATGTAATCCAAACTAAAAAGGATGGGGTTTTATATTGAACAACATTGACCAAGAGTTTGGAAATAGTGACCCAAATTGGGCTTGTTACCCTAGAATAATATGAAAATATTCAGAATCCCCAAGGTAAATATTGAATTATAATTTTTCGATTTCTAAATCTAAAAAATAATATGACACAAGCATGTAAGGAATATCCGTTGATCAAGTTCTAAAGAAGGTTTGTAGTAAAATATTTTTAGGGATTAGGGGAATAGAGGTGGTCTCTCAAGAGATGAATATGTTTCTATTTGAAAAACCCTTTTTGTGGGTGAAAATATACAATATAGACTGGGGAGTGTTATAGAATAGTCAAACAGTGGCATCCTCTAAATGAAAATCCCTTCATGTGGGAATGATATGGAATGAAAAATGGGGCATGTTATAGCGTAGTTAGAAAATGGTATCCTTGAGAATTATGACATTATCCTTCCCTTGTTCAAGGAGATTGTGGTGATTCCTATTTATCAAGACAAAGATGGATTGTTTTTTAAAGGGAAGATGTCTGAGAATGAGGAGATCATTTTTTGGTATTTTCTAGGAATGGGTAACTGATCATATAGGTTTTGGATTCTATTAAATAGGGTACACTATATTAAGTGGATGGTGTCCAAGGGAAGGAACCTATTTGAAAATGGTTGAAGCATCATGCAATTTAATTTCCTATAATCTAGACACGAACCGAGCAGTTTAAAATCTCCTATTAAGGAAATTTGTGTACATTTTATTGTCGCCTGACTTAGACAGCATGATTTTTAGAATAAATTCATACAATAATGACATTAGGTTGATATGATTTTTTTTATTTTATCAACGACTAAAAGATTAATGATTCACCCTTTCATTATAGTATTTCTAAGAATATGCCATCATTTTTAGGTAAGCATGGGAAATTGGTTATGTTGTTGTCCAGTGGTCTCCAGATACAATGAGTGACATGGGGGAATGTCTTAGTTAAATAGAGGAGGTCTCTACAGAGGAGGAAATTACCACTGGTTGACAATCCTATTATGTGGGAGACTTTATGAAAATCCAACTTGGTCAGGTTTCTATATAGTCAAATTGTGATATTCATTGGATGATATGTCTTTTTTATGGGAATATTATTAACATCCAACAAGTTAATGTTACTCTATAGTAAATAAAAAGAGTTCTCATGAATTTTGATATTTTATTTTTGATGGGAAAACGATGATTATGGAGATTCAAATTTACCCAGATATAGATTTTGGTTATGGAATAAATTCTCTTGAATATGGAAGGATAATGTTCAGTCATAATTACCCAAGAATGGGGAAATATATTTTCTATTCAGTTCTGACCCAAATATAAAAAATATATTGAGGTTTTGAGGTTCGTCCCAAAAGACAGGGCTCGGGTGTCGCTACAAATATCATTTGAATAAAAATCAATACATTAATAGTTTTGGAAGGGTCTGAAGTTTAAAGTCTTTCTATTAATACATATATATAAATTTATAATCATTAAGATGTAAAGATATAGTCCCTGAAGATTTAGATCATTTTACTAGTACCACAATATTATGAAAACTATCGATAATATGTGGATTACTGGGCCAAGGTTATTCAAGAATACTTTTTAAATGATGGAAGAAATTGTAAACCCTGATCTCAGGGCTTCTCAGATCTATAGAAGATATATTTGAAAAATATTTTTTAGATAACCATGGACCAAATTTGAATTATTAGATCTAGAAAAAGAATCATCATGGGTTACAAAGACATAAGAGGGTTCTCCCGAGGATGAATAGTACCACTTGTTGACAAAACTGTTTTTGGGGGACATTATGAACATACAACTGGGGTGTGTTACTTTATAGTCAACTAATTGAATTCTATTGATGGAAGGACCTTTTGGGGTTGACTTATGCAAATCCAACTATATTCTGTTACAAAATATTCAGAAAAAGGAGTCCTCAGGTATGAGATGTTCTATCACTTGTAACTGGATAAAGATTATGAACATCCAAAAATGTCAAATATTATGAGTATGGAGTTGGAAGGGATATGTCCTTGCATAAAGGTAGTAATTTTTATGATATTTTCAAAGGTATGTAGATTAATTGGCATGGATCTGACTTGCATGTAGGGGATATAACTATTTTCATAGTGGACCATTGAATGAAGGAACCCAAATTAAGATCTCTTGTATATATCTTTATTAGTGTGCAGGTGAGGGACCATTTTCCTTTAACCCATGGTTGAGAGTAGGACATGGGGCCTAGGTGTCTCTATGAATCTCACAGGAATGAGAATCATGGAATTTGTAGTTATTGAGGTTCCATGAAGTTTAATGTCATGCATCAAGTAAATCATTCATGAAGATTAATATCATGGGGTAATGATGAAAGTGAATTGACATAAAAAAGATGGAATATTATGCATAGGCCAAGGTATAGGGAATGTTAATCATTATGTATTTTGCTGGAGAAAGATTCAAGCCATGTGTAGTTCAAGAAAGGACATCCCATACTGATTGAATTCATGTGTGGAGGAAGGTGTTTTCTAAATATGGTCTAATTCATGGGGTGAGAACTCATATTGGATCTTCTTATGCATATCTGGATCATACAAAGTGGAATGGGGGAATTTCCACATTGTGGTTTGGCTTAGAAGTAGTATTTGAGCATCTATAAGTATCTCATGGGGATGAGAATCAATCCAAATTAAGTTCTTAATGAACCATGTTGTTTAAATTCATTCCTTTAAAGACATTTGGGGATCCTTTAATGGTCTTAAAACCAGTAAAATAGTAACCCTAATGTGAATTTATGTTCCTTACTAATGCATGGAACTTTTTTACCCAAACTATAAAGACCTCATGAGCCTTGTTGAGTGTTGGAAAAATTATTGGTCAAGGTTTCTTCCACCATAATAGGTAAACACACATGAAGGATAGTGTTATTTATTTTTTCTGGTGGTCGGGATATGATATAAGATCCAAGCGTCGCTACATATCTCATTTGAGTGAGAATCAAGAGACACATATTTCTTGAAAGGTCCCCTATGGAGGTTTGACACATGAATATGGAGGGGTATTTTTCTTTGGTTTCTTATGGTACCATTATTGGAGGTCCATATGTCACTACGTATCTCATTGGAATGATAATAAATCCACACATAGTTTTTAAAGAGATTGTGTAGCTTAATTTCATGTGATGAGGACATTATCCATGTCATTTAACATCTTGTGGTAAGGACATTTGTAACCGATCATTTGAAGAAAGTAGTATCATGGTTGGTACCAATATTATATGTCTAGGAATAACTAAGTATCATGTGATGGTTGGTATCAACCCAGATGTAGTTATTAAAAATAGTTCCCCACATTGATTAGGTTTTTATGTGGGGAAAAGGGGGATTTTATATTTTCTAGAATTATTTATGGGCCCAATACATGAGCTCAATGCATTATTATGTATCACTTTGACATGAGAATAATGCCATACGAGGTTCATGAATAAGGTTTTGGTAGGAGATAAAAACCAAGAAATGTCACCCACTCAAGCATGGATCATAATACTGGGTGTTTTCACACCATAAATCTAGGACATGAAACATGATGTTTTACATCATGTGATAAGGAATGTTTCATATAGATTAACGTCTTGTGAATTAGATATCGATTTAGTGTTTTTTTCTTCTTTAAACATGGATGATATGTAATTATTTTTATGGTTATGTGACAAAAACCAACATTTCAGTTTAACATCCTAAAATTGAGACATATTTCGTGTGATTACATGAAATATTTCTTCATGAACCGTGTATTATTTGGGGTCACATTGAGATCTCCATACAATATGACCATGTAATAATATCTATTATAGTGGACTTATATATGGAGTGACATCCCTCCCCCCATTTTGGCTTTTTCTTTGGAGTCTTCTTTCTTGGTATCAATGGAGTCCTAAAGATCAGTACCAATTCTTTGTAGAGGAATGAACAAAGGTGGAAACTATTACTAAAATATAGTGCAATACGGTTTTGATATACCTCCATGTGTTGAAATGTGTGAAATATTTTCTAATTGTGTCACTCCAATTCATCAATTCATTTTATGGATTTCTCATTTATCAATATTTGATCAAAAATGGAAATACATAACAATGGAAATTTATCCTCATTAGGTTGGACTACTTTTATCCTCTAGGCTAGAGAATATAGGGTGTCCCATGTGGTGGTACGGGTTGTTGTTCGATGTGACCACAAGGCATGAATGAGATTATCATGTCCATAATTTTTATCCTTATCCACCATCTTTTGGATTACGTTTCATATGGTCTTATTGAAGGCTTCTATTTGTGTACTAGCTGCAACATGATAGTGTGACTAGTGGATGGATTTGATGTCATAATCCTGATATAGCTTTTCCAAATAAAATATATACATATTGATGCCATTATCCTTTAGTATTGTATGATGGACACCAAATCAGTTAATGATGTTGACCTTTAGGAAGTTGATGAGGCTTCTTGCTACAACTTCTTTGATGGGTATTTCCTCAACTATTTGAAGAATAAATCAATTGTAGTTAAGATTTATTTGAACTTATTATCTTTAGATATAATGTCTCAACGACATCCATTATACTTATGGAAAATTTCTACTAGTATTTGGATTTATGTGAAAACTCTAGGGTTTGATGGATGAAGTTGGAATTCACTTGACAGGAATGATATTTCATTGTGAAAACTATTCAATCATGTGTCATAGTGTCCTAGTATTACCTAGGCCTCTATATTTGATAAGATACATTTAAACCTAAATTGTGGGCACCACCAACCCCTGTATATACTTCTTTCATGATGATAACAGTCTATTCTCTATCCCTAAATATGAGACGGAATCTATCAAAGCCTCGTTTATAGAGTGTTTTAGGGCAATTTTGGACATCATAAATTGCTGAGTTGGTCTCTTAACATCATATTTTCTCTTTAACAGCTATGTACAATGAATGCACTCCATTATGGAGGAATCCCATGAAGGGTATCATCCCCCCAGTGGTTTTTTAATATGGTTCAGGGATAGGATTTACTTTATTGATCTCTTATGCTCTGACTTGAACAAAAAATGATACCATTCGATGATGCACATTGTTGAGAACCATTTTTCCCAATTAATATCTTCGGAATCCATATATATATTTTTAAATACGTTTTATTATTAATTCTTTGATTTTGGGATGTGATTTAATGTTTTATTTAAGGGAAACTCGTCCATTAACCATCATACATAGTCAAATATGGGGATTAAATCTTCTTTTATGATGGAATAATCATCATTGATTTTTTTGGTTATTAAATCGGAATATCTTTTTTCTTATAGGTGTGCCACTGATTTTTTTAGATATTGTTCTAGAATAAAATTATTTCCTGATATTTTACCTCATTTTTTGTACAACCTTCGTGAAATATGAAGTAGTAATCCAAAACTACCTTCATTGGTGAAATGAGTATAATCACTAACATGATATTTTTGAGATTATGGTCTTCCATTCTCTTCCCTATTAGGCTATTGTATGCACCATAAAAATAAATTTCCCACATTTTAAAAAATTATTTAATAAAAAATAACTCTTTATCTATTAATTCATAATTTATGTATTTTGTTTTGGTAGATAGATACTCTTTAAGAAAATCGACCCAAGACTGGGCTTTCATAGCTTTCTAAGGCCTAAAATGTATATCAAATTTTTGAAAGATAACTTCCAACCATTACAAAAACCTTATCAACATAAGATGGATGAGTATATATTTGAGTGTGTTATCGAGAGAGACAAAATGGAACTCATGGTACTGCACGTAGTGCCTCAATTTCTAATCAACAAATATTATCACTGGATAGCTCTTCTCGATATCTAAATAAACATTCTCTGCATTGAGCATGATTATACTGAGATAATAATGACTTTCGTTATTCCCAACATCATTTTTTATGTGAGGAAGGTTATTAGTGATAACTCCAGGGTAGTCACATAAATAATGGAAGGGTTTCCCTCAATGGGCGACATTAGAACCGATGGATTCAATAGATATTTCTTTTGGATTTAAAATGCCTCTTGGAATTCATTGGATCATTGATATGTGACTCCCTTATTCATTAACATGGTGAAGGGTAAACACATTCCTATTTGGTTGGATATGAAGTATCTAATGTAGTCCGAGTTTCTTTTAAGTCCTCTCAAACAATTTAGGTTTCGAGGTGGTGACATGCTAAGGATATCATTTGTCTTCTTAGGGTCTACTTAAATGTCATGATGACAGATGATGAATCCAAGATATGTTCTAAATGTTTCCATGAAAGAAAATTTCAAGGGGTTAATATTTAGGATGTGTTTCCACAATTTGTGAAATATGGCCTTAATATCAGCAAGTTGGATAGGATGTTGTCTGGACATAACCACCTGATGGTCAATATAGAATTTGGAAATTTTCCAAAGAAATTGGTTTGAAGATGTGATACATGGAATGTGGGTTTTTTGTCCTAGTATTATTCAAGAAAAATTTAATTACCCAAAAGAAAAATACACACTAGGGATTCCTGAAGGTGGATTCTTCTTCTTCTTCTAGAACCATCAAAATTTGGTTGTACCCTAAACTACCATCCATGTATGAGACATCTTCATAATCAGATATTTAATCTATTAGTTGATCAATGATTGGAACTAGGAATTCATATTTCAAATAGATCCATATGATATCTATAAAGTTGATTAAAACCCTGATTTTCCCATTTTCTTCTTTAATTTGATGATGTTGGCCATCCATTTCAGATAATAAACTTCTAGGATGAATTCAACCTTAATAAGCTTGCCACTATTTTCCTCAATTTTTTAGGAATGATTTGGGTGAGTCATTATGGTTGTATGATTTTATCTCTGGTGGTCTTATAGAAATACCATGTAATGTGTTTCCACATCATGATTGAGACATGGAAACTCTATGTAATTCAAGGTGAACACATCCTATAGTTTCTTTAGTAAGTTGGTGTATACCTCTTTCTCTTCGGATTTAAAGTCTTCATTGATGACATTGGTAAGTGGATCTTCCTCTATACTCATATTTATATCTCTAAGTTAATAAATAATGGTAGAGACACCTTCTTTAAATATTGGAGTGGCATCCTAGATGTCTTACTCCCCATCTTATTCCTCCTCCATTACCTCTTCCACCTCTACTTTTGACTCAACTAATAATGCCCATAATTTTTCAAATTTCAAAGGGGAGACAAGTGATAGAGAATGAATGTATTAATTTTCTCTCAATGATATGATAACCTATTTTGGTCCAATTGATAACGCAAGGGTCTGCTGAAGCCTAGGGGATGGAATGATGGAATTTCCATCCGTGACTTCATCACTACCTGCAGATTTGATGACTTATCTAGAGTTTTCATATTCAATTGTCACAAGATATGTAATTTATGTTGCAAAACATGTTCCAAAATTTGGATCCACGTCTTTGATCTTATTGATGGGTATCTCACACTCAACCTTGAGCTTCTAGAAAGGATTATCTTGGATCATCTCTAGACCATTCGGGGTAGTGATTTAAGAAACTTCATTAGTCATGGGATATTTTCCATCCCGCTGGTAAAATCCTGAATCAATGTATTGGGATTCATACGATTTAAATGGGTCCTTATCACCATAATATGTTCCAATTTCACCATTGAGGAAATATTTGAGGCATTGGTGGTATGAAGAGGAACTTTCAATATGCGGATGTAACGAAGGCCTCTTAAGAAGATCATTTAAGGCCATATATTTCCGAATGACCAAGATTTCTAAGATACAAATGAGATCCCTAAAATGAGTCCGAAGTTGGATTTATGCAGTCGGATTTTTATCATTCTTTTCATAAACCTATTGCATCAGAGTGAAGTGGGAGAAGAGGGATACATAAAGACCTAGTTGATGAAGTGTTCAAACCAGAATGATATTGACTCTTGATTTATTTTCAATGAAGGAGTTGATGAAGTGTTCAGACTAGAATGATGGCATCTCTGTACTCCTATATGAAGGAGTTTATCATGTGGATTTATGTCATATCACTCTCTTCATGATATAATTCAACAAAAGAAACATAAACCACAAATTTCCAAGGGCTTGACAAGGTCTCTACGAGTTCTTCCCAAAGGCATTTGGATAGAATCAAATCGTACAAGATTGAAATATTGGTCGGCACCATGGATAATTATTTTAAAATTTCATAGGTCTAGTCTAAAGGTCTTCATCTAATGGAATGGGGATTCTATTTTAACAGTGATTCAGTAATTGAGGTACTTTATGTGGATGGATTATCCCTTGGAATAGGTGTATTTGGTGCTTCTTCTCTTTGTGGATTAGGTCAACCAGGCCAGCCTGCATGTTAAGGGTGATTAGGTGTTGAAATATCATATTGCTAATCTTCTAGGATGATTATGTCAGGGAAATACCTTGAATGTGTTGGGGAACTTTCAATATCATATTGACCTTTTTCTATAGCTCTCTCATGAATCTCAGAAATAATGATGGTTTGGCCAGGTATGCGGTTACATTAGTGACTCTTTGAATGACCATGTCTTTCCCTGTATCATTGACTCTGACGGACTCTTACCCCTTATTCTCTATCAAATTTATGGAATTTGGGTTCATAATCTTAGTCATTATTTGAGAACATATCCATTAAGTGAATAATATTAATGGAACCTAAGATCAACTTCTCATTTGGTAAATTTTTTTCTAGAGGGTCAACTTATATGGTATCATTTTGAAGGGTGGTTTATGTAATTCTAGGATTATAGGCATTAAGTCTGGTAAAATCCAATACAAATTTGGACATGGTATATGTTCATCTTCCTATGATTTCTTCATTCTCTTCTATCCATGATGTTTTTTAGATAGGATTTTAGAGGACTATGTTGTGAATAGAGTCATTATTGTTATAGTGGAAGCAGCCGGGGGCATAGTCGGCTGTTAAAATAATGCTTAGATGATATAATGAGTCTAATTGATCAAATTTTGACCATCCAATAACTAAACATCTATATACCCTTTCTTTTAGTATTATTATATCCATTCTACTTATTTGGATCAATGGAGTAAATATATGATACATGATCAAGTGGCTTGCCCAGCTTCAATTTCCTAGAGTTCTACATCTTATATAGGATTTCATTGAAAAAAAATATTCCTGGAAGTTGTTCCCCAATACTCAATGGAAGGTGAAATAGTTTGATATAGCTTTTTTCCCGTATTTTCCTAGATTATTTGGGTTGGTAAAATTGAATAATTTGTTCTCCAATGATGAGATGAAGTAGAAAGGGATTTATTCATTTTAGAAAAAATACCAATTGTTCTCCATATCCTCAAACTATTTTCATTTCTGACCCTTTGATCATCATAGCGGGTGTTGTAGTGTTGTTTATAACACTCAGTTGGTAGAACCAAATAATATTGTGTAGGATTTTGAGTGGGAGAAACTTGAGGGTACTACTTAATTTTATTAGTGGATGCCTATTCTTACTCTGTTCTCTTTACTTGATCTAATAGAATTACTCATGGTTTACCCCTAGCCAGTGCGATGGAGTATTCTAATTGTTGAGAAATCAAAACAAGGTCATGAAACCCTCTTGTTTATTTCAAATGGTTATGTGGAAAGCACAAATCATCACTAATATTCTCTATAAATATGGCCAATAAGTCTTATTGAGGATGTTATAGGTTTAAAAAGTATTTCAACCCCTTCCACCAAGAAATGATGTCTAAGAACCTCTTGTTCTCCCATTGTTTTCATTTTTCAGTGGTTATGGATATTTCTTTTCAATAGTTTAGAGAGATACTGGAAAATAAACTAATGAAGGTGATCTTACAATTGTGAAATTGACCGAGTTGGTAAACTAGTATAACAGACAAAGGGTAGTCTCTATAGTGACTATACGAAGAACCTTTGATTCCCTACCACATACTATTTAGGTGTCCCCATCATGGGATCATGGTGGGAACTAAAATTTTCATATTCTTCTTTGGTTACCCATAATCCAGGTAAAATTTTAAATATAGGGTTTCTTATGTTTGGAGAGGGAAGAGTTGGATCAACCCATTCTGGGTAAGGCTTCTTTTCTGGCTATACCAGCTCACGCCACTCCTCCATAACTTCCAGTGGATCTATTAGTGACTCAATAGTATTGATGATCCCATGAGAAATATCTGCATGAGAAAGATATGGAATGGGAACAGTATTAGTTAGGGAAAACTATGAAGGCACTGCTAGATTCTGTCATGGGTAACCCATAGGGGAAGGCTTGAAAGGATACACTTAGCCCTATTTTGGTTCTATACCTAATAGAGGGAACATGATTTATTCTACAATGGGTTCCAAGTATATTGGTTATGGGAATCCCGTAGTGATATTATATTACAGATCCCTTTTGGTAGATGTGGAGAACCCTATTTGTTGAGGTATGTTAGTTGGGAGTTTGAGTTTTAGATATTCATATAGAAATGTCTAGTAAGAAGGTTGACTCTAATATAATCAATGTTGAGTCTTCTCAATTATTTTTTCTCTTCATATTTCTGTGAAAATCATTCCATCATTTTAAGGGATACTAACCATCAAGGAGGTGTATATTCTATGGAATTATTCTCACCCTATTACATGGTTTATACTCTCAGAGTAGGTAACGATGGATTTGATGAGGGAATGACAAAATTCTGGTAAATCCTCTGGTTCTAGGTATGTACAGCTCCTTAAATAATTACAGTGTGGATCATATTATGAACTGAAACTTCCTCCTCCAAATCCCATGAATTGTCCTCATGTTCTATAGGGTCTACAGGGGTAGTGTTAATGATATTTATCGATGTTTAATGCATTGTAGTAAATTTATAAGTTTTTTGGGAATAATGAATTTTTCTATTCCCTTCGTGATTCCTTTTCCTCTCTTTCACTAATTCTTTTGGAGCTGTTTGGAACACGATAATCTGATGTGATTCTCTAGAAATTCCATTTGTATGCATTCCAAATAAAGATATCGAATCATTGGATGAGATAAATTTGGAAGATTAATTTTGTATTGTTCCCCCTAATTAGGAGAAACTGACATCCACTATGGAGGTGGTTATTGAGGGGGAAAATCCCACATCTCTAATGGTTGGGGTTGTTCCCATTCAACTTTCATAACTCTTATATTATGGTATTTTTTCCTTGATGGTTGTGTAAAAAAATCCCCTAGCCCTCTTGGATGGGGATACTCCTAGAATTTTTTGGAGCTACTATCATGACTACCCTTCCGATTTTATGAAGTTTTTATTGAACATGGGCCAGGTGCATCACATGGTTTGCACCTTAATTTCCATCTTTAGAATATTTTTGTGCTACATACAAAATTTTCACTATATAATGATGGAAATTCCTTAAGTGGGAGGCATACCCAAAATTTTCAAAATCTTGAGGAAATTTTTTTTATAGCTTTCCCCCTTCTATCCAAAGATTAGTGAGATTTGGTTGGGGCCAATTTTAATTGTGCAAATCGTCAGTTGTGAACATAGTCCTTTTTTTCATTCGGTCTGAAGCTACTACATTGCACGATGTCAGTTTTTGATGTAATTATTGACTAGGTAGTGTGGTGAAATGTAATGATTCATGTTCACCCCATCCATTGTTATGAAACATTCATGGGGAATCTACATTTATCTAACATTATTCTTTTAACATGTTGAGGAATGTGAATGGAAGTGGTCATTTCTATTACCCCAATTTTTTATGTCGTGCATCCAGAATAGTCACTATGAAAATTTTATGTTTCCTCCCTTCTATTACATTGTCATTAATTCAATACACATTTTGAGGTAATATTTTTTATTTTAGGTGATGAAGACTATTCCATATAATGAGTTGAATTTTGTGCCCACAATAATCCTAAAATTCCTATGAAATTTTATATTTAGGGTTGGAAAAAGGTCATAATGTGACAAAAAATTAATCTTTAGCCAGATGATTCCTCAGGTTTAGTGTGTCCTATTTTACATTCTCTAATGGCTCCTAGATAAGGTCTGGCCATAATGAGAGCTTCCTTTTTGGTATGTCATAGACACCAACACTGGAAGGGGCTTCCTTTATCACAATAGAAGGTAGGAAATCCAAGGGTTTCTTAGAGACTTCCCATCACATAGTTATTTCTACTGGTTGATAAAGAATTTCACTTGTTAATTAAAGGCTTCAGCCATGACTAGACTTGTTATCCCATGTGCCTCATGGTATGGGGAAATTTACATCATTGAATCTCTAAGGGGATGACCATTTTGTCAAAATGAAAAATACTATAGAGATAACTATTGCAATTAATTCTATCATGGGTATGAAAACCATGGTGGATTAAATTAAGGGGAATACCCTATTGATTGTTCAATTTGTTTCCTTTGGGAGGGATTTTATGACTCTCTTAAAGAGATGGGATCTTGAGATTAATCAAATTATGGACATGAGGCAATCATTAATAGTATAGTGTTAACTCAATAAATTCATAATTTTTTATAATACACTTATAATTTTGTAAATAGAGTGTAGAATATTGATCTTCCACAAATAAGCATCTGAGGGATTCAAGAAAACCATCAATAAGTAGAGAGGGATCATATACTAGATATTTATTTTATAGTCAACTCCATTGAGGGTTCTTTTTGGACGCCTTGTTGCAAGTAAATGGAGCCACTTTCTAGGGAAATTCATTTTTTAGTATAGAAGGTTTCTAGAATAGCATGTGTTTTACTTCTCAAATATTCTAAATTGCTTCTCAAAATTTTCCAGGGGTTTCTACCTATCTTAGAGTGGCTATAGGAATAGGTTGATTACCTCATTTTGGAAGCGGTGTATGTTCTTGATCTAGTTTTCTATATATCGAGGGGGTGCCCCATGACCAGGCTAGATGGGCTCATAGGTGTGTGTCTACTACGAAAGGACCTATTGATGGTACATACAGTTTTTGGGGATGAAATTGTGTGTTATCCCCTCTCTCCACTACCATAATTTATATTATGATATCTGGGAATATTTGTATAATAGTGGAAAGGATTTCCATCTCCCCCTTCACCATAGTTAGTATATTCTTAGTGAATTTAGTGGTTTAACCATGGTTATATGATGACTCCATGTATGAATAATGTGTATGTGCATGCTCATATCCTCCATTCTACCCCAATGGATACAGATAGTATTCACATGGAGGGGAAAAATTTGGGTTTTCTTCCAAATTTCTCCCCAATACATTCCAACTAAATTCTCTAAATGATTCTAAATGAGACTAGTATAAGTCTTAATAAGTGATCGTATGTGTGTTCTCATACTTGTGGTTTTCCAGCAAACTTTACTGATGAGATTCTTTAGACATAGCTAGATGAGGATTCTAGAAGTTCTTATTGATGTGGGAAAGTGTTTATTCCGTCTCATAGGTAGCTAATAAATATGGATGGTCAACCATTTAGGTGTAGGTAGGTGTTTTTTCCTTTTTATTGTGTGCCTCCATATTTGGTTGGTGGACTTCTCTAGATGCTTCTATAAGAGTATCATATAAGGATTCATTATTATAGAATGGTTTTTTCCTACTAACCGTTTTTACCATGTGTAATTGGAGGGCTTTTCCAGAGGGGGAAGAGGTGTGGCCTTTCTCCATGTTTGACAGGTGTCTTTCCCTAATGGGCCATATTTCTTGACTCAGTCTCGATGATGTATGAAATATTTTTGGGGAATTCAACCTCATCATGTTGAGGATTCAATATGATGCAACATTGGAAAAATAGATTACTATAAAATTCACCTTGGAAGGAACCATGTTTCTTCTGGGTGAGGTTTTATGTGGCCTCCGAATCCACCTCCCTAATGTACGGGTGGAAATTTTTTTTTGTTTCATTGGTAAGATCTCAAAATTCTTAGAGACGGCGTTCATCACCCTCTGTTTCTAGACCACTTTCCATGGCCAAGTTAACAAATAGAAGAGCTTGGTGAGCTAGAGGGTCTTTCAAGTATCCTCTAATGATGGTATGGAATCTTTATAGCGGTACTACTAGACTACTGCATCTGAGTCACAATGTTGAAGATGTTGGGTTGGTGATGGTGTCATCTTCTTAGATAAGGACCTGGTATGGATAGTAGTCAGTGCAAACATTTGTGAGAGAACTTATTATTCCCTTTAAATTGAAGGGTGATCTTGTAGAATTCTCCTAGAATATTAATGATAAATAAAAACAAGGAAACCATGTAAAATAATCATCTCATTAAATGAACCCATGAATAATTTATCATCTTTTTTTGGCCCTATTAATTTTGAGAGAGAAAGGGGTCTGATAAGTGGGTGAAACTATCATCTTTCCAAAGGATTCACATTGGGTTCTCCATATTTATTTCATCCTAGAATTAAATGTGGTGATGGAATGGAATTATGTGGTTTCGATGGAATGGCCATCACATTAGACACACACACCCATTTCCTTTTTGGGTGTTTTACAATAGGTTTTATTCATGGATCCTGAAATACCCAACGGTTCTATACCCATGATAAGTTAGGGACCTTTTTCTAAAGCTAGTTACACATTGGTAAACATAGACAATGATACTCAAGAAATCACATTGGCCGAGAGGATGGGAGGTCAAGCTCAACACATCCTTTAGGGGGGATTTTTTTTTCTACTTCAGGACTCTCTTACTGATTTAAGATATATTCACGAATACTTCATAAATTTCCATGTATGACATGGTTCACACATAAATTAATTTTAAACATATTATAATGTATAAAAAGTATACTTAATTTCTTGTATCTTAGTTTCTTCATCAATGGAAAAATCTATATGTATTATAGGTTATCCATCAATGGTACCTTCTTATGAACTGATTAGAGATTATTTAATCCTTTATTAGCATGATGCGGGTTTCGAGCCACACAGTGGGAAGCTCTAGATTGTATAATTGGCCAGGGGTATGAGAGGTGTTTTGATATTAGGATCAGACCCATAATATGGACTACCTACATGTCCTCGTCAAATGAGTCATAAACCATGAATTTTTCTTCCACTTAGTGGGACACATCATACCTTTTACTGTCATAGGATAATGACCAATATGTGGAGTTTAACATCATTTGGAAAAAAATTCTAGGAAAAAGGTTCCTAGTAAATATATGGTGATAGACTTATATTGAATAGACCCACAAAAAATTGAAGGGATATGATCTTAGAGGTCTAATATAAATCTTCTAGGAGATTGAAAATGTAGATTTAAGGTTATTTAGGGTTGTTGGGTTTGAACCTCAAGGGGGATTGCTTCGTATCCCATTTAGAAGGAAACAAAATCCCACGTTGTTTGGTTATAAGGAACTAAATATATATGGAGGACCTCTGAATGTTTGTCTCATAGGGGAATGGGAAACTTTGATAGGATTGGGTGGATTTTTGGTATTCAGTTTGTATCTCAAGGATGACTCCAACATATCCCATTCAAATGGGAATCAAATCCTATATAGTTTGGTTTTGAGGACACACTTCTATGAAGTCCCTATGAAGGATTATCTCATAGGGGGATTTTTCTCTTTTAGAGGATTGAGTTGATTTTGGTTGTTGGGTTTGGACCTCAAGGATGCTTCCTACATATCCCATTTGGATGGGAATCATAGTATACGTAGATATGTTATTGGGAACTAAACCCAAGGAGGCCCTATAAAGATTTTCCTCATAGGGGAATGTGTCCCTTTGAGAGTATTAATTTTTAGAATACAACTATGGTTTCCTGTTTAAATGAGGGTGGGGGTTTACACCAAATAGGAGGCCCATTTAGTAGTTTTGGGATCTCGTAGTTTTCATGATCACCACTAACCTCTAAGTCCACATGATTGAATCTCGGTGTGACAGAAAAGAGGAAGAAGTAGATATAATGATTTGAAAATACACTTTGTCTTTTGTTGGAAGGAGTCTTGATTCGAAAGGGAAAGAAAGAGATCTTTGAAAGTAATTTTATCTAATTTTATTTTGGTTACCTAGATAGTCACATTTTTCGATTTATCATGCTATAACCTGAGAAGCCATAGAAGAGAAATAGAGATGGCTCTTATAAGAATGATTAAGGGGATACCTCTAAAGTGGATTCCCTTATGATAAGATACATGGATTTGAGAAACAACAGAGATGGAGACCCTCTGAAGTAAGGGGAGATGAATATCCCAAATATTATTCTATAAAAAACATGCAATTGGCCATGAAGATGTCAATATCATAACTAACCGCTAAGCCCAAATATTCCATTATTGAATTTGAGAAACAATGGGAGGTGTAATATCTAACAATCTGGATAATCAACCTCCAACTGGTGGAAGAGGTCATGCTATGTGAGAAGAATAGAGGGATTTGATGTGCCCCTTCCCTCCAATCAATGTATCCTAGATAGTCAGATCCGAATACCCATATGGACACAGCCCAAGGGTATGGGGATGGAGGATGTAATGAAGATAGATATGTACTACAAGAAAGGATAGGGTCTTACTCTATCATAGATTCCATGCTCCTGATTCCTATATTAGAAAGGATGCTAAGGCACATTCCTTCAAATGGAAATGAAAGAAAGTTCCTCACCTTCCAAGCATGGAACTGGCGGTCCTTGGTCATAAAGACTACGCGGTAAGTACATGGTCTTATACATCAAATCCTTAAAACCATCCCCAGGGTTGGGATCCTCAGGATCGAGATAATGCATTTACATTTTTAACTTGAGGACCTTACCCATCAGTTTTGATAATTGAGAGAAACCTCTGGATGAAGGAATGCATATCCAAATGGAAGACAAACTTTTGGGCCTCTTTCGATGGTTTTTGAAGTCTACAGTATTTATAGGAGGTTTCAATTTGGTCCCCCTAATTTGAGGGATGGAAAAGAAGATGAGACCTACCATTGGTGTATTGCAAGAGGGATCAAAAAGAAACTCACATTAGTCCAATACTGGGTGGAAAAGGTTCTTCATGTAGGTCTTGGTAGGATCTATAATTTATTCATATGGTTCCTTTCATGAAAATAAAGGGTTCTTCATGTATGTCCTAGGAGGATCTGAAAATCCTTGACATAGGTGGAAATACATTCACGATATGAAGTTTCCTTTGGAAATGGATCACATGTATGAAAACACATGGGTGTGTAATTATCCTAGGCAACATGAGTCTCCTCAGGTGTCCCATGAAGGGTCTCATGTAGATCCATTACATGAGTATAGACCTTCACACAATTGTTTCTCCACTAGGGGAATTGGTGTCACCATATATGTGACTTGTGTTAAAAAACCTAGAGGGACCTTAATTTTCTTGTCCCCATTAATTCCCGCATATCTTGGGTTGAAGATACATGGGGGGTAGAGTCTTGGTATATGGGGCTATGAGACTAGATCTTCATGAATTATTCTAATTTTTTATCTAATAAAATGAGGAGTACCATGGCTGTATTTATAAGAAAATATGACACCCTAGTCAAAGGAGGTTGTCCACATAGGTACCCGGTATAAGTTCCACGCATAGGTACCTGGTGAAGGTACCCTTCATATGTGTGGAAGTGATTTCAATACTGTAGAGTGGGGATTCAAAATCCTTCTGATGTTTTGGTATTTGAACATAGGCCGACAGGTGAAATTCCCTTTGATTCTTTTGGGGGATCTTCATCTCTTTATCATTCTTGAGGTACTATTCATAATCTTTTCATCCCATATGAAACAGTAGAGTTTTAAAAATTGATCAATTGTATATATATTATATTCATCAAATAGTTATCATTAATTAAAAATAATATATAATATATTTTTTTGACATTCCATTAATTGTAGGATTATATCTTCATTCATGGATAAATGTGAACTACCACCTCCATGAAGAGTTGTGATTTATTTTTCATTACCATATCATATGAATGGTATATATAAGTGTATTTAAAGAAATAAAATTATATTTTCAAACTAATTATAGTTTTCTAAGGATAATATAATTATTACCTTATTATCATCATGACCATTGATAAATGTAAATGTTATTCATTCATACGTACGACCTACTTTCTCCATGATTGTAACATAATTCATTTTTCATATCAATATTTTGTGGTTGATTTTAGAGTTTTAATTCATGTATAAAAATGTTAATTTATTTATTACTATCATGTAAATGATGAAATAATAATCACCCTGACCTTATTCAACTTACTAATGTTATTTTTGGATATAGGAGCCAAAAATCATCAAAACATTCTACATAAACCTAAATGATTGATTAATTGAATGTAACATAATAATAAATAAAATAAAAATAATAATAAAATTGAAAAAATTTATCAATAAATTAAAAAATTAACAAAATTTTATTCTTCAATAAGCTAAATAATATACATGACGAGTCAGACTCAAGTTAAGGGGTCTCTATAAACCATTGTTTTCTTCTAGTTATGATCATTGTCTCTCTAAATCGGTTTCTATCTCTATTTAATTTTATGTAATTCATATAAATTATTTATATGTGTTTTCAAAATTTACACTTATATTATTCTCCATTCATATTACAGGTTAATACATTTCTTATGATCATTTCTCAAATTCATTCTTTATGAAATTTCTATTAATTATGACATGATGTAAGATTATGAAACCCATTTATTTCTATGGGAAGATATTATGATATGAATTATGATTGATTTCCTTTTATGGAACATAAAATCATGAATATATTATGTCGGGTTAACCAAAATAGCATTCCAATGCATTGGGTATTGATTTTCTTTCATGAAACATTATTTATGAGATTATGGAGGAGACCAAATCTACATTGGGCTATTTCCACCATGTGAGGTTGTCTTGGTAGTTATCGATGACATCTCCTTTCTTTTCTTCCAAATTTCATATATTTCCATGAAATTTTTATTCTATGTTCCTTATATTATGATATAATGTGATTAATTATAATCCTTGTCTTTTATGATATCATTTTATACAATCAACTCACATGTTATGTTTCCTTATCATGTTTATCCATTATTGGAATTTTTATCCCATATTGGGATTTTTATCCCACCCATTTTGTATATGTATTTTGAAGATAATTTTATTAAGTTTCAGGATATCAAAGGGATTTAGGATCTCATTATAGAGATTAAAATAAATATGTTTAATATTAAAATTGAACCATTATGTACCTAGTCTTTTAAAGAAACTAGGACTTCTGGATCCTTATTTTTTATTAGTGGGTATATATGTTAAAAATTATATAATAATATGTGTAAATATATTGGATCTATATATTTGGAATCAAATTATATTCTATTTATTTTTTTGAAATAAGACAACCCTTATCCACAACCAATGTAATACGAAATGTGATGATTTACCCAATGATAATCCAAACCATATGGGAGTGGGAGTTGAGAAGTTAATTGTAGTATTGCATAAACTAGATCAAATTATTAATAATAACATGGATCATGTAGAACTACATCCTTCTATAAAGAATTACCATATTAAATTTGATTCTTTTATGAGAAATGCCTCCTACTTATAATGGATATTTTGATCTCATCATCAATGTAAAAATGATTAACTTCATTGAGAAAATATTTTTTATCCTCTAGTTCTCAGAAAAAGTGAATGTTGGGTTGGGAATTTATCACAGAGGGGGGAAGATCGTCAGTGGTGGAAGCTGATCAAGATCAATAATTATAAATAGGACATTGAATCCTCTAAAGGTGAATAATTAATTAAAATATTTTTCAATAAATAATTTCCATGAACACTATGTCTTAAAATGGATATGGTGTTCATTGGACTGAAGAAAAGGGAAGATGAATATGTTAGGGTGTATGAAGAAAACATCAAAATTTCTTCAAGTAATTCCTATGAATTTTTCATCAACACAAAAATTAAGGTAGACCATATCTATAGTGGATTAAGTGAGATTCAATGAAAAGATTTAACAATTCTGTACGTAGAAAGCTATGAAGAGATTTTTTTTGTTATATAAAAGCTAAAATGAATATTGATGCCTCTCAATTATCTAATGGGACTAGAGATAAAAAATTAAAAATGGAGTTTTCTTCAGAAGGATCAATTAAAATATCTCTAATGATGAAATAAAATCCAACATCCCACAAGACAATTTCATTTGATGAAGCTCCCTTGACATTATATCAACGGAATTGGTATATGCTTAAAATGTGAAAAAGAGGGGCATTGGGATAATCAATTCTAAATGGATATGAAGAAAAGACTAATACAATATCAGAAAATAAGGTTTAGATTGGCACTCGGCCTGTGGTATAATAACTAAAAGGAACATGTTCACTATGAAATCAAAATCACTAATCCAATTTTTTTCATACTCAATCACCAATAAAACCCTCTAAGGCCTTTATAATATTAAAGAGAATATACTATTAGTACTACAGAGGTGGATCCTAAAATTTATGCAGTGATAGTATAACGGTTATACATTCAAGAATAGATAATTTATTATTTTCTTATAAATTACACAAGCTCTTATATATTTCAATATTGGTAGAACTACTCAAAAACCACCACAAAACATGGGGGTTGAGCAGTCTATGAGAACTATAAGGGATTAAATTATTTCACCCTAGGTATATAACTCCCCTAAATCAATTTTTATAGACTAAATCATTAAGAAATTATTATCTTACTTCCTTTATTGTAGTTATATGCTATATTGGGAATATATTTATTTTCCTTACATAAATCCAACATCAGTTCAAGATAGATGATGCTCACTCTTCATGTTCTAAGCCATCCAACATTTATATATATGGGTAAAGAGAAGGATTAATTTTCCATGAAATATTATTCTCAATAGTGGATATTATTTCGTTAAGAGAAATAATATCTAATCCAAATGATTCAGATAACAAATAGAATAATACTTGAAGAAATTCCCGTGGATAGATATTATTCTGATGCATTCCTTTAATAGTTTCCTAATCTTCCTTTTAGCTGATAGGTTGAGTTTTCAATCAATTTTATACTTATATCTCTTCCCACATCCAATACAATTTATAGAGTATCCACTATTGAGTTCTATGAACATAAAAAATTAGTAACAAGAGAATATTGAAAAAGTATTTATATTCTTCAGGTCTTCATAATGTTGTGTTATCATTCTCTTCATCAAGAAGATGTATGCTTCAATGCACCACTATATTGAGTATAACAAATTAATCAAAATTAAATTAAATAACAAGTATCCCTACCACAGTTAGAATACTTTTCCAATCCATTATGTGGGTCCTAATATTTCTCTAAGATCGAACTTTGTTCTATAATAGTTAGTATCCTAGAACTAACTATTTTTACTTTGATTACGGGGATATTTAATTTATTATTACATACTATCCATTTTTATGCATTACTATGATTTAATAATGTCCTAGATTATTTTTTGAATTGATAAGGTTATGAAAGTTCTCCAAAATGATGATAACCTTGAAATGATATAATAATATTCTTAAATATAGTTTTTTGGTTGGATGAAATACAATGATGGGACACATAGCATGCAAAACTTTAGGTGAGAGTACTCGTAAGAAGATTAGATTTCTTCACATGAAGATCGCACTTGGTAATCTCCAAGATAAGAGATTATGAGAACAGACCAGCTAGTAGGAATTCTGCAAGTTTTAGTGTCATGGGATATTTCTATCTGCGAGCATGTGTATGGTCTTTAGACATTATGATTATCATAAATATGTGACATGACACACACACTTTGATTTACAGATGAAAACTATCACACAGATTGACGGTAGGAAGTAGGGTACGTTGGGTGTGTCACGAGTGGCATGTTATTAATGGATAAGTTGGGGTAGGATTTTCCCCTTCCATTTATAGAAGTTGTTATCTCGGCCCTTTCATTGAAAAAGAACCATCACGCGAAATTATATAGCCATGGTGTAACGATGAGTTTATTTTAGGTAGTCAAAGAACGACATATCAAGAATAAAATACGATGACACTATCATTAAACCTGCTTGATGAGATATTGCGATAAAGGGATTATATTACACAGTGATCAATCTTATGTGGATGTTGTTGTTGCACCTTTATATTCTTTTTATTGGGTTCCTTGACCGATTTATAGACAGTACTCTTGGACTTCAGGAAATTCCACCTAATGTCAACAAGAAAGAACACTAGAGGGACACACACTTAGTGTTTTTGGTTGTCTTGGTTAAATTTTATTATAATTTAATTAAAGAATTAAATATTATTCCCAAGACAGTGCAATAATTTTATTCAAGTTAAAATGATTGCATAAATTAAATAAAATTTATTTATTTATTTTGTTGAACATTTAATAAATATTTATTTAGTATCTTGTAAATAAAATATTTATTTATGAGAATTATTTATTTATTTATTTATTTGGGTGTTCAATAAATGGATGTGGAGATTGAGCGGACCATGTTCCGTCTAGTATAAAAATAAATATTTTCAAGATAGTAAATCATTTTTTCACTATTTGGAACAAGTTAAAATAATAATGACATTGCTATTATTATTTCACACGGAATTTTATTTTATAATTCCGTTTTTAGAAAGTTGTCACACCATGAATAATGACGTGGTATTATTATTATGAGCGTGGTTTTTCTCTAAGTTCGTGAATTTATTTAACTGATGTTATGAAATTAAATATTGTAACTGGAATTCCATATATATAAAGAGACAAGTAGTCAAATTGTTCCATACACCACCCCACACACCTTATGAATTGAGAATTGTTTTTCCAAACAATTTCTCACGTGAATCCTCCTCTTTCCACTCTAAAAAATGAGATACATTCTTCAAGGACAAAAAAAGCGATCAAGAATGACCGACACAAGACACTCACTTCGCCGTGCTAGCACATGGAGAATGAGCGGTGTTGATCGGAGGCCATCAGAGCACGTGTGGATCATCTCTAATGGGATTATATTTTGGATCCTTACAAGCGCAACGATATAATTCATAAGGGTCATTCTAGATGATAAACGTTATCAACGAAGAAAAATACCAAAGATCCAAGTATTATTTTTCTTTTTTAAATTAATTAAATTAATTATAAACATGATTTGGAAGATCCTCTCTAAGGGTTTCGGGCCTCTTTAATATTTGTCTAAATCTTTGATTATATTCTGTGGTGATGAGAATTCATCGTCATATTGATCCCAGAATAATCACTGATCTTGGTTAAAATCAAATTTGGGTACCGTCCTAACCACGCTTCCACAAACCCTGGAACCATCAATGTATGGATATCACCAATTAAAGATGAAAAAGAAATATATTCCAAAAAATTCCTTTTAATCAATGTATACTTACAATAAGTTCATTGTAACTCCCTTAAGACACAATAATGCACCCTAAATCCATATAGACTTAGTTGAAAGGTTATTTAGTGATTAACTCAACAAATTTATGTCAACCTTAACAGATGATATTTTGATGTAATCCTAATGTGATTTGGAGCATGAGAATCATTTGAATATTGTGATAAAAAAACATTTGAAAGGAGATTCAATATAAAAATCAGAGTAAATGGGATTTATTGTTGTAGGAAGTGATATTCATGGGGAATGTTATCACTAGTAATGGGATATATATGGAGCCTTCTTAGACAAATTCAATTGTGGGGTGGCGAATACCATCATCTATAATAGAGATCAATATATTCCTTATACTAGTCGGTTCTTACAAATGACTTGTGAGAAAATTCTTGCGATTATCAAAACCATTATCCCATACGACTCTGAAGGGGGTATAGTTTTTCAATACCAGTGAATGGAATGTGTTCTTTAAGGAATTAAAAAATAGGCTTATCACTGCATGAATAATTACTTTACCGACATCTTGGGAACCTTTCATTGTATAAAGTGGTTCTTTAAATATGGTATTGAGTTTTGTACTGCTTAAAACTAATAAAGTGATATCCTATTGATCATAAATTCCACAATTATATATTCACATAAAATGTGGATAATATATATCAAGAATATGGTTAGAGATGATCAAGGACTATGACTAATAATCCATTACAGTACTTGGAATTAAAAAAAAGAAATATTAAATAAGTTGAATGGATCTAGAAACATTATCAATGTTGAGAGTAAAGAAGGATCCAAGTTTTTTCACATTAAAAGTATGGACGTGGGAATTATAAAGGAATGAACATAATAAATGTTTTTTATATGATTACTCAACTGTCCCTTCTAGAGAATAAAAAGGATCCTCATAGAGATTATGAGTAAATTTAGAAGAAGGTGGAAGCAATATAAAAAAGTTAAAAGAATGATATCTAAAATAGATAAATAAGGAATTGTATGATTGGGGTAATGACTATGTGTACCATTAAATCCAGAGTTTAGGAAAGATCTATTGAATGATGCACATAGCTCGTCCTTCTCTATCCACCTAGTGATCAAGAAGATGTATACAGATATCCAAGGGAACTATTGGTGGGATAATATGAAGACAGAGACCATGAAATACACATCAAAGTGTTTGGTAAGATAATATGTGAATGATTAATGGAGAAAGTCTAATGGGATGATGTAACCATTACCCATACCAACATAGAAGTGGGAAAACGTCACTATAGACTTTATCACTGGTCATCTAAATACATCAAGATAAAATCAATCCATATGGGATGTGGTGGATTATCAAACAATGAATTATAAAATCATTTCAATTTTATAGGAGTTCTCACTTGATCAACATTAAAGGAAATACATCAGAGTATTGGTGAGGTTGAATAGTACCCCTATCAATTACATCTGATTGAGATATGATATTTACATCCAACTTTTATAAGATTCTCCAACAAGCTCTAAATTACGAGTTGATCTTCAGTACATCTTATCACCCCCAAAGTGATTAACTATATGAGTATACTATTCAGACACTCTAATACATGTTGAGAAAATACTCTATTTACTTCAAAGTATGATGTGATTAGCATCATCCTTTGGTAGAGATATAATAAATAAATAGTTTTCACAAAATAATTCACATTGATAATTATAAATACCTTTTATAGGAATAGATGTTGAAAACCTATGTTTTTTTATGAAGTTAGTGAACAAAAGCTGTAGGGAATTGAAATGGTTGAGGAACAATACAAAAGATCATGAAAATTCAATAAAAAATTAGGGATTCTCAGAGTTGATAGAATAGCTATGATGATAATCATCGATTATACCTAGAGTATGAGGTCTAGGATAATGTATTTCTCTATATATCTCTATTGATGTGAGTCTTGAGATTGGGGAAGAAGGGTATCCTAATCCCTAGGTACATCATCCCCTTTGAGATTCTGGATCGTATCAGAGATGTGGCTTATCAACTAGTACTCCAACCAACCCTTTCCCAAGTACATTATGTATTCCATTTATCCATATAATGGAACTACATCCCATATCCCTCACATAGAATGAATTTATTATTAGTATGGTGATAAAAATGTCTCTTATTGGAGGAGAAAGTGTTGAAGATCTTAAACCATAGAGATATATTTCTACACAAAATGGGAACTCATTTAGTCTATGTACTATGATGGAACAATAACTATGATGAGGAAAATTGGGAACCAGATGAAGCCATGAATAAGAAGTAAACACACCTATTTTCCCCTTAGCATATAATATGAAATTTCAAGGGTGAAATTTATTAATGGGGGATGAATGTTACACTATGATTTATTTTTAAAATAAAACTATGTTCGATATCATATTCGATATGCAACATCAGTCCTAAACAAACCATGAAGTGTCATTTTTTAAATATGAACATTATAACCTAGACATTAAATTGTTATGTATGAATAGGATTAACAATATTATGGGAAATATATATATGTATTTTATTTAGTATTAATAAATACTTAGTAAATAATCAAAAAATAACTAGAAAAGTCATATTTTCTTTAAAAAATTGGTTTTCTTCAAAAACGTTGTTTATTTATTTTTCTGAGCTAGTATTATAAACAATTTATCGAAATTTTAGAAAATTAATTTTATAAAAAATAATTTCATTTTATAAATCCACATAACAAAATTATGTTAGGTTGAAATTTTGGGTTTTATCTAAAATAAGTGAAATTTCATTGAATAGTGAAAAATAAAATTACATGTAAAACAATCATTTGCTTCTAAAACATTAAGTAATTTAAAAGAACCATTATTCAATGAATTTAATTTAAAAGTAACATAAGTATTATTCATTTATATTTAATCTAATTAATTAAATTTAAATCATCTATATAAATTATTTTTGTATAAGTTCATTTTTTGACATAAAAATGCATTTTTCTGAAAAAACTATTCTCTTCACCTCTCGTGTGTCTAATTTTATATTAACTTTTACCACATATATTAATTTAATCATGAAAATGGATTTAATATCTGGAATTAGGATGTCCAAATTGTATAAATAGATCAATTTTAATTTTATTCCATACTAAAACTAGAAATAGTAAATAATTATCACAAAGGTGAGGGAAAATTTTGTAATTATGGATAAAAATAATTTGATAAAGAATAAAACATTACCCTAAAACTTCCCTTTTCCAATCGGATGTGTTGAGTTTGGAAATTTTCGTCCATTATTTTATTATATGGCCACTTTGTTCTACATTTCCATAATTTTTATGTTTATAATATTTAAGATAAAGATAATGAAAAATATGTTACATTCGTACTTTTAAAATCAATAATATTTTAGACATGAATAAAAATAAATTATATTCAGTTCTAAATATTAACTTTCACATTAAATTATTTTTTATCATGGTAATTTAAGTATAATTTTTATCAATGATATCATTGTGAAAAATATATACACCACACTAACACAAAATGTACTTAATTAAAAGAAAATTTATTTAACAATATTAAATGTGAATAATTCCAAAAATGAAGTAAATGTTATTTTATAATAAAAAATATTTTTTTATAAGATTTTAAACATTAACAAAATTACATATTCATCCAATTAGTTTTTAAATGGTAAAAATTTTCGATGAAATTACAATTATTGTCCAATTACAATGTTATAGTATAAATATGGAACCCTAAAGAGTAAAAACATTGTCACAACAATATTTTTCAAAAACAACAAAAAAGGATTAAAACCAAAAGATATGGGTAAAAATTACCTAATATTGTAAAAATTATATTTTATGTTATTAAAGAAAACTATACTCATCCTATATTCATATAATATTATTACTGTGCCTTATTTCCAAGAACATCAATTTTTATTAATTTAATATTTTAAGAAATCCCAAGAGTTCCCCTCCCATCACTTATAAAATGGAACATCCTATCCTCGTTAATTTATACATAAAAAGAATTTTTCCCAAAATACCTACAAATATCATTTCTTTACTTCTGTTCCTACTTCTAATAGGACATTTCATGATTATAAAACCCTCATAAGAAGGATTTTTGTGTAAAACTAATGATTTTATTCGAAGAAGAAGATCATTTTTAAATGAGGTTTATTGTATTATTTATTCTTACACATCCTTCACATATTATTCATAAATGATGATATAACAACATCAATATATATAATATAATGAAATTTTATTATGTTGATTTTGTAAACTACATATATCTTCTATTCCATAAAATGGAAAACAAACCCATCATTTTTATGTATAGCAGACTACCTCCTGGCGAACTAATGTGATTCATTTTTAATCATCCTAGTGACATATGTTTATGATGATAAATATAATGTATATAAATAATATTAATTTATAATATATCATTATAAAAATTAATATAAAATATATTTCCTTAACTTTCAATTCATTAGCAGGTGGTAATGTTATTCATGCGTAAGTGTGGATTACTCCCTCTATGAGGCAATGTGATTTTTTTTCATTACCACATCACACAGAAGGTAAATATAAGTGTATTAAGATAAATAATAATTTATTTATGATATAATTATAATTATACAATGATCGTATAATAATTACCTACTTTATACAATGACCATTGTAAAATAGAAAATATACTCATGCGTGCGTACGACCAATTATTTCAATGATTGTAGTGTATTTTATTTTCCATAACCAAATTTCATCATTTTTTTAAATTTATAATTGATTTTAAAAAAAATATATCATTATTATTATTTTAGATATGATAAATTAATAATCTCTTTAACCATATTAAACATACGATAATGATTTTAGACATATGAGTCGAATATTATCAAAACACCTTACATGATCATAAAAGATTAATTAATTGAATATAACATGATAATAAATAAAATAAATGGAATAATAAAAATGTAAAAGGTCCTTAAAAAAGTAAATAATTAATATAAGTTTATTTTCCAGGATTATAAATAATGTAAGTGATGAGTCAAACTCAAGGTATGATATCACTCTAAAACACCATTTTCTTTAGGTTATGACCATTCTCTTGACAATAAAGTTTATATATCTCTTTAATGTTAATGTATGCTTAAAAATTATTCATATATGTCTCTAAAAACTGTACATATATTTTTGTACCTTTATTTGATGTTGTAATATATTACTTATGATCATTCCTTAAATTCCTTCTTTATGAAATTTACATTAATAATCACATAACGAATGATTATAAAACCCATTTTTTCAATCAAAAAATATTGTGATTATTCCTTATGATTGATTTCCATTTTTGGAATACATAATGAGGAACGTGATATTTTGGTTTCACTCAGAGAGCACTCTAATTCGTTGGGTAAATATTTTGTCTCATCAAAATCTGTGAATGGGATTAGGGAGTAAAACTAATCAACTCTAGGACTCCTTCCACCATGTGATTCTGTCTTGGTAGTTAGCCTGGATTTGTTTTTATGTAATATTTGGGGTTTCTACCACATATCCTATGTTTCCATGATAATTTTAGTCCATGTTCATTATGTTATACTCCTGTGTAATTACTCATGAGGTTTCTCATTTATGATATCATGTTATACCCTTGATGCACATGTTATGTATCCTTATCATTTTTATTCTCTTACATTAATTTCTATAACACACATTTTTTGTATGTATTTAATAGGTTATCCTATAAATTATTCGGATATAAAATGGATTTAGGTGCTCATTACTAAGATTAAAATAATTCTTCTTTATTTTCATGTTTATGTTGTACATACCATGCCTTCCAAAGACCCTAGGAATTTTCAATACATTTTTCCTATTAATAGATATTTATATTAAAAATCACACGATAACATTTTTTAAAAAGGATAGGCCGTTATAATTTCCCTAATAATCTCAAATAATTGGGCTCTCTGGGGTATGATCTTATTGCTTAAAGACATTACTTCTTCATTGTGTGTAAACAAGAATTTATCATAAAACATAATATATACTAATCATAACAGTTATTTTCAAACGAAAATATTATCAATGGTTAATATGATTAATAGTATTTTAAATCTATCTGAATATATTTTATAATGGAACAAAATAACCAAAGTAGTGTATGTTTTTTTATAAACACATTATGTAATATGGAATTTATTCGATAAAAAAATTAATTTATAAAATAAAATTTGGGTTCATTACATTTGTATCCCTTGTAGTAAATTTATCCTCAAAATTTAATTTCCTATAATAAAATAGATTAGGAAACATATATTTAATCACCTATTCTAAATCCTAGGTTGCATCATAAAAATTTTACTTCAACCACATTAGATTGATAAGGTTATTTGTTTTGTTTCATATATCATTGTCTATTTGATCTAAGATCTACATCAGATACTCATTATATGAAATATTGTTCTCCCAGGGTACCACCCCAACATCCAGTACAAGTGAGGGGTCTAAAATGTAGTTCTTCAAGGGGGATACATAGAATATATCTTGTTATTATGATAGGTTAGGTTGGTGTAATTTTCAATCGGCCATATCTCTGATGCGATCATTTATCAAAATGGGGATGATGTATCATGGACTAAGATTTCCCTTCTTCCTAATCATCATGAATTTATTCTATAATAATATATTAAGTAACATGTTATCACTGAACTTAAATGCTATGAATGGTTTAAACCATCTCTATCATCTATTATATAAGAGGAATTCCTAGAATATTATTATATCCAACATTATACAATAATTTTGGAGTCCATCACATCTTCCTATACATAGCCTCATTGGGTGCCACTTGAATTATAGAGTGGAAGTTATTTTTTATTTGAAAATTCCACTATGAGAAGGTGATGGTCCAAACATCATGGTAAATTTATATATCGAACACCTTCATAGAATATGATCTACTATTTGAATGGTTCCGTCAGACCAAAAATTATTTTGAGGGATATAATTAGTACTGAAACTCAACATCATATTCAAGGGTTACAGAAGGCTTCTCTATAACATAGAGGTAATCTCAAGATCTTACTCAGATACAATGGAGAGTGGAATTCATTACCATCTTTCCACAACCCTTATTTTTACCATGGTGATTGGGCCAAGAGAGAAATATTACAAGATAAAAATGAAATGTAATGACTTTATAAGGTGATAAACTACAACCCAGATGGTGTTATTGACTTTAGGAGTGATGGGTAGTATTATGATGAAATACATTTTTATTTTTTCACATTTCTATATTGGTATGAGAAATTATTGCATCATACCCTCAACCTTCTATCATTTATCATTCAATTGTTGGAATACCAAGAATTAAGATATAAATTCATCAATCACCCTCTCCATTTTATTCCACCAAATGTTTGGTATCATATATCTATATATATTATTACTTCTAGATTAATATATAAGGATGATATATATGTATCAATCATAATATTCATTTCTATTTTTGTTTTTTTTGGGACACATATCTAGGTACAAACCATATAAATCCATATTTAGAAAATATTAATTCCAGAATATTCAATTCCTTCTTCTATGGATCCACATAAACTTTTTTGGACCTCCTTGATCCTCTCATGAATTAAGGGTTGAGAAATAATATGAGTAAGGTTGGATGAAGATCCTTTTTTTATTTGCATATCCATATTTATTATCTATAGTAATATTTGATCCATTTCAATCCTCATATAGATAGTGTTGTGGGATCCTTTTGACTAAAAGAATCTTACACTTTTTTACCTTCCTTGGATGGTAATGGATTGAATAATCCTATTCATTTATCATCTCTAAAAATATATATGAGAAGATATTTAGCGCCTTTTGTTTGAATAGAAGCTTGAGGATTTTATAATCCATAAATATTTCAAATTTTTTCAAATAGAGATAATGGAACAAAAATTTTAATGTGAATATCATTGTAGATAGTTCAAGATCATAGGTTACGTAATTATTCTAATTGATCTTTAATTACTGGGAGGCATTGGCTATCATGTTTTTTCCATCAAGAGTATACGACCCAGTCACCTTTGGAATTCTTAATTTTAGATCACATATCCATTCTCATCGATGGGTAATTTGAGAATACGTGAAGGGATTAACCTCTTATTTATCCATTTTTTCCAAATATCATTCATCACTCTAGAAAAACATCACTGCCTTTAGAGTTATATTAGTTAAAATATTTATAATCATCATAATATTCTCAGAAATTGGTTATAGTACCTAGATAATACAATCAAAAAATGGACATCCATCACTTATGTGGTTCTTGTTCATCCATAATTTTCCACTATTTTTAATGTTCCAGAAATATCCATTTTCAGTGAAAATAATCCACTTAAAAGCTATGTTATCTATCAAAAAAATCTATACTTTTCATATAACATTTCATTTTCACAGTTATTCAGTATAATATCAAATTTATCCTCATGTTATTACCTACTTTAGATAATATAAGAATATCAAAAATAATGACTAAAAATTCATTGAAATCCCTCAATAATCTGTTCATTATATCCATAAAGATAGATTGATCATTAGTGACTACAAATGGAATCACTATATACTCCCAGTGACCATAAATTTTATGAAAAGAATTCTTGGGGATATCCACCATCATAACATTTACTTGATAATATCCTGACCCATGATCCACCATAGATATGTACTAAATACCATGTAGATGATTGAAAAGGTCATAAATATTTGTCAGATGATACTTAATGTTTATATTGATCAAGTTAATCCCATGAAAACCAATATAGTGGTTCATTTTGACATCATTATTTTTAGTGAAAGTTATTGGTGAGCCACATAGTAATTCACATGGTTGTATAAACCATTTAACAAGATTCTTTGATAGTTTTTTCTTTAACACCTCTAGTTAAATAGTGGGAATTATTTATAGAGTATTAAATATTGGAAAATGTATGGTTCTGAATTTTTTTGAGAACACATCCTATCAATTTGGTGGAAGACTAAGAAATTCATCCGGAAACACATTTTCATATTACCTCATAGTGTCCATTTCATCAAGGATGTTATTTTCCATAGTTTCAATCATTTCAGTTGTATATTCTTGATCATCGAGAAATAATATCTTTGATTGATGGGATGATTCTAAAAAATATTCTACCTCCTCCTTTCACTTGTAAATAATCTTATGTATATTTTTTATAAGGATAGTGATTTTCTTGTCTCATTTAATTAGGTTTTCCTTATATAACGAAAGTCAATCCATACCCATAATTGAATTGAATTCTACCAAAGTGAGTATCAAAAGTTTCACTAGAATGTTCATCCTTAAAATGTAGATATGGGATAAGATATATACATAGGATACAATAATTTAATAATTTTGTGTTTTCACCAACAGATAAACTTCCTTGTTTGGTGGTGGTGTTTTAATAGTTCAATTAAACTTGTGTGATATGAAAAAATGTGTAGAACTATAATTAAAAAGTAAATTCAGTATTCTTGAATAAACTAATTAAATACCTGTAAAAAATTCCTAATCAAGATACACCTTATAAATTGTGATGGTATAAATATTTCCTTCCCCTATAGGACATAGTGGTTGTTTTTGTTGGTTATCGTCAATAACACTTTTCTTTATGAATTTATTCTCACAGTTTTCTTATTCATTTCTCATAAAACATTGTATATCATTTTAGGGGTTGATAGGAGAATTACATTATTCCATCACATTATTGGGTTTCTCCAATAAGTATTAGCTAAATATGATTCCTTATATCCCATACCGATATAGTTTCCTTACCCCATCAAGAAATTTCCATGATTCTACTTCCACACTTTTCAGAAGATGTATGTTAGCATTTTTTTACACCAATATATTTCTCCATGGCTCCCCAAGCATTAAACTTCATTACCTTCTACATATATACATACTCATGATAAAATGGTGATTTTTTCTCTATTATTATTTTAAAGCCACATCAGAAAATTTTATCATAGTTTTCAAATACTCTAATACCTAAATATTTTGATAGATTCCATATTAACAAAACCAAAAAAAATCAACATTACAATCACGTTCGATGTGAAAACTATAGAAGTATCATCCAAGTCATCGGATATTTTCCTCATATGCCTTGATGAATAATTCAACATTTTTATTAAGGTTAATAAAATTCCTCTCAATTTTAATTTAGTGGTTTAGATGGAAATATTTATAAAAAACATTTTAAGGAATTCCTTTAACTCCATCGCACGGGTTTCCTACTCAATCATTTTATTTTTTATCAACTACTACAATTGATCATCCTCTTACTATATATGATAAAACTCAATCAAAACCTTATCAATCCAATAGAAATGAAGGATAAATAATATCATTTCAATTGAATTGATCCATTATTCTGAAATTAAAGGATCATAAAATCCATTGAAATTCAATTTCCCTTTTCACCAAAATTCTTATACTAAAAAATATACTTTCTTAGGGGGATGTCATCTTTCACCATAATTTATTTTTCTTTTCAAAAAATAATTTAATTTATAATTTATTGTCAAAATTTTCCTCACTCCCACTCATATCAGGTTGAGTTTCTAATTTGGGAAGTCATTATATTTCTAATCACCCTAGTTTTCGACTCAATTCCAATAATTTCCATTTATTTTCTAAAATAAAGGAAAAATTAGGGATGAAAATTTTAAATCCATAAATCCTATAAAATGGAAAATAAGAAAATTTAATAGATAACTATAAATTATCATAAATTCATTATGCTATGAATTTTTAGGTTTTAACAAAATTTATCCATGGTCAATTTCCTAACATAAAATATCATGGTTATTTTTGACCAATTTATGACGGTTTGTAAAGAGATTTTAAATTTAAAAAAACAATCTTGTTGTATTGTCATACTATATATGGGGTAATGAAACTTTTCCTTACACTGGATTATAATCATGTAAATAACCAATGTACCTTTTTCATGGTTATTACCCCAATGTATAATTATATAAGAGCCGCATCGAGTTGTAGTATATAGAAATGGATTTTTTTTACATATATACCACTTAATATACACTTTTATAGAGTATAGGTATTTTTTTATGTTTATTCTTATTCTTATGGATTTTAATAAATTTCTCTAATTCTAATCCCAAAAAATATCTAGACTATGCTCTAATACAAAATATGGAAGTCCATATCTTTAATGCAGCTTTATTTATGAATTATTACATAATTATAGACTTAATACAATTCCAAAAGATTGTGATGATAAGTGTATTTGTGGAATTATATACATAACACAATAAAAGAAACATAGTTATACAAATATTACTTAAAAACAATTAACATTACCATATATTCCATCGATCCTTGAATATTGCACGAGATATCCTGGGGATTTACATAAGAATGGGGCGGGATATAAATCCCAGTAATGGGAATAATAAATGTATAAAATGATTAATTTAATATATTTTAGTCAATAGTCATGTTATGGTGAAATAAATTTGGTTATAACTATAAAAACGAACATCAAATCAAGATATTGTATGATAATGTCTAGGAAACATGGGATTATGGAAATCACATTATGCATGAAATCAAAAGAAAATTCAAGGATAACCACAGAAAAATAATAACATATTTTCAATAGGATAACCTCCCATAAAAAATAAATTTTATATTAGGATATGAAATCATTACCCAATTTTTTGGAAGGCTATATAATTTTAGGCCCACCTGTCACACTCATATCATGTACTTGAATTTGTGTCCCAAAGAGATTTTACAACAAAAGAATTACTTTAATAAAATTTAATACAATGATTAAGGATTATGGGTTACATAAATGTTAGTAACCAATATATTTGGGATTGGTATATATAGTTTAGCAGCCTTGTGTGAATATAGGGATTGTTAATCGCTTTAAAAATGTTTGGCATGGAAAATTACTGGATATTTTTGGTAGAAAAACTGGTGTACAAAAATATTCATGGATGGGATTAATGAGAGTGAAAGGTGGTATCTCATTATAATTAGTTCCTATGAAAATTAAAATGTATTTGAAAAAACACAATCTAACATGATAAATTATATCTCAAATGGAAGCATATGAGGAATGTTCTTGAATAAAGAGGAGGGTAGAATCCACTTACCTTGAGAGGAAAATTATAAAATCTTAGGAGATCCTATTAAGAGATTAGTAAAACCTTTAAAAATATTTATAGAGGTATAAGGTGACAGAATTATTTCTTAATTTGTTTATAGTTAAGAGGAGTGGGTGGTTGGGTTGGTATTTATGGTAAAAGAGAGCAGACTTCATTATTAATTCCAAAACCTATGTTTTGGACTCTATATGAAAAAATAATCAATACCCAAAGACATACCATGAATTTCCCCCTTGGTTTCTACCAAATATTATTATTTTAAAACGTTTTAGAAGGCTGGGAATTTAAAATATTAATATAATTCCATTGGGGTTGTTGATGGGGATCATGTTCAAAAATATTTGATCTTAAAACATTAAAATATAATATATTTTTTAAAGGATTCATTAAATATTTATAAAATTAAAAAACATAACATATAAAATATTTGAAGAATAAATATATATTTTTTATGCCTTTTATATAATTTATTATGTCACCTTTTTATCCATTAGGATATTATAATACAGACCATATATTTATACGTTATTAAATTTTTACCCAAAATATCGATTGTATCACAAAATTATAAAGAGTTCACCATTTGAATATTTTGACATGATAATTTAAAAAATATTAATTATTTTTCAAAAATAATTATTTAAACATGAGAATTTGTAATTTTAAATAAAATTATTACTTACTAGATAATACTTTTTACAATAATAATATTTCTCTAATTGTTTTAAAGATTACATAGGAATTCGTTAAATTATATTATCATTTATATGTAAATAAATATTATTTAATAATAATATATTATGATAGTAATATTTATTTCAAAATAATGGAATTTAACAAAAATAGATTTAATACCATAAAATTTACCAAAATACACTTTTGGTTTCGTTAAATCAAAATCAAATTTTCATCAATGCATAAATTTTTATATAATTTAATTATAAAAAGAGAGAAGCATTATAATCATTTTATTGTAAATAAAGCATAAAAATTCATAACACTAGGCTCTAAATATTTAACCCCTTAGTACATTATTGTACTCCAAAGGTTTATGGTGTGAAATGTAGGAACTATCCTATGGTGGACCATGAAACATGGTTCAGACAATGATCTTGATAATCATTATCTTCTCCCATAAAAAGTGTTTTCCATTTTTCATTTATTGAATTTCATCTTGGTATTTTTCACGGGAAAACACCAGGGATTCCAACTCCATTGGAATCATTGAATGTTGGGATTCATAGGGTTTCATCCTACTGGTTGAGGCATTTCTTATTTAATCTCTGTCAATTAAAATTTATCATAACATTAAATAAACACTAATTTTAATGATCTATATACAATTAATATATTATCATTAGTTAATATACTTAACGGTTTCCTAAATATAACCAAATATATTTAATAATTTTCCAAAATATCGAACTAGTGCAAGTATTTTCTATAATTACATTACTTAACAAGGAATTTATTTATTCAAAATGTAATTTAATTTAAAATGATTTCTTTATTATAGTGTACAATTGTACACCTTTAAAGGATTAATTTTTTAAGACATTAAATAATTGTGTTGGAATTGTTTGTTTCACACAATGATTTTTTCTATTACAAAAAACCATTTCATAAGGCTTTAAAAACTCATAGATGACTTTAAGAAATATAGTATGCCTTTAGCATAAGTATGATTTCGATTTCAAAAGTGTTTTAATATTATCATAAGACATTTTTTACCAGTAAGAAATTTTAGAGCCCATTAAGAAATTTATAAAAGACGTATGAAATTTTAAATTGAAAAAAATAAGAAAATTAAATATAAGACTTCAGAATTCTATATTAATTCAGAAATAGGTAAAAAAAATATTTGTAAAAAATAGAGGGTTGCCATAATAAGGGAAATAAATTAATATAATTAAAAATTAAATGATTAAATAAGAACAACCTAAATTCTGATTAAGAAATAAAAAATAATTCTTAGAGAATTTATAATTATCCAACTATAAGAATAGTAGTTAATGGTTCATAGCGCAACTCATACATTTGTGAATGTTTCCTGAGAATCAGGTCATAAGACACAAGAAAACATAAAAGAATAATTTGATAAATGAAACCAATAATAATTTTTTATTATATAAGTAGTGAAGATTTAGCACACTTTTTAACTCAAGTTAGAGGGAATAAAAAATATTATTTTAAATTTTTTGAAACTTAATGGGGTAGAGTTCCAATGATCCACTAATTAATCTCCATCAATTTGACATCTAAAAAATTAATTATATTTTCAAAAATAGAATATTTTCTCTCAAAATTCATAATTAAAAAGGATTAATTACTATTTTACCAACTTTATTGAATTTTAAAAAATGTTCTAAAAAAATTCAATAGAAAGATAGATGATAATGTTTTGTAAAAATGATTATTCCACACAAAAAGTTTATGGTTTTGAAAACAAATATATTTTAAATCATTTAATTTTATGTTTTTAAACCTATGATTCATAAACCCACATATAATTGTTTATAAAACATTATAACTTTAGAAGGTATTGCAAATGGATGTCCCAAAAATGTAGGAACAAAAAAAATTCGGGTGATGATACAAAAATTTTAGGTTAACAAGTTTTTATATTGTAATATTTTATGATATTCATGACTACGATATAAAATAAAATAGTTTTCAATTTTTTAGTTTTTATAGGGTAAGATATCAAAAAAATTATGTTACTTAATAAATAGGGATATTATTAATGTTTCAAATAGATGTTAAAATTTAAAGTGACAACTTAATAAAGGTGATCAATAAATAAAATGGTTTAGTATTTATAATTTTGTTAATTTAGATTATTATTTGATCAAAACATTTATCAATAATATGGTGGAATCTACATTAATGTATATAATTATACAAATCATAAATGGGGGTAATGTACTAATGACTGGTGAAGTATTATTTCTCTCAAAGAAAAAAGTGACATTTTTAAAATAGAGGTTGAAAATGATTCAAATTGGGGGATTTTTTTCCTTATCATATCAGGTAATTTTTTATATTTTTTTTTGTTAAGGGTAAATCTTAACATAAATATAATGTTTAATATTTTTTTAGGGGGATAATCTCTATACTAGGTGATCAAAAAGTAAAATATATGATTTACACATATTTTTATTTGATTATTTTTTTATTTTTTATGCATATGTGTAAGAGAGTTTTATCATATATGAAATGGGAGGCGACAACTATGATTATAGAAGAATAATTAAGTACAAAAAATTATGATATCTATTTTCTGTTTCTTTTTCAATGGACGATATTGAAATATTGATCATAAAATTTTATTATCTAAAGCGGTCACCCATATAGAACTAGAGTTGATTGATTAATGTATTAAAGTTTAAATATTCTGAAATGTGAGTAAGAAATAAAGAACTTATCATGTCACATTATTGGAATACTTTATGTGGGTTTATGGAATATGCATTGATAAAATAATCTAAATTGGGTGATTTTTTTAGACTTATTTATAGAATTATATGAATTTTATCGAGGCTAAACAAAAAATATTCTTAAATAAATAGTAACATGAATAACTATGTTGTTTTTTAAAACAAAATACATTGTATTTTTATGATAGAATAGTTGACTTAAATGGATCAATGAATAGTATTTTGTTTCCATACATGTACCAAGATAATTTTCAGGTCACAAGATATATCCAAAAATTATATAGAGTTTACAAACTGATGTGGAAAAAATCGTGATAATGGAAGACTAAAGAAGTTGTTGTAAGGATATAAAAATATTCTAATAGAACAATTGAGTTCAAATAGTGCACTAATGATTCAATGAAACAGCCATGTTCCAATTGAAAATTTTAATTATGATGGAAAATGTCGTTAAAATTATTTTCATTATGGGATAGTGATGTTTTCGCATCATATAAAATAGTTTATGTGATATTGGATGTAGGTAAATGTTTTATCAGTTGTTTATAATGAAATTATAGAAGTACATAGGCGTCTTCTGGTATAAAATTAATTGGATGATTTAATCTTGGATATTTTATAAATCAAAGTAAATAATATTTTTTTTATTAGATCACTATAAAAAACCATTAAAATTTAGGTTACCTTGTATTAGTGGATATAAGACCATTAAGTGGATCAAAGGATCAAATTTGTAAAGCGAGTAACTATGGTTCATTTTAAATGATAGATTATAAATTTGAAATTAAAATTTGATTTTTTTTTGTATTTTAAAGGGAATTTATTCTATTATAATAAGTAAATGATGTATAATATAGTCGAATAATATTATAGATTGGAAGAGACTTATAAAGGTAATGATACTAAAAATTAATTGGAATATAGGGAAAGGAATGGTTTCTAGTGAATATAATAAATAGTTTAATGGAATTCATGATACCTATTTTTATAGAGTATGGAATTCAAGTAATTATTAATTAAAAATATTATATCATCTCTAAATAATAATTATTCATACATAAATTTTAATTTTTGAAAGAAGAATATAAAAATCTAAACCATTATGTTTCATTAAGGGGTTTTATGGAATTTTAATTTGAATCTTCACTAAAAAAGTCGGAATAAATTCTCTTATAATTTATTTGAAGGTTTTTTATGGAAATTTTTTTATATCAATTATCTATTTGCATAGAAAGATTTTAATTATAAATATTAATGGAATAAAACCAATCTAATTGAATATTGAGTTTTTGATCACTAAAAATTATTTTTAGGTGGAACACATAAATTCATGATGTTGGGAGATAGTGACATGTATTATAAAAAATATTAAAATTGAAACCTTTATATCATTTTCATTATACGTGGATTCAATTGAATTTCATTCCAAATACTATCTAGAATGTTTTCACATGTTTATCATGTAACACGTGCTGTTTTTTTAATTCCTATGATATTACCATATCTTTTAAGTGTTAAATCTTATAAATATTATATTTATAACTTTTCTTGGATTTTAGTAGAGGGATTCTCATTGATTTAAGCTAACACATACACTTATAATGATTATTAAAGAGATAAAAAGAAAAAATATGATGTTTATTACAAACACTAACAAATAAAAGGGGATGGTTTTACGTAAATTTGAAAATTTTATATTATAAACATGTTTACTAATACACCCCCTTCTATAGAATCAATAACACTTGAAGTGGGGCCAATAGATAATAAGTCATTCAAGGTATGAAAGATCATTATAAAAAATATCAATTATATATAAATAACATGTATCCAAAATCAAACTCAAATTTATATATTCCCTAGAAAAAAGAAAAATTATTTTGGTATACTCTATATTGATGTATAACCCCTAAGGATTAGGATTCTGTTAGAATATTATAATCCTCTAATAATATATTTCATGTCAAATCACTATGAAATGATCTAAATTGCAGAAACCTATAATCTAAAAACCTGGAGCTTGTAGAAATATTACATGATGGGTAAATAGTATAAGAGTTCTCAAACAATCCAACATATTTTTAGTTTTGTAATACAAGATACATAAATATATTACATTTAAAAATAAATAGAACCACACAAAACAACTGACAGAACATTATTATCCCTTCCTTCATATCCATAAAAATTATGCATTGTTCTCCTCTGGGAATTTTGGCGAAAGGAATGAAATAAGGGTAAGCTGAGATTCTTGGTAAAGATTATCATACAATGTAAGTTATCATAAAAAAATACATAAAGAAAATGAGATATAAGGAATAAATGAACACTATGAAGAAATAATCAACTAAAATTATGTGAATTATATATACATGAAAAAAATTCTTATATTACAATAATATTTAATTTAATACTGATAGAGTTCATAATGTCAGATATAAAAAAATATTGTAAAATTCGTGTACCAAAACATTATACTAATATGGTGACTCTGATACACAGATACCAAAAAAATGTCTAATGAGACATGGTTATTCATCGAGGTGATAAATAATTCTAGGCCCCACACATCAGTTGATTATTTCCAATGAATTCACTATAATATTGAATAATAAATTTCACACCATTATCAATTTAAATTATGAATAAATAATCAAATGACTATATGTATAGTGAAAAATAATGAAAAATAATCCCCCCCACCAATCGAATAATTTTTAGGTCTTGTGGATGATCCCTTAATCAACATAGAAGTTGAGTGGTATCTTCAAAGTAACCAGAAGTACCCTTACAAAGAAATAAAGTAGCAAGAGTAATTTCAATTTTTTAGGATATACATGGAATTTAGTAATTAGGTTAAATTATTTTCTTAGTTTGGTAACCATAGAAATGGTAGAAAAAATCATTCACCATGTTTCATAAAGTTCATGTGAATATTCCAAATTATATCCCTTGTGAGTGTCTATTTAGGTGTTCATTCTTAGGTCCACCCATCATATTTCATAGTTTTGATTGAGTAAATATTGAAGAAATCCTTTTCAAGGTGATTAAACATAGTTGAATATATTTTTTATAAAAATCCAATTTTAGGTATCTAGATATGGAATTATTTTTAATTACAAAATACACAAATTTTACTTACCAAAACATAGAATGGTTTTTCTTCCATGGAAAATATTGATTTTTAAAATGGTTTTGATAACTGTAGAATAAAATTATTATATGGGGGATAAAAATATGTGCACATAAATACATTTAAATTCATGCATAATATTGTAAAAAATTACATTTTCATTTTGTTCACCCTATAATATTAAAAATGTGGGGAATATAGCATGAGTCCCAAATAAGAAGAATTGAGATATGGAAACCCACTTAAGACTTGGGTAGAAATTAAATGAAAATGTCTAAAAATAGTGAGATTAAACATGATCTTTTTATACCATTAATTAATGTAATTTCATGATATAAAGTCACATAAGTGTAGTATATAAACCACATAATTTAAATCTAGTAAAAATACAAAACATGTCTCTATGAAATGAATTTGAAATGAAAGGCCCCTTACATACATTATGGATTACCACCAAAGTGCATGAATATTATGTATGAAAGAAAAACTATATTAAATACTTATTGATAGAAAAAATTCATAACTATAAACTTTTATAAATTTATTTATAATTATGCTCCACATATCTATATGTTAGTTATTTTCTATTTTCGATATTGTGTGGGATTAATCTTGAACATTTTAAACTAGTTTATTAGTAGTGGTATTGTTTTTTATTCAAATATAATTTATTATAATTATTTTATAATATAAGATACATGAATAGAAAATATATTTTTTTATTTATAAATCAGTTTTCTCATCCCATAATGATTTTAGTTAGGTTGTAGGAAAGTAGAATTAGTGTCATCTTAATTTGGTAATTTTAGCTTTCAAAGAAGATATTTTAATAGTAATATAAAATATTAATATACCAATTAGAGAATCATAAAAACATTATTTTATTGTTAATGTTAAATAAAAAATGTATCTTTTCTTGTAGTAATCTCTAATATATTTTTATACTATTGTTTTAGTAGGTGGTTAGACCGACACCAACATGAATATAGTAAAATTTGATGAGTCAATATAATTATGAAATTGTTTATTATTACATAATATCATTAACTTATAAGAATTATGATATTATTTCAATAATTTACTATCTTACAATAGATTTCACGTGTTTTGATAATGACTGAAAATCATGAAAATAATTTAAAAATGTTATACTATAGAGGTAGTTTTCCCTTCATATGAATGTATGGTGTTTTCATTTTTGTTAAATAATTTGAGGAATGTAGTGAATAGTTTTTTTTATCAAAACCATAATAATTTTATAATTTAAAAAATATTTAATTCATTAAACATTACTACCAACCATCTTAGTTGGTTATAAATAATATGACACATTGTTCATAGAGGTGGCGGTCCGCCCGTACGTGTGATGAAGTTTTTATTTTACAATGAATTAAAGGCATTGAAAGAAAAAAATAAAATTTAAATTTTGGAATAATAATTAGATTTTCTATTCCATATTTATTAATTAATTATAGCGTTATAACCAACTATGAGATATGGTTATGAAAAATAGAATACATAAATCTGTGAAGGTGGTAGTCTGTACGTATTTACTATCGAAATTCCCCTGTTTTTTCTTAGATGGTGGAAATAAATAAATAAGGGATGCTAATTTAATTTAGTAAAATATTTGAATATTAATTATACAAATTTAATGATATTATGTTATTTAAAAATTATTTGGAATTTGATGACTAAGAAGGAATGACTCAGAAATGGGTAATACTTACACTAGGATATTGAGTTTTAACATATAAATATACTTGGAAATAGAGACTTTATGCCAAATAATGGTGACCAAATGCTTAATGAAGTTGGATAGGGTTATAGAGGAACAAAATGGAACAGTGTTATAAATAAATTAAAAATAATGGTACAACATGATTTTGTTGAAATATCCCATTTTAAAAGAAACTAAAATGTTATTTATGTAAATAATGATGTCATAATATTAAAGGAAATTCATTTTCATAGAAATTTGAATCATAAAATGGAAAATAATAGAGAGTAAAATAGTATTTTTCAAGAAATATTTCATACACACATGTATGGGTAAAAAATTTAGTTTTTTTGGTTTATTACCTTTATAAATATTTTTAAAAATAATTCACTTATACCATGGTTATAATTTTTTAACCATTTTAATTTAACCATTATGAGTAAAAATAAAATTTTAATTTTTAGATATATCTTTTCCTACTAATTCAAAATTTAAAACCTAGTCGATAATTTAAAATTTTGAAAACTAATTTATTTAAATTTATAAATAGAAAATGTATAAATCATGGAAGATGTTTTAGTGAAAAATAATGACTAAAAGTTTATAATATCTAATATAGGATTATAAATTAAAATTTTAATTTTCAAATATATGTTGTTAACTAGAAAAAAAAATTCATTCAACGGTATTTTTGGGTTATAGATTATGCTTAAATCAATGTGTCGTCATAAAATTTGTGGTTTTAACAAAAATAGTAATGGAACTATTCACCTAAAAATAAATCCTTCTAGAAAAATTAAGGACTCGTAAATTTCAAGGAAAGTTTTTTCATAAATACTTTGGAATTTTGTGAGCCCGCAGTTTCTGACGGCGCCTGATTCTGAGGCCCGGTGTGCCCGGAATCAATTTCTGAAGTATTGTTTGGGTACGTTCAGTAAACGTATGTGCCGGTTTTTTTATCTTCTGAACCGGTACTCTAAATTGAAATCCAAGGACACCTATGAACTCCCAGTTCCAATATTCTCTTAATAAGACCTTTACCGCAGTTGTGTTTGGTCGAGAATAGAAGTTATAATTTGGGGATTCATCTTAAATTTAATTAAATAAAATTGTTGTGTTAAACAATTTTATTTTTAAGTGGTGGTTAACTTCTCCAAAGTGGAGTTGGAGGTGGGGCCCACACCCCACATAACCTCCCATGAGAGGAAAATGTGTGGTGGGGCCCACACGAGCAACTGACCCCTCAAATCCCCCTTTAACTCCCTTAAACCTCACTCTTAACTTTTGAACTTCCACATAATGGTGGAGCCTCTCCACCTCCCTCCCATTAATTGTGCCAACACAATTAATTGATGTATTCTTTAATTAATTTGTGGTGTCAACAATTCTTTTGAATTTTTTTGATATGCATTACATAATTATAATATTTGAGAGACTTTTTATTATATTTTCTTTGGAAAATATTTTTGTGGTGGAACTTTTGTTGAATTTGGGAGAGTATTCTTCCCCAAAGAACACGAAGAATGCCCATTATCTCCAATGAATAATGACGAAACCGTCTTCGATCTTTGTCCAAGCCACATGCGGAGGAGCCGCCCACGGGGAACGTCAACTACGCTTCCTCCTCAGATGCGCCCCGACGTCAACAAATCGACGTCATCTTCGAATTCTCTTCTCGCGACACCGTCAAGCGAACATCGAAATCAGGGTAGGAGGATTTTGTATAATTTTAAGTGAATAAAATTATATCTTGTTCTTTTTGAATGGTTTGGATTTTTCTTCGGCCTTTTGATATCTCCTAACGCGGAGAGCGCGGGCCGAATGATCATGGCCTGACGACCCTCCGTTGGTTCGTGGTTATTTTGGCAATGACGACGGGATGCGGCGACGACCAGAGGTAGTGGCGACCAGAAGCTATGGTCGCACACCAGCCGCGTGGAGGAGAACCGTGGCCCGCAACCAGGGGTTTCTCATACTAAAGAACCGGTCGGCTATTGATGGCTGGGTTGGTGAACCGCTGCACCCACAGGTGTCGCGCGGAGGAGGTGTGGCCCGCATCTGCGGGGCCCTTGTTGGATGAACCGGCCTGCTATGGCCGGCCGGGTAGAGGACCGCAGCGCCACTTGGCACCGTGCTGTAGAGAAGACCGCAACACTGCTTGGTGCCACGCTGCGGAGAAGATGACAGCCCGTACTCCGCGGGCCGCTTTTGCAAGAAAACCGGTCAGCTACCTGCCGCCGAGGCTAAAGGAAGTCACGGCACCCATAGGTGCCACGTGGGAGGACAGGGGCCCGTTGTGCGGGCCGCTCGAACCGGACAAGACCGGCCGGCTACGGCATGTCGGGCACCAATGAGAAGCGGCGCCACGAGGGAGGCCAAACAGGCCCGCAACCGCGGGCCGGGTTCACAGGTTGGCCAAGCCCACCAGGCCGGGCCAAACCCCTAACTGGGTCGGACCCACTAAGTCGGGTCCCTGGGTGGGCTGCGCTCCACCGGGCCAGGCCAACCCCCCAGCCCACTGGGCATGACGGGTCGGGCCCGTTTCACTTAAACGTCAATAACTTCAAGATCGTGTGTCCGATCGATGTGCCATCTGCGGCACTGAGATCCTCATGAAGAAATTGTCCTTTTGCGATACTATAATTGTGTTTTGGACAACTATGGAAAATGGATGGGTTTTGAATGAGCGTAATTTCAACCGGGCCCCTGGAATGGAAAAGCCTATTGCTTTCAGACAGGGCGTCCGATAGACGTATCATCTTTCACATTAGGTTCCTTTTGATGAGATGGAACTTCATGATACATAAACTCTGAACTGCGTGATATTTGAGGTATCTACCCCTTTGATTGAGAAGCGGACCCTCCCGGAATCGATCATGTTGTGTGCGGGAACCCTAGAGCTAGATGCGACTGCGACGACTACTGTACCGGGATCCTACATGGGTGCGACAGCGACGACTACTGTATTGGGATCCTGCATGGGTTCAGCACCGACGACTACTGTACTGGGATCCTATGTGGGTTTGGAAGTGACATCTACTGTACTGGGATCCTCCATGGGTTTGACAGCAATGACTACTGTTCTAGTATACTGTGTGGGTCCAACAGCTTAGATGTATCAGTGACTGCAACTGATCATCTCTATCACCATACAAGAGAGGTATACCTGTGTGAGATGAGACTTGACTTTAAATCATTATCATCAATTTGATAGACTTTACATCCTGTGTGTACTGGAATGTGCTTGGGATTGAGAGTTAGATTCGAACTGAGATTGATAACATATGTATATTTATGGGCATATACCTAAGTAGGATTTTTTGATACTTCGTGGTTGTATCTTTCTTCTGTGGATAATTTTTCGTGGATTCTGGGAGGCCTTCGGGGGTCTCGGGTTCCCTACTGAGTATCTTTATACTCACCCCTGCACGGGCTATGCCCGAACTTCATGGTGTTGGTTGCAGAATACAGGAAGCACAGATCGAGGTAGAGACGTGGGGAGTCGGACGGTACCCGAAGTTGGACCACTTGGCGAGACGTACACGGAGTGAACGTGCAGACCTGAGGTGCTGAGGAGGCCATCTTTACCCACCAATCAGTTGGAATTTATGGAGGAAGACCCAGCAGTTTCTTTTTTCTTTCTGCAGTTGTACTTTACAGTTGGGCTTGTATTTTCGCCCCCTTTCCTTTCAGCACTATCTCTTGTATATAGTTTTACTTAGGGTTTATTTACAGTTTTTACCTCTTCTGTTTGTGTTCAGATTGTGTGTGTGTGTTAAAGGTTAAAAGGAAATTCCTTCCCTTTTATCGGGATTATGCCTTTGGTGCTAGTCACCAGCCCCTGGCCTATGGAAGGCGGGCTAGGGGTGGTCATGACATGGGCCCCAAGGACGGGTCATGAAAAATTGGTATCAGAGGAGTCGATTCTACCGCTGAACTCATGACTCTGATCATTGTTCTCTATGATGCAATAATGTGAATAGTATTGAGTGTGGCTTTCAGTCCCGGAAGTCCAGTGTTGGTGCGGCGGCGGACGTATCCATACACCAGGACCCTGACCTCTGATTTCTGACTCAGTGCACGAAAACACTAATTGTGTGTGTTTTTCCTCTAAAAAAATTTTCTTCGTGATAGCATTGTGTTAGCTCACCAGGTACACTATTTTAATCGTGGCACAAATGTTTCATTTCAGGATTTCCCTATGAAGGCAGCCAGCTAGGGTTCCGAGTTACGTATGAGATGATAGCCCACCGAGCGATGAGGCCTCGTTGTAGGGCCTCATCACAGCGGAGGCACCACTGATACCACCATCCCCAGTAGTGGAGAGTGCATGCCACCTGAGTGTGTTTCACGAGTTCCAGCGCCAAAGGCCGCTCAGGTTCTAGAAAGAGATGGACCCACAGGCAGTTTAGTATTGGTTGGAGGTTGTCATGAGAGTTTTCAGATTAGTAGGGGCACCAGCCAACCTTATGGTGATCCTTGCCGTGATTCTCCAGCACGCAGCAGTAGGTATATGGTGGAGCCTCATGATCCAGGTGCATGACAAGGCATCTTTAATCTGGACAAACTTTGAGAGTCTCTTCCAGTCAGAGTTTGTTCCAGCCACCCTTCATGTGGTGAGGATTCAGAAGTTACTTCATCTACAGTAGGGCAGCATGACAATAGCTCAGTACTCTGTGAGGCTCACCGACCTCTCACGCTACCCCACAGATATGGTACGGGACCCGTTCTTCAGGGAACGGACTTTCGAGCAAGGGCTCAAGAATGAGATAAGGGCTTCGATGATTTCCCTCAACATCCTGACGTAGGTGGGGTTGCTGGAGCGAGCCCTTCTAGTGGAGAGTTTTCTCGCTGAGCAGTCACCAGTGGTGAGACCCTCTGTAGGATGACACGTAGCAGAGTATTCAGTAGCCAGCATCAGGCAGTTGACGCAGAGGTCCAAGCGGACTAGGCCATCAAGTGGGATACCTCAGGATACAGGTTCAGTTGTGCAGGGAACATGAAATAAATCCATCCATATGAGGGGTAGGAAGTGCTATGCATGCGGCAGGCAGGGTCACAAGGCTCGAGACTGCCCGTCCCACCATGCGGACGAGCAGAAGACCGTAGAGGGACCTCCCTGGCAGATGTAGAGGTTTGACTGTGGTGGTCTATCGGAAGCAGGTGGATGTGGCCGAGGAGCTGGCCGATCAGCGGGTGGTGGATGACTTTTTGAGGCACTACCACCACCACCACCAGGAGGTCCACCCCGACCACCGGGAGCTAGCGGACAGAGGTGGGCTCAGCTCCAGTCAGTTGAGGCCTACGATCACGGTGCACCTGAGATGATTCAAGGTAATATCTGTGTCTACTCCACCCTTGCTGCAATACTTATAGACACAGGTGCGAGTCATTCTTTTATTGTCAGTTCCCTTGTTCGGAGCTCAGAGATTCTGATGTAGTCATTGGCTCGATCCTTTTGTCTAGAGACTCCTACGGGATCAGACTCGATGATTACGCACTGGTACCGGTAGTGTGAGTTTACTCTAGGGGGCGAGAGCTTTGATTGGGATATTCTTGTAGCGGCATTGAGGCCTTACGACGTCATCTTGGGTATGGACTGGTTATCCATAGTTCATGCTCAGATTGACTGTATTAGGTGCAAAGTGCAGTGTGTCCGCATGGATGGGACCAGGTTCACCTTCACCGGTGAGAAGGGAGCCTTAGCAGCACAAGATGGACTTACGCAGAGGAGGGGGCATACAATCACACATCAGTTGGCTAGTCTCATCTTTGGAGCTTTTGATGTGTGGAGTCCGAGTATTCCTGTTGTGGTGGATCAGTACGCAGATGTTTTCCCTGTTGACGTTCCAGGACTACCTCCTCGCAGAGAGGTACACTTCTATATTGATCTATACCCCAGGACAACACCGATATCTACTTCAGCATATCAGATGACCCCTGACGAGCATCGTGAGCTACGGGTACAGCTAGATTACTTGGAGGGGAAGGGATTTATCTGACCCAGTGTTTCACCTCAGGCATCACCAATTTTGTTTTCCATGAAGGCAGATGGGAGCTTGCGACTGTGTGTCGACTACCGTCGCCTGATTCTGGTGACCGTGAAGAACAAGTACCCAATTCCGAGGATTGTCGACCTCTTTGATCATCTCAAGGGAGCACGTTGGTTCTCGAAGATAGACCTCAGATCAGGCTATCACCTACTCAGAGTTTGAGATGAGGATGTGTAGAAGACGGCCTTCAGGTGTTGGTATGGCCACTATGAATTCTTGGTTATGCCCTTCAGTGTAACCAATGCATCCACAGTGTTCATGAGTCTCATGAAAAGGATCTTCCATCCTTACATCGATCATTTTATTGTAGTCTTCATCGATGACATACTAATTTACTCGACTACTAAGGAGGATCACACCTACCATTTGGGGGTGGTACTGCATACACTCCAAGAGCACCATCTTTATGGTAAGATCTCGAAGTGCCGGTTATAGATTTGAGAGGTTCACATTCTAGGACACATCATCTCGGAGGATGGAGTTGTAGTGGATCTAGTGAATATTATGGAAGTTCTTACTTGGGAGACACCTAGGAGTGTGATGGAGGTGCAGAGTTTTCTGGGACTACCTGGGTACTATCAGAGATTTGTGTTGGACTTCTCCAGAGTTGCAGCACCACATTCAGCTTTGACAAAGAAGGGGAAACCCTTCGTGTGGACAGATATATGCCAACAGAGCTTTCATGAGATGAGGCATAGGTTGACCAGTGCACCCATCTTGAGGCTACCGAAGGAGGGCATAGGGACGTAGTTTATTGCGACGCATCGGGGATTGGAATCGGGTGTGTCCTGATGCATGATTGAGAAGTGAACGCGTATGGTTCACGGTATTTGAGACAACATGATCAGAACTACGCTACCCATGACCTAGAGTTGGTAGCAATGTTCTTCACCGTGAAAATGTGGTGGCACTATCTTATGGGAGAACGTTTTACAATCTACTCAGACCACCAGAGACTCAGGTATATCTTCTCGCAGAAGGACCTGAACCTGAGATAGCGATGATGGATCGAGTTCCTCTAGGACTATGACTTTGAGAGAGTCTATACTCATGGGAAGGGGAACATTGTAGTAGAAGATCTCAGTAGGAGATTAGGAATTCAGCTTCTAGGGGAGGTGACAGATTAGCTAGCCCCGTTGTAGATATCCATTAAGGATAGAGATGCAGCAACCTTTATTCAGTCTCTCACAGTCACTCTTCCACTTCGATAGTGTTTCGGAGAGGAAAAATACGGGGACATTGACTGTGAGATGCAACGTGATCAGATATCCTCAGGGTAGGCACCTGACAGGTTTTTTGAAGGTGGGGAGCACGTCATCCTCTTTATAGGACATACCTTGGTACCAGTTTCACTACAAGAGGAGGTGTTGAGGGAGTTCCACACTTCCCCTCTAGCGGTACATCTAGGAGTGGAAAATATGTATTAGGACCTTAGGCGACAAAATTGGTGGCCGAGTATGATGAATGCAGTAGCAGAGTTTGTCTCTGGATGCTTCACTTGTCTGCATGTGAAGGCAGAGCACTAGGTTCCCAGAAGCTTGGTTCAGCCCTTAGAGGTTCCAGAGTGGTGGTGGGATGGGATTACCATGGATTTCGTTATGGTACTTCCACATACATCCAGAGGACATGACTCTATCTTGGTGATTGTTGACCGACTCACCAAGTCGTCCCACTTTATACCCATCAGAGAGAAGGGCTCAGTGGAGAGCTTGGGACGCCTATACGTTCAGGAGATCGTACAGCTTCATGGTGTTCCATCGACTATCATCTTCGATTGAGATGCTCGTTTCACTTTCTGTCTATAGAAGGGGTTAGAGTGGGCTTTTGGGATGCAGCTTTGTTTGAGCGCCGCCTTCCATCCTCAGATGGGAAGTCAGACTGAGAGGACCATTCAGACTCTCAAGGACATGCTGCATGCATGTGTCCTCGACTTTGGACGCAGCTAGAAGGATCAATTACCCCAACAGCTACCACTCCACCATCAGGATGGCACCATATGAGGCACTGTACGACCGACCTTGCAGATCACCTCTGTGCTGGACTAACCCAGGAGAGTCAGCACTTGTAGAAACAGAGATGGTGTAGGCTTTGACGGAAAAGGTGTAGATCATCAAGGAGTGGATGAAGATTTCACAGAGCAGACAGAAGTCCTATGCTGATAAGAGACAGAGACCACTCGAGTTCGAGGACAGCGACCACGTCTTCTTACGGGTCTCACCGTGATGAGGTTTACAGAGATTTCTCCATGGTGGAATGTTATATCCATGTTTTATTTGGACGTTCTAGGTCCTCAGAAGAGTAGGCGAGGTGGTTACCCCCTGTCCCATCCACCTGAGATGCATCGGGTACACGATGTCTTCCACATATCTCAACTGAGGAGATAAGTGCACGACCCATCACACATCATCGACCACGGGAAGCTGGACATCGATGATAGGGTGACATTCAAGGAGGTCCCAGTGGAGATAGAGGATTGACAGGAGACGGTACTATGTGGACGACTAATTCCTCTAGTGCGCATTCGCTGGCAGCACGGGAACCTCTAGGAGAGTACATTGGAGCGGGAGGCTCAGAAGCATGCTCAGTACCCCCCGTTTGTTTCTCTAGTGTGTGTTGTAGCATTACGAGGATGTAAAGGCCTAAGGTGGGGGTAATGTAAAAGCCCAAAAATTTCAAGGAAATTTTTTTCATAAATACTTCGGAATTTTTAGAGCCTGCGGTTTCTGATGGCGCTTGATTCAGAGGCCCGGTGTGCTCGAAATCAATTTCTGATGTTTTGTTCGGGTACGTTCAGTAAACATACATGCGGTTTTTTCTATCTTTTAATACGGTACTTGGAATTGATATCTGAGGACACCGATGAACTCACACGAACTGGTATTCTCTTAAGGATACCTTTACTACATTTTCATTTGGTCGAGATTAGAAGTTTTAATTTGGGGATTCATCTTAAATTTAATAAAATAAAATTGTTGTGTTACACAATTTTATTTTAATGTGGTGGTTAACTTCTCCAAAAAGGAGATGGAGGTGGGTCCCAAACCCCACATAACATCCCATGAGAGGATAATGTGTGGTGGGGCCCACACAAGAACCTAACCCCTCAACTCCCCCTTTAACTCCCTTAAACCCCTCTCTTAACTTTTGAACTTCCACATAATGGTGGAGCCTCTCCACATCCCTCCCATTAATTGTTCCAACACAATTAATTAATGTCTTATTTAATTAATTTGTGGTGTCAAAAAAAATTTTGAATTGTTTTGAAATGAATGGCATTATTATAATATTTGGGGGCCTTTTTTTATATTTTCCTTTGCAAATAGTTTTGTGGTAGAACTTTTGGAGAATTTGGGAGAGAGAATTATTCCCTGAATAACACGAAGAACACCCTTTCTCTCCAACGAAGAACGACGAAACCATATTCGATCTTTGTCCAAGCCACAAGAGGAGGAGTCACCCACGAGGAACATCAACTATGCTTCCTCCTCGGACGCACCCCGATGTCACTGAATCGATGTCATCTTCGAATTCTTTTCCCGTGACATCAACATGCGAACATCAGAATCAATGTAGGAGGATTTTGTATAATTTTAAGTGAATAAAATTATATCTGGTTCATATTGAATGCTTTGGATTTGTCTTCGGCCTTTGGATATCACCTAACGTGGAGGGAGAGGGCCGAATGAACATGGCCTGATGACCCTCCATTGGATCATGGTTATTTTGGCAATGGCGACCGGAGGCTGCGGCAACTGGAGGCGGCGGCGACCAGAAGCGGCGGCCGCGCACCAGCCATGTAGAGGAGAACTACGGGCCGCAACTGCGGGCCGCTCTATCTGAAGAACCGGCCGGCTATTACCGGTCGATCTGGTGAACCACATCACCAGTAGGTGTCGGAAGGAGGAGGTGCATCCCGCATCCGCGGGCCCCTTGTTGGATGAACAAGCTAACTATGGCCAGTCGGGTAGAGAACTGCAGCACTGCGGTGCGAAGAAGACCGTGGCCCGTGATCCGTGGGATCCTTCGGCCGGCGAACCAGCCGGATGCCTGTCACCTTGGATGAAGGATGCCACGGCACCCGTAGGTGCCGCGTGGGAGGATAGCGGCCTGCTGTGCAGGCTGCTCACGTCGGACAAGACCGGCCGGCTTTTGCCAGTCGGGAAGCAAGGATTGGCGGCGCCGTTCGGCACTGTCGGGCGAGACGAACAGCCCGCAACCGCGGGCGGGGTTCGAGGGTCGTCCGCACCCACCAGGTCGGGCCGACCCCCTAACCGATTTGGACCCGCCAGGCTGGGTCTCGGGGTGGGCCACGGTCCACCGGGCCAGGCCGACCTGCCGACCCACCGGCCCACTGGGCTTGATGGGCCGAGACCATTTCACATAAACGTGAATAACTTATAAACCGCACGTCTGATCGATGTGCCATCTACAGCACTAGGATCCTCGTGACGATATAGTCCATTTTCAATACACTAAGTGAGTTTTGTACAAATATGGAAAATGTTCGGGTTCGAACGAGAGTAATTCCAACTGGGGCCCTGGAATGGAAGAGCCAATAACTCTCAGATCGGGCATCCGATTGACGCACCGCCTTTTGCGATCGGTTCCTTTTTATGAGAAGGAATTTCGGGATACATCAACTCTGAAATTCATGATAGTTGATGTGTCATCCCCTTTTCTCGAGGATTAGACCCTCCCAGAATCGAGCATGCTCTGTGCGGGAACACCAGAGTTGTCTGCCACTGCGACGACTACTATACTGGGGTCCTACATGGGTTCGGCAGCAACGACTACTGTACTGGGATCCTACGTGGGTTCGGAAATGATGACTACTGTACTGGGATCCTATGTGGGTTCGGTAGTGATGGCTACTGTACTGGGATCCTCGGTGGGTTCGACAGCAATGACTACTGTTCTTGTATCCTGTGTGGGTCCGACAGTTTAGATGAATTAGTGACTACATCTGATCATATCTATCGCCATACAAGAGATGTATACCTGTGTGAGCTGAGACTTGAATTTCAATCATTATCATCGATGTGATTTACTTTACTTCTTATGTGGACTGGGTTGTTCTTGGGCTCAAGAGTTAGAGCCGAACAGAGATTGATAACTTAGGTATATGTATGGGCATATACCTACGTAGGATTGGTTGATACATCATGGTTGTATCTTTCTTCTGTGGATTATCCTTCATGGATTCTGGCAGACCTTCGGGGGTCTCGGGGTCCCTTCTGAGTATCTTTATACTCACCCCTGCATGGGCTATGCCCGCACTTCGTTGTGTTGGTTGCAGATGATGGGCAGCACTGATCGAGGCAGAGACTTGTGCAGTCGGATAGTAGCCGGAGGTGGACCACTTGGAGAGACGTACACGGAGCGGACGGGTGGACCTGAGGTGCTGTGTAGGCCATCTGTACCCACCCATCAGGTGGGATTTCTAGAGGATGACCCAGTAGTTGTTTTTTTCTTTCTGTAGTTTTACTTTATAGTTGGGCTTGTATTTCCGGCCCCTTTCCTTTCAGCACTATCTCTTGTATACAGTTTTACATAGTGTTTATTTCCAGTTCATACCTCTTATTCTTGTGTTCAGACTATGTGTGTTACAGGTTAAAAGTTAATGCCTTCCCTTTTATCAGAATTACGCCTTTGGTTCTAGTCGCCAGCCCCTGGCCTATGCAAGGCGGGCTTGTTGTAGTCACGGCACGGGCCCCAAGGACGGGTCGGGACAGAAAAAACCAATAATATATATTTAGGATATTATATTTTTAAAAAACTCAAAAATAAATATTATATTTTCAATATAAAATTCTCAAATATGGAAATTAATTTTTAAATATACTCTTGACTAAATTCTCATTATAGTATGCATCATTTTATAATTCAATATATAGTGCTTACCCACTATAGTCAGGTCATGGGTATTAGATTCCCCCACTTTAGATTATTTCATCACTGAAATCGTAATATATATGAGAAATTTTAAAAAATAAGTATTACTTCTTTGAATCTTCTTTAGGTTCCCATGTTGCCTCATCTTGTTTTTTATTTCTCTAAAGGAAATTCACCAATCGAGTTGTCCGATTCAAAAATACTTTCTCTATGTTGTCATGAATCCAAAAACGTTTATATTATATGAAACATTAGGCTCCAAATCTATTCCCTTATATTTGATAACATGTGTTGTATCTTGGAATGAATTTACTCAGTAGTGAAACATGGAATACATCATGTACAATGGAATAGTTAGGTGGAATAAATAATTGGTAAGCTAAAAGTCTAATTCATTCTATAATTTTAATAGGGATATTGTATAAATAGACTAACATTATCATTTTACCAAACCATATAAATCTATTACATTAGGAAACTAGCAATAACACAATATCCCCCACTAAAAATTTCAAATCATTCATTTGATTTTCAGCATAGGTCTTCAATCTTCTTTGGGATTATATAATACGATCCAAAATAGTTTGTAATTTAATTATATTATCTTCTATAAGCTCTACGAAAAAGAAAATTTATTTCCCAAAATTCATCCCAATAGTGTTTATTATAAAATCTCTTTCTATACAAGGCTTCACATGGTTCATTCTAGAAGTCTTAATGGAATCTATTATTATCTAAAAATTCAAGGAAATGTATATATTGATCTAACATATATTGAAAGAAAAGGGAATATTATATCAACATGTATTATATTTCATATATAGTCCTTTTATGCTACCCATCATTTTTTAGGACAAGAAGTGCTTAAATATATCTCATTGTCAAGAGTCTTTTCAGAAATATTTTAGAATTTTGATTTTAATCAAGGCTCATGCTCATATAAAACTGATAGTGGTTCCCTATGAGGCCTTCAAATTTCATTAATATATAGTTGGTAAGGGTACTCATGGGTTATATATTCCCTTATCTATATGAAATGATACGAATTATTAAGGAGATTGAGAATTACCCATATAGAATCATTCTTCCTAGGAATCTTTATAGGTCTAATGAAAATGTCTTTTTTAATATTATTATACATCAATATTGGTATAAAAATATGATTCATGACACCATTTTAATTCTTTATTTCATAATTCACCAGCTGGAACATTGAGAATCAAGAAAAATGGTTCCTTATTTTCAACATCATACAATACCACCAGAAATGATCACTTAAATCCATATACATTTTTGTGAAAATAGGGTGTATAGGAAAATGTTATCTATAAGATTTTCCTAATAGTTATCTCTTAAAATCTTGTATAAATGAAACATACAATCTCCCTTAAAACATAAACATTACATATTTATCAATTAAATTTATCAATTTCCCATCAATTACTATATAAGTATTCCTTCAGAATTAATCACCATCATGATAGCACTTCCCTATATTTTCATGTAATAATGGGATAACAATTGTTGTAATAGGAATATTAGACCATCTTGCATAAAAATAACTATATGCATACTTACTATATCATTGTATATAACATCATTTTTAATCCTCTTTGTAGTTGGAATTCTATGGTTCCTCATTCTTAATATATTAACTAGCTTTTTCCATCCTAAGGTGGTAGTGTATAGAGTTATCATAGTACTTGAGTAGTTCCAACCGTCTTTATTCCCAATTTTGGGGTAATTCTAAGAGAAGATATACTTAAATCTTATATGATCTATTTATATATCACATATTTAACCATATAAGTAGTGTGTCCATATTTCCAAGAAACATGTATGGTTTCCAACTCAAGGTAATAAGTTAGATTGTTTTATTCATGGATTTTGAATTTCCTTGCTTCATAGGAAACGAACCTATCATTTGAAATAAGGACACAACTTTTTCCTTTGTTTGATACATCTCTACATATTATAAATACTCACCTAGTTTATGGTAATGTTAATACCAGATCATTAATCAGTTTCTTATTCATCTCTTCATGCATTCTTCACATCCCCCCTCCCATTTTAATTTATCACCTTTATGTGTTAACTTTGTTACTAGGTTTCCAACTGGGTGAAATCTTGAACGAACATCTTATAGTAATATTTTTATCCTGGGATAAAATGTTTCTTGTTTAAATTTTTTGGTTCATTCCATTCATTAAACACTATATTATTTAAATATTCAAATTAAATTTCATACATTGAGCCAATATGGACATGAAAAAAAACTACATTTCTCTAAAATTCAGACATACTTTATTTCTAATATAATTTATTTTTGATGAGGGTCTTAATAATTAATTGTAGGTGAATCAAATTCCCTTTATATTTTTTAGAGTGTATCATATTATTTTGATTTAATTCCACCAAAAAATTATCAAGATAATCCAAGAATACTCCATTAATCTGATCATTAAATATAGAAGGCTGGTTAGGAATTCAAAATGAAACTATCGTAAACCCATAATATCTATACATTGATTGAAATGTTGTCTTGGTCATATCATCCTTCTTCACCCTTAGCTGAGGATAAACAATTTGAATATTGATCTATGAAAAGTATCAGGATCCTTAAATTAGATAAAATCATTCATCAATTCAAGGTAAATGACACATATTATTTATATTAATGGAATTTATCTCCCTATAATCGAGGAACAAACTCATAGACCCATTATTTGTTTTCATGAATAAAATTTTGGTTCCCCATAGTGAAACACTAGTGTATATAAATACCTTATCAGATAGATCCTATATATATTTCATAAACTCCATTACCTTCAATAGTGCCATTATATAATTAGTTTTAGATATTTTTCTTCTCTTGGGAATGATTTCAATGGAGAACTAAACATCACAATCAATTGGATAACTTTGTAATTATTTTAGAAAAACAACCATGAATTTTTCCACCACAGGTATGTACTATCTTAATAGGATATCTTCCTGATCCCCAAATAAAACTAGATCAACCTCTCATCTAAGAATTTCATTAAGGATATTTATTTTGGGAGGATATAAACATTACTTAGATAATGAATTATCCCCTTTAAAGAAGATATATTCTTCCTCACCTTTAAGAATCATAATCTCCTTCTCTATGAAATAATTTTTAGAATTATAGATTGACAGGAAATCCTTACCAATGATCACATCAAATTCAAATATATATATATATATATAATAAAAAATTTCAAAAATATAGTATATCCATGCATCATAACTATAATTGAATTCCAAATCATTGTTGTAAAAAAATTTACACTTTGTTTCATAATTCATAACTCTCTTACTGGACTTCTATTGAAATATTTAACATTTATGGAAATCATGGAACATATAGCTGTGTGTGAATATCTATAGTCAAATAAAACATTATCTATTATAGAGGATTGGATAAAAGTACATTCCACTATATCCATAGGAACTTAGACTTCATCTACGTTAATAACATAAGGATAGACTTACTCCCATTTCATTTTCTTTGGTACATTCCCTTAATGATTAGGGAATTGGTTCATATAATATCCCTAATCAATAAAATTATAGAAATGAAATATTGACATCTTATTCAATTCCTTTTCATTGATGAACATGATGTAATTTTTTCCCTCACTTGTAATAAACTCTTTTTTTATATCCTTAAATCCCCAGGGTATTTCTTACAACCATAAGCACGTGTGGGAAATACCATGCTTCCTTTATCTTATAATGATAAACTATTAATCCAATAGGGATCAATAGATCTTTAAATAACTTTATTTATATATAATATTACATGATAGAGAACAACTTTACATCCTTAATAAAAATTTAGATTATATCCCCTTATGTGGAAAATGATTGAGTGTCTTATCACATATAAATTATTTGGTTTAACCCATGAATGAAATGATTAGTCTATCTTCATTGTCCATGTACACGGTTCATAGTATGTCTAGATGACCATGTGATGTTATCCTCATACATAGTAATGTTTTTCCTCCAAATGTTTTCTAAAATTTAGGAACAACGTTTCCATTTCATCCATTTTCACACAAGTAATTTTTTAATATTATATCTCCTTAAATGTTCTCCATTTTAGGTTCTTTATCTCTATATACTCTTTATATTTTGGAACTAGTTACTAGGATTAATATGGATATATCCTAAAATTATATTAATGTAAGTGATTTTATTCCATTTAACTAATTTACAAAGTGAGAAATATATTTTATAAGGTCATTATATATTTTTTGGAAAACAATTGGTTAGTGGTCACATAGAATAGTGGAGGTTGTTTTCATATGAAGCAGTCCAACATAGTTACAACATATTGTGGACTAACATGTTTCTATATTTGGTTGAGGTTATTTTTTATAACATGGGCTAACTTCTCTAATATGGTTATGATAAAATCAGCTCTATCTCTATCATTATTGACTTTCTCAAGGGAAGAATACTTACATTAGATACGAGTGTTGATGCAGCTCTCATTCAATCCATTAGTCATTGTATCTAAAGAATATAATACATGTAATTATTTCATGAAATTAAAATGAAACATAATATTCCAATAAGGCTTCTTAGGAATAAAACCCGTTAAATATGAATTCATTCCCATATTTTTTTAATTATAATGAGGTTCTTCAAAATATACACACTAAGGGTTATAGTAAGCTTCCTCAAATACGAACTGAAATAACTCAGACTCTAGAATATTAATTCTTATAATTATATTACAATATTGTTATAAAATACAAGAGTTATCGATGGATCCAATAGCTTAGTAGTATTCTTAGGATGGAAGCATATATAAATTATATTTAAAAACATATAATACAGCATGAATACACTGAAAAAACATTATTATGATATCAATAATATCCCAATAAATTACACATAGTTTTCCTCTTGGATTCCTAATTAAAGTAAAAAATCATGGGTGAACGTAGATAATCAGTAAGGAGTGTCAAAAAAATAATCTATCATACCAAAAATGTATAATAATTGATATGGAATTAACAAATAAACAACATAATTTCATATTCAACTGAATATATTATAATTATATAAACATGAAAAATAATTAAGATGTAGATAACAATAATCATTCAACTCATACAAATGGAATGCATAATATCGGTCATCAAAACTAACTATCAAGTCTGTATTCAAGGACACTCTACTGATATGGGGAGAGGTATATACCAATTATAAAGGTTTCTTTCCTCATAATACCTATCGACACATTGAGGTGGTGTATAGTTCAGGGCACCACCCATCTCCTAATTAAGTCCAATGAATTCACCAAAAGTGTAAAGAGACATTTTAGCCTACAACTTAAAGAACATTTGGATGAATATACATCATATCAATACATATAATGAAAATTTTGGAAAACATATACTTCCCCAATCAATGTAATATTTTTTATTTCTAGGATAACATCACTTAATCAACATAGAATCTTTGGGGAATCATCATTGTAAAAGGTAGTTCAATTATCAAGAAATATAGTTATGAGGTTAATTTCAATGTGTGGGGTTATCCTTCGAAGTTAGTAATTGGGTTAAAAACTTTTTATTGGTATGAGACTAAGGAAATATTAGGGGAAATCATTTATCATGGTTCATAAATATCATTTCAGTATTTCAAATAATATCTTTTAGGAGTGTTTATCCGGGTTTGTTGTCTTAGTCCCACTCATAATGCATCAGAGTGTTGATTGAGTCAATTCTCTATCAAACCATTTTAGGGTGGTTAACTCTATGTGAATAAGTTCCCTAACGTTATCCACTTTCTAGTATTCAAATATTGATGAATTTTATATTAAACTATAAACACATTTATTTTTAAAAAATATAAGATAGTTTTTTCAAACATGGAAAAGATTTACATTTACAATAGTTTCAGTGGCCATTTAAAAAAATACATTAGAGGGGAGATAAAAATATAGAATTTAAAATTCCTTTAAATTCATGATTAATAAGGTAAAAATTATTCTATACATACATATTAACCATAAAAAAGAAAATAAATTGTGAATATATCATGATTCCCAAACACAGAAAAATGAGATGTAACCCACTTATGGATTGTGTTCTAGTCCAATCAAAACCATTTGAAAGATAGGTATTTAACATGATATTAAATGAAATTTAATAAAATTAATTTCATGACATATTATCTGAAATAGGTAGTATATAATCCAAATAAATGAAACTAGGTGAAAAATGCAAAACAATATTTAAATAAAGAAAATTTTATATGAAAGGTCCCTTACCATAAAACATTATTTCCAATAAAACTATTGAATATCCTATATATGAAAAATTAAAATATTCATTAAATATTTTTTAGTCTTATTAATATCTAAAAAAAATTATAAACATTTTTTTTATTTTCTACATATATATCAGTTAGTTATTATCTATTTTCGATATCATGTGTGAGTATTCCAGATCCTTTTGAACTGGTTTTGTAGTAGAGGAACTGATTTTTATTCAATAATAAAATCTAATGCTTCCTGAATAATTTAATTTACTATAGATGATGAATTTTTTTTGGTTTATATATGTATTCTCTCATGTCATAGTTTTTTACTTTTGTTTTATGAAAGTGAAATGAGTTTCTACATGTTTTGGTATTATTAATGATCAAAAATGATATTTTGAAAATAATTTAAATACCTAATATACCATTTCCTGAATTATAAAAAAAATAATTATTTTATTATTAATTTCAAATAATATATTCATCTAGTTTCCCATATAAATCCATGATATATTTATATATCATTGTTTGAGAAGGTGGTTTGACCGACCCAAAGATTAACATACAAAACATTCTTTGGTGAGTATGGTTAAAAAAATTCATTCTGAAAAAATATCATTATAATAATATAATAATGATATTATTAATATTCTTTTAATTTTTTGAATTATTTTTAAGTTTTTTGGATGATCATTTAAAATCATGATGAAAAAAACCAAGGTGTTACTCTATGGAGGTTGTAGTCTCCACATGTACATGTATGACATTTTAATTTTGTTAGAGTGGGTGGAAGGTAGGGAATGATTTATAATTTAAAAAAAATTAATTATGTTAGAAATATCATATAATTTCATATGTTACACTTTCACCACAATTTAGTTTAGTTGGTTAGGAAAAATAAAACACAATGATTGTGGAGGTGGTAGTTCACATGTACGTAAGACGATGTTTTTTATTTTTTTAATTAATTAAATTGATTGAAGGTAAAAATTATTTTCTAATTTTATAATCATAAAATATTATATATAGAATATATATTAATTAATTCTATTAGTATAACCATCCATTACTCTTGGTTATGAGAAACGGAAGACTTTGGTTCCTGGAGGAGAAAGTACTCACGTACACAATATTGACATTCCATAATATTTTTCTTAGTGGATTAAAATAATTAAATAGGAGATTATATATTAATATAATAACATATTGTTTTACTAATTTTGTTTTTTTTTTATATTAAGGTGTTAACAAAAGGGACGTAAGAGAATGATTAAGAATAAATGACTGAGAAGGTGGTAGTATTTCCATTGAGAGCTTGAGTTTTCTCTTAGTAATATCATTGGAAATTGAGACCTTAAGATATATAATTTTTACCATAGGGATAAGTAATTTGGATATGGTTATAAGAGAAAATGATTTTAAAAAAAAATTATTAATAAATTCTAGGTTAATTGTGTGACATTATATAGTATAAAGATCCAATTTGTTTATTGAATAAAATGGATTTTTTTTTGTAAATACACATGAATTAATGTTATAGGTAAGTCTTTTTTGTAATACCCCCAATATTTCATGGTACGTTTCCCTTGGAATAATACAGTAGCTTGCGTTGTACGCAACTTGGAGTTTTAACAAACCACGACTAATGAAACAAGTGGTTATGAATAGTAATACCCAATTTTTGAAATTTTATAAATTTTAATTTTCAAAATGGACTTCATTTCTGGATTCAGAATATCAAAATTATCTTGGGGTATTTTTGGGGTATTTTTCCGAAAACTATCCATTTTTTATTAAAAGTGAAAAACACTGCATTATTGTTTAAAAGAGACAGTTTATTTAAATAATTGGTTATTTTAATTTAATTTATTTTTGGTCAAAATGGATACTTAATATATATATGTGTGTTCAATGAAATTCATTGGAGTAATTTTATAATAAGTTTAGATATATAAAATTTTATTGAACTTTTTACCATCTTTTACCCACCTTCTCGGAGCATTTACAAATTTGCATAAAACAAAATTTTACCACTCCTGTGAGTTGAATTTCAAAAATCTGAGATATGCGGTTGACATTAATAAGTAAAATGTGGTCCAATAAGATGAAAATAATTTTTTGAGAATAGTGACTTTTGACTTTTATTTAACACGATTAAAAGTAAATAGGGTAATTAAGGGTAAAAATGATATTATAATTACCCTAACACTTGTCATAATTGTATTGGATAAGCGTAATTTGTCCAAAAAAACCTTAGGAATAAAATATGATCCATTTTTTCCACTTGGTTTTGATTAGAACATTTATTATTTTGTTATTTAAAGAAGAGTTAAATGTGTTAAATTCAAAACATAATAACTAAACCATTTTTAATATAGGTATACACGCAATATAAATTCGACAATAAATATTGATTTGAAATATAGAATGATTTTCTCCATAGAGGTATTTTATTTATAAATTTTATACATTAAATAATTTAATTTATTTATGACACAATGAGCATGTTGTAATTACCTTATTCATGAAATATTAAGATAATTGATATTATAAATTTTAAAATAAATGTAAATTGAGACATTAAATGAATTCCAAGAATTTTCTAGTTTAATATGAAATTTTAGGGTTGATTAAAAAATTTCATTGAAGTAATCACGATGTTATGATTTTCACAGAAACCAAATACTAAATAGTGTCAAAATTGACATATTAGAGTTTTCAAAACAAATACTATATTATTAGTTGATATATATTCCTAAAAATATAAGGTTCATCCAAAAGACTTATATAAGTTTATATATTTTAATAATGAACCACTTGGGGTTCTCTTGGCTTGTTATAGTACGTTTATTAACCATGTAATAAAAAAATACAAAGAGACATGGTAAATGTCAAACTATTTAACTAAGAGTTAAATCTAAAAGATAAGGTTAATATTGTGACTTAAACCTGTATTAAGCCTATTGGTTGAAAGTATTTAGACACCTCCCCACCATATCCTTAAAATAAATCATTTTGTATCCATTATAACTCGAAAATGATTATATTATGAAACAATATTTCATGATTTTATTAAAATGGCATTCGCCTCTCTTATAAAAGGGTACTTACCCTTCTCTTAAATTCACACCTCAAAAGTCATTTGGATTGGACAAAACCTTCCCAAATATCCTCTAAACTATCCTCTAGTCTACCTAGAGGCCTCATATTGATCCTAAATCCAACCTATTAATCCCTTTTGATCAACTCAAAAGGAAACACCCGAAGAAGAGGTAATAATTTCACCACCCTCTTTCATGTTCTTTTCTCCTTCCACATCCTCTTTCTTTATTGTTTCCATACCAAATTTTTAAATCAACTAAATTCTATATATTGTGATGTTATTATAAATATGGTAAACCATATTCTTTATACTATCCATTCTATAAATGATAAATTCACTATACGTACGTACGTATGGCTTATCGTCTCCACGTCATGGTGTAGTTTGGTATTCAAACACTTCATTATTTTGATGGGTATAATAACAAGTATAACTGATGTAAATAATAAATATAACATGTTAATGATTCTCTATATACAATATACCATCAAATTATATAAAATTTCACCATCAATATAATGATATCATCGCTGGTGCGTACGTACAGATTACAGTCTCCACGAACGCGATAAGATTCATTCCTCATCGTAATCATTGAAAAATAATTTTTATTTTATGATTAAATATATTTTTTATGAACATAATATCATTCTATATATGAATCTGATATATCTTATTCATAACAAACATGGCTTATGTAACCAATCATATAAAGGAAAACGAATTAATTAACACCCGAAATAATGATACTACTAAAATATTACTAATAAAGCAATATTATAAGATCATATATGATATCATATTTATGTATATCATTATTTTATAATTTAATAACAGTGCTTTAACTATTATAAAGGAGGTTAACATACCATTAACTATGTAAAAGTACAAGGTAAGGTTTAATTCTACCATCTCTTTACTTATCTGAGGTTGTTGATACATAAGTATCTACTAGGACCTCTTTATCATCCACATCTGTGTTTTCTTAAAAAGGTAATTCAAAATATTCTTATTGTTTACATGAAAATGGGTTAAATTCATTTATACACTTATTTTACCATATATTTCTTTAAAGGAATATTTCTGTCATCTTCCAAACATGGTACTTTATGACCTTTTCGACAAAATTAAGGTAAGAATGTCTTTTTTTATCTTATACGGCGGGTGAGGCTATTTTCTTCCATTATAACATCATCAAAGCTTCCCATACAAGATTATAATAATATTTCAAAAATAAATTTTTTCTTTTATAATTATTTTAATTTTAAATGATTTCAAAATAGAAAGAGATATTTCTCTAAAAAATATTTGATTTCATCTATGTCAACATGCTTTGATGGATTTTAAGCTTGTTTGTAGTTGATTTATTATGATAAAAAACTTCCATATTTTGTTGAATGAATTATGATATGTTAGACTGTGGATGTGTAATTTTTTCCCCATTCATGGTTTATGGATAAAGTATTGTCATTTCTTATGCTAGTTTAAATACGAATGCTTATGTTATGTTTAAACATTTTTATATGTGGAATGAATTGGAATTGGTAAGTGAAGGGTGGAGCTCGCTATAGCTCCATAATGCATCATTAGGTCTCATGATAAAAACTAGTTTCTTGGCCCAAGGACTTGACAAAATATTATTTTTAGTCTTGGCATAAGGCCTTGACTATGTGGCTATGATGTATGGCATTATGCATTCCCTCATTATGAAAGTGGCTATTGATATTACATGTGATTATTAGACTAGTAGGATATTCATGTGAATAATAAATTTAATTATTTGATATTATATTTCCTATATAATGATGAAGTTTAGGTTTAAAAAGATTTTTTTAGTCTTATACATTTCCTTACTTTTTATGCTTATTTATGAAAGTTTCCAATATATTGTTATCCTTACTGAGCATCTGAGCTCACCCATTTCTATGTTTTATTTTATCCAAGATGTGGAGAAGTATTTAATGGTTGACCTACAAGGATAGGAAAAGGATATAAGTGTGGTTAATAGTGAAAAAATTTTGTTGATGTTTTTATTTCATGATGTAATGTAAAACTTATGAATGTATCTAGTACTTCCAAAACTTCTAAATTGATCAGTCTTTTCGGATTTAATCCCTTTTAACATTACAATAATATGTAATAATGCACTGACTCTATGTAACTGGGGTTGGGGAGTTACAGTTGGTATCAAAGTAATTTTAGTATAAACCATGGAAATAATATTTAGATAAACTCTGATTAGATCACATCACCCTTTGATAGACATGGATGATTAGTATAGAAGAACTTCATAGAATTTGGTATTATAGAGATTTAGTGTGATTTCCAAGTAATACATTCATTTCTGGATACGAGCAGGTAGAGGCGGATCTGGAAAAGATGTACTTAGGGGTAAAACCTGAAAATACTGCTCTGAGCTAGACTCAAACGGGAAATGGTGTATGACAATGGGACTTTTTGCACTCTTAGTTATGACACTCCCATGGGATATTCATAGGATAATTAACATTTTGTTTACAAACCATTATCATGAATTTATGAGTATATACCTCCTCAAAGAAATCATTTTTATGATTATGGATTATATCAATCAACTGTTCTATTTATGTTAAGTGTTTTACAAGTTTGGAATTATGTATTGTGATTCATAAACTAATCAAATGTAGGCCATTGTTTAGAAATGGTGCCTAGTGGAAGGAATATAAATGGTATCAATGCGCATAATCTATGAAGGGATTTTCATCCTACTAAAGATAATTATAGTGGATCTAGTGATACAACTGGTGCGGATCAGCTTATCACCATACTGGGAAAACTCACTCAGGTTATGAATAATAACCTTTTCCGTATGGAGCACCGTAATCCACAATATGGAGGATCAATGTTAGATAGCTTCATGAGGCTACTACCACGAATATTCAATGGGAGTAAAAATCCATTAGTAGCTGAGCAATGGATAAATTCCTTATAGAAATTATTTCATGATTTGGGGAGTTGTGAAAGGGAAAATTTTGTCATGGCAGTTTATCACCTCACAGGAGATGTAGATCAATGGTTTTCATTAATCCAAAACACAAAGGAAGATGAAGAAGTATCGAACATGGAATGGTGGTTGTTTAAAGTTATTTTCTTAGAAAAATACATTCTTCGTGACCATTGAAAGGATATGGAAACAAAATATCTAATTTTGATGAAAAAGGAGGATGACAGTGTCACAAAGTATGAGGTTAACATTACAAGGTTATCAAGGCATGAATTAGACTATATATGTAACCCATGGAGTACGATTGATCAATTATTATATGGGTTAAAACCATTTCTTCATCAAGCATTACTATCACAATACTTCTCATTGCATGAAGATATAGTCTCATTCACTATCAAAATAGAAAAAGAATTTTCTATGTCTTATGACTTTAAAGAAAAGCAAGAGAAAAAGAGAAATACTGAACACTATGGAAATGGAAATAAGGGGTAGAAGGGAAAAGTTGAATATCGATTCTACGATAAAGGTGGGAAGAAACACCTTTTTACTTTCCTGAAGGAAATGGGAGTATGTTAAAAGTGTGGTGAAAAAGGGCACCATGCTTGTGATTGCAAGGGGAAGAAATAGGATTTCAATGTTGAAAGCAACAATTCTAGAGAAAAGGGTCATCATGAAAATGAATGTCTGAAGCGCCATGGGAACTTACCTCAGAAAAGGACTGTAACACCCTGAGATTTTATGAAAAATATTCTTTCTAATTTCATTAATGTCTTGTGTTGTACGCTACACCAAAATTAGCTTTCACAACATGCATCCTTGACTTTCCTTACATTACACGCAATCGCGACCTTCCCCGATAGCGCGTGTAGTACGCAATACCGAGTTTCACTAAACAACGATATGCTATTAAAATATTTTTAAAACTAACCATTATGAATATTAATAACCACTTTTTGAAATTTTGTAAATTTTATTTTTCAAAATGGACTTCATTTTTGGATTTGGAATATCAAAATTATCTTAGGGTGAAATTTTGGTACTTTTCGGATAAATTTCATTTTCTGATGAATAGTGAAAATTACTAAATTTTAATTAAAAACAACCTTTTTAATCGAAATAATTAACAGTGATAAATTATTAATTTGAGTGGTTTTAAAATATATTTAGAATATATTTTTACAATTTAATACAATGTTGGTAATTGGATGTAATTTCACATTTAAACCAGACATAAACAACTGCCAATCTTTTGATAGTTATTATCTCTTAAGAACACGCTATTTGTTTTGACGACGGGAATTAATTTTTAAATTAAGTAATGAAACTGATATGTTTTGAATTTGGTAAAATAGAAATCATTTTTGAGTTCATAATATCAAATATATCTTAGGCCTAATTTTTGATATTTTTCTGGAAACTTTCATTTTTTGATGAATAGTGAAACCACTAAGTGGTAGTTAAAAAAATAAATTTTTCATAAAACAAAAGTTTACCGCTTCTGTGAGTGGAATTTCAAAAATCCGAGAGACACGGTTGATGTCAGTCAGTAAAATTTGGTTCAATGAGATGAAAATAATTTTTGGTGAATAGTAACTTTTTACTTTTTTACCACGGTTAAAAGAAAATAGGTTAATTAAGGGTAAAAATGATATTATTATTACCCTAACACATGTCCTAATTCTATTGGATAAGTTTAATTCGACCAAAAACAACCTTAGGAATAAAATATGGCCATTTTGGCCCACATGGATTAGATTAGGACATTTATTATTAATTTATTTAAAGAAGGGTTAAAATAGTTAAAATCAACGTTTAATAAGTATATCATTTTTAATATAGGGTTATACATAAGATAAATTCGACTATAATTATTCATTAGAAAGATAAAAAGATTTAATACATAATTATACTTTATTTGTAATTTTTAGACTTTAAATAAGGTAACATATTTATGACACAAAGATGATGCAGTAATTATCTTATTAATGAAATATTGACATAATTGATGTTATAAATACCCAAATAAATGTAATTTGAGACTTTTTATGCATTACACTAATTTTCTAAGTTAATATGACATGTTATTATTGATTTAATTAATTTTTTTCAAACTAATCATTCTGTTATAGTTTTCACAAAAATCAATTACTAAATAGTGTCAAAATTGACATTAAATAGTTTTTAAAACAAATATTATATTATTAATTGTTATTTTATTCCTAAAAATATATGGTTCATCCAAATGACTTAGATAAGGTTATATATTTTAATAATAAACAACTTGGGGTTCTTTTGGATTGTTATATTAAGTTTATTAACCTTATAGTGTAAGAACACAAAAAGACACAGTAAAAGTAAAATTATCTAACATAAAGTTAAAACTAAATGATAAGGTTATAATAGTAAACTAAACTTGTCCAAATTCTATTTTATGAGATTATTTCAACCCATCCCCACCTTAGCTTATAAAGAAATCAATTTGGAGCAATTTAAAACAGAATTTGGCTTTATAAAAAAATAATATTTTTCGTTTTTCCGAAAGAGCCCCTCTCCTCCCTTATAAAAGGGCACCTCCTCCCTCTCTTCCTCACACCACTTTGAGCCTTCAAGCTCGGCCAACCCCTGCCAAATTCTCTTCTCCACTTACCTAGAAACATCCTAGCTGTACTGGTCTTCTTCAAAGACCAATTTTAGTGCCCTAAGAGGAGGACTCAAAGAGGCGCTTCAAAGAAGAGGTAATGTTCGTTACCAATTCTTTCAACTTTATTTCTTCTTCCACTTCTTCTTTATAGGTTTTTTCATTATGAAGTAATAAAATCAGTATCACGCATATACTGATATGTTATAATAAGTATTAAACAACCCTATTTAACCATCTATCCATCCTACGGAAAACTAAATCACCGCACATGCGTACGTACGGAATACCGTCTCCATGCCGTGGTGTAATCTATTTTCCACCACCACCTTACTTTGATGGGTATAATGGTGTACATAAAAACTATATATGATTATTGTAAATTGATATTGATTCTGAAATATTATACATACACTCCAATAAAATTCCACGATCATGAGAACGATATCATCGCTCATGAGTACGCACAGACTACCGTCTCCACGACGCGATGAGATTCATTCTTCACGTTAACCATTAATGAATGATTATAAAGTATATATAATAAGTAATCATGAAATATATTACATAATAATGATACTAGATTTATTTGTATATGTATGTCATCTACTTAATTCCATTCAACTCAATAATGAAACGAAAACAGCGTTCATGCGTACGTACGACCTACCATCTCCATGAACGTTGTATTTCTTTCCATTTATTGATCTATTATATATATTTATATTCTGAAAATATATTATATATAAATAATGTTTTATATTCTGTAATTAATTAATCATGATCTAAGTAGTCATATGAATAATTACAAGTCAAAACACGGACGACAAATGAAACGATTTTACTCAAAACGCTCTTTAACGTGGAATTTACAAAAGAACGGGTAAAATAAAGTCATAAGTGAACCATATATGATATCATAACAATGAGTATGATTCTGGAATAAGTCAATGACACTATTTAAAGCATTATACAGGAGGTTTGGACACTTATGAAGCAAATCGGACCTAAGGTAAGGGAAATATAACAATCTCATTTTTATCCGAGATTGTTTATAATTTGGTATTTACTGGGGTGTATTTTATCATCCACATCCATGTTTCGTCAATATGTAATATTTTTATCCTTATACAATAGTTTATATCCAATTTTACCCTTCGGTGAGTTTTTAGTAAAAGATATTAAAGGAATCTTTTGTTGTTTTTCGTATGAGGTACTTTTTGACTTTTCCGACAAAAGTACGAGAAGAATGTTTTTTTTAACTTATATGGAATGAATGAATTTTTAAAAGGATATTTCCAAGAAGCTTCCATTACATGTTTTCAAGTTTATTTTTAATCAACTTCTTTTAGTTTAAAATTGTATGAAATGAAAAAATGTTTTTGAAGTAGAAAGGGCATTTTCCTCAAGAATGGAGTTCCAGTGTTTTATCAAAATTATTTTCCATCTAAGATAATATAGGGTTCTGTTTCTATCCCTATTTTTACATTGTTTTGATTATGTTATGATGGAATTATTTTTATGATGTATTTTTATCTTATATGGAATATGTTATGATGGCATGATGTTTAAGAATCCCATTTTTATTACATGGGTTATGCTATGCTATATGATTTATGGTTTTGTGGCACACATAAGAATGGTATCATTATGAGATGGATGGGACCTATATCTCCCTCCAATGCATTGGGTAAAGATTTTATATCTCATGAGGTAGGCATGGATGGAATGGCAGGTTAAACCAGTTCAGTGAAATATGACTGAAACGAGGAGTGAACTCGGTTCAGAAATGGACTTTGTCCACTAAGATAGTCTTCGAAATGAGTCTTGAATAATAAGAAATGATTCTCTATGATTATGTGTGTATTACACAAAGTTTCATGTTTTATGTTATGATTATTGGTATTACATTTCACTACTATGATTTATCCCATGTTATGATATTATGATCTCTTTTGCAGGTTAAGATTTCCAAAATGTTATGTTCTTATGAATATGATGTGATTGATATTTCTTTTGTTTACCCTTACTGAGAATTCGAGCTCACCCTTTTATGTTTTCTTTTCCCCAGGATATAAAGAAATATTTTAGGTAAAAAAAAGAGGAAGATCTTTATGGGAGATGTTGAAGATCTTTCACCATGATTAGAAGATTATATTCCGAGTATCCAAAGACACTAAACTATTACGGTCCTTGTGTGTGTGTTTTTGTTATATACTAAGTATTCTGAAAAAGTAATGTAATGTCCATGTATGTTAAGCTTCGGGTCTCTACAAGGAAAAGGGAGAAAGGCCAAGCTTATGTGATCCCTACTGCTGAGTTTGAATCTCTGAAAGAGATGGTCGCAGGTAATTTAATGGTTTCCTCAAGTTTTTCCAATACTTTATTTGATTTTGGATCATCACATTGTTTCATTTCTTCCCAATTTTCTAAGAAAAATAGATATTTTCAATTTCACATAACAAGGGAGTTTCCAGTCAAAACACCTAAGGGTAGTATCATCTCAACATAGTTTTGTGAATCAGTTCCCATTAGGGAATATAAATGTTCATTATCTACGGATCTCATTTTCATACACCTGATTGAATATGATATAATCCTTGGATTGAATTAACTTTCAGCCCATGATTCAAAAATTTATTGTAAGAAGGAGGAGGTTACAATTATCGATGATGATAAGGAGTGACTTATCTTTATAGCAGAAACTTCACCATCTGATTCTTATCTAGATCTGCCCCCAGTATCTCTAATAAATTCAATTATTGGGGAAGAAGAGAATTAAATAACCGTGGGTGAAGAAAATAATGTTTGAATAGAATATGTACCTATTGTGAAAGAATATATTGATGTGTTTCCATATTATTTACCTAGACACCCTCCAGAATGAGAAATTGAGTTTTAAATTGATTTAATTCCTAGTTCAAGGCCCATATCGAAGAAACCTTGCAGAATGGCCACTGTGGAATTAGTGGAACTACAGAAAAAAAACTAGCAGAATTGAGTAATAATTGATTCATTCTCCCTAGTCTTCCTCCAGGGGGATCCCCTGTCCTTTTTGTTAAGAAGAAAGATGGGTCTATGAGGTTGTTCATTGACTACAGGGAGATAAATGCTATAACAATAATGAACAAGTATCACCTACCTCGCATTGATGATTTATTTGATAAAATTCATGGAGCTCAATATTTTTCGAAGATTGACCTTCTATTTGGATACCATCAGTTGTGTGTGAAGAAGTAAGACATTCCTAAGACATCATTTCGAATGAGGTACAATCATTATGAGTTTACAGTAATTCCTTTGGCATTGAATAATACCCCCTTTTTCCTCATGGATATAATGAATAGAGTTTTCAAGGAATATCTTGATAACTGTGTAGTGGTATTTATTTATAATATCTTGGAATACAAAAAAAGTTATGAAGATCAGGAAAATCACTTGTTCACTATTCTAAAAACCCTCATAAGAAATGAATTATATGAAATGTTTAGAAAGTGTGAATTATGGCTTCAGGAGATTTATTTTCTTGGTCATATTGTCTCCAAGTATGGAATCTCTATTGATCTTTCAAAAACCAAGGAAATTCAAGAATGTCCAGCACTGACAAGTATAACTGAGGAACACAGTTTTATTGGTTTAGCAGGTTATTATCGATGTTTCGTCTAGAATTTTCCCCCAATTGGCTATCACATTAACCCAACTCACACGTAAAGGGGTTAAATTTTTTTGGACAAAAGAGTGTAAAGAATGTTTTAAATAAATAAAGAGAAGATTTCTTCAAAGATCCTATCTTGTCTCTACCATCACAGAATGATGGGGTTGTTATTTATAGTGATGCTTAAAAGAAATGACTTGGTTGTGTCTGTATGAAGAATGATTTAGTTATAGCCTATGTATCACAACAGCTAAAAATTCATGAGAAAAACAATCTTACCAATGATCATTAGTTAGGAGTTGTAATCTTTTCTCTGAAAATATGTAGACTCTATCTCTATGGTGAAAATTGTGAGATTTATACTAATCACAAGAGTTTGAAGTATATTTTCTCATAGAAAGAACTCAACATGAAGCAAAGATAGTGGCTTGAACTACTCAAGGATTATGATTTCACTATACACTACCACCCAAGGAAGGAAAATAAGGTGACATATGCTTGGAGTTGAAATGATCATGGAGTTTTGAACAAGATGAGAGTTTAAAGGTATCCTATTTTCATGGATCTAGAATAGATGGATATGGGAATAACCATGGAAGGTCAAACATCAATAATTTTTCAAATGGTTACCGAACAATCATTACTAGAAAGGATAAATATTTATCATACTCATGATGATGAGTTTCAGAAGAATATTAATGATGTGAATGATGGGAGACTGATTGACTTCATATATGAAGATGGAATTTTGAAATTTGGGAAGAGACTTTGGGTTCCTAACATACCTTATCTAAAAAGGGAATTATTGGATGATTCTCATAGCAGAAATTTCTCAATACACCCTGGGAGCACCAAGATGTATAGAGATTTGAAGGAATAATTTTTTGTGGGAAAACATGTAGAGGGAGTTTTCTGATTTTGTGTCAAGATGTATGGTTTGTCAACAAGTGAAATATAGAATGAAAAATCTTGGAGGATTCATGCAAACTCTTCCCATACCTGAGTTTAAATGAGATTATATTACGATGGACTTCTTTCAGGGGGCTACCAAAGACTCATATAAGTAACAATGAAATATGGTTCACTATTGATTGTCTTACCAAGTCATCAGATTTTCTTACTATAAGAAAAGATTTAACACTTGAATGTATGGAAAGACTATATATTAATGAAGCTGAAGACTTCATGGAGTACCCCTATTGATTGTTTCGGATCGTGATCCCAGTTTTACATCAAGATTCTGGAAATGTATTCAAAAGGCCATGGATACTGAACTTCGTTTGAGCACTGCCTACCACTATCAAACAGATGGACCATCAGAACGGACTATTCAATCCTTAGAAGTCATGTTGAGATCTTTCTCACTTGATATTCAAGGTATGTGGGATCTATATTTACCTAGGGTAGAATTTTCCTATAACAATAGCTTCCATTCATGTATTCATATGGCACCATATGAAGCATTATACAGAAAGAGATGTCTCACAGCAACTTGTTGGTATGATGTTGGTGAAAGAAAACTCATAGGCCTGGAACTTTTTGAGGAAACAATAGAAAAGTTCAAGGTTATCCAAACCCACATCAAAGCAGGCCAAAGTAAGCAAATGATCTATGCCAATAATTGAAGGATGGATTTGGAATTTCAAGTAGGAGGCAATGTTTTCTTGAAGGTATATGCACGGAATGGTGTTATAAATTTTAGTAAGAAGGGTAAATAGAGTCCTAGGTACATTTGTAGTTTTTAAAGTCTAGAACGAATTGGATTTGAAGCTTATCATTTGGAAATGCCTCCAAGTCTCTCCAAACTTCATGATGTGTTCCACGTATCACTATTGATAAAATAAATGCCTGACCCAACGCATGTACTCACCTATGAGGAAATTGAATTGGAACCTGATCTGTCTTATTATGAAGAGCCTGTCAAAATTGATGATAATAGAGAAAAAGTGATGAGAAACCAGATGACTCTTTTGGTGAAAGTTATATGGAGAAACAATAATATGGAAGAGGAAAAGAGGGAACCCGAGGAACTTATGATGAAGAACCACCCAAATTGTTTTATGCAGTAATATTCTAGAAATTTCGAGGATGAAATTATTTTAAGGTGGGAAGAATGTAACACCCCAAGCTTCCATGATATGTTTCCCTTTGAATAATGCAGTAGCTGGCATTGTATGCAACTTGGAGTTTTAACACAGCACGACCAATGAAAATAACATTTATGAAGAGTAATTGCCACTTTTTAAAATTTTATAAATTTTAATTTTCAATCTTTACTACATTTTTTGGATTTGGAACATCAAAATTATCTTAGAGTGAATTTTTTTTTCTGAGAACTTTCAATTTTTGATGAATAGTGAAAAACAATGTGTTATTATTTAAAAGAAACTTATTATTTAAATAATTTGTTATTTTATTTTAATTTATTTTAGTTAAAAATAGATACATAATACCTATATATTTTCAATCTAATTCATTAGAGTCATTTTATAATATGTTTGGATATATTAATTTTTATTGAACTTTTTACTGTCTTTTACCCACCTTCTATGAGCTTTTACAAATTTTCATAAAACTTAATTTTATCACTTCAGTGAGTTGAATTTCAAAAATATTAAGACATAATTGACATCAGTATGTAAAATTTGGTTCAATAAGATGAAAATAGTTTTTTATGATTAGTAACTTTTGAATTTTATATACCACGGTTAAAAATAAATAAGGTAATTAAGGGTAAAAATGATATTATAATTACCCTAAAACATGTCATAATTCAATTTGATAAGTTTTATTCGACCAAAAACATCCTTAGGAATAAAATACGATCCTTTTAGTCCACTTCGATTAGATTAGGGCATTTATAATGATTATATTTAAAGATGAGTTAAAAGTGTTAAATTCAAAGTTTAATAACTAAACCATTTTTAATATAGGGATACACAAAATAAAAATTTGACAATAAATATTTATTAGAAATATACCAATATTTCATAATTAATGGTATTTTATTTATAATTTTTAGACATTATATAATTTAATTTATTTATGACACAATGATGATGCAGTAATTACCTTATTAATGAAATATTAAAAAAATTAATTATAAATATCCAAATAAATATAAATTGATACTTCCAATGAATTCAACTAATTTTCTAGGTTAATATGACATTTTATGGTTGATTAAATATTTTTTTTTCAAAGTAATCATGTTGTTATTATTTACAAAAAAACCAAATACTAAATTGAGTCAAAATTTACATAATTGAGTTATTAAAACAAATACAATATTATTAATTGATATAATATTCCTAAAAATCTAATTTTCAGAAAAAGGGATTAGATAATGTAATAGATATTAATAATTAACCACTTGGGTTTCTCTTTTCTTAATATAGTAATTTTATTAACCATATAATATAAAAATACAAGGATACATGGTAAATTTCAATCTATTTAACTGAGAGTTAAATCTAAAAGATATGGTTAATATTTTGACCTAAACCTGTCTAAAACCTATTGGTTGAGAAGTTCTTAACCCATACTCACCTTATCCTCTAAATAAATCACTTTTGTTTTATTAGAAAGCGAAAATAATTTTATTATATAATAATATTTCAATATTTGCCTAAAGTGACCATCACCTCTCTTATAAAAGGGTACTTACCCTTCTCCTAAATTCACACCTCCCAAGATATTTGTCTCAGCCAAACCCTAACAAAATATCCTCTCAACTATCCTCTCTTCAACCTAGAGGTCTTACATTGATCAGAAAGCCAACCTACGGAGCCCTTTTGATCAAATAAAAAGTAAACACCAGAAGAAGAGGTAACAATTTTACCACCCTCTTTGATGTTATTTTCTCCTTCCACTTCCTCTTTCATTGTTGTTTCTATACCAAAATAATAAATCCATTACCTTATTCATACTATAATGTTATTATAAATACGGTACAACCATATTCGTTATTCTATCCAACCTTTCACGAACCAACCCAGGTCGACCATAAACAGGTCACACGAGCCGGTCCGCGAGATGACCTGAGTCGCGTTCCCGATCCTCCCGGGCTGGCGACAAGAACCAGGGCATCAACAGGGAGCAAGTGGGAACGATTTCTCCCAATAAAAATAAATAGAGCAGCAGAAAGAAATAAAACACGAAGTAAATAAATGACACTGAAAAGAAAGAGAAGCCAACAAAAAACACTAACCTGCTCTCGACCAAAAAACTCCTCGCGACTCCGAGAGTTACTCACCAGACCACAACCAACTCTCGCCCACGGCGAGCAAGCCCGAGCCAACTTGCAACAAAACTAAAAACAGGAAAACACTATAGGCGTGAGTATTAAAACTCAGTAGGCATGCCCAACAAACTATTCCCAATGCAGTACCTTTAAATGAATAATTTACCAATTACAGGTTTGAACTAAATATACAAAAATATTGGTTTTCACACACACACACACTTTAATTTCTAAAACAAGTATTAGTCCATTGCCCTTTTTAATTTGAAACCCAGTCTTTTGTCTGAAATGATTATGTATATTTATTTTTAAAACATTATCTGCGAACCATTTAGAAGACCAAACTTCAGTTGTTAGCCAAAATGGGGAAACCACACATAATACACAACACACACCAAGGACAATGGAAAAAGTGGCACACATGGGCCAGCAACCAAACTAGACCTCTCAATCGTCTACCACATAAAAATAAACACTAATGGAAACATGGGTCGAACCTAGGAGATCGTGAACAATCCAGAATGTACTATACATCTGACTCATCCTGAAGGCAAGCCCTAACTTGATGACGCCATAACTCCCTAATGCCCGGCATAGCCCTGCATGGCCTAACCGAGGGGCCCAATCCCCATAGCAGCAATAACCCAGTATTCCCCTGCTATGGGGCCACTATCTGGTGCATAATCTAAACTTGTGCAGCAATCGGTCTCAGAAGATTCACTCACTATGCCAGGTTCCCATGTCAAAACAATCAATACATATGGGTGCGTCCACAATGTAAATCAATCAATCACGATGCACAAACATCACATACAGCTCACACAATCAATGCACACCAAAAGTCACCCCTGAGTGGGTTTTCCAAAATAATTTATTTTATTAAAGTTCCAAACGGGCCTTCACCAATTTTTGACGAAAAACATTTTTTCTCATGAAAACCCAAAACACTTGTTCAGAAGAAATCATTTATATTTAAAACCAGAACCACATTTTAATTTCCATAAATTATGTTTAAACTCCAAACTGGAATTCTTTCACTACTGGGTGTCTGCTCGCCAAGAAAATATTTAAAGAGTTTGGTATAAAATAAACTGCTCTTTTTACAACAAATAATCATTTTAAAATTAATTATCTTATTTTAATTTCCATTTATTAAAATTAATAAAACATCAAGAAATTAATAAATTCTAAATTTAAAAGTGAGTGCAGTGGGGGACCTACCTTGACTCGCAAACCAATCACTATGATGCAACATGCCTCGCGCGGGAGCACCGACACGTGCAAGCTGGCAACCACAATGTCACGGAAATGCCTTGCCAATGCACTGCAACCGAAAGTAAAATAATCTAAAACACAAAAACACTGACCAGTGACAATTAAACATCACAAAAATAACTAAAAACAAACATAAAAATTATTTTAAAATAATCAAAACAAGAAATAGTACATACCTCACATGAACCCCAATGCAGGTGAAACGACGCATACCCAAACCATTCGCCTTCGTCGGCAGACGCTCATCGCATGCCCAATGGAGAACAAGTCATGTAGCTGGTCACAGGAATAGAACAGGGATGAGAGCTGACAGAACTGGTCGTCCCACCTCGGAAGGTTGGCGAGAGGCTGTAGGGCACCGAAAAAGTTGCCGGTAGGGGGGTGCATGGCCGAGAAGGGTGTGCGGCCGGTCGGAGGTCACGTGATTGGTCGAAAGGCACGAGACCGAAGGGCACCAGCCGGTCAGAGATACATGGCGGCTGGAAAGATGTACCTCCTGGTCGGAGTCAGGTGCCCATGGGTGTTGTAGTGCCGATGCAGGGCAGGAAATGGTGTTGTCTTGGTGGGAAGTGCGCAGACAGCGGGTGCAGAGTCTGCTAGAGGGTGCTGGATAGAGGAGTCACACCTGCTGGTTGCCAGAGAAAGCTGTTGGCCAGAGAAAGAAGGTGGCCTTGGTGCTATGCAAGGGGTCACCAAGCCTGTGGAGGCAAGAATATGGGGCTCGTGGCGGCCCGTCTTGCACTGCAGCAAGGGAGAATCGGAGGCCGCGGGTGTAGGGGAATTACTCTGGTGGGTGTTGCGCCATCCAATAGAGGGTGCACAAGAGAGAGGATTGTGTGGGGTGTGACGGCGGTGACCGGAAAAGTGGAGGGTACCGTCATGGTCGGACAACGAAGGGAAGAGGGTGCTTGGCCGAAAATCAAGGGGAGGAGTAGCACCGGAGATAGCTGGAGAATAGGGGGGGTGACGTTCGGTGCAGGGTGGCTATAAGATGGCCTGAAGGTGGCAGGCTAAAATGAGGCTGGTCAGGCGGAGCTGCTGGGTGTTGCAGCGGGTGGAGAAGTAGGGGTCCACTGTTGCCGTCCGGACAAAGAAGGGATGCGGTGAATAGGGGCACAACGGCCGGAAACGTAGCTGGGAGGGAGGCACTTCTACTGGACCGTGGTGGTGGTCAGCGACTGCTTCTAGAAGGTAGAGCAGGGTACGGGGGAGCTTAGGCACGTAGGGGATTCACCGGGTGGAGTATGGTGCGGGGAAGCTGGGGTCGTGGGTCGGCTGGGAGCTGGGATGCAAGTTAGTGCGTCTATTGTCTTGAGCAGAGGTGTGCTCGCCCAATTATACAAAATTTCTCCATCAATATAATGATATTGTTGCTAGTGTGTACATACGGATTACCGTCTCCACGAACGCAATGAGATTCATTCCCCATCGTAATAATTCAAGATTGGTTTTTATTTTATGATTAAAAATAAGTTTTATGAACTTAATAGCATTCTCTGTATGAATCAAATATATATTATCAATAACAAACATGGCTTATGTAACCAATCATATAAAGAAAAATGAATCAGTTAACACCCAAAACAATGATACTACTAGAATATTATTAACAAATCAATTTTATAAGATTATATATGATATCATATTTGTGTATATGATTCTTGTATAATTTAATAACTATTATTTAACTATTATACAGGAGGTTAACATACTATCTACTAAGTAAAACTACAAGGTAAGGGTTAATTCTATAATCTCTTTACATATCTGAGGTTGTTAATAGGTAAGTATCTACAAGGACCTATTTATCATCAACATCCATGTTTTCTTAAAAATTTAATTCAAAACATTCTTACCCTTTACTACACTATGGGTTAAATTCATTTATACCCTTATTTGACCATATATGTTTTGAAAAGAATCTTTCCATCATCTTCCAAAAAATTACTTTATGACCTTTTCGACAAAATTATGGTAATAATGTCTTTTTTTATCTTATGCGGATGGTGCCTCTATTTTCCACTGATATAACATCATTGAAACTTCCCATACAAGCTCATAATAATATTTTCAAAATAAACATTTTCTTTTATAATTATGTGACTTTTAAATGTTTTCAAAATTGAAAGAGATATTTCTCTAAAAAAGTTTTGATTTTATCTATGTCCACATCCTTTGATTGATTTTAAGCTTGTTTGAAGTCGATTTATTCTAATACATAGCATCCATATTGTATTGTAGGTTTTGTGATATTTTTGAATGTGGATGTGTTATTTTTACACCATTCATGGTTTATCCATAATGTATTGAGATTTTGTATGCTAGTTTTAATACAAATGTTTATGTTATGTTTAAACCTTTTCATATGAGGAATGCATTGCACTTAGTAAGTGACGGGTGGAGCCTGCAATAGCTCCTCAATGAATCGGTAGGTCTCATGAGACAAACTAGTGTCTTGGAACAAGGCGTTTAAAAAATCATATTTGTAGTCTTGGCACAATGCCTTGAATATGTGGTTATGATATCTGGAATTATGCATTCCATCATTATGAATGTGGCTATTGATATTGCATATGATTATTCAACTAGTATAATATCCATGTGAATAATTAAATAGAATTATTTGATTTTATCTTTTCAATATTATGTTGAAGATTAATTTCAAAAGGCTTTTGTTTTATTCTTATACATTTCCTTAATTGTTTATACTTAATTATTAATGTTTCTGCTATATTGTTATCCTTAATGAGCATCTGAGTTCACCCCATTATATGTTTTATTATTACCAGGATGTGGACAAGTATTTTATGGTTGACCTGCAGGGATAGGCTAGGGATATAAGTGTGGTCAATTGGGACAAAATTTTGTTGACTTTTTTATTTCATGATGTAATGTAAAACTTATGAATGTATCTAGTAATTCCAATGCTAGTAAACTGATCGGAATTTCTGGATTTGATACCATTGATCATTCAAATGTTATGTAATAATGCACTGACGTTGGGTAATTCAGGTCGAGGCATTATAGTTGGTATCAGAAGAAGTTTAGTACAAATCCAGGAAATAAGATATAGATAAACTCGGATAAGATCACATTACCCTTAGATAGATTTCGTAGATTAGTATAGAATAACTTCCTGGAATTTTGATATTCTAGATATTTTGTGAGTTTTCCAAGAAATAAATTCATGTCTGGATATGAGCAGGTTGATGCATCTCTAGCACAAATGTACTTAGAGGTAAAACCCAAAAACACTACTCTCAGTTAGACTCAAAGGAGAAATGGTACATGACAACAGGCCTTGCTTCACTCTTGGTTACGACACTCCTGGGTGATTTCCTTATGATAATTCACATTTTTTTTACAAACCAATATCATGGATTTATGAGTATATACCTCCCAAAAGAAGACAGTTTTATGATTACGGATTATATCCATAAACTGTTCAATTTATGTTAAGTGTTTGACAAGTTTGGAATTATGTATTGTGTTTCGTAAACTAATCTACTATATGTCATTGTTTAGAAATGGTGCCTAGTGGAATGAATGGAAACCATATCAATGCAAGTAATCCATGTAGGGATTTCCCTCATACTCATGATAGTTATAGTGGAGCTGGTGATGCAGCTGGTGTTGATCAGCTTAATACCATACTGGGACAACTCACTCAGGTTATGAATAATAACCTTACACGTATGTAGCACCCTGATCCACAATGTAGAGGATCAATGTTAGATGGATTTATGAGTCTACAAACTACAACATTAAAAGGGTGTACAAATCCATTAGTAGCTGAGCAATTTAAAAATTTCTTAGAGAAAATATTTCATGCTTTGGGAGTAGTGAAAGAGAAAAAGTGATCATGGCGGTTTATCGCCTCACGGGAGATGCCGATCAATGGTGGTCATTAATGTAAAACACAAAGGAAGATGACGAAATATCGAACATGGAATGCAGGGAGTTAACAATGATTTTATTAGAAATATACATTCCTCGTGACCTTCAAGTGGATATGGAAGGACAGTTTCTGAGACTGAGGCAAAAGGAGGATGAGAATGTCATAAAGTATGAGGATAACTATACAAGGTTCGAAAGGCATGTAGCATATTATATACGTAACCGAAAGAGTAATAATGATCGATTATTTGGTGGGTTAATAAAATTTCTCCGTCGACCATTAGTCAAACAATCCTTCTCATCGTATGAGGATATTGTCTCATGCGCGATTAAGATCGAAAAGGAATTCTCTATGTCTTACGAATTAAAATCAATGCAAGAGAAAAAGAGATCTACTGAACACTCTGGAAATGGAAATAAGGGGAAGAAGGGAAAATTTGAATATCTATTCTACGGTAAATGTTAACAGAGAAACCTCCGTACTTCCCTGAAGGGAATGGGAGTCTGTTATAAGTGTTGTGAAAAATCCACTTAGATCATGATTTCAAGGGGAAGAAATAAGATGTCAATGTTAAATGCTACAATTATAGAGAAAAAGTTCATTATGAAAATGTATGTCGTAAGCACCAAGGGAACAAACTTCAAGAAAGGCCAAGGGAGCAAAGCCAAGCTAATGTGATCACTATTGCTAAGTTTGAAGCTTCAAATGACATGGGGGAAGGTAATTTAATGGTTTCCTCAAGTTTAGCCAATGCATTATTTGATTCTGAATCATCGTATTATTTCATATCTTCCCGGTTTTCTAGGAAAATTAGATATTTTCAATTTCACATAACAAGGGTGTTGTCAGTCAAAAAACCTAAGGGTAGTATCATCACAACAAATTTTTTTGAATGAGTTCCCATTAGGGAATATAAATTTTTCATCTGTGGATCTCATCATCATATCCATGATTGAATTTGATATAATCCTCAGAATGGATTTGATTTTGGACCATGATGTGAATATTTATTGTAAGAAGAAGGAGGTTACAATTTTCAATGATGATAAAGAGTACCTTATCTTTAGAGCACAAATGTCACCACCTAATTCTTATCAAGATCCACCCCCAGTAGCTCTACTAAATTCAATTATTGGGGAAGAAGAGAATGAAATAACTATGTGTTATGAAAATAATGCTTTAATATAGGACTTACCTATTGTGAAATAATATGTTGATGTATTTCTAGAGGATTTACCTAGACATCCTCTAAAATAAGAAATTGAGTTTTCCATTGATTTAATTTCTAGTTTAAGGCACATATCTAAGACCCCTTATAGAATAACCACTGTGGAATTAGTATAACTAAAGAAACAACTAGAGGAATCGAGTAATAAGGGATTTATTCACCCTAGTGTTTCTCCATGGGGCGCCCGTTTCCTTTTTTTAGGAAGAAAGTTGGATCTATGAGGATGTACATTGACTACAGGGAGATCAATGCTATTACAATAAAGAACAAGTATCCCCTACCTCGCATTAATGATTTACTTGATCAACTTTATAGAGCTCAATATTTTTCAAAGATTGACCTTCGATATGAATACCATCAGTTGTTCATGAAGAAGGAAGACATTCCAAAGACAGCATTTCGAACCTGGTACGGGCATTACGAGTTTATAGTAATGCCTTTTTGATTGACTAATGCACCCTCTATCTCCATGGATCTAATGAATAGAGTTTTCATGGAATATCATGATGAATTTTTAGAGGTATTTATTGATGATATATTGTAATAATAAAAAAGTATTTGGATCATGAAAATAACTTATCCACTATTCTGAAAACCCTCAGAAGAAATGAATTATATGGGAAGTTTAGCAAGTGTGAATTTTGGATTCAAGAGATTTCTTTTCTTGGACATATTATGTCTAAGGATGGAGTCTTTTTTGATCCATCAAAGTCCAAGTCAATCCAAGAGTGGCCAACACCAACAAGTATAACTGAGGTACGGAGTTTTATTGGTTTAGCAGGTTGTTATCAACGTTTCATCTAGAATTTTCCCAAGTTGACTAACCCTTTATCCCAGGTCACACATAAATGGGTTAAATTTTTTTAGACAACAGAGTGTGAAAAATTTTTTAAAGAACTAATGAGATGATTAGTCAATGCTCCTTTCTTGACTCTACCTTCAGCGAGCGATGTGTTAGTTATTTACAGTGATGCTTCAATGAAAGGACCTGGTTATTCCCTTATGCGGAATGATAGAGTTATTGCCTATACATCATGATAGCTAAACATTCATGAGAAAAAATATCCTACCCATGCTCTTGAGTTATCATCTGTAATATTTACTCTAAAAATATGGAGACACTATCTCTATGGTGCGAAATGTAAGATTTATATTGATCGCAAGAGTTTGAAGTATATTTTCCCATAGAAAGAACTCAACTTGAGGGAAATAAGATGGCTTAAACTACTCAAGGATTATGATTTCACTATACACTACTACACAGGGAAAAAATAAGGTGACATATGATTTGAGTAGAAAGGATCATAGTGTTTTGAACAAGATGAATGTTGAAAGGGATCCAATTTTCATGGATCTAGTAAAGATAGATATGGGATAACCATGGAAGGTGAAACATCAATAATTTCTAAAATATTTTCCAAACCATCTTTACTAGAAAGGATAAAGGGTTATCAGACCAATGATAAGGAGTTTCAAAAGAAGATTAAATTTGTGAATTATTGGAGATTGAGTGACATCATATATGAATATGGAATCTTGAAATTTTGGAAGAGAATTTGTGTTCCTTACATACCTTATTTAAAAAGGGAATTGTTGGATTATTTCCATTGCTCTAATTTCTCTATAAACCCTAGGATCACCAAGATGTATAGATATTTGAAGGAAAATTTTCAGTGGGACAACATGAAGAGGGAGATTACTGATTTTGTGTCAAGATGTATGGTTTGTCAACAAGTGAAATCTGGAAGGAATCATCCAAGGGAATTCATGCAATATCTTCCCTAACCTAAGTGGAAATAGGATAATATTATAGTGGACTTTGTCAGGGGGCTACCAAATCCACCTAGAAGTAATGATGCAATATGGGTCATTCTAGATCGTCATACCAAGTCAGCACATTTTCTTTCTATAAGAGAAGATTTACCACTTGAACGTATGGACATACTATATATTAATTAATTATTAAGACATCATGGTGTACCCCTATATATTTTTTCTGATTGTGATCCCCATTTTACATTAATATTATGGAAATATCTTCAATAGGCCCTGCATACTGAAATTCATTTGAGCATAGCCTACCACCCTCAAACTGATGGAAAATCAGAATGGACTATTCAAACCTTAGAAGACATGTTGAGATCTTTCTCACTTGACTTTCAAGGTATGTGGGATCAATATTTACCTCTGGTAGAATTTTTCTATAAAAATATCTTCCAATAAATTATTTAGATGGCACCATATGAAGCGTTATACGGAAAGAGTTATCACACACCAACTTGTTAGGATGATGTTGGTAAAAGAAAACTAGTAGGCACAAAACTTGTTGAGGAAACAATGGAAAAGTTAAAGGTTATCCAAACCCACATAAAGGTAGCCCAATGTTGGAAAAGAGCTTTGTAGATAATAGAAGGAAGGATTGGGAATTTCAAGTAGGAGACCTTGTTTTCTTGAAGGTATCTCCACAGAATGTTGTTATACGTTTTAGTAAGAAGGGTAAATTGAGTACCAGGTACCTCAGACCTTTTGAAATTCTAGAATGAATTGGAGTTGTAAATTATTATGTAGAAATGCCTCCAAGTCTCTCCAAAGTACATGATGTGTTCCACGTATCACTATTGATAAAATACAAGTCTGACTCAACGTAAGTACTCACCTATGAGGAAATTAAACCAGTACCTGATCATTCTTATTGTGAAGAGCCCATCAAAATTCATGATACCAGAGAACAAGTGCTGAGAAACAAGATGACTCATCTGGTAAAATTTCTATGGAGAAACCCAAAGATGGAAGAGGCAACAAGGGAACCCTAGGAATTTATAATGAAGAACCACACGAATCTTTTTATTCAGTAATATTCTAGAAAGTTAGAAGACAAAATTATTTTAAGTATGGGAGGATGTAACACCCCAAGTTTCCATAGTACGTTTCCCTTCGAATAATGTAGTAGCTTGCGTTGTCCGCAACTTGGAGTTTTAACACACCCCAACCAATGAAACTAGTGGCTATGAATAGTTATACCCACTTTTTGAAATTTTATTAATTTTAATTTTCCAAATGGACTTCATTTTTGGATTCAGAATATCAAAATTATATTAGGGTGAATTTTTGGTATTTTTCTGAGAACATTAAATTTTTAATGAGTAGTGAAAAAACATTGTGTTATTGTTTAAAAGAAACTTTTTATTTAACTAATTTGTTATTGTATTTTAATTTATTTTATTTCAAAATTGATACATAATACCAATATATTTTCAATTTTATTCATTGGAGTCATTTTATAATAAGTTTGGATATATTAAATTTTATTGAACTTTTTACCGTCTTTTACCCACCTTCTAGGAGCACTTACAAATTTGCATGAAAATTAATTTTACCGCTTCTGTGAGTTGAATTTCAAAAATCAAAGAGACATGATTGACATCAGTAAGTTAAATTAGGTTTAATAAGATGAAAATAATTTTAGGTGAATAGTATTTTTTGACTATTATTTACCACGATTAAAAGTAAATAGGCTAATTAAGGGTAAAAATGATATTATAATTACCATAACACGGGTCCTAAATCTATTGGATAAGTGTAATTCGACCAAAAACATCCTTAGAAATAAAATATGATCCTTTTGGTCCACATGTATTATATTAGGACATTTATTATTATTTTATTTAAAAAAGAGTTAGAAGTATTAAATTCAAGGTTTAATAAATAAACCATTTTTTAATATAGTGATACTGTTAGAACCGGGCATGCAGCAGAAGCCCCGAAAAGGTGGGTTTTTAAAAAAATTCCACCTCTGTTTGACGTGAACTTGTCAATATCAGTGAAGAGCAGCCCGATTAAATCCGAGGATCTCGTGTGAAGTGTTTTAAGCACAAAATTGATCCGTAAAATACCTGGTTTAAATAAGAAGGCGCACACGATGTTTTCTCATCGTTGGTGATCACTTCTCGAAGAATCCGAAGTCGAATTCCTCTAGATCATACACACGCACTTCAAGGAATCCACGGGAGTGCCGTTCGTCGTAATCTGGGTGCTAGCTCGGATTTGCGACGATGCCTTCGACGCTCCAACGACCACCGCATCGCTTTGCTAGCGATGCCCGAGAGAGAGCTCCATCTGAGCTCCTTGGATCTAGATAATCTCTCTCTAGAATGAGGTAGAGAGGAGAGGAGAGATAAACTCCATGAATCGTGTTTGGAAAATTCCCCTCCTCCTCTATTTATAGTGCAGAATTAAAATACCTGGTATCGCCTCGTCGGCCCCAAATACTTAATGCACTATCAATGACATTTATGACTACTAAACTGAGTCATAAATATTATTATCATTTACATTTAATATATTAAAATATATTACATGATAATAATTAAGTCACTAACCTGACTCGTCGCTCCCATAAATATTTATTAAACCTTGAATAATTTAATATTCATCAATTAATATATTTTTTCATGTATTTACTTAAAACACGTAAATACATTTAATAAATATATTCAATACTCATTATTATAATCTCGAATAATATGAATTTATTTATTGCATTGGTGATCGTTTAACTCTGGACAAATCCCGGACCCCTATGGCGGGGCCCGCCATGTCCAAAACTCTTATTCAACTGAATAAGGAAGATTCTTGAATACGCTATTGTGTGTGACCCTCAAGGCCCTTATTTTGACAGCCGTGAAAAGTATTCACAGACCAAGTGCAGGATCTAGAAACCCATCATGGCCCCTGAAGAAATAAGGTTTTTCACAGCAGCGACAACCAACCTATGAACATGCACTGTGTAATATAATCTCTTTGTCTATAATATATCATAAAGCAGGACGCACTCTCGTGTCATTGCCCTTTTCTTGCTTTTTTGTTTGTTGATGTAACTGGATGGATATACCCTCGACTGCCATGGCCATGGTCTTATAAAGGTACTGCCATCCATATCAACATGGCCAGAGATATATTACTTCCATAACCTGGAAGTGACAAATCCTTTCTTGACCATTCAACCAATGTCATGCCACCAATTACGCACCCGACACAAACTACCACGCCACGACTTCATTGTCATGGTTTTCGTCTTGCATCAAAGTACGTAATGAAATGGCATACATTGGTAATGATCTCAAGTCAGGACACCATTACACATGTTCGTAGATAGGAACATCCAGTGACACCCGAAACATGTGGTGTTCCTATTGGCGGGTCAGTCCTCATGATCTCACTACTAGAGATCACCAAGTGCGGTCTTCATGAGAAGAAGTCTCAATGCTTATGAGCCCCCATCACCAGATGGTCAGACATCTACTATTTCCAATCAATAAGATGTATCTAGACCATAGAACATATATTTAAGATTAATGTCATAGTGTCTGGAGGTTCTCATTATAGCCTGGGAACTGCTATAACCTTTCGATGTGACAATTAATCGTTGGACATTACCATTTCAATAGTGGACACAGAAAAGTATACACTATAATGGTAAGATTACATCATGCATAGCTTATTGTATACACGATATGGTAATCAAAAAACATAATAGTTGGGTCTAGGGCACCCACTATTTCAAAACTCCCACTTGCACTAGAGCCAACTTGTTAACCAAACTTGTTAGCTACTCACATGATAAGAATCATGTTTCTGCTGAGTAAAGGCCTTAGATATTGGGCCCACCATGGTTCCGCTGTGTGGCTATTCTACTATAGCGACCTCATCTCTTCGATTAATACTTCTCTAGATATGGTATCCCGAGTATATATCTTTTTGTCCACTGTCAAAACATGGCATCCTGGATAGTAAGAATATCATAATCTACATTATGATAATACTTTTCTCACCATGTGTGATTCTAATAACTGGAACAAATCATTGCATTTAACTGCATCTTAGATATCTTAGAAGTTGCAATGTACTCGGTCTTGTAGATATGGCCACCACAGGCTTATATGAACTTGACTCGCTCATCTCCTTTAGCCTAACTGCAATACTAGATCACATTAATCAATGGAAGACTACTTCATATCCCCCAAAACTAGTATCCTTTCTTCTCTACTTACCAGGTACATATCTTTTGTACTTGCCGAAGTACAGTTGGATTGTTCTGACTACATCCCTTGCAGTGCTCCTGGATATAACTTATATTTGCCTATTGTAAAATATACCTTGGAAATATCAATTCTTCTATATATCATGGCATACGTGATTGTTCCATCACTCCGACGTATGGATTTAAACTCACTGTATTTATCTCTTCCCATGTCACAGATAGGTCAACATGGAGAGATTATGCCTTGTGACATAGGCAACAATTCATCTCTTGAATTGTTCCAACATGTATTTTCCAATACAATGTCCCTATATGTACGACTGACTATGTCCAAGAAACCTATAGATCTACCATAGTAGATCTTATTCCCTAGAGCTTAGGTTTCTACTTTAAGTCAATCATTGGAGAGTAAATTTCATTTTGGTCTTAACTAACTGTCAGACCAATGTCTGTTTTCCATATGTTACCGAACATATTTTTATTGGAAAAACTTAGCACTCCCACTAACCTCTGGTAGACACATGGAAAACATTTGTTTTAAATGTATATACTATGATCATATTTCTTACTTTAATCCTAAACCGGATTTTAGTAAATTTTGACCTTTATTAGCATTCTGTGATGTGACCATCCCTTTCTGGTTGTGTCATATATACACCATCCACGATTTGTGGTCATGACATCCAATGCCAAATAAATGGATCATATATATTAGCTATGATAAGTAAAATTCTAATGGATGTAGGCATAACAACTTGGTGAAACCAATTGAGCTTTATTGGTACTAAGCTCGTACCATCCATGTATTAACTCACTTGAATACCCACCGCAATATTCAAAATAATAAGCCCCATTTTTGAAATTTGATACATGGAATCTGTTAATTGAATTTTAGTTAGTCTTATCAATTTTAGCTAATTTCCATATACTGCTTAATTTTAGAAAATATTATTCACATTGAATAATAGATCATCATACTCGGTTAATATAAAAACCATCACCATGGTTTTATCCTCCCTGCGTAGTATGTGTCTTCGGAACATACTTTGTTCCACATGTGCTTGTGGAACTAGATCCTATGCCAACTACTTGTGCATTTTGAGCATTGACTAAACACAAGTCAATATAGCTCCCACTATCTCTAATAGAGATGTGCACCCTTATATAGAAGTGTAGTCTATTCCTTGACTGCCTACTCTTCTATCTTAGGGATTTATGTATCATCTTAAACAACTGTAAGGATTATTACACTAAATGCACAATGTGTTTGTCTTGATGCTAGTTTGTTTATGTCCTAACAAACTCTTTGCATCCAAACACATGTTCTTATGAAATAATGGGTTTATATCACACTATGACTCGTATGATATCCATTTGTCGTTATAGTTGGCATATGGTTGTGGGATATTGTTGTTATTTGCAAAGAATTTCATGTATTATAATGGAATTTTATGCTTGTTCCAACATTGATATTACTTACATCAATACATTGATGTATAAAATGTGTATTTAAGAATTACTCCATGCTACATTTTGTTGATCAATGTTGATATGTAAGACTTCATAATCAATCCTCCCCATTAACATCAATTTTGTGATGTCGATAAGGTAATGTGCGTTTAGGAATTGCTCCACACTACATTATCATGATTGATGAATTCTTGGTCGAGATATTCTTCGGTATCCCAACCCGAAGCAACTCATATCTCCTGACCATGAAAATACTTCACTTTGATATTACTTAATTACGTAAAAGAATATTATGAAATATATATATACCTCTATCTTATACTTGGAATAGATCACACTTTCGTGTTGAACTATTTCCAAAAGCTTTGTGACGTACCTTTATTTATAAAGGATCCTTTGTCCAAACTAAAGACATCAATAATACCAAATGTATTTAGCTATGCCGAGCCTAAATACCATACTTGGTATATTCATGATGTCCATTTTTAGTATTACTTGAAAAAGAATAATCTTGTCACAACTGGGTATAAGTATTACATTTATATTCATCATTATTTGCCTATAATTCATGTATCACTGAACTAGTGATTGAGTTTACCAAAAACAACATTCATTTCAGAAACTGAAAGAATGTCTCCTTGCATCCAAGGACCCATGAGATTAATGTTTTTGGTCATACTCAACAATAGTTCAACACGAATCTTTCACTTGGCAATTAAAGAAGTCATGTACTTCTCACCACTGGCCTAGGTATCACCCTTTCACAACCTATTTGGAGAATACACCTGACTTCTAGTAAGTTTTCTATACTAACTTGTTGATCGTATTAGAATACACATATGTTACCAGCATATTGTATTTAATATCCAAGTAGTAAAAGGAAAAATCACATTGATGAATATGCCTGATGTAGAAGCGGAAACTTTCTTCTTCAAATCATTTTATAGCTTTTAAACTTCCGTATCATTATTTTATAATATGTAATGCAAATAACCTCTGTTAATACATCATTAATTGAAGGATGTTGCAAATGTGTCATTGGAATTAAATGCATTGGACCTTTTCACATTGTCTTTCAATTTATCCACCATAAGAATTAAAGCTTAATTGCCTTTTATTATTATTCACTTGGAAAACCATACCCCGATAGGTAATGAAGCGTTTACTCAATATTTGTTAGTTTTGTAACTTAAAACGAGACTTGAGTAATGTGGTGAAAATGATATTTAAAGATCATGATCAATCTTTAAATTTAAACATGCCGGTGTAAACTTCGCCTTATTCATTTCATTACTTCACTTTCTCCTTGCAAACGTCTCAGAGATGAGACTTTATGTTATATCATCTATGCCCTGGTTTAGCGACTGCAACTGACATCAGACGTTGATGAAAGCATAATGATATAACTATCATATGCTTTGTAAATTAGTCTCATGTAACTAATTTTCACCCTCGCTTCTTGTGGTAGTTTAACAGTGTTGGGGACACTGACACCATGAGTTTCCTATATCATAGTACTATGCGCACGCACCTATACTATTCATGGATACTCGTGTCACTGTGAACATTTACTTTTTCCATTATAATTTTGCAGTTTTAATCTTGTGGTATAACTTGCCATTTTTTCTACAAAAAGAATTTTAGTAGATGAGTGCCTTTTATCTGGATTACTGGTTTATACATTTTGATTAATTACTTAAATTATTTTATGTCTCCCACTATTTTATCGGATTCTAGTAACCTTCTATGCTAGAATCGGAATACTCTGTCGCTTGAGTATTCTAGTGGCAAGGATCCCAGAACCACCCCTCATAGTCTACAAGCTAAGGCCACGCCACTACGTGGAGGGTTCTAAGTAGGCTTTTGGCTGGCCGACCGCTTTAACTTGCGGTTCCTTGATCTGTTGAGTGAAGTCCCAGCTTCTTAAAATCAAAATTTGATTTACTCAATGCTTTCCTCTAAAATGATAGCAAGTTATCTAGGGCTAATCCTTACTAGCACTTTGGTTAAGTCGACCCATCATTCTTATAAGGACTCCCCAGTAGTAAGAGGCGCCCTCAGCTAAGGCATGAACCGGATCCTCAAACAGCTGGTTTTGCCCAAATTTGAATGACGGAAGGATGTTTAGACTTTATATATCTTTTAGGGTTTTATTATTTTCAGTGTGACGAAAGAAATCATTTTCTAGTTTTTTAAGCACGTACTATGTGATCGCACTCACAATTGACTGTGCAAGAAATAGAAATTTCATCGCATCACATGTTCATTTTATCTTGAATGCTTGTTTATTATTATACTATGTGATCACGCAATAAATTACACCTTCACAAAAATAATAAACCTTGCAGAAATAAAACGAACACGTGATCATGATCTGGTACTATTGGTTGATCCGTTGAGTGAATAACGGACCAACTGAAACCCTAGGGGTAAATACCTTTAGTCACGTGGCTTGCAACTTGAATAGCAATGTCTGCTCATCCAATGCATCCAACTCCTATCTGGTGTGTCTCTGTCACATGGCACGAAATGCGTCACTAGTCATATCGTCATTATACAATTGTACTCGCACGCAGGCGAGGGGGTCTCGGGGTATAAATATACAACTCTGAGAATGGGCGCGCAGGCCCTTATACATATAAAGACTCTGAGACGACACACAGATCACCTTTTTTAATTTAAAATAATTATTAAAAACCATGCAATAATTAAATAAATTAATTAAAATAAATAAACACTAGACACGCATTGGTAGGTCTCAACTCATGATCGGTCATATACGCATTAAACTTGCGTGTATTAAATAAGTGCAGAATAAAAATTAAACTTGCCTTAAAATAAACTTGAGGGATTATTTTATTGAATTAAAATTTCACTCTAATTTTAATTCAATATTTACGTCATTCGGTCCTATTGAATTAATTTAATTTTAGAACTAAAAATTAAATTAATTAATTAATTTAATTAATCTCCCAATTAAATTAATCACAGAGCATTAAATTTTAATAAGCAAAAATTAATATTTAATTAATTTAATTCACAAATGTAATTAAATTAATTATTATAACTAATCTTTGATAAAATTAAATACTCGATCCTCATAAACCCCGGGCAGGGCCTGTGCGGGTTAGGGCGAACTTGCGCAGGCCCATCCAGGACTATGCCGACCCCGTGCGAGGTTGTTCTAGACCAAGAAGCTCCGCCCATGCTCATTTCTGGCTGGGCAGAGCCACCCGGTCACCTAGCGAGGAAAATCCAGCATGTGCAGACCAAAAAGAACCTGAAAAAAAAAAGTACCTCACAGTGGTGCACACCCGCTTCACCATTCCGGAGGAGGCCGGACTTCGGTGCAGAGCGGCTCCACCTCCAGCGGATGGACCAGGAAGGGCGGCCAGCGAGTCACCGGCCTAGCGGCTTCGGCGGAGCAGCACGCTGCTGCTGGGAAGGCCCGGAGAGGGGTGGTCGGGGCCGCCGCTGCACCTAGGTAGTATGCTGATTATGCAGCATGGTGAAGGGGAGGAGCGGGCTGCAGCTGCTGCCTACCGGAGGGTGGGACGGGTCCAAGGGAGTAGGATGAGGCCCGGAGTGGCCGAGGCGGTGCCCTGCGGGTGCAACCGGTGGAGGAGGCGCAGCGGGGAAGGGAGGCGGTGGCCGGCTTGGTGTGCCATGGTGCTGCGGGAAGAGGGAGACACCCTGTTGCATGGGAGAGGGCTGGCCGGTGCATGGGAAAGGGCTGGTCGCCGCTGCACCTTGGTGTTGCATGCTGTAGCGCAAGGAGGCAGTGTGACCATGCTTCCGGCAGAGGGAGGAGTTGTGGTACTGGACCGGGAAGAGGACCGCGGGTTGCAAGTCCATCCAACACCCACTTTTTTTAACAAGACCTAAAATAAGGTCTTCCTCCATTTTTTTTAACTTGACCCACTTGTGTCTAGGTCACCCTTGTTTTTTTATAGATACTAAGATTTACTTTGAAGCCTTTTCTCTCCCCTTTAAATATTTTTTCCAAAGCCTATATTAAACATTGTAAAAATAATAATAATATTATAATATTATTATTATTATAACAATATCAATATTATTATTATAATAAAACCAAATATTTTATTATTATTATTATAATATAATTAATTTTTGATAAATTAATATCAAAACAAAATTGATTTTCTGGTGAGTATTCCGTACCGGAAATCAATCTCGAATCCGAATTCTAATCTTCGGATGGCTGCAGACTGACCATCCGATATCTGATTCGGATTCCGTCTGTGGCATTGGGACCGTTTCGATGCCCTCTTTACATTTTAATTCAAATTAAATTTTTCTTGGCTTAAAATCGACACACATCCCTTTGATAACACATTTCAGAACTGGGCATGCAACGGAAGCCCCAAACAGGTGGGTTTTTAAAAATTTTCCACCTCCGTTCGACGTGAACTTGTAGATGTCGGTGAAGAGCAGCCCGATTAAATGCAAGGATCTCGCGTGAAGTGTTTTAAGCACAAAATTGAACCGCAAAATACCTGGTTTAAATCCGAAGGCGTGCACGACGTCTACTCGTCATTGGTGATCATTGCTCAAAGAATCCGAAGTCGAATTCCTATAGATCGTCCACACGCGCTTCAAGGAATCCGAGGGAGCGCCATTCATCATAATCTGGGTGCTAGTGCGGATTTGCGATGATGCCTTCGATGCTCCAATGACCACTGCATCACTTCTCTAGCGATGACCGAGATAGATCTCCATCCGAGCTCCTTAGATCCAGAGAATCTCTCTCTAGAATGAGGGAGAGAGGATAGGAGTGATATAATCCATGAATCGTGTTTGGAAAATGCCCCTCCTCTTCTATTTATAGTGCACAATTAAAATACCCGGTATCACCTCGTCGGCCCCGAATACTTAACGCACTATCAATGACATTTATGACTACTAAACTGAGTCATAAATGTTATTATCATTTACTTGTAATATATTAAAATATATTACATGATAATAATTAAATCATTAACCCGACTCGTCGCTCCCATAAATATTAATTGAACCTTAAATAATATAATATTCGTCAATTAATATTTTTTTCATGTATTTAGTTAAAACTTGTAAATACATTTAATAAATAAATTCAATACTCATTATTCTATACTCGAATAATACGAATTTATTTATTTCATTGGTGATCTTTTAACTCTGGACAAATCCCAGACCCCTATGGCGGGGCCTGCCATGTCCAAAACTCCTATTCAACTGAATAGGGCAGATTCTTGAATACACTATTGTGTGTGACCCTCTAGGCCCTTATTTTGACAGTCGTGAATAGTATTCACAGACCAAGAGTTGGATCTAGCAACCAATCATGACCCCTGAAGAAATAAGGATTTTCACAGTAGCGACAACAAACCTACGAACATGCACTGTGTAATATAATCTCTTTGTCTATAATATCTCATAAAGCAGGATGCACTCTCGTGTCATCTCCCTTTTCTTGATTTATTTTTTGTTGATTTAAGTAGATGGATTTACCCTCGACTGCCATGGCCATGGTCTTATAAAGGTACTACCATCCATATCAACATGGCCAGAGATATATTACATCCATAACCTGGAAGTGACAAATCCTTTCTTGACCATTCAACCAATGGCATGCCACCAATGACGCACCCAACACAAACTACCTTGCCACGACTTCATTGTCATGGTTTTCGTCTTGTATCATAGTACGCAATGAAATGACATACATTGGTAGTGATCTCAAATCAGGAGACCATTACACATGATCATAGATAGGAACATCCAATGAAACCTGAAACATGTGGTGTTCCTATTGGCGGGTCAGTCCTCATGATCTCACTACTAGAGATCACCAAGTGAGAACTTCATGAGAAGAAGACTCAATGAATATGATCCCCCATCACTTGACGTTCATACATCTACTGTGTCAAATCAGTAAGATGTATCTAGACCATAAAACATATATTTAAGATTAATGTCATTCTAACTAGAGGTTCTCATTATTTCATGGGAACTGCTATAAACTTTCACTATGACAATTAATCTTTGGACATTACCATTTCAATAGTGGATGCAGAAAAGTATACACTATAATGGTAAGATGACATCATGCATAGCTTACTATATACACGATATGGTAATCAAAAGCACATAATAGTTGGGTCTAGGGCACCCACTATTTCAACAGATAAACACAATATAAATTCAACAATACATATTGATTATAAAGATAAAAACATTTCCTACATAATGGTATTTTATTTATAAATTTAGACATTAAATAATTTAATCTATTTCTGACGTAATGATGATGTAGTAATTACCTTATTAATGAAATATTAAAATAATTTATATTATAAATATCCAAATAAATCTTAATTGAGGCTTCTGATGAATCACACTACTTTTATAGGTTAATATGCCATGTTAGGGTTGATTAAATAATTTTTTTTCCAAGTAATCATGCGGATATGTTTTTTAGAAAATACAAATACTAAATAGTGTCAAATTTGACATAATTGAGTTTTTAAAAAAAAATACAATATTATTAATTGATATAATATTTCTAAATATCTAAGGTTTGGGAAAAAAACATAGATAAGGTTATATATATTAATAATTATCCACTTGGGGTTTTCATGGCTTGTTATAGTAATTTTATTAACCATATAATATTAAAATACAAAGAGACATGTTAAATGTCAAACTATTAAACTAAGAGTTAAATCTAAAAGATAAGGATAATATGGTGACCTAAACCTATGTAAAACCTATTTTTTGAGATTTTTTAGACACTTACCCACCTTAGACTCTGAATAAATCATTTTGGAGCCATTAGAAACCAAAAATAACTTTATTATAAAATAATATTTCAATATTTTTCTAAAGGGACTCTCACCTCTCTTATAAAAGGGAACTTCTCCTTCTCTTAAATTCACAACACTAAAGCCATTTTTCTTAGCCAAACCCTGACCAAATATCCTCTAAAATATCCTCCCTTAGACCTAGAGGCCTTACCTTGATCATAAAGACAACCTAAAGTTCCCTTTTTATCATCTCTAAAAGAAACACCAGAAGAAGAGGTAATAATTCCATCACCATCTTTCATGTTCTTTTCTCCTTCCACTTCCTCTGTCTTTGTTGTTTACATACCAAAATAATAAATCCAGTACCTTCTACATACTGTGATGTTATTATAAATATGTCACAACCATATTTAGTATTCTATCCATCTTATAAATGACATATTCACCATTCATGCGTACGTACGGCATACCGTCTCCACGTCGTGGTGTAGTTTGTTATTCAAACACTTCATTATTTGGATGGGTATAATAATGGGTATAAATGATGTAAATAAAAAAATATAACATGTTAATGATTCTGTATATATGATATAACATCCAATTACATATGATTTCACCATCAATATATTGATATTGTCGCTCGTGCGTTCATACAGATTACCGTCTCCACGAATGCGATGAGATTCATTCCCCATCGTAATCATTTAAGAATAATTTTTATTTTATGATTAAAAATAATTTTTATGAACATAATATAATTTTTTATATGAATAAAATAAATCCTATTCATAAAACAAATGTCTTACATAACCAAGAATATAAAATAAAATGAATCAGTTAACACACGAAATGAGGATACTACTAAAATATTATTAACAAAGCAATATTATAAGATCTTATATGATATCATATTTATAAATATGATTCTTGTATTATTTAATAACAATTTTTTAACTATTATACCAGAGGTTAACATACCATATACTAAGGAAAAGTAGAAGGTAAAGGTAAATTCTACAATCCTCTTACTTATCTGAGGTTTTTAATACGTGAGTATCTACTTGGACATCTTTATCATCCACTTCTATGTTTTCTTAAAAATGTAATTCAAAACATTATTAATGTTTACTAGACTATGAGGTAAAGTCATTTATACCTTTATTTGACCATATATTTTGTGATAGGAATCTTTCTGTCATCTTCCAAACAATGTACTTTATGACCTTTTCGACAAAATTGAGGAAAGAATGTGTTTTTTTAACTTATATGGTGGGTGCTACAATTTTCCGCCGTTATAACATTATCAAAGATTCCCATAAAATATTATATTTTTTTTTAAATAAATTTTTTCTTTTATAATTATATGACTTTTAAATGATTTCAAAATAGAAATAGATATTTCTCTAAAAATGTTTTGATTTCATCTAAGTCAACATCCGTTGATGGATTTTAAGCTTATTTGAAGTTGATTTATTATAATACAAAACCTCTATATTGTATTGAAGGTTTTGTGATATGTTTTATTGTGGATGTCTAATTTTTACACCATTCATGGTTTATGGATAATGTATTGACATTTCATATTCTAGTTTTAATAAGAATGTTTATGTTATGTTTAAACCTTTTCATATGAGAATGCATTAGACTTAATAAGTGAATGGTGGAGCCCAATATAGCTCCTCAATGCATCGGTAGGTCTCATGTGACAAACTAGTGTGTTGGCATAAGGCCCTGACAAATATTATTTGTTGTCTTAGAACAGGCGCTTGAATATGTGGTTATGATGTATGGAATTATGCATTCCATCATTATGAAAGTGGCTATTGATATTGCATTTGATTATTCAACTCATAAAATATCCATGTGAATAAGTAAATGGAATTATTTGATTTTATCTTTTCCATATTATGCTGAATTTTCTGTTTAAATGGTTTTTGTTTTAGTCTTATACAATGCCTTAACTATTTATTTTTATTTATTAAAGTTTCCTCTATATTATTATCCTTACTAAGCATCTGAGCTCACCCCTTTATATGTTTTACTTTTCCTAGGATTTGGAGAATTATTTTATGATTGACCTGTAGGGATAATCTAAGGATATAAGTGTGGTCAATGGGGGGAAATGTTGTTGATGTTTTTATTGCATGATTTAATGTAAAACTTATGAATGTATCTAGTACTTCCAAGGCAACAAAACTGATCGATCATTATGGATTTGATCCCTTGTGATCATATCAATGTTACGTAATAATGCACTAACTCTAGGAAACTAGGTTCAGGGAATTAAATTTTGAAAAGGAAAGTTCCTCCTAAAATTCTAAATAATAGAGTTGATAAGATTATTTAGTGATTAATATATCAAATACCCAACAAATATTTAATTGTTCAAATATATAGGAATTCCCCATTAATTTATTGTTTCACCATAATTTACTATTTCCACAGTAACCATTTTTTACATTAGTAATTTATCAATTATTTGAAAAAATTGTCTTCTTTATATAAATATGCACTAATTTTAAAAAAAATTAAATTTATTTAATAATATTTAATTTCTAAAATTTTATAATTTTATCATAAAATAGTAAAACTTTTATGTATTAAAAATGTTTTAGTGAGAAATGTTACTTATGATTAGAAATACCAAATATATGTTTATAAATGAAACATTATATTTTATAATTATTAATTTTTGATATATAAAATTATTTTCTCAATATTATTGTTTTGTGTATTAATTTATGCATAAATCCAAATTATTTCATACAAGCTGGGGTTTTATAAAAAATGACATTCTCACTTTTCACCTAAAATTCAATATTTTTATAAAAACTCTAGAATTTCATCTTATGATAATATATTTAGAATTAATATAATAATGATGATAATTGTTTTAAAATATAATTATAACATTTAGAAATTAATCTTTTAAATATACTCCTTAATAAATGATCATTAGTGTATGCATTGTGTGGTAGTTTAGGATATAGTGTTGAATATCTACAGTAGGTATTGGGTAATACATACATTACCCTCCACCAAAAATTTTATCCCCACACTATATAGGTATATTTCCCACATATAATGGTGTTTAAATTGAATATTTATATTTCTATAAATCTATAATGTATGAAACAATTATAGGAAAACATTCTACTATCAACAACATTAATTCCTTTTAAGGATCTAAACATATATTAATTTTTCTTTTAAAAAGCTCTATGATCAATAATTTTTCTTTTATATAATAAAAATAGATAATTTGATATATGTAAAGTAAATTTCACTAAATAATATGTTTCTAAATTACTCTTTCTGGTACAACATATCACACCCACGAACATTGTACAATGTGGAACAATATGATTGATGCATTTAACAAAATATAAAATTATGTAAGAAATATAATTTCACATGTTAGAAAATTGGAGAATATTTTCCTTGTTCAAGAATGTCTTATCAAACTTATATTTATCTATATGCCTTATACTTACAATTTATACCTATTTCACTAGAGAAATTAAAACATTAGAAGTAATAAAATATCACTAAAACATCAAAAACCTAGATTTAATAAATCAAAGATATCACATAATCCAATTAGGATAATGCCTACAATTCTAATAGGAATATATGTGCCACCACGGTCATACCTCTAATCGGTCAGGTGTTGATAACAAGCACTGGTAGGTAATACTCCCTGAAATATGATAAATGTTTTCTTATAAATTGATAATAATAAAAGATAAAATGTAGAAATATGAGACAATTTAATATATGTAACACAAATTCATTAATTCATGAAATTATCAATACATAATTAATCCGTTAACAAGATATAATTTATTTTAAAAAGAAAACAACATTAGGGAATGCGAATAAGAGAAATACCTTCATTATGGGTAAAATAGTTTTCCAATGGAGAGTAATGAAAAAAATAACTGATGGATATCCTAGAAAATATAACTATTGAACAAACCAAATCATGGTCTCATCTATGAAATAAATATTCTATATAAAGATTCATTTTTCACCATAAAAATACATATTTATGATTGTGTATAAAAATACACTTTGAATCTTCCTTGTTGCCCTAGTATAATAATTTCAATAAGGGGTGAACGGAACTATTGAGACATTTTATTTGGTAATATTCTATGATAATAGAATATTAGTTAATATTTTAAAAAATATTTTAAATGTTTTATAGATGTTTTTTAAAAAATATATTTTATGCATAAATAATTTAAATTGTGGTTAAAAACGGGTAATGGGAAAACCTAATGTAATAATTGAATGTCTTGAAATTTTATTAATGGAATTTTATAAAAATGGTATTTTAAGTGGTCAGTGGAATTTAAATTATAAATATTGATAATGAACCCAGAACATGATGAAAATATCCAAAATAATTATTACAACAATCATTAAAAAATAAAGTTTTTCAAATATGGGGAGAATTTTGTAGCCAAAAAATTCTTTACTTTTGAACAAAGTTATTAGGTTGAATTATATCCTCTAATTGGGTAGATCCATAATTAAGTCGAATTAGTGATTGCTTGATAAAAGATAAATTATAATCCAAAAACATATCAATATGATGATTAGATGAAGTTAAAGTGATTAGATAAATATTAGTTGGTCTTTATGTGATTTAGAAGTAGTTATAATGGAAAAGTATATATCATAATGAATGTAAAGAACAATTTGAAATAATTTAAAAGTGAATGAAAATATAATTCTATTGGATGTGATGAAAAGTATCATATATAGATAGAATTATGTTAATTATATCTCTTTATGACTTCATGGAACAATATTTTTTATAAAATCATTTATGAATACTATACAAGTTATAAATTCAAAACAGTTGATCCTTGTTAGCACTTACACATTACATTAAACCACTAAAAATTAAATATAATAGTATATGTTCATTATTTTTTCATATTTAGATTTATTAAATACATTTTTAGTCATTATTAAATATATGTGTTGGAGCTTTAAATAATCACAAAGAATCTAGGTTAAATATTATTTGGTGAAGTGGTAATACTTAATTTTCTACATTGTAGTTTTTGGTATTCATTTGAAACATATGCATCCAATTAATTAATAATGTTGTCTAGATAGATTAAATAATAAATTTAATATATTCTTATGATTGATTCATGAATGGGGATGACTAAACATCAACATGAAAAGGATCGGTGTTCTAGTATGCTCTTGTTCAATAAGTCTATAGATCCAATCGCTATTATTTATCTATGAATAATTTTATGCTCTAATTATATCTTATTATTTTGACATTTAAATATTTCTGGGATTATATACTTATTTAATATAGTAATATTAATATATTTAAATTTTAATAACATCATTTTTACATAGAATGTTTATAAATTATAAATTTCTATTTTTATTATATAAGACATATCTTGAAGTAGTTTTCATAGAATTGATTCAATTATAATCTCCCATCTGGTGATCAATATACTTGGCTTGTAAAATTCCATAAATAATAAAAAATAACCCATTTAAAATATTTTTATTATAGATATATTTCATGTATTCATTATATCATAACCCATTACTAGCATAAAATATGATATTTGAGAACCAAGTGTCAACAAAATAAAAAAAATCATATATATATATATATATATATGTGTGTTTATATGTAAATACCCTGACCTTAGTATCCTAGAGATAGTGGTTACATTGTTAAATTTTCAAATGATTTAATGAATCACATCCAAAAGAATATAATTGCTTAGTAGTCTTGGAAAACTAGACACATACGTGAGACCCACATTACATTTCAAAACATAAAATACAACATAGTTAGTTATTTGGAATAATCTCTATCCCATATATCATATCGCTGCCTATCAATCATAATAAATTTCTTGGCACCTTGGATAGATGAAACATTAGAAATGGGTGAGCTCAGATGCTCAATAAGGGAATGCATATGGTAAAAAGTAAATAAGGCATGAATAATAGGAAAATAATAAATGATAAGGAAATAATCAAACATAGAATAATCACTTTAGCTATAATATTATCCATGGATATTAAAATAATTCAACTTGTCACATGGAAATCATTAAATGTTTTTGAAATGATGGAATTCAAAATCCCGTACGTAAGAACATACCATAGAGGTCTTGTTCCAAGACATCTAAGAATACCATCAATGCCTCACGCTAAGACATATGTACAAGTGAGTAAGAACTTATCCAAAAACCCATTCTAGTTTGTCTCATGAGACCTACCAATAAATCAGGGGTCAAGGTAATTCACCCCCATCACTAAAATGTCCAATAAATTCACCATATTAATAAACAAAAATTCATAATAAAAATTCCTTAAAATAAACAACTATTTGTATTATAAGAAATAGAATAAAAATATCAATCATTCCCCAGTAAAACTGATCATAAACAATTTATATGAACATGTTTGATTGTATCATAATATTATAATCGTAGTAAATAATAATATTTAACAACTTATGTAGACATAGATGAAAATACATTTAAGAGATCACTGCCAAATTTCTTGATAAAAATAAATTTTTCACTTATGTACCACTTATTTTAAATCTAAAATATTTCACAAATATTAAGGAAACAATTCCTTAAAAATTAAATTTTAAATATTTAAAGTAAAATACAAATTAATGATTATTCATAAATGATGGAAATTCTATTCATGTTATATAAGTTAAAAAAAATCATTTCACGCGTTTCTAGAGAGGCAAAATTATAGCCTGTTCAAATAATTAAAAGAATATTCTTTTTAAAATATTTTGTAAAAATTAAAACCTAGATAAAAATTACTTTAAAAAATAATTTTAGAAAATTAAATATAATTTTTCAAATCATTTATAGAACACAAAAACATTGAAGGGGAAGGATGTTTTAACAATGTTATATGAGATCAATTATCCGTAAAAATTAGTTTTATATATAGAGTAATTAAATAGGGAACATTTTAAGGAAAAAATGTAATTTAAAATGATATGATAAGAAGTCATATTTTTTTAAGATATAATGATCAAATAATTTTTCCAATGGAGACTCAACCATAAACAATCCAGAATAATGATGAGATTGTTAAATAAACCCTTTCCTCCAATCCAAATTCCTTTGTATGTGTCTGAAACATATTCATAAAAAGTATATATTTATTAAAAATTTATTATATAATATATTTATATATCACACAATATATTATTTATATTTAATCTTTAATCACTTTTTTATTAACTCTTATTTGGTAAAATAAATGTTCTAGTTAATAACTACCGCATTTTTCATGTATATTTTAGATTGGTAGTATCATTAATTTTACTTTTATCATGGTTCAATCATACTAAGAATTTTAAACATCATATAAAAAATATATATATATTAAATAATTATTTATAGTATACAACAAAAGGTAGAGATTGAAAACTAAATTACCCCTTTCATGGATATGGTAAGTTATACGTACTGATGAATGAAGTTTTCACTTTTCAATGGAAGAAAAAAAATAAAAAATAGTTCACCTATAAATAATATTTATTATAACATGTTAATCATATATATTAATTTTTTTTTTCTTATTACCATTCTTAGAATGTGTGAATGAAAAATGGATCCCATCGCTTCATAGAGGTGGTAGTCTACACGTATGCTTGAGCGACATTATTGTTTTCAAAATAATATAAAAGAAATAAGGTATATATAAAATTATAGTAACACAATAGTATTTGTTTAATAAATATCATATTTAATCATTAGTTACATCTTTATAACAACCCTATAAATGTGGTTATGAAATAAAATTACACTACAATGTGGAGATGATAAGTCATATGTATGCACGAGTGATTATTTTTATTTTCATAAGATATAGGAGATGTAGAATATTGTTTTACCATAATATTAATAACCAATGATTATATTTATTATACTAGATTAATTATTTTATAATGTGTAAAACCCATTAAATAGATGTTGAGGAAGTAATAAACTTGAATTAACTGGTAAAGGTGATTACATCTTCTTTTGTAGACTTCCTTTAGATCTGTTTTTATGGGATCTAATGTAAGAATTTTGGAGGGTAAAAAATCGATAAATTTTATATGCATTCTTGTAAGATTAATTCTTAGAATTTGGTTGAGATATATGACTCAATTTGGTTTAAATACGAGAAATCATATGTTCCCTTTTTAATTGATGGAAGGGGAATTCATGAAATTTCCTTATGTTTCAAATTAATATAAATTAAATTTACTACATAAATAAATTAAAATAGATATAATTAGAATCTATGATATGTATATTTTTAAATCTTCTAATAAAATAAAATATGGACATGTTTTGTGCATGTTTTCACCCATATCATTTAGTATTAACCCTCGTTAAACCTTTTAGAAATTACCACACTAGTAATGTTATCTACCCTTAAAGAGATAATATTATTACCATATATTAAAAAAAGAACATAAATATACCATTTAAATTATTTAAATCATATCTAACTCATTTGGAATAATATGATATGTTTATGAATTTTTAATGATTTTATAAAATATTATTTATTACAAAATACCATTAATGTCATTTTAAAACAATTCATAAAATATTAATTTAAATACATCATTAAAAAAGGGGAAATTATAATATAATATTTTTGAACCTATATATAATGTCATATAGATATAAAAACATTCATATACATTAATTCATTCAAATTAAATCATTTTTATTTTTTAAAATCATTAATTTTTTTAATTTAGTTGAATAAATATAGTATTTTCATTTCAAAAGAAATTAATTTGACTATTTAATCACAAAAAATTAGATAAAAATTACCCATGTAATATAATTTCTTTATTCAAAAAATTAAAATTAATATTCATTAACAACTTGATTTTGTCTCTATGTGGACACATAAAAGGTATTTATAACCAAGAAAGTGACATTATGTAACTTTGAGGGATTTAAATACTATGTACAGAGTTTTTAGGGACAAGTGTCCATTAAGAAATCAATTTTGAGACTAAGGTGATATGGTTAGTATTAAATTTCTCCAATATTTATTATGATGAAAAATTATGACCTTATCACTTAGTTTTAACCTAAATTAACCCCATTTTATACTTTTCCAAGATGAAAAATATTTCAATAGTTACTATTCATATTGAAAAAAACAAAAGGTAGATATTTAAAAAATTGAAACAAATAATTATAAATACATAATACTAATTTTCTAATTCAATATCGATAAATAAATGAAATTTATTTAAAAAATAATATTAGAAATGCGACCAAAAAACTTTTAGGAAAAAAATTGTTATTATTATAAAACATAGTTTATTCTAATCACATGGTTTTAAAAATATTAAATGAATGTTAAAAATATTATTTAATATATAATTCATAATTTTCAATAAATTAATTCAAAATATTTTTAAATTTAATTAATTAGGATGAAAATATGGATCGCAAAAAAAATAGTTTTTCAGAAAAAACCCCTTTATATATAAATAAATTATATCAAATTAAATTATAAAATTGATTCCAATAAATATAATTGTATTATTAGTAATATAATATAACTTATTATATTTTTAATTCATTAATTTATAAAATATAATATTGTAAATTCTAGAAAAAAAAATAAACGTTTTAATTAAAATCGGACTTTTTCACTATACGTTGAAAAATAAATGTTCTCAAGAAAATCCAAAACATTACACACTAAGATAATTTAGAAATTATGATTTCAAAAAATGATATTATTTTTATAAAATAATATTTATATATATTCTAGAAACAAATTATAATATTTTCTCACAAAATGAAATAAAGAATCATCTTTTAAGAAAACATATTTCTAAAGAATGAAATAACTTCACGATATATTAAGAACCTATTTCCTTTGAATTAATAATTTAATTTTTATTGACAATGTACTTTATATATAATTCATAATTATTTGAAAACTTTTCATACATTATAATTCAAAAAATAGGTTATAATGGTAAAATTTATTTAAATATATATTTTGGTTCGTTTAGGCTCGGTGTTGCATGCCATATGCCTTAGCAAACCTATTATTCTTTAAAATTATTGAGGTGTCACATTATCCCCCATTCAATAAATTGTATCCTCTTAATCTGAACATATACATGGTAATAAGGGGTTTTACATTTTCAAATTCATTTTTGGAATACCCACATCATAAAAGGTTTATTAAAACATCATCTTAAAAATAGGGAAAGGAAAATATGAACATTGTCACAACACTGGGTATTCAAATTAGTTATCATTAGTGTGAAGTGAAAATATTGACATGGAAGAGATATATAATATCCAAGGATAAATATATGGATATATAGAAGATTCCCATGGGAAATTTGACCACAAAAACAAAAAATCATTAATGAGTTAAAAGGCCATTTATTTCTTAGAATAGAAGGTAAATAGGTAATGTTTTTATTTCAACATCCTTATCCTAAAGTTGGGGGATTCATATACTATCCAGATAAGGTACTCATGTAAATGAAATTCCTTTATTAAAATCCATGTTATAATCACAATCGCATCCTTCAATTTTTCATCAATCAATTTCTAATTAATCTCTTAAATCAGGTAGTTGATATTCGAGATGAATTTAATATGTTTAATACACATTTAATGAAACATAAGTTCCATATGTCATCCCTTTTAACTATAAATATTTTCCAAAACCAAAATGTGTTATACATGTTATCTAATATGATACATTATACTTTAACCCCAAAAAATAATATCCAATTCTCAACCAAATACATTCCATAAGTAGTTATATTTTAGACCCTTCCAAAATATGTCTGACCAAGTTCAGGGAATAAAAAATTCCAATGAAGGTCACTAAATATCTAAAATTACCTTATCATTAATTTACTATACAATATAAAGTATATATTAAAGTCACATACCAAATATTTCAATACCATAAAACCTTAATTAAAACATAAATGATTCCCAAAATTAATTCTCTCCTTATTCTTTAAATAAAATCATATATTGTCAAATATACTCAATGAATCTGAAATTGAGTAAACTTAATCATAAATTAATTAATAATAAAATAACAATTTGTCTTACATCATCAGTTTCAATATTATCTTTATCCTATACTGAAATTATTAACTCAACATCAGTAATATATTAAGGGTTATCTTTCTCATATTCATGTATTCTCCAAAAAAACTTACACTACCAATAATTCACATTTCTTGGTTATCAGTACCATTAAAAATATACTTTTAAATACATAAAGAAGAATAATTTATAACAACCATTATTTTTTTCATGACACGTGTAACCAAAATATCACTGATAAAATATTTCTTTATAATTTTTGTATTCAAATACACAATAACATTAATAATTCAACATCATCTATAACAATAACATAAGCTTAGACTTCTCTAATTGGATTCTTTTTAGGTATGTTTCAATGAAACTTAGGGAATAGGTTGTTGTATTTCCCAATCACAATAAATATGAAACATAGAAAATTTGATGGATATTTATTAACCTTGAATTATAATTCCTTATTTCCTTTCTCTTCATACAAAAATAAAACTATCATTCCCTTGAAGCAAGTTCTGCTGTGTTTCTTCGAAAAATTATAACATGTGTGATGTTCCATCCTTCCCTTTTCTCCTTTTACCTAATTTTTTCCCCTTGGGGTTCAAACATACTCTTATTCCCATAATTTTCTTTTAAAATACATGATTGTTAGAATTAATTCTCTATCTTGATGGTACTTGATAACATTCACTATATGATGAATTTTTTTTGAAACTAATGACCTTTAGAGGCTTGGTGGAAGCCTATCATCTAAATGATAAGTCTTAATTTCTATATTTCATAAGTATTCCATATAATTCCTTTCTAATAATCTAAACCTTTCCTCATATTAATCAACTCCATCCTCTTCATTATGTACTAGAAAAAATAATTTCCTTTCTATATGATTTCATCACTCATGGGGGAAGTACTTATTAAATAATATTACATTAAATGTTCTATATTCTGTGATTTATTTTTCATTAGTGTCCTTTGTATACAATATCAATGACCACCATTTATTTTAAAATTATTTCAAATAACAAACTACCAAAATAATCTTTGCTTTTTCATTACATCCCAAATCTTGAAATTTCTTTTTGAGTGATTTAATCAATTTCTTGGCTACCAATGTATTAGTAGTTCCACTAAAAATAAAGGATTTAGTTACATGAAGAGATCCAAAATAGGTTAATCACAATATATATCAAAATTTTATTCCATAAAATAATATTTATTTATTATAACTAGAGATGATTCCCTAATATATCCATGGTCTTCTCAGTTCTGACACCAGTTGTATGGGTTTACTCAGTAGGAAAATCCCTACATTGTCTAAAGGTGTTCATTTCCATTCTTATGTTAGGTAACATCAATAAATAATGAAACACATTTAGTTAACTCTTAATTTTTACAAATATTTATCCATAATATAAAATTCCATATAATTTTAAATGTTCCCAGATACTATAAGTGATTGTGATAATTCTCCGGTTAGATACATTTATTCAAAATACTATTTACAAGGTTTCTAGAAGACATATTATAATAAAACTATAAAAGAACCAACCCTAGTATCTTAGAGAAAATGGTTTCATTAATATATTACAATGATAAGAAATGAATCACATCTTGATTGGCTAAATAGTTTAGTAGCAATACTAATCTAGATATATACTTAAATCCCAAATTTTATATAAAAAAATAAAATATAAAAAATGTATTATATTTTGGTTAATCTATATTTTATATAGTCTATACATGCATATGAATCATAAATAATATTCAAATATATTAGTTAAAGGAAACATAAGAAAGGGGTGAGATATGGTGATCAGTAGGGGAATTCATATAACAAAATCCAAATTTTGTCTGAATAACATCGCTAGAAAAAATAATGAACAAATATTTTCATATAAAATAATCACAGGAGATAAAAACATATCCAAAGATATAAAAAATATTTAAATAACCACATGTTTAACCATAATTAATTTAATAATTATGTAATTAATAATACCATACATTTAAACATACCATCAGGGCCTTGTGAAATGACAACTAAAAATATTGACAAGGCCTTCGGTAAAGAAATCTATATAAATGAGTAAAGCCCTGACCAAATACCCAATAAAGTTTATCTCATTAATCCTACCAATTAATTGTGGGGATATATAATTTTGGCCCTACCCATCACCAAATAAGTCCAATTCATTCACCATATGACTAAGCAATATAATATAATCAACATTCTATAAAAATAAATAAGTGGTTGTATTGGTATAACAATAAAAAAACATCATTAATTTCTCTATTAATGATGCTCTATAAATATATATAAAAATATTCTATATGTTATCATAAAACTACAACCTCATTTAGGAATAATATTTAGAATGGATATTGACATTGATGAAAATAATTTACAAAGTTCACTTGAAAATTTTGTGAGTAAATACCCTTTTTTGACTCTAAAAAACATATTTAAAATCAATAATTTTTCCAACTATTATAAAAGAAATTATTTCAAAATAACCATATAAATTTTTAATGGAGTCTTAAAATAAATGAGAATTCATAATAGTGGTAAATTTTTTCATACCATATAATTTAAACAAAACATTCATTTTGCACTTTTGTATAATGTTAAAAAAGGGCCTCGTTGAAGAAATAACATATAGATTAATTTCAAACCATTTTTTTTTAAAACTAATTTTGGGTAAAAATTAATTTAAACTAAAATTTTATAATATAAAAAATATACGTCGAAATATTTTAGGAAACATATACATTGAAGAGAAATTATTTTTGACTAAAGAGAGAAATGAAGTTGCTTTTCCTTAAAAACATTCTTTTGGGATCTTTAGTACTTAAAGAGGGATAAAATTGGATGGAATAATTTAAGTTTTTAGAAATAAAAATTATATAAGAAAATATATTATGTATAGAAAATAAATATCAAATGATTCCCCCAATAAAGACTTAAACTAAACAATACTGAATAATGATGTGATTGTGAAATAAACCCTTACCTCAGGTCTAACTTCCTTCGTATGTTTCTGGAAATACTGTATAACAAATGTATATTTATTATATATATATATATATATATTATAGAATATTACACTCATATATATAATTACATATATTATTTACTTATATTCTTGGATCACACTTTTATTAAAAATTCATTATTAAAATCACTTTTCTAGGTAATAACTGCTTCATTTTTCATGTATGTTTTAGTTGGTAGTTTCATTAATTTTACTTTTATCATGGTTAAATTATATTGAATAGTTTTAAAAATAATATTAATATAATATATATTTACTATATATATCTTATTATATTATACAATAAAATATGGTGAGAGAAAAATGAATTCCATTGCTTATGGAGATGGTAAGTCGTAAGTGCGCTTGAACGTAGTTTTCAATTATTGAAATATATGAATAAATAATGGTAAAAAATAATTTAACATTGAAGAATAATTTTTATGAAATATAAATCAAAAATATTATTTATATCTATCCTTATTATCATTCAAATAAAGTGAAAATAAAAATGTATCACATTACTTCAAGGAAGTGGTTGTCCAAACATATTCACGTGCGACGTTATCATCTTCCAACAAATGGGAATACAAGAAGGTATGTATTATATTATAGTTAAATAATAAATTTTATTCATAAAATATCATATATACTCAATAGTTCAATCATTATAACCATCCAAGTAATGTGGTGGTCAGAAATTAATTACACCACTACAAGGAGATAGTAATCCATATGTATGCATCAGCGATGTTTTTTCTTTTCATAAGATGAAGAAGAGATGTAACAATTTTGTACCATAACCATAGTAACATATATATATATATATATATATATATATATATATATATCATACTTTAATTATTATTTCAATATGGTTACAACACATTAAGTGATAGTATATGATGAATAAACTTGAAATATTTGGTAAAGACGATTACCATTTCTTCAGTTGAATTCCATTAGAGCTATTATTATGGGACCTCAGGTTAGTCTTTTGGAAGTAATAGAACCTCCAGATCATAGATTAGGATTTTTATAAGAGGAATGGTCATTATTTGGCCTATATGTATTTATAAAAATGGGGTAAATAATATAAACTATTTGATTCATATTATAATTAAGAGGTGGGACATTATTAATTCATCAAAGAAAAAATGTTATCTCAACTATTCACTAACACTATTAGTGGTAAAAAATTAAATAGTTGGTTAATTTTTTGTTATGATAAAAATTTTGACTTATATTGTCAATTATTATTGAGAGATGATAGTAAGATTTTTTATGTTACCTTTCTTTTACTTTTTAACTTATAATTATATTTTTCAACTTTCTTGTGAATATTCAAAATAAGAAAATGTTACAAAAAATTGCATTATTATTAAATGAAGATTTATTATAATTATCAGGTTTAATGATATAATATGTGGTATAAAAATAAATTTGATAATAAATATAAATACTTCAATAACTATATTTATATTAGGGACTTTAATTCTATAAATATTTTCAATACCAACCTATTTTTCATTTATTATTCATATGACAATTGAACCACCATGTTTAATTCATATATCAAATATTTTAATTTTTAAAATGAATATATGGGAATATTAAAATCCATATTATTATTAAAAATATTCATATTGGTGTGAAAAATTAAATTTTTTAGAGTGGAGTGATGTTTGGAATGATGTGAGGTAAGAAATACTGTTTGGATTTTAGATTTCCGATGAACATAATTATTGGTATAGATAATAACATTTTCAAATAAATCAAATGAATTATTTTCCATTATAGTAATTTATTTGGAATGAAAATGATATTTATGATTTGATTTTGTATTGTGGGTTATATTGTAAGAAGAAGTACTGATGGAAGAAGTGGTTTTAAGAAATATGAGCTTTTTTGACAATATGAAGCTTAGTTATTAGAATAATAGAAGTACAGATCTTAATATGTATGGTTATAGTTTTAAAATAATAATAATTCATGTATTTATATATAATATTACCAATAACCTATATTATTCCTTTTTAAAAAACATCTTACACTAGATTTTCATTCTAACAATGATTGAGGTTCCAGAGATTGAGCGTTGGAGACATTATTATCTACTAGTTGTGATATTAATAAAAATGTTATACTAAATATAGATTATTAGGGGGTTCTATTTTATATTTTTCCTTGGAAGTAATGTATAATTTTGTTTATAATGTGTTTTTTGAGTGAAAAGTGATAGTAAAAAAATTATCATTCTTCTATTATCAGGAATAAAACAAATGACTAATGCACTAAATTTTGATATATAATAGACTTGAGATATAAAATGTGATTGGGTGTAAAAAACATATAATCTTATTATATTAAGTCTGTAAACTAAATGATTTTGACTCATCTATTATTCATCATCCTCAGTATTTTTTTATTCTTCCACCCACGTTGGTTTTTTGAACAAGTCAATGAACATTGAAACATCAATCAAATAATTTAAATTTATTTATTGGTTATTAGGATATTTATAAGGAGATATATTTTGTATGTCATTTATTCAACTATAATATTAATTTTTTTAAAATGAGGTGATGTATCATTTTACTTCCATTTCATCTTATATTTACTTCTAAGAGAAAAAATGAGATTAAAGATATATTAAGGTTAAATGGTGAGATCTTCATAATGTCTATGTTCCAATATAAAAAAAATCCATAAGGAAATTTTTTTTCAACAATATATGATTTTTGAATCAACATGTTTAGACTCTACGTTTACCTTAAATAGTGGGGTAATGTCCTGACCCAGGTTACACTAAACTGGTGCCCCGAGCCAGTTCTCCACAAGGCCAGAAGTTCACATCTCCATATTCTAGAGGCTACTAACTAGAAGTGATATTCTAAAGGTGGTGTAATGGGGAGACTATACCCTCGTATCACAGTAAACACACAATAAATAACTAGAGATCATCGAAGGTATTAAATAAACTATGTGCAAAAGTAGTCAATAACAGAAATAGAATATAGTGTAATAATAAATTAAATGATCTAAAATCCAAAACAAACATTTCATACATACAAAAAAGGTCACTCACTTGGTGGACCATACATGAAAGAGTAAATAAAGGAAAAAAAATAAAAGTACAAGGCTTTCCTACTATCTCTAATACTAACCACATACCCAGTATCCATGAAAATGTTGAGTTACTCCAGCTCAATCAAAAATAATCAATATGACTGTAACCACTCAATCATGCAACTCTGAGCCTCAGCCCTATCCACCAAGTATCTATGATCAACCAGAAGTGAATACATAAGGTCTGCATTCACACCAATTTGTGTGTATAGCAGTGATAAATAATCTTAGTAGGTCACCCCAATGATGAACCTATAAATCTGTTTTCATATGTGAATTCTCATCAAATATTCTCATTATTTCCAAGACACAAGTAAAAATATAAATAAGATACATAATTTTAAACCATAGTTGATCACTATATCTGTAATCCCGGCCAACTGGGTGAGGTTACTTCATGTATATTTTTATTTAAATATGTATATATATATTCTCCTATATATATATATATATTCTTAAAATTGAATATATATGAGTAAGGTGGTTAAAAACATAAAAAAATATTTGATCGTTCAATCTATAATTTTGATCATCTAGACATCCTATATAGAGGTTATTAAGCTTAATGTCATGCGAATAAAGACATGTACAATTAATTCAATCTTTGGTTATCTAAACCCAATCAAAAATTCATTCATTGGAAAGCACCAAAAATGTATCTTAGAAAGCTACGATACCAAGGGGGATAGATGTCCTAACCCTATAATCAACCTCTACTTCCTACAATAACTATAACCAAGGTTGTTGTATACTGATAAATAATCTTGTAAATATGGTACTGAGTTGGATGTCATGCCACACTATCCATGTAAATCCATTACAATGTTTGATCCCTCTTTTTTGATCCGTTGGGGGTCATGAAATTTCAATTTAGATAATCTGTAATGGATTGACCCTTATGTAATTTATAAAGACAACTCTCCAAGGATAAGTCATGCTTACCTATCAAGTTCTGTGATAAATGAGCATGTAATCACCCTCATCACCCAGCAGAGAGTAATCATCCAAAATTATATATCAATTATGTGGAATTCTATATCCAACAATGTGATCAAGTAATCGACTGGGGAGTGCATAATCATCCCCATTTCATAGGGGATATAATCATCCATGAGTATATGTCACATAATTGATGAGGATTGTCATGCCCACCACTATGATCTAGTAATCAATCAAGGAGAGTGTAATCATCCTCATCCCTCGGGAAATCATAATCATTAATTCGTATATTTCACCTCAACAGCGATTACCTCTAGGTCTACCATAGCAAAATATTAATCGATCAGGAAGATCTTAATCATAATAATTTCACAAGAGAATATAATCATCAACCAGTATTATTAGTAGGGAAACCATTCCCAACATCACGAACACTAGGACATGATGCTTTAGTATCATAAACCTAGGGATTCCATTCCCAAAATCCCAATAATAGGATAAAAATCAAGACACCGGGATATAATTTTGGGCGTACTAATATAAAAAAAGAAAGGGTCAAAATCCAGATTTCTAGGAAATTAATCTATGCATCCTAAGAGGGAAAAAAACTATGTTAGGAATATTGGCTACAAATCATGAATCACCTCTTTAAATCATAGCTGCATCATCAGTAACCATGTGAAAGAATAAAAAATGGTGTGATGGTGTCCAAATACCTAAACTCACTAAAACTATAATAACCTATTCATATTACAATTATTATATGGGTTATAATTTTTTACTTACTACCATATATATCGAAAACCAATAAAATAACAGAGGGTTGGTGAAATATTGGGGTACCCTTTGGGTCCTTGATTTCATAACACAAGAGAGGTATCCTACTAGAGATCCTCAAAAGTTATCGTAAAAGGAGGAATCCAACATGGTATCATTAATCTTATGTTAATAGATAAAACCTACATGGGATCCTAAGAATGGTACATTGGGAAATTCCTCAAAAATGGGACTCTCCAAATTCACAAAATAAGTAGAGGTATACTACATGGGTTCTTCATAATGGTAAATTAGTTAAGGGATCCTACAAGGGATTCATAACGATATTTAAATAATGTTATCCTATATGGGATCCTCTGAATTGTAAATGGGAAAAGGTATCCTACAAGGGATCCATAATAATATTGTGAACATAATGGAATTATACACTAGATCCTCTCACTTGGTCATAATATGAGGCATCCAAGAGGGTATCCTTGAGAAAAACAAATATCAGGACCACCTAAGCTTAAAGGGGACATCACATAAGAGATACACCATCAAGGAAAATGATACATAGGATTTGGTCATAGGAGATGGCTCATGGCCCATCTTAGTTCAACATTTCACTTTCTAGATAAAACTGAATTCAATTTCATGAGGAAAAACCTCTCTATTTAGGAAAGGATTGGAACACCTACTTGGAGTCCTCAAATTACCTGAAAAATTTCACCATTGTGATCAACACATAAGGATGTACAAAATAGACTACTCTTATGTACAATGGTTACTCTTGGGTATATAGATATGAAAAACAAACAAAGGGTGGAAAGGGGAAGTACACGACATGTATACTCATTACACGGTGTTTTCTATCGAATCCCAATAGGGTCTGTACTCCAGATGGAATTGGATTGTTAAAAAAAGGTACATTGGGTGTTGATCATGTGAATGGATTATACCATATATTGGGTACATTCATGTGCACCTCATATGGTCCTACCATGTACATTGTCTGGTTGTGTACCTCGACATGGCGTGTTATGTACAGACGGTTTGGCAGTGTTCTCTACATGGCAATGTACCCCTATACAGTCTGTTGGGATAGGTACTTAGATACATAGATGAGACCCCATAAATTATGTATATACCCAATTCACAGTGTTTAATTCTATAATATCGTCATCCTTGAATAGGAATAACACATGGCATGTCTTCCTAAACCACACATCCTGTCATCGCAATTTTTGAATGGGAAACCACTCAAAATGCCTGAAACCCTCCATTTTCTACACAAAAGATACAAAACGAACCACAAGTGGTACTATGAAGCCAAAATAGGTATTTAAAACATGAAAATGGTAAATATATTGGGATTAATAGAAAAATTTAAAAATGGAAAAACTTTGGGAGGAATCTGCTGAAGCTTTTCCCATTTTTGAGAACCACAATGACCGCATGATGATCTGGCTCCTCCTAAGCTCTACGACAATACCACTTTTCCCATATCCAAATTTCTATTTCTACCTCTTTCTATCTATTTATTTCATAGAATAGGAACCCAAAAAGGTATTTTCATGAGAATCCATGAGAGAAATAAGAAAATAAAAAGGAAAAGTAAAATAAATAAAAAAGAAAATGAAAAAGGGGCTTAGGCCCGACTTAATCTGGGGCCTAAATTTATTCCAAAATAAGGAAAACCTCCCCGCTCCAAACTAAAAATTAGAGATGAAATCTTAAGGAAACACTCTATTAAAAATATATAGCCGAATTAATGAGGGAAAATAAATTTATATTTAATTAATTAAATATTAAATAATGATTATTCAATGAAAATTAAAATGTTCTATAATTAGATGAAAATTTTACAACAGGGTAAACACACTATTCTAGGAATAATGATGTGGTCAGAAAAATTATTTGTGGTTATATTATAGGGGTAAATGACCATTTAACCTATTATACAAATATGAAAGAAAAAAATAAAATTTCTGGTCAATATTATACTCCAAAAAAAACATGTCCCCTTACAATATCCCCACCATAATCCTTCTCATCCCAGAGAATCCATAGTAAAAAACTGTAATCCAATATATCATCCCAATCATCTGTGAAATAATGCATTCTCCTCTTTCTGATGACTAGTATCATATCTTCAGCAACACTTCCATCTCAGAATCCATTTAAATGTGACCAATCTGGTACTCCCTATCATAGGAATACCCTTTTTTCATCTCATTCCCAAACTCTAAGCTTATCATCTCATGAAATGTTCCACAATTAATCATAAAAATCCATCCACCACCCTCAAAAGTATAAGGGTGCACTCGCCATCAAATGGATTACCTTATACCACTCTTAAGGAACAATCTCAATAGGTTTCATCACCAGGCATGAAGGGAATTTAAGAAGAAAATAATCTCATCATAGATCTGATATTCACTTATCATATACAAGATGATGTAAATATAGAGAATGATTGTCTCTAATTAAGAGTACACTAAGATTCAATCAAAATGCATGTGTGGCTCTCCTGATCCATGCTCACATCCAAACATGCTATAGTTTTTTTAACCAAATCCTGACACCACCTCTCCCAACAATATTTTTTTAGGTTTAGGCATGGGTCAACAGTATCACGGAACTTGAATCATTTATTATGTCTCCTCTACCCTAGAGGGACATTCGTCACATAACAATAACACTCGGAAAAACCATGCACATATAAATTCTTGAAAATATTGGTCCTCATATAATATACAACTGCTCACTAATTTACAATTAAATGGTTCCACACATAACTGGTTTGTACCTTTATCACCTAACTCATACTTCAGTAATTTGTCTTCTATGAAACCCGAGTTGACTATTCTACTTGGATTATAATTGAAAATAAGATAGAATCTTCTTTGGAACTCCTCTTAAAAACCAGACACCTTACTCAAGCCACAATTTATACCATGTCATCCATTAACTTGGAATTATTCTATTTTGAGCATCTATCGGCACTCTAACTACATTTTAAATATTTTAAATACAAGCCAACAGGTCTAGAAACCCAAAAAATCTTTCCCTTCAAAGCCCGTCTTGATAAAAAAATCCACCAATGTGCTTATTACAAAGATAAAAGAATCATAATGCCTATATCACAATGTCGTCCAATTATCATGCATCAGTCTTAAAAGAGCATATAACCAAGATAACATCCTAAAAAGGAATTAACTAACATGGTCCAACAATACTCAAAAAAATTTCTTAATCAAACAAAACATTGACTACAAGGGTCTGAATCAAAACTATGGGTCTCTAGGTCTCCAACCTAGCCCTAATAGTTAAGTCTCCCAACTATGCCACAAGGTCTTACAAGTTATACCATTAGATTAAACATATCCAAGGGAGGTATGGATAAAACTATCCTATAATGGTCAAAACTATAAACATCATCATTTTTTGGTCAAGATCCACTAAGAGAATCCCCATAAGGACTACTCCCTAGAGGTCATGATTCCAACATAGAAGATATATTGAACTAAATCTAACTATAAATCAAATATAGTAACATCCCCTCAATTTATAGTTTTGGAGAAACATGTAAGTATTTATTGACATAGTATAAAGAGACCCAACTAGATAAATGAAATGAAAGTTAGTTAAGTGTAATTTCATTTCATGTTATTCATAAAAACACTCCATAGTTTGTTACTGACACATTAAACAGCAATAACTAGGAAAAACCCCATTAAATGGGTCCAAAACATAGGAATAATGTTCTATATAGAACTACTATTTCCCTACACCTCCCGTTTATGACTATTGGGTCATCAGTTTCACTATCAAATGCCTCAACATAGATCCACACCACCTTCCATTAGAATGAAATATATATTCATGTTTTCCTAATTTATCAAAGTCCTATATGAGAAAAAAACCATTTAGGTATTTATTGACACCTTAAACAATTGGAATATATCATTTGTAAAATCACATAGTAGAAGTCTAATATCATGTGAACCCTTTGTTCTAACTATTATAAACGACACATCTCTTGCCTTTACTATCCAAGAGTCAAAATCAATCACTAGCCTTTATCCAGTGGAAATGATCCATAAATCTGTAATAAATCGTCATATACACATAGCATGTTCATTTATCAGAGGGAATTTAATATATAACTATAACATCACACATATAAAACATCAATCCCATAACCCTATAAATTACAACATTTGTGTGAAATAAGTGTAATTGATGCACCAGTTCGATATAAATTTCATCTTCCATCACATTCCAAATAATCTAATCTACCACATAACAAATAGTAAATAAAAATAGAATGAACACTAATGATACCAATTTATATCATTCCTAATAGATTTACACTAAACTAGTGCCTTGACCTAGTGTAGGATAATCCCTCAAGAAGGCCTCTCAGTGTAATAGAGGTGGTCGAATAGTAGCGAGTGTCTAAAGGGGATACAGGGGGCAGAATATACCATAGTGTATGAGTAAACATAGTAGAATATCATCCACGTTAGTAAATAAAAATATTTAAGAAGAAATAAATAACTAAAATAGAACCTTTTGATATAATAAATGAAATTCTATAAAATCATATTCAACCATGTCATACATATAACATACGTCACCCAATGGGTCAACCACACATGCAAGAGTACATAAATGAAACTGAAATAAAATTACAAGGATCTAATACTTACACCAACCGATACCACATATCTAGTCTCCATGAAACTGCTAAGCTTTTATAGCCTAGTAAAAAAACCAAATGAGAAGCTACACTCGATCACGCAACTCTGAGACTTTTCCCTAACCACTATACATCTGTGATCCAACTGAAAATAATATGTATTGTTCTCACGCACACCAAGGTTCATGTAAAGGTGTGATAAATAATCTCTATAATCCTTCCCAATGATGAACCCATAAATCTTCTATCATAAGTGAATGATAATCCTATATTCCTAGCTTATATGATACACAACTATAAAGATAAATAAAATAAATAATGTGAAACCACACTCAATCTCAGGGTCCATAATCCCAGTCAACTAGGTGAGGTTCCATAATGTATATCAATATTTATATGTGTACGTACACTCAAATATATATATATATATATACATTACTATTAATATAAATGAATTTGCTGAAAAATAAATTAAAAAGAATTAGAAAATACTTTGGTTCATAAGATCGATCACCTGAATATCTTGGGAAGAGGGAATTGAGATGGATGTCATACCACTAAAGAAATGTATAATTATGTATATATCTGCATCCGTAATCCAAATCAATAATGCCCTCTTCGGAAAGGAATATAAATTTCTGTGATCAATATACGTCAGCATAGTATGATACATGTTCTATCCCTTGTTCAACCGTACTCACCTCCAATCACTATAAAGAAGGATGTCGTATGCCGATGGAAAATCCTATAAAAATTGTACAATGCTAAACTTTAGGCCACACTCTCATCTAAATACAGTCCAATGTATAATCCATGGGTCATGGTTTATATGTGTTCATGAAATTTCAACTTGGATAATCCATACGGTTCTAACCCTTGGCTGATGTATAATTGAAGACCACTTGTGAAATTGCATGAACACCCCTCAAGGACTCTTATTAGGGATAAAATAATCATCCCCATAACATGGGAGAGTATAATCATCCATAAGTATATGTCAACAATGTGTAATTCCATGTCCAACACCATGATCAAGTAATAAACCGGGGAGAGTGCAATCCTCCCCATTGCTCGGAAGAGTATAATCATCTATGAGTATATTTTACATCAATGACGTTGAGTAATATGTCTACCCCTACGATTTAGTAGTCGATTAGTAAGATCATAATCATCCCTCTTTCTTGGGAGAGCATATTCATCCATAGGTATATGACATATCAACAATGAGAAGTTTCATAGCCACCATGTAGATCTAGTAATCGATCAGGGGGATTGTAATCATCCCCATCGCTTGGGTGAGCATAATCATACTTGAGTACCATTATCACGGATTCCATTACCAACATCATAAACCTAGGGAATTCATTTATATGTATCTAAATCCTAGTTATTCCATTAGCAAGATCACAAACATATACTAAAAACATAGACCCAGGATATATATATTGACATCCTAATATGAGAATAAATGATCAAAAGTGGGATTTCCATGAAAGAGATATAGGAATCCAATGAAGGAAAATACATTGAGTTAGGAACATCAGCCACTAACTAAGAAGAACCATTGGCTATCACAGGTGAATCACCAATAACCATCTGAAAGATTAAATAAAGGATTGGGGGTGGCCAAATGCATAAACCCAAAACTACTATCACAACCTCTTGGACTTACATGTTTAGTATGGGTTCTATGGTGATACCCACAGCCATATCTACCCAAACCTAGAGTACTATCACTAGGTTATTAAATCATTAGGGAACCCACTGGGTCTCTCCTGTCATAACAAAAGAGAGGAATCCTACATGGGATCTTCAATAGTGGACGTAAAAGGGGGAATCCAACATGGTATCCTTGATGGTAAGTTATAAGAGGCATCCTAAATTGGATCCTTGAAAAGGTAAATAGTCAAATTCATCCTTTATGTGACCATTATATGTAGCATAAGAATTAGAGGCGTCATACATGGGATCCTTGAAATGTTATATAGGTACAGAGATCCTATAATGGGTCCTTGATGATTAATAAACAAAGGAATCCTACATGGGATCCTTGGAATGGTACATTGGAAAAGGTTTTATACATGGGACCCTTAATAATAGTGAGATGATAGAGGCATCATACATGGGATCCTTGAGTTCAATCCTAATAAAACGAATCATATAGGGGATCCCTGAGAACAACTAATCTCATGGATTCCTAGTCCTGAAGGTAACATATCCAAACAGACACATCCTCAAGGAAAATATACATAAGAAACCAAAATGTGAGATGGTTGATGTACCATCTCATATGAGGGTATCAATATCAGGAGGCGGCTGAATTCAATTATCATATGAAAAACCTCTCTATTTAGAAAAATCATGGAAGACTATATATGAGTCCTCAAATTACCTAAAACTATTCACCATCATGATATATGTAGAAGGATACTAAAATGGGAAAATCATGTGTCAATTCTAACTATTAGGTGTATAGATACAAAAATCCTTCAAATCATATCATCAGGGAAGTGCATGGTTTGTATACTCAGTAAATGTTGTGTACTCCCAAATACCAACCTGTGGGTGTATTCTAGTCAAACATGGAATGTAAAAAAGAAAATTACATGGTGTGTAGATCATATACATAGAGTTTACCCAATAAGGGGTGGCTTCTCATGTACCTCACACAGCCTGACCATGTTCTTTTCCATGATTTGTACCTCTATACAGTGTTCATCCCACACTGGGTCTAGTCATGTAATTTACACATCCTTGTGCACCAACATGGGTTGTCTGGTTGGGTACTCAGGTAAAAGGTAGATTCTAAGAACTTGTCATGTATACCCCATACTCAGAGTGTACTTCTAAAAGATTATATCCCCTAAATGGGAATAATACATGAAGTGTGTTCTAGAATTGTATGCCTTGTGATTGGGAATTCCAAATAGGAAACCCCATTAAAACACCCAAACCCCTTGTTTTTTTCACAATAGATATAGATCAACCTACAACGGGTCCTAAGAAGTCGTAATACAGATTAAAAACAAAAAAATGGTAAATATACTGGGATTTATGGAAAAATATAAAAACATCCAAACATTATGTGGAATCTTCTGATGCTTTGACCACTTTCATGACCCACTACCACTTCATGATGATCCAAATCCACTCAAGCACTACAGTGGTACCTCTCTTAGCATCACCCTATTTCTCTCTCTATATCCCTCTCCTTCTCATCTCTATTTTGAGCTGATAGAAGACACATTGGGGCATGTAAAAGAAGCTATTTGAGATAGAAGATATGAAAAATGAATAATTAGTGGAATAAAATAGAATAGAAAAAGAAAACGCGGCTTAGGCCTGGCCCGAGCTCCCGATCTGAGTTTATGCCCCACCCAGGAGAAAATATAAATTCTTGACTCAAAGGAAAATATGGAATACCAATTCATTGCTCCATTTAAAATATATTTTTTAATGAAAGTGTGTGAATAAATTTATATTTAATTAACTAAACATTAAATATTAAATTTTCAATGGAAATTTGAACGGTTCATAATTCCACCAAACTTCTGACCTAAGGTAAACACCCAATTATGAGGCTATCAGAGTGGTCTAAAAATTATCCAAGATCATACCCATATGGAAAATGACCATTTTAACCCTTATAAGCATCTAAAAGAAAAAATTTATTTTTTTCTAAAAAAACCTGTCTAGAAAAGCACATATCCTTACAAATGGCATGTTCTACATAATAAATATAAGAATTATTTTTTATTTGAAACTAACATCATTGTACTATTAATCTCCTAGATAAAATAATATTTTAATATAGTAAGTGATCCAAGATGAAATTAAGGATCTTTCAAACTAAAAAATTAAAAAGAATTTGGTAGAATTATTTTATATGAAAACATACTAGTTTTTAATTTCCATTAATTACAATGATATACCTAGATATAAAACGCTGAACTGCTAAGTAAAAAATAATGGGAAGATAATATATGGTTAGTATAGATTAGGTCCTTACTATATTAATATATCTATTCATTAATATGAAAATATTTTACACCCATTTACAAGCATTATGATGATCAGGATAATAGTTTTCTAATTTAATTATTGGTAATTTCTTATTAAATAATCAATTCATAACATAATGTATTTAAAAATATGAATAGTTTTTTAATAAATTGCGAGAAATTATAAATTACACCCATTAGAGGGGCACACCTATATATTTAGAATAAACTCATTTAGATAAACTAATGTAACACATTTTAGTTCTAAATATTGGGAGTATATGAAGTACAACATTCTTAAAAATGTTGTACAAAATGACATATTAACCAACTCTTGATAATAAGTTGCAAACTTCTTCATTGGTTGGGCCTATTCTAGTATATGTATTATTGTGTCATGTCCCTAAAAATGGATGGATGATTCTTTTACCAACTCTAATACATCATCCCTCTCTATTTGACATTAGATTTCAACAATAATTGCATATTTTATAGATTTTTTCTTATAAAAATTCAAAGTTAATTGGGTTTGTGCTACCATATCTCAAATATTATTAGTTGAAGGATTTATAAATAACTGGTATGAGGTTGGAATATAGTGGAATACAAGGAAATATTTCTATAGCTTAACAGGAAGTGGAAAGTTTTGGGGAAATAGTTTTATAAAGCCACTTATTTATAAGATATTCTACCATATTAATTTATTATAATTTGTATATAAATAATAGATAAAAACAAAGCAACCATTAGACTAACAAGAAATAATATATTTAGTAAGGATTAATTATTAAATAAAATAAATTTAAAAGTAAATAAGTATCTTTAGAATGAAATTAAAATAATAAAAAATTTAAATTTTAAAAATTAGAATATAAATAATATTTTGAAAATTATTCTTTTTGATATTTATATTCTAAATTATTCATTAGTGAAGTGTTGGAAAAATCATATATATATATATATGTAAATGTTTGTTAGATAATTTCATAGAATATCCCAATTTTTTTAAGAATATTTGTTGGATTGAAAATATTTTATAACTTTATAAAGTATCTTTATGATATTCAGCAATATATGTTTTTAGTAGAGTTATAATTTGTTAAATATGGATTTTTTTTAAGGAATGTTGTAACACCCCAAGCTTCCATTGTGCGTTTACATTTGAATAATGCAATAGCTTGCATTGTACGCAACTTCAAGATTCTAACACATCACGACCAATCAAACTAGCTATTATGAACAGTAATTCCCACTTTTTAAAATTTTATCTATTTTAAATTTAAAAATGGAATTATTTTTTGGGTTTGGAATATCAAAATTATATTAGGGTGAATTTTTTGAATTTTCTTGTAAACATTCAGTTTTTTATGAATAATGAAAATACAAAATTTTAATTAAGAACAACTTTTTTAATCAAAATAATTTATAGTGCTAAATTATACTGTTGAGTGGTTTTTAACAATAATTAGATTATATTTTTACTATTTAATCCAATTTTTTTCATTCGACATAATTTCACATTTAAATTGGACATAAGAAAGTGTCATTCTTTTGATAGTTATTATTTCTTAAAAACACGATATTTGTTTTGACAATGGGAATTAATTTTAAATTAACTTCTTCCACTTCTGTGTTTTGAATTTAGAAAAATGGATTCAATATTTGGAATCAGGATGTCCAAATTTTGTAAATAGTTAACTTTTATTTATAGACATTTTGAATAATTACTTCGGTAAATATTTTAATTACCATGGTTAAAGGATAAATCCGGTAAATAAGGGTAAACAAATAATATTATTATATTACTAAATTACCCTAACACATGTTATAACCCTATTGGATGATACATGTGCGACCATGGGAATCCATGGGCCGATTTTGTGACCCCATGGAGCCTCTTGTAAGTGATAATGTCACTATATATTAATTAAGTTGAAGTAAATACAAAAATGACATAAGCATATATCTTTTAGTAAAACAATTTTTACATAGGTTTATATATGTTATCTATTTGACTATAACTATTACTTATAAAGAAAAAACTATTTCCTAAATTATGGTATTTTATTTATAATTTTTATACATTGAATATTTAAATATATTTTTGACACAATGATGATGCAGTAATTTATTTATTAATGAAAAATCAAATAAATGGTAGTATAGATGTTAAAATAAATATAATTTGAACGTTTTGATTCCATCCACGAATTTTATAGGTTAATTTTTCATGTTATTATTGATTAAATTAATTATTTTCAAAGTAATAATGCATATAAGAATTTAACAAAAACAAAATAGAAAATAGGGTCTAAATTGACATAAAAGTGTTTTTAAAACAAATATTATATTATTAAATGATATTCTATTCCTAAAAAATCTAAGGTTTGGCAAAAGGTATTAAATAATATTATATATTTCATTAATTAACCACTTGATGTTTCCTTGGAAGTTTATAGTATGTTTATTAACCATATAATAAAAAAATACAAAGAGACATGGTAAATGTCAAACTAATTAACAAAGAGTTAAATCTAGAAGATAAGGTCAATATAGTGACCCAACCCTATATAAAACCTATTATTTGAGTGGTTATCAAACCATACCCACCTTATCCTCGAACTAAATAATTTTAGAGCCATTACTTACCAAAAATTATTTTATAATAAAATAATATTTCAATCATTTCCTAAGGTGCCCTTCACCCCTCTTATAAAAGGGAACTTCCCCTTATCTAAAATTCACACCTTAAAAGACATTTGGATCCACCAAAACCTTCTCAAATATCCTCTAAACTATCCTCTGTTAATCTTAGATTCCTTCCTTTAGTCAGAAAACCAACCTAAGGATCCTTTTTTATCAAATCAAAAGAAAGAACCCGAAGAAGAGGTAAATATTTCATCACCTATTTCAATTTATTTTCTTCTTTAACTTAATATTTCTTTATTATTTCCATTATAAAATAATAAATAAAGTTTCTTCTATATAATGTGATTTTATTATAAAAATGTTACAACCATATCTTTATTTTAGCCATCCTATGAATGACATGTCACCATATGTGCGTACGTACGACTTATCATGTCCACGTCGTGGTGTAGTTAGTTATTCAAAAAATTCATCATTTGGATGGGTATAATAATGATTATAAATGATAAAAATAATAAATATAACATTATAATTATTCTTTATATATGATATTCCATCCGATTATATACTATTTTAATATTAAAATAATGATATTGTCGCTCGTGCGTACGTACGGCTTACCGTCTCCACGAACGCGGTGAGATTTATTCCCCATCGTATCCATTCAAGACTAATTTTCATTTGATGATTAAAAATATAGTTTAAATACATGATATAATTCAGTATATGAATAATATAAGTCACTCCCGTAACAAATATGACTCACATAACAAAAAATATACCGGAAAATGAATCAGTTAACAACCGAAACAATGATAATACTAAAATATTATTAACAAAGAAATATTAGAAGATCGTATATGATATCATATTTATGTATATGGTTATTGAATAATTTAATAACAATTATTTATCTGTTATATAGGGGGTTAAAGTACCCTCGTGCAAAGAAAAGTATAAGGTAAGGGTTAATTTCACAATCTCTTTATTATTCGAGGTTGTTTTTACGTAAGTATCTACTGAGACCTCTTTATCATCAACATCCATGTTTCTTAAAAATTTATTTCAAAAAAACTTTACAATTTACTAGACTATGGTTTAAATTCATTTATACCCTTCTTTTAATTTTTATAAAATTGTTTTAAAGGAATCTTTCTGTCATTTTCCAAACACGGTATTTCATGACCTTTTCGACAAAATTAAGGTAAGAATGTCTTTTTCAACATTTACAACATGTGTGGATTTTTCCCACCGTTATATCATCGTCAAGTCTTCCAATAAAATATTGTAAAAATATTTTCAAAATAAATGTTTTCTTTTATAATTATTTGACTTTTAAATGAATTAAAAACAGAAAGTGGTATTTATTTCAAATAGTTTTCATTTCATCTATGTCAACATCCTTTGATGGATTTCATGCTTATTTGAAGTTGATTTATTATGATAAAAATATTCCATATTTTATTGAAGGGTTTGAGATATTTTTGACTATGGATGTATTATTTATACACCATTCATGGTTTATGGATAAACTATTGACATTTCCTATGCTAGTTTTAATATGAATGTTTATGTTATGTTTAAACCTTTTCATATAAGGAATGAATTGGACTTAGTAAGTGACGGGTGGAGCTCGCTATAGCTCTTAGATGCATCGGTAGGTCTCATGGGAAAATACTATAGTCTTGGCACAAGGCCTTGAAAAAATCTTATTTGTAGTCTTGGCACAAGGCCTTTAGTATGTGTTTATGATGTTTGGCATTATGCATTCCATCATTAGGAAAGTGGCTATTGATATGGAATGCGATTATTTTACTATTAGAATATCCATATGAAAATGTGAATGATATTATTTGATTTTAGATTTTCCATATTATGCTGAAGATCAAGTTTAAAAGGATTTTGTTTTAGTCTTATGAATTTCCTTAAATGTTTATACTTATTTATCAAAGTTTTCTCTATATTGTAATCCTTACTGAGCATCTGAGCTCACCCCTTTCTATGTTTTATTTTTTCTAGGATGTGTGGAATTATTTTAAGACTAGACTACATGGATAGTCCAAGGGGATATGAGTGTGGTCTATGGAATATATATAGTTGTAGCTTTTCATTTTATAATGTAATGTAAAACTTATAAATGTATCTAGTATTTCTAAGGCTACTAAACTGATCGGTCATTCGGGAAATTATTTCCTTATATCATGTCAATGTTATGTAATAATGAACTGACTCTAGGTAACTGGGGTCATGGAATTATAGTTGGTATTAAAGGAAGTTTAATACAAACCTTGGAATATAGATTTAGATAAACTCTAATTAGAGCACATTACCCTAAGATAGAATTTGAGGATTAGTATAGAAGAACTTCCTAGAATTTTGGTACATTAGAGAATTTGTGAGGTTTCAAAGAAATACATCTCTATCTAGATACGATCAGGTAGAGGCGGCTCTGGAATATATGTACCTAGGGGTAAAACCCAAAAACACTGCGTTGAGCTGGACTTTAACGAGAACTGGTACACAACAATGGGTCTTGATGCACTCTTGGTTATGACACTCCTGGGGGATATGCTTAGGATAATTCTCATTTTCGTTACAAACCATTATGATGGGTTTATGAGTATATACTTCCTCAAAGAAAACATTTTTTTGATTATGGATAATATCCATAAACTATTCGGTTTATGTTAAGTGTTTTACAAGTTTGGAATTATGTATTTTGATTCATAAACAAATCTAGTTTATGGAATTTATTTGAAATGGAACCTAGTGGAACAAATGGAAACTATATCAATACATGTAATACATGCAGGCATTTCCCACTTACTCAAGATAATTAGAGTGGAGTTGGTGAAGAAACTTGTGCTTATCAGTTTATCACCATACTGGGACAACTCACTCAGGTTATGAATAATAAACTTACTCGTATGGAGCACCCTGATCCATAGCATGGAGGATCAATGTTAGATCTCTTCATGAGGAAAAAAACACCAACATTCAATGGGAGTACAAATCCATTATTAGATGAGCAATGAATAAGTTCCTTAGAGAAAATATTTAAAGCTTTGCGGTATTGTATAAAGGAAAAAGTTGTCATGGAGGTTTATCGCCTCACTGGAGATGACGATCAATGGTGGTCATTAATTCAAAACACAAAGGAAGATGAATAAGTATCAACTATGTAATGGAGGGTGTTTGAAGTTATTTTTGTAGAAAAATGCATTCCTCTTCACAATCGAGTACATATGGAAAGGCAATTTTTTAGTCTGAGGCAAAAAGTGGATGATAATGTCGCAAAGTATGAAGATAACATTACAAGGTTAGAAAGGCATGCAGCTGATTATATATGTAACACAAGACATAATATTGATCATTTCTTTGATAGGTTAAAACCATTTCTCCATCGAGCATTATTCTCACAATCCTTCTCATCGCATGAAGACAATGTCTCATGTGATATCAATATAGAAAAGAAATTTTCTATGTCTTACGACTTTAAAGAAAAGAAATAGAAGAAGAGATCTACTGAACAATCTGGAAATGGAAATAAGGGTAATAAGGGAAAAGTTTAATATCCATCCTACAGTAAATGTGGGAAGAAACACCCCGGTACTTGCCTAAAGGGAATGAGAGTATGTCAAAAGTGTAGTGAAAAGGCCACCAAACTCGTGATTGCAAGGGGAAGAAAGAGGTTGTCAATGTTGAATGCTACAATTGTAGAGAAAGGGGAATTATGAAAATGAATGTCCTAAGCTCCAAGTAAACATACCTCAAAAATGGCCCAGGGGTCTAGGCCAAGCTTATTCTATCACTACTGCCGAGGTTGAAGCTCTGAAAGACACGGTGGCAGGTAATTTAATGGTTTCCTCAAGTTTAGCCAATGCATTATTTGATTCTTGATCATCGGGTTGTTTCTTATATTTCTAATTAGATAAGAAAATTAGATATTTCCAATTTTATTTAACAAGGGAGTTGTCATTCAAAACAGCTAAGGGATGTATCATAGTAACAATGTTTTGTGTATCAGTTCCCATTAAGGCGCATAAATGATATTTATATGATGATCTCACCATTATACACATGATTCAATTTGATATAATTATCATTATGGATTGGATTTTAGACCATTATGAAAAAATTTATTAGTAGAAGAAGGAGGTTACTATTTGTTATGATGATGATAAAGATCACCATATCTTTAGAGAAGAATCGTCACTACCTGATTCTTATCTAGATCCACCCCCAGTAGCTCAACTAAATTAAATTATTAGGGAGGAGTAGAATGAAATAACTATGGGTGAGAAAAAAAAAATTCAAATAGATTATGTACCTATTGTTCTATAATATGTTGATGTGTTTCCATAGTATTTACCAGGACATCCTCTAGAACAACAAATTGATTTTTCCATTGACTTAATTCCTTGTTCAAGGACCATATCCAAGACCCCTTATAGAATGGCCACAATGGAAATAGTGGAACTAAAGAAACAACCAGAGGAATTGAGTAATAAGGGATTTATTCTCCATAGTGTTTCTCCTTGGGGGGGCCATGTCCTGTTTGTTTAGAAGAAAGATGGATCTATGAGGTTGTGCATTGACTATAGGGAGATCAATGCTATAACAATAAAGAACATGTATCCCCTAACACGCATTGATGATTTATTTGACCAACTTCATGGAGCTCAATATTTTTCAATGATTGACCTTCGATTTGGATACCATCAGTTGTGCGTGATGAAGGAAGACATTCCGAAGACAACATTTCAAACCTGGTACAATCATTACGAGTTTACAGTAATGCCTTTTGGGAAGACTAATGCACCCTATGTCTTCATGGATCTAATGAATAGAGTTTTCAATAAAAATCATGATGAAGTTTTTGTGGTATTTATTGATGATATCTTGGTATACTCCAAGAGCTATGATGATCATGAAAATTACTTGCGCATTATCTTGAAGACTCTTAGAAGAAATGAATTATATGGGATGTTTAGAAAGTGTGAATTCTGGATTCAAGAGATTTATTTTCTTGTCCATATTGTCTCTAAGGATCGAATATCTGTTGATCCTTCAAAGACCAAGGTTATCCAAGAATGTCCAGCACCGATGAGTATAACTGAGGCACACAGTTTTATTGGTCTAGCAGGTTTTATCGATGTTTCATCCAAAATTTTGCCCGATTGGAAAACCCATTAACCAAGCTCACATGTAAAGGGGTTAAATTTTTTTGAACAAATGATTGTGATGAATGTTTTGAATAATTAAATAGAATATTAGTCAATGCTCCTATATTGACTCTACCATCAGGGAATGACAGGTTTGTTATTTATAGTGATGCTTCAAAGAAAGGACTCAGTTGTGTCCTTATGTAGAATGATAGGTTTATTTCCTATGCATCACGACAGCTAAAAATTCATGAGAAAAACTATCCTACTCATGATCTTGAGTTAGCGGCTGTAATATTTACTCTTAAGATATGGAGACCTTATCTCTATGGTGAAAAATGTGAGATATATACTGATCACAAGAGTTTGAAGAATATTTTCTCATAGAAAGAACTCAACATGAGGCAAAGTAGATGTCTTGAACTACTCAAGGATTATTATTTAACTATACACTACCACCCGGGGAAGGAAAACAAGGTGGAGGATGCTTTGAGTAGAAAGGATCATGGAGTTTTGAAAAATATGAGAGTTTAAAAGGATCCTATATACATGGATCTAGTAAAGATGGATATGGGAATAACCATGGAAGGTGAAACATAAATTATTTTTCAAATGGTTGTCAAACCATCTTTACTATAATGGATAAAAAGTTCTCAGACTGATGATGAGGAATTTAAAAAGAAGATTAAATTTGTGAACGATGGGAGATTGATCAACTTCATATATAAAGATGGAATTTTCAAATTTGGGAAGAGACATTGTGTTCCTATCATACCTGATCTAAAAAGGGAATTGTGGTATGATTCTCATAGCTCCAATTTCTTTATACACCCTGGGAGCAGCAAAATGTATAGAGATTTCAAGGAACATTTTTTGTGGGATAACATGAAGAGGGAGATTGCTAATTTGGTGTCAAGATGTAAAGTTTGTCAGAAGTGAAAGCTGGAAGGCAACATCCTTGAGGAGTCATGCAACCTATTCCCATACCTGAGTGGAAATGGGATAATATTATGATGGACTTTGTCATGGGATTTCTAAAGACTCCTAGAATGAACGATACAATATAGGTCATTATGGATCGTCTTACCAAGTCTGAAAATTTTATTGCTATAAGAGAAGATTTACCACTAGAACATTTAGCAAGATTGTATATTAATAAAGTTGTAAGGCTTCATGGAGTACCCCTATCGATTTTTTCTGATCGTGATCCCCATTTTACATCGAGATTCTGAAAAATTCTTCAGAAATCCCGGAATACTGAACATTATTTGAGCACTGCCTACCACCCTCAAACTGATAGAAAATCATAACGGACTATTAAAACCATAGGAGACATTTTTAGATCTTTCTCACTTGACTTTCAAGATATGTGGGACCAATATTTACATCTCGTAGAAGTTTCCTATTACAATAGCTTCCATTCAAGTATTCAGATGGCACCATATGAAGCGTTATACAGAAAGAGATGTTGTACAACAACTTTTTGGGATGATGTTGGTGAAAGAAAACTCATAGGCCCAGAACATGTTGAGGAAATGATGTAAAAGGTAAAGGTAATCCAAATCCTCATCAAAGCATCTCAAAGTAGGCAGAAGAGCTATGCTGATAACTAAAGGTTTTAAATTTCAGGTAGGAGATCATGTTTTCTTGAAGATAACTCCATGGAAGGGAATCATACAATTTGGTAAGAAGGAAAAATTGATTCCCATTTGTATTGGACCTTTATAAATTCTAGAACTAATTGGGGATGTAGCTTACCGTTTGGCAGTGCCGCCAAGTCTCTCCAAAGTTCATGATGTGTTCCGCGTATCACTGTTGAGAAAATACATGCATGAACCAACGCATGTACCTACCTATGAGGAATTCGAACTAGAGCCTGATCTGTCTTATTGCGAACATCCTATCAAAGTTCTTGATACAAGAGAAAAAGTGCTGAGAAACTGTATGAATCGTCTTATAAAAGTTCTATGGAGAAAACATAATATGGAAGAGGCAAGGTGGGAACCCGAGGAACTTTTGATGAAGAACCACCCAAATCTTTTTATGTGGTAATATTCTATAAATTTCGATGAAAATATTATTTGAATAATGGGAGAATGTGACACCCCAATATTCCATGGTACGTTTCCCTTTGAATAATGCATGATCTTATGTTGTACGCATCTTTGAGATTCTAACACATCACGACCAATCAAACTAGTCATTATGAAGAGTAATTCCAACTTTTTGAAAATTTATTGACTTTATCATTCAAAATGGAATTCATTTTTGGGTTTGGAATATCATTATTATATTTTGGTGAAGATTTGGTATTTTTCTGAAAACATTCAGTTTTTTATGAATAGTGAAAAATACTAAATTTTAAATAAAAATAACTTTTTTAATCAAAATAATTTATTTTGGTAAATTTTACTGTTGAGTGGTTTTTAAGTATTATTATATTATATATTTACCACTTAATCCAATGTTGTTCATTGGACTTAATTTCACATTTAAACTGGACATGAGCAAGTGTTAATCTTTTGATAGTTATTATTTCTTAAAAACAAGTTTTTTGTTTTGAAAACGGGAATTAATTTTAAATTAATTTATGTCACTTATATGTTTTGAATTTAGAAAAATGGATTCATTATTTAGAATCAGGAGGTACAAATTTTGTAAAAAGTTAACTTTTATTTTTAGACATTGTGAATAATTACTTCGGTAAATATTTTATTTACCATGGTTAAAGGGTAAATCCGGTAAATAAAGGTAAAAAAATTATATTATAATAATATTAAATTACCCTAAAACGTGTTATAACCCTATTGTATGATACATTTCCAACCAAGGGCATCCATGGGACGATTTGGGGACTATAACGACCCATAATTTACATACATTGTTAATACTTCAAAATTGAAGTACACTTATTACAACATATGACAAAACCACAAAGGACCGTATAGGTATAGTGTCTTTAGAAACTGGGAAACGTAAACAACTGGTTCATAAATCTTCTACAGTGTCTCCCATTTATTTCATCATATCTAGGGTCCCTTTTAGCATATTCTACTTAATATCCATCTTCCTGACCTGGGGAAAAGAAAACATAAAAGGGTGAGCTCAAATGCTTAGCAAGGGAAAATAAAAGAACTAAAAATCATATCATATCTTTTTGAAAATCATAACCTTCAAAAGAGATCATAATATCTTAACATGGAATAAATCATAGAAGTGAAAATGAGATCACCATAATCATAACATGAAACTTGAAACTTTGTGGCATGCACACATAATCATGGAAAATCATTTCTTGTTAGTCATGACTCATTGCCAAGACTATCTTAGTGGACAAAGTCCCTTTCTGAACTGAGTCACCCTCGTTCCAGTCCTGTTTCACTGAACCGGTATAACCTACCGTTCTAGCCATGTCTATCTCATGAGATATAAAGTCTTTACCCAATGCATTTTAGGGAGATATGGGTCCCACCCATCTTATAATTAATCTTTTCTTATGTGTGCCACATAATCATAAATCATACATCATCGCATAACACATGTAATAAAAATGGGATTCTTGAAACATCATGACATCATAAAACAAATCTTATAAGGCAAATGACTTAATAAAAATAATTCCCTCACAACATAATCAAATCAATGTAATTAAAGGGATAAAAACAGAACCCTTTATTATCTTATATGGAAAATAATTTTGATAAAACACTTGAACACCATTCTTGAGGAAAATATCCTTTCTTCTTCAAAAAAACTTTTCTTTTCTTAATATGTCATAAAATTATAAACTAAAAGAAGCTGATTAAAAATAAAATTGAAAACATGTAAAGGAAGCTTCTTGGAAATAATTTTTTAAAAATCCATTCATGTCGTATAAGTTAAAAAAAACATTCTTCGTACTTTTGTCGGAAAAGTCAAAAAGTACCTCGTACGAAAAACGACAAAAGATTTTTTTCATTTATTTTACTAAAAACTCACCGAAGGGTGAAAATGGATTTAAACAATTGTAAGTGGATGTAAACAATATTAAATATTGAGGGAACATGGATGTGGATGATAAAATACACCCCAGTAAATACCAAAGTATAAACAATCTCGGATAAATATGAGATTGTGATATTTCCCTTACCTTAGGTCCGATTTGCTTTGTACGTGTCCGAAGCTCCTGTATAATGGTTTAAATAATGTTATTGACTTATTCCAGAATCATACATATTGATATGATATCATATATGGTTATATTCTTAGCTTCTTGTTAGTAATATTTCATTGTTACTTGTTACTCGGGTCTTTATTGCCTTTTGTTCTTATGCGTGTTTTGCCGAATAAATTCTTATTCTTCTTTTAAGGTTATAGATACCTTATATCCATAATGGTATTAGTGTAACATATATCATATTTATTCATTCAATTCATTTATATAATTACTATGTAATGATGATCATGTAGAACAAGTCGCATCACATCGTGGAGACGGTATTCCGTACGTACGCACGAGTGATGATATCGTTCCTATGATAGTGGAATTGTATTGGAATATATATATATTATCTCAGTATAAATATTACTTTATAATAATCATAAATAGTTACTCATTACACCATTATACAAATCCTTGTAAGGTGGTGGTGGAAAATAGATTACACCACGGCGTGGAGACGGTATTCCGTACGTACGCACGCGCGGTGATTTCATTTTTTCGTAGGATGGATAGAAGGTGAATTAGGGTTGTTTCATATTTATAATAACATATAAGTATGTAAGTAATACTGATGTTATTACTTTATCATGAAAAACTAAAGAATAAGAAGTTGAAGAAGAAAGAAATTGAAAAGATCGGTAATGGATATTACCTCTTCTTTGGAACGCCTCTTTGAATCCTCCACTTAGGGAACTAAGATTGGTCTTTGAAGAAGACCAGGACCTATAGGATTATTCTAGGGAAGTGTAGAGGAGAAAATGGCAGGGGTTGGCCGAGCTTGAGTGCTCAAATTGGTGTGAGGAGGAGGGGGAGGAGGTGCCCTTTTATAAGGGAGGAGAGGGGCACCTTAGAAATATCTCAAAATATTATTTTATATTAAAGTCAAAATCGGTTTATAATGGTTCCAAAGGGTCTTATTTCGAAGCTAAAGTGGGGATGGGTCGAAATACTATCAACCAATAGGATTTAGACAAGTTTAGGTTATTATTTTAACCTTATCAATTAGATTTAACTCTAAGTTAAATAATTTAACTTTTACCGTGTCTTTTTGTTTTCTTACACTATATGGTTGATACACTTACTATAACATGCCAAACGAACCCCAAATTGTTTATTATTAATATATATCCTTATCTAAGTCATTTGGCCGAACCTTAGATTTTTAGGAATAAAATAACAATTAATAATATAATATTTGATTTAAAAACTATTTTGTGTCAATTTTGACACTATTTGATATATGATTTTTGTGAAAGTCATAACAGAATTATATGTTCGAACCAAGTTGATTAAATCAACACTAATATATCATAGTAACCTAGACAATTTGTGTAATTCATAAAAAGTCTCAAATTACATTTATTTTGGTGTTTATAACATCAATTATGTCAATATTTCATTAATAAGATAATTACCGCATCATCATTGTGTCATAAATAACTTAAATAATTTAATGTCTAAAAATTATAAATAAAATACCATCATGTAGTAAATCTTTTTATCTTTCTGATGAATATTTATAGTCGAATTTATCTTATGTATAACCCCATATTAAAAATGTTTTAGTTATTAAACTTTGATTTTAACTATTTTAACTATTCATTAAATAAAATAATATTAAATGTCATAATCTAATCCAAGTGGACCTAAATGGTCATATTATATTCATAAGGTTGTTTTTGGTCGAATTACACTTATCCAATAGAATTAGTACCTGTGTTAGGGTAATAGTAATATCATATTTACCCTTAGTTACCCTATTTACTATTAACCGTGGTAAAAAAAAGTAAAAAGTTACTATTCACCAAAAATTATTTTCATCTCATTGAACCACATTTTAGTCCTTGATATTAACCGTGTCTGTCGGATTTTCGAAATTCCATTCACAGAAGCGGTAAAATTAAGTTTTATGCAAAATTCAGTTTTTAACCTACCACTTAGTGGTTTCACTATTCATCAAAAATTGAAAGTTTTCAGAAAAATACCAAAATTTCACCCTAGGCTAATTTCGATATTCCGAATCCAAAAATGAAGTCCATTTTGAAAGATAAAATTTATAAAATTTCAAAAAGTGGTTATTACTATTCATAACGGCTAGTTTTTAATAATATTTTAATAGCATATCGTTGTTTAGTGAAACTCAGTATTGCGTACGACGCAAGCTATCGAGGAAGGTCGCGGTTGCATGTAAAGTAAGCCAAGCTAGTATGTAGTGAAATATTCCTTTGATGGTATATATAAAAACAAAATATTACTCATAAAAATCTCGGGTGTTACATTCTACCCCCCTTAAAAATAATTTCGCCCTCGAAATTCGTCACTTTGTAACAAACAGATGAGGATACTTCTCCCTCATCATATCCTCAAGCTCCCATGTAGCTTCTTCTAATTGGTGGTTCCTCCATAAAACTTTCACCAATCGAGTGGTCTTGTTTCGTAGGACTTTTTCGCTACGATCCAGAATCTCTATCGGTTGTTCTTCATAAGAAAGATCTTGCTCCAGTGGTACAACTTCTGAGCTGAGTACATGTGAAGGATCAGGTATGTACTTTCTCAGGAGAGATACATGAAACACATCATGAACTTGAGAGAGATTCGGTGGAAGCGCCAATTGGTAAGCTACCTTTCCAACACGATCCAGTATTTCGAAAGGACCGATATATCTAGGGCTCAACTTCCCCTTCTTTCCAAATCTCATAACCCTCTTCCAAGGAGATATTCGTAAGAACACTTTATCGCCCACTTCAAACTCTAGGTCTTTTGTTCGGTTGTTGGCATAACTTTTCTGTCGACTCTGAGCTGCTCTTATGTGTTGTTGAATAGATCTGACCTTTTCTGCCATTTCATCAACGAGATCAGGTCCTAATAGCTTTCTTTCCCCAACTTCATCCCAGCAAGTTGGAGTCCTGCATTTCTTTCCATAGAGAGCTTCATAAGGAGCCATCTGAATACTGGAGTGAAAGCTATTATTATAAGAAAATTCCACCAAAGGTAGGTGTTGATCCCAACCTCCATTGGAATCCATAGAGCAAGCTCTCAACATATCTTCTAGGGTTTGAATTGTTCTTTCAGACTGACCGTCTATCTGAGGATGATAAGCAGTGCTGAAACTCAACTCTGTATCCAGAGTATGCTGAAGACTTCACCAGAACTTCGAGGTAAATCTCGGATCCCGATCAGATATAATAGAAAGTGGTACTCCATGCAATCTTACCACTTCCTTTACATATATCCTGGCAAGCTGATCCAGAGAGAAATCCTCTCTAATAGCAATGAAGTGTGCAGACTTTGTAAGATGATCAACTATGACCCAGATAGCATTATTGCCTTTGGATGTTTTAGGAAGTCCTGTGACAAAGTCCATAGTGATGTTTTCCCATTTCCATTCGGGTATGGGTAATGGTTGTAACATCCCATTAGACTTCTGTCTCTCAGCTTTAACTTGTTGACAAACCAAGCATCGAGAGACATATTCAGCAACATCTCTTTTCATGCCATCCCACCAGAAGTACTCTTTCAGGTCCCTATACATCTTCGTGCTTCCAGGATGAATAGAGAATGAAGAACTATGAGCCTCATCCAGCAGCTCCTTCTTTAATTCGGGGATGGGAGGAACACAAACCCGATTCCTGAACTTTATTATCCCATCACAATCAAGGTTGAATTCAGGAACATTTCTCACCTTCTTTTGTAACTCGACATCTTCTTTCTGTGCCTCTTTAATCTTCACATGTATAGATGGTTGAACATTCATTTGAGAAAGATAAGATTTTTTCCCTTCCATTATAATTCCAAGATCCATCCTTTGTAAATCCATAAATATTGGATCTTTTGTGATCCTCATCATGGATAAACTAGCATGGTCTTATCGACTTAATGCATCTGCCACCTTGTTTGCTTTCCCAGGGTGGTAATGGATTGAGCAGTCATAATCCTTAATCAGCTCCAACCATCTTCTTTGATGCATATTCAACTCCTTTTGTGTGAAAATATACTTTAAACTTTTATGATCATTATAAATATCACACCTTTCACCATAAAGGTAATGCCTCCAAATCTTTAATGAAAATATTACCGTAGCCAACTCCAAATCATGTGTTGGGTAATTTTGCTCATGGATTTTCAACTGTCGTGAGGCATAAGCTATCACCATATCATTTTTCATAAGAACACACCCCAATCCCTTCTTGGATGCATCACTGTAGATCAAAAACCTTTCTCCACTACAACGCATTGTGAGCACAGGTGCACTGGATAACCTTCTTTTCAACTCCTTGAAATTCTCTTCACATTCCTCTGTCCAAACAAACTTAACTCCTTTCCGAGTCAACTTGGTGTGTGGATTAGATAATCGTGAAAAATCCTTTACAAAACGTCGATAATATCTAGCCAAACCAAGAAAACTTCGGATCTCAGTTACTGTTGTTGGTCTTGACCATCTTTCGATAACCGCTTTTTTTGCTGGATCCACAGATATCCCCTCTTTTGAGATTATGTGACCCAAAAATGCAACTTTTTGAAGCCAAAATTCACACTTGGTAAATTTGGCATAAAGCTTCTCCTTTATCAGGGTCTTCAATATAATTCTCAAGTGATCTTCATGCTCTTCCTTTCTCTTTGAATAGACAAGAATATCGTCTATAAAGACTACCAAAAATTGATCAAGATAGTCTCTAAATACTCTATTCATTAGATCCATGAAGATAGCAGGGGAATTAGTAAGACCAAATGGCATCACTATAAATTCATAGTTTCCATACCTTGTACGGAAAGCCGTCTTTGGTATATCTTCCCTTTTGACCCTTAATTGATGATACCCTGAACGAAGATCAATCTTGGAAAAGTATTGAGCTCCGCGTAGTTGGTCAAATAAGTCATCAATGCGTGGGAGAGGATATTTGTTCTTGATAGTGATCTTGTTAAGTTCTCGATAATCAATGCAGAGTCTCATTGATCCATCTTTCTTCTTAACAAATAGAACAGGTGCTCCCCAAGGTGACGCACTAGGGCGTATGAATCCCTTATCAAGATTCTCTTGGAGTTGCTTCTTCATTTCCTGCAACTCAATTGGGGCCATTCTATAAGGTGTCTTTGAAATAGGCAAAGCACCCGGTACGAGTTCTATTGAAAACTCAACTTCACGATTTGGTGGAAGACCCGGTAATTCCTCCGGAAATACATCATCAAACTCCCACACTATGGGCATATTCTTAATTGTGAGTTTCTCACAAACCATTTGAGATAAATAACCTTCATTTAGTGGAATCAAGACCCATAAGATGGAAGAAATTTCCACTGGAAGGTTATATTCATCCTTGCATCGATAGACGATCATAGATTGATCTGGAATATGAAATGTGACTTCCCTTCTTTGGCAATTGATATGAGCTCCGTATAAAGAAATCCAATCCATTCCAAGAATCACATCAAATTCCACTATAGGAAGGATCACAAGATTTGCAGGAAGCACTTTCCCACAAACTTCGATCGGAGAAGAATTATAAACTTTTGATGCGATTGATGTGCCATTAGGTGTTGTCACAGCTAACTCAACATCTAATTGTTGAGGTAATATGGTGATACCCTTAGAAAAGTCTTCAGAAATAAAAGAGTGGGTGGATCCAGAATCAAATAAAACATTTGCTACTTTAGAGTGGATGATAAGTGTACCTTTCACCACATCGTTATCGTACACCACATCTCGGATAGAAATTGCATGTGACTTTCCTTTGTCTTTAGCCTTAAGAGTTTGTTGACGTCGACCATCATCATCAACCCTTGGATTTGGGCATTGATTGGCATAATGCCCCATCTCCTTGCACTTGAAACATTGAAGTGTAGTAGGTTCATTCTGTGTATCCCTTCCTTTGTTTGCATCATTAGACATCTTCTTCCCATCATTGCGGCATTCAAATGCCCGATGACCTTCCTTTCCACATTTGAAACATTTACTTGTCCCTTTAAGACAACTCCCTCCATGTTTCTTTCCACACTTTGAGAATAAGGGAAAGCTCATCTTCTTTTCAGTGTGCTCTTTAGATTTCCCTTTAAATTCCATTTTCCTCTTCTTATCAAACCCATATGACTGATGGGTTACACCAATCTCCATCTTGACTTTGAGATCACGTCAAACGATTTCCTCGTAGCTATTGAAGTCCCTTATGGCTAACGCCCTTCGAAGACTTGGTTTTAAGCCACTAAAGAATCGATCTATCTTACTCTCAGGTTGGATAATAATACCAGAAGCGTACCTTGCAAGTCTTGTAAAATTTGCTTCATAGGTACCAACAGATTCATCATCCCTTTGCTTCAGTTCAAGAAACTCTTTCTCCATCTTTGTTCGGAGAATACGAGGGAAGTACTTATTGAAAAATAAGTTCTTGAACTCGTCCCATTCCATAGACTCAATTTCATCCCTTTGCCTCGTATTCTTAATAAGATTCCACCATTGATCAGCATCTCCTTCCAAACGATATACTGCTAGGATGACTTTATCATGTTCAGAACATTGGAGAACTGAAAATATCATTTCAGTAGTACTAATCCATTGTTCAGCAACTAATGGATCAGTAGACCCACTGAAAGAAGGTGGACGCTGCCTCATGAAGGATTCAACAGAATGTTGCTCCTTCCTTTGCTCGTTCGGAAGTCCTGCATGATTCATAGCTTGAGAAAGTTGTGTGAGCATGGCTACAAGATTTTTCATTCCAGCTCCCATATCGTTTGGTTTCTTATGGGGACAATCATTGCATTGCCCATCGCATTCCGCATTAACACGGTTCCTTCGGGTTCCAGCCATTGACTAAAACCAAAAAGAATAGTGTGAGCAACACTAATTATAATAGGAAAACCACATAATTCAAGAATAATATTTTCACGCTTAAGGTCTTATCCTAGGTTATTCATGGCCATTTCTAAAACACTAGGATTGTGTTCTATGCTTAGACTTATCCTTAGGGTTCTTACTAAGGCTTTCACATCCTAGTTTCCAATGGTTGACTATACCTTTCCTCTGATACCAACTATAACGACCCATACTTTACATACATTGTTAATACTTCAAAATTGAAGTACACTTATTACAACATATGAAAAAACCACAAAGGACCGTATAGGTATAGTGTCTTTAGAAACTGGGAAACGTAAACAACTGGTTCATAAATATTCTATAGTGTCTCCCATTTCTTTCATCATATCTAGGGTCCCTTTTAGCATATTCTACTTAATATCCATCTTCCTGACCTGGGGAAAAGAAAACATAAAAGGGTGAGCTCAAATGCTCAGCAAGGGCAAATAAAAGAACTAAAAATCATATCATATCTTTTTGAAAATCATCACCTTCAAAAGAGATCATAATATCTTAACATGGAATAAATCATAGAAGCGAATATGAGATCACCATAATCATAACATGAAACTTGAAACTTTGTGGAATGCACACATAATCATGGAAAATCATTTCTTGTTAGTCATGACTCATTTCCAAGACTATCTTAGTGGACAAAGTCCCTTTCTGAACTGAGTCACCCTCGTTCCGGTCCTGTTTCACTGAACCGGTATAACCTACCGTTCTAGCCATGTCTATCTCATGCGATATAAAGTCTTTACCCAATGCATTGGAGGGAGATATAGGTCCCACCCATCTTATAATTAATCCTTTCTTATGTGTGCCACATAATCATAAATCATACATCATCGCATAACACATGTAATAAAAATGGGATTCTTGAAACATCATGACATCATAAAACAAATCTTATAAGGCAAATGACTTCATAAAAATAATTCCCTCACAACATAATCAAATCAATGTAATTAAAGGGATAAAAACAGAACCCTTTATTATCTTAGATGGAAAATAATTTTGATAAAACACTTGAACACCATTCTTGAGGAAAATATCCTTTCTTCTTCAAAAACACTTTTCTTTTCTTAATATGTCATAAAATAATAAACTAAAAGAAGTTGATTAAAAATAAACTTGAAAACTTGTAAAGGAATCTTCTTGGAAATAATGTTTTAAAAATCCATTCATGCCGTATAAGTTAAAAAAACATTCTTCGTACTTTTGTCGGAAAAGTCAAAAAGTACCTCGTACGAAAAACAACAAAAGATTCCTTTCATTTCTTTTACTAAAAACTCACCGAAGGGTGAAAATGGATTTAAACAATTGTAAGTGGATGTAAACAATATTACATATTGATGGAACATGGATGTGGATGATAAAATACACCCCAGTAAATACCAAAGTATAGACAATCTCGGATAAAAATGAGATTGTGATATTTCCCTTACCTTAGGTCCGATTTGCTTTGTACGTGTCCGAAGCTCCTGTATAATGGTTTAAATAATGTTATTGACTTATTCCAGAATCATACATATTGATATGATATCATATATGGTTATATTCTTAGCTTCTTGTTAGTAATATTTCATTGTTACTTGTTACTCGGGTCATTATTGCCTTTTGTTCTTATGCGTGTTTTGCCGAATAAATTCTTATTCTTCTTTTAAGGTTATAGATACCTTATATCCAGAATGGTATTAGTGTAACATATATCATATTTATTCATTCAATTCATTTATATAATTACTATGTAATGATGATCATGTAGAACAAGTCGCATCACATCGTGGAGACGGTATTCCGTACGTACGCACGAGTGATGATATCATTCCTATGATCGTGGAATTGTATTGGAATATATATATATTATTTCAGTATCAATATTAATTTATAATAATCATAAATAGTTACTCATTACACCATTATACCCATCCTTGTAAGGTGGTGGTGGAAAATAGATTACACCACGGCGTGGAGACGGTATTCCGTACGAACGCACGCGCGGTGATTTCATTTTTCCGTAGGATGGATAGAAGGTGAATTAGGGTTGTTTAATATTTATAATAAAATATCAGTATGTAAGTAATACTGATGTTACTACTTTATCATGAAACAACTAAAGAAGAAGAAGTTGAAGAAGAAAGAAATTGAAAAGATCGGTAATGGATATTACCTCTTCTTTGGAACGCCTCTTTGAATCCTCCACTTAGGGAACTAAGATTGGTCTTTGAAGAAGACCAGGACCTCTAGGATTTTTCTAGGGAAGTGTAGAGGAGAAAATGGCAGGGGTTGGCCGAGCTTGAGTGCTCAAATTGGTGTGAGGAGGAGGGGGAGGAGGTTCCCTTTTATAAGGGAGGAGAGGGGCACCTTAGGAATATCTCAAAATATTATTTTATATTAAAGTCAAAATCGGTTTATAATGGTTCCAAAGGGTCTTATTTCGAAGATAAAGTGGGGATGGGTCGAACTACTATCAACCAATAGGATTTAGACAAGTTTAGGTTATTATTTTAACCTTATCAATTAGATTTAACTCTAAGTTAAATAATTTAACTTTTACCGTGTCTTTTTGTTTTCTTACACTATATGGTTAATACACTTACTATAACATGCCAAACGAACCCCAAATTGTTTATTATTAATATATATATCCTTATCTAAGTCATTTGGCCGAACCTTAGATTTTTAAGAATAAAATAACAATTAATAATATAATATTTCATTTAAAAACTATTTTGTGTCAATTTTGACACTATTTGATATATGATTTTTGTGAAAGTCATAACAGAATGATATGTTCAAACCAAGTTGATTAAATCACCACTAATATATCATAGTAACCTAGAAAATTAGTGGAATTCATAAAAAGTCTCAAATTACATTTATTTTGGTGTTTATAACATCAATTATGTCAATATTTCATTAATAAGATAATTACTGCATCATCATTGTGTCATAAATAACTTAAATAATGTAATGTTGAAAAATTATAAATAAAATACCATCATGTATTAAATCTTTTTATCTTTCTAATGAATATTTATAGTCGAATTTATCTTATTTATAACCCCATATTAAAAATTTTTTAGTTATTAAACTTTGATTTTAACTATTTTAACTATTCATTAAATAAAATAATATTAAATGTCATAATCTAATCCAAGTGGACCTAAATGGTCATATTATATTCATAAGGTTGTTTTTGGTCGAATTACACTTATCCAATAGAATTAGTACATGTGTTAGGGTAATAGTAATATCATATTTACCCTTAGTTACCCTATTTACTATTAACCGTGGTAAAAAAAAGTAAAAAGTTACTATTCACCAAAAATTATTTTTATCTCATTGAACCACATTTTAGTCCTTGATATTAACCGTGTCTCTCGGATTTTCGAAATTCCATTCACAGAAGCGGTAATATTATGTTTTATGCAAAATTCAGTTTTTAACCTACCACTTAGTGGTTTCACTATTCATCAAAAATTGAAAGTTTTCAGAAAAATACCAAAATTTCACCCTAGGCTAATTTCGGTATTCCGAATCCAAAAATGAAGTCCATTTTGAATGATAAAATTTATAAAATTTCAAAAAGTGGTTATTACTATTCATAACGGCTAGTTTTTAATAATATTTTAATAGCATATCGTTGTTTAGTGAAACTCAGTATTCCGTACGACGCAAGCTATCGAGGAAGGTCGCGGTTGCGTGTAAAGTAAGCCAAGCTAGTATGTAGTGAAAGATTCCTTTGATGATATATATAAAAACAAAATATTACTCATAAAAATCTCGGGTGTTACAGGGACCCCATGGAGCCACTTGTAAGTGATAATGGCACTTTATATTAATTAAGTTAAAGTAAGTACAAAAATGACATAAGCATATATCTTTTAGTAATAAAAGTTTTACATAGGGATATATATGTTATCTCTTAAACTATAAATATTCATTAGAAAGATAAATGTACTTCCATAATAATTTTGTTTTATTTATAATTTTTAGAAATTTAATAAATAAATTTATTTATGACACAATGATGATGCAGTAGTTTCTTTATTAATGGAAGAATCAAATAAAAGGTATTATAGATGTTAAAATAAATATAATTTGAAAGTTTTCATGACATCTACAAATTTAATAGGATAATGTGACATGTTAGGATTGATTAAATGAATTTTTTTCTAAGTAATAATGCTGTTAAGAATTTAACAAAAACAAAATAGTAAATAGTGTCAAAATTGATATAAAAGAGTTTTAAAAAAATATTATATTATTAATTCATATTCTATTCCAAAAAATCAAAGGATCAGAAAAAGGTCTTAAATAATATTATATATGTAATTAATGAACCACTTTAGTTTCACTTGGAAGTTTATAGGATATTTATTAACCATATAATATAAAAATACAAAGAGACGTGTTAAATTCCAAACAAATTAACTAAGAGTTAAATCTAGAATATAAGGTTAATATAGTGATCCAAACCTGTCTAAAACCTATTGGTTGAGTTTTTTGAGACCCATCCCCATGATACACTATAAATAAAACATTTTGAGGCCATTTTTAACCTAAACTAATTTTATTATAAAATAATATTTCAATCTTTTCCTAAGGTGCCCCTCACCCCTCTTATAAAAAGGCACTTCCCCTTCTCTCAAATTCACAAATTCAAAGCCATTTGGCTCAGCCAACCCCTCACCAAATATCCTCTCGACACTTCTCCCTTCATCCTAGAGGCATTAATGTAGTCATAAAACCATCCTATGGAGCCCTTTTGATCAAATCAAAAGGAAGGACCCGAAGAAGAGGTAAATATTTCATCGCCTCTTTCAAGTTCTTTTCTTCTTCCACTTCCTCTTTTTTTGTTGTTTCCATTATAAAATAATAACTCCAGTATTTCCTATATATTGTTATGTTATTATAAAAATTTTACAACCATATTCACTATTTAATCCATCCTATGAATGATATGTCACAATACGTGCATACATATGGCTTACCGTCACCACGTCGTGGTGAGTTTGTTATTCAAACACCTCATCATTTGGATGGGTATGATAATGAGTATAAATGATGAAAATATTAAATATAACATGATAATTATTCGGTATATATTATATGACATCCAATTATATATGATTTTAATATCAATAGAATGATATTTTCGCTCGTGTGTACGTACGGCTTACCGTCTCCACGAACGCGATGAGATTCATTCCCCATCATATCCATTAAAGAATAATTTTCATTTGGTGATTAAAAATAATGTTTAAAGACTTTATATAATTATGTATATGAATAATATACATCCCATCCATAACAAATATGACTCACATAATAAATAATATAAACGAAAACGAATCATTTAACACCCGAAGGAGCGATAATACTAAAATATTAATAACAAAGAAATATTAGAAGATCATATATGATATCATATTTATGTATATGGTTCATTTATAATTTAATAAAAATGATTTAAAAATTATAAAGGAGTTTAATTTACCCTCAACCAAGGAAAAGTAAAAGGTAAGGGTTAATTTCACAATCCCTTTATTATCTGAGGTTTTTTTAGGTAAGTATCTACCGGGACCTCTTTATCATCCACATCCATGTTTCTTAAAAATGTATTTCGAAACATTTTTACTATTTACTAGACTATGGGGTAAATTAATTTATACCCTTGTTTGAATTTTTATAAAATGTTTTGAAAGTAATTGTTCTATATTTTTCCAAACAAGGTACTTTATGAGATTTTCAACAAAATTAAGGTATGAATGTCTTTTTTTAACTTATATGGAGTTTGTGGCTATTTTCCACCATTATATCATCGTCGAAGATTCCCATACAATATTATAACAATATTTTAGAAATAAATGTTTTCTTTTATAATTATGTTACTTTTAAATGAATTTAAAATAGAAATATGTATTTATTTCAAATAGTTTTCATTTAATCTATGTCAACATTATTTGATGGATTTCAAGCTTATTTAAAGTTGATTTATTATGATAAAAATATTCCATATTGTATTGAAGGTTTTGTGATATGTTTGACTATGGATGTGTTATTTAAACACCATTCATGGTTTATGGATAATGTATTGACATTTCATATGCTATTTTTAATATGAATTTTTATGTTACGTTTAATCCTTTTCATATAAGGAATGCATTGGACTTAGTAAGTGACGTGTGGAGCCCGCTATAGATTCTTTATGCATCGGTAGGTCTCATGAGACAAACTAGTATCTTGGCACAAGTCCTTGTCAAAATATTATTTGTATTCTTGGAAAAAGGCCTTGACTAAGTGGTTATGAAGTCTGGATTTATGCATTCCATAATTGTGAAAGTGGCTATTGATATTGGATATGATTATTCAACTAGTAGAATATCCATGTGAATAAGTAAATGAAATTATTTGATTTTATCTTTGCCATATTATGTTGAATTTCAAGTTTAAAAGGATTTTTTTGTCTTATACATTTCCTTAAATGTTTATGATTATTTATGGATGTTTCTATATATTGTTATCCTTACTGAGCATCTAAGCCCACCCATTTCAATGTTTTATTTTTTCCAGGATGTGAAGAAGTATTTTATAACTAACCTGCAGGGATAGTCTGAGGGGATATCAGTGTGATCTATGGAAAAAATGTAGTTGTACATTTTCATTTTATAATCTAATGTAAAACATATGAATGTATCTAGTATTTACAAGGCTACTAAACTGATCGGCCTTTTAGGTTATGATTTCCTTATATCATGCCAATGTTACGTAATAATGCACCAACTCTAGGTAACTAGGGTCGGGGAATTATGAATGTGACAGGTATGATGGGGTTTTATAGGTGATAATGTTTTATCTATAATGTAGATTCCCTTTTTTACCTTGTGTCGGTGGATTTGGTACACATTAACGCAGACTACAAATTATAAATGGATATAAAAATTGAAATGTGTTTCCACTGGTTAGAACTAGGTGGACAGTGGAAAGTAGGTCATAGGTGGTTGGTAACAGAGTACTCAGTGTTATTCCCAACATCATTTTAGTAAGTCTTATTTCTAATTTTTAACTATTATATGATATTGAATTTATTTGATATTTTCTTCTCTAGGAAAATAATGTATTGAGAGTTCCTACCTCTAATCAATCTCCCATCCATATAATAATTCTCCAGAATAATTTCAATTTATAAATTATAGAATTACAATATGTGAGTTTCCTTACTATCATAATAATAATGACATCATTTACACTTTTATTTGATTGAATTTTGATTACGTTCTAATTATTCTTTTATATAATTCATAAAATTGCTTCATTTTAAATGGAATTTTTTCATGATATTTGACTGAAGTTTTATCTATTATTTGAATATATTTTTTAATCAACTGATAGGTTATCATTATTAATATTATTATGGAAGTTTTATAATATTTTCTCATTTGAATCATTTTCATTCTATATGATATTTTTACAAAGATTATGATAAGTGTAATGAGGCCAAAATTGTTTAAATTTTCAAATAATTATGGACATTATAACAAAATATTTATTATTTTTCATGTGATGTTTTTTAATTTTTGGTCAACTAATGAGATATTGATTTAGTTAATAGTGTTTTGGGAACAAAAATTCATAATTTATATTTTCATTGAAAATTAAAATAATTATTATATTTTTGAGAAAAAAATATTAATTTTATAGTGTTGTTTTAAACAATTAAAATTCATTGAACTCGTAAATGATTTAATATGATATTATGAGAGTAAAGGAGAACATTATAGGTTTTTATAAAGTATAACACCTGAGATAAATTTTTTCCATGAGAAATAAATTTTCAATTGGTAATATAATTATTTTTTGGACTAAATGAAATTATTTATAGTTTTAAAAGTTTTATTTTTTAATTTATTTTAAATGAAAGAATCCTATGTGAAATTACACATTTTTAAAAATTATATGGGAAGAAATGTAAATATTTTTACCACTTATTAAGTGATCTTTCCTTTAAAATTCAAGGAATTTAGTTAGGTAAATATCTATTCGAGACTATAAGGAAAAATAATTTTTTGAATTAGATATAATTATTTTTAACCTAGATTATAAGTATGTTTTCATGTTAAAAGTTTAATAGTTAATTAAAATTTCTGATTGAATATATAATTTATGTTTTTGAGTTATAAAGAATTATTAATAGGAAGTGGATTTATTAAATCATTGGATTAATAAAGGAATGATATGTAATTATTCCAAAAATGAATTAATTATAAAATTAAACAAAATGATGAAAAGTGGAGGTAAAATGTGATTTTAATGACTTGTTATGATAAGTTATATTGAAAAGTGAATTTGATGTAATGATATTAAAATTTGTTTTAAAAGTGATGTAATGCATTTGGAAATTTAATGATTCGAATGAAATTTTATTTGTTTGAAATTAAATGATTATAAATACAATACAAGTGGAAAATAAATAATTTAAATTAAATAAAAACATTATTTTAGTTAAATTTATACTCGTGAAATTTTGAATATTTAATAATCAATGATCATATTTCAATAAACACTTCATGATGTTTTATAATGGAATTTTGATTTAAGTGATTTTTTTTGTCAGATTGTATCTAAATGATGTGTTAAAATTGAAAAATAGCGAAACAACTAATGATGTCATTCAATTAAATATCGATTATACACAAAATTATATATCATGTTAATGTTTTACTAATTAAAAGATGATGATGTAAATATATGAATAGAATATTGGCTTATGAATAGATTAATATGTTGAATTGGTTATCATTACAATTTTATATGATATGGGAGTTCAACTATACAACGAGGTTATGGTAAGATATTATTTACCACCAGGATCGATCATTAGATATGTTACATATAGTTCACGACAATTTGCGGTGGAAATGTTATGGTTATGTTATAAAATACTGGGGATGATAATTTTTTGTCACTCTTTGTTTGTAGATATATGTTGATACGTCATTTTGATATATCATTATTGATCTTAATATAGGGATAATATTTGAAATTATAGTGACATATATTGATCTGTGTGTTGGACTATGATACATTGGTAGACATAGAAATTTTTTAACATCATTTTCCAAAGAATATAGATATTTTTTGGTGTCTTGGGAAGCCCTCAATTATTTTTTATGTCTATTTCTATAAATAATTACATATATCATGTTCATTTTATTTTCTTGTAATAGATTTATCCTAAGAGAAAATGAAAACTTATAGGTTATTCTTAGTGTCTTGGTTGTTTTTAATTATTACATGTCTCAAGCCATATATATACACATCATGTGTGTGTACATATTTTATGTGTGGGGATAAGTTCAAGGAGAAGATTAATTTTTAGATTATTTGTGGGCGTTAGTAGAATCATGAAAATGATTAACTTGCGGAAATGGGTTTTAGTGTCAGGGTTTTTTTCAATTGTTATTGTTAGATGGTTTATGGAATTTATCATATCTAGAAAAAAAGTGTTGATAAAGGATGCTTTTACTAGTGTTAAAAAAGCGCTGATAAAGTGACCCTTTTATCAGCGCAAAAAAAAGTGCTAACAAAGGGTACCCATTATCGACAATTTTTTTATAACTGATAAAGTTTTACCTTTATCTGTGATTTCTTTAGAACTGATAAAAGGTAGCTTTAATTAAAGCTTTATTTTAAGCACTGATAAAGGTAAGCGTTTATCAATACTTTTATTTTTAGCATTGATAAAGGGTACCCTTTATCAGCACTTTATTTTTAGCAATGATAAAGGCTATATTTATGAGCACTCTTTTAGTGCTGATAAAGTCTCAGAAAAAAATGAATTCCTTAAACCAATAAAAAAAATTAGTAACAATTTTATTTATTAAATAATAATTATTAAAATTATTAAATTGAATATATAAATATATAAATTTTAAAAATTAATAAATAGAATATATTAAATATATAGATTTTTAAAATAAATGAAATAAAATGATTAAGAAAATAAAAATTAATAATGATTAAATAATGGAAAATATTTAGAAATTTATTAATTAAATAATTATTGATAAAAATGAATAAATTTAATATACATAGAGGTATATTATTGATATTAATAAATAGTATATATTAAATATGGATATATAATGTAAATAAATTGTAATAATTTAGCAAAAAAAAGAAATGAATAAATTTAAAAATTATTTAAAAATTTATTAATGAAAAAATTATTAATAAAAATGATTATGTAATATATATATATATACACATTAATTATATATAATAATAAATAATATATACTAAATATAAATTATAGAAAATGATTAAAATGTTATAATTAAAAACATATTAATGTTTTATTCATTTTTAATGTTATTTAATTTCTCAATTTAACATATATCAAACGTCGTGTACATTGATTTCACATACATATATGTAATTAAGGAATTTTTTCATAAAATGCACACACAAAAATATTTACACCATAAATATTAAATATAGATTCACAAACACCAAATATTTAGGAAATATTTTCATATTTAAGTATATTTTAGAATTTCATTATAACATGATACATTTAATATATTATGTTTTTAAATACTTAATTTTATTGATTTATTTTTAATCTTACTACAGTTAAGTATTATTTATTCATTTTTAATTTTTTTTGGAATTTGATTATTTTCTATTATTTATTTATATATATTTATTTACTATGGCAATTATTTTTCAATATATATTCATCTTTACTTCAATATATATCCATATTTTTTTAATAATTTATATTAATTAAAAAATATATCCATTTTTTCAATATTTTTATTTTGTACTCATTTTGAATTATTGAATTTCACCCATTTTTAAAATGCATGTATTTAAGATTATATATCCAATAATAATGTTAACAATATATTTGAAAGTAAATATTTATAAAAAATATATATTTATTAATGTATACATTCTATATTTAGAAATTTATATATTTATAATTATTAAACATAATTAGATATTATTTTTTTAAAAAAATTTCTATGTAATTATAAATAAATAATTATAATATCACAATAAATTTATTTAAATAATTTATTCGACAATACTTGAACTTGAGACCTCGCCAAGACCCACAGCAGTAGCTACCACTAAGCCTCCCCATGGGGACAATATATACATATTTTTATAAATATTTAGATATATAGATATTTTCTAAATATATTATTCATATATTTATAATTAAATAATTATATATTTTAATAATTATAAATATATTATAATTATATTTAAATAATGAATATGTTTATTTTTGTATATATTTATTACATATATATAATTAAATAGTCTATATAAATATAAAAATATATATATAATTGTAAAATAAAAATAAATATATTCAAATAATGATTATATTATATATATATATAATTATTAAATATATAATTAATTATATAAATATATAAAATGATATAAATATATTTATAATAACAAATAAATGATTATAAATCTATTTATATATGTATATTTACTATATTTATAAAACTATATATTTATAATTATATATAAAATAATATTATTTTTAAAAAAAAAATTATTAATGTAATTATAAATAAATAATTATATATTTGTATAATTATAAATAAATAATTATATATTTGTATAATTATAAAATTATAATAACCAAATATATAATTATATAATTTTTAAACATTTTTTTAATATTATAATAATAAATGATTTATTATTTTTAAAGTTCTAGAGCTGTTAAATATGTCTCTTATAAAAGCTTATCAATTTAGTGCTAATAAAAGGGATATTTATCCACACCTTTTAAAAACAACGCTGGTAAAAGTGTCTCTGATCAACTTAAAAGAACCCTAACAACGGCTCATTCCGTCGGGATTCTAGAGATCTTGCAGAACACCCATGCTTTTGTTGATACTCCACTACGTTCTATCATGCGAATCAAGGCTACAATCTGATGTATCTTATTTTCTCCTTTTCTCCTCTCATTGTTTGAATTTTTGGGTTCCATGGTTTTCTTTTTTGATTATTTTTAACCATTAATAACCCTACATCTCATATCTCTCTACCTATATCACTTACCTATACCTACGTAATGCCACTCCTACTCTATAAACTCATTCCAGCTTCATATGAGACCACTATGAACTCCATATCCATATGTTTTTGCAACTGATAGTGATTGTTTTTTATGTTTCTATTATATTATTTCATTTTATCTTTCAGATAATGTGGTTTTTCACTATTTGAATCTTGTTTCCATAGTATTACATGCACACGAAGGAGGAAAAAATGATTAACATTATGTTGGACTAGTTTTATTGGGAATGTTCTTTGATATAAATAATATAGTGTGGGTTAATATACATATTATTTTAATGTGAATGGGGTAATCTAATTCATGGAACAAAAGATTAAATTTTCCATTTTATATTGGTTAACATTATCAATATGTTATAAAGAAATAATTTAATAAGGAAAAAACTGTTTAAATTTTAATTGAAATCATAAAAGAATAGTTTTTCAGTTTTTATTTTATCCGAACTCAACAGTTGTAATTTATTATCATAAAGATGGGAAATTATAATTACTTGATAGATTTATGATATTAGTACATTTACTGAAAAATATATTCCCCTAAAACATTACAGTTATGATAGAAGATCATATTAAATGAATCAAGTATATCATTAAAGGATATACCATTTATTCCCATTATCAATGAATGGTTTCCAAAAATTACCCATGTCCATTAATTTTATAACCAGTTAAAATAATGTTTAAATTTTTTAAACTACTAGTAGATCGATTTTATGAATTTACTTTTTTATATATTTATAAATGAAAACATGTCATAACACTACACACGAGATCATATTCCAATAAATAATCAATCATTACAGTCTTGACTAGTTATCATTTGATATTCTTTCCCTTCCAATAAATAATCAATCCTTGTAATCTTCAACCCGAGGAAACATCAATAAAATGTACACCAAGATGAAAATAAATTGGTTATGTAAATTAATTAGGTAGGTTTTCTCTAATGATTGTCCATATCTCTAATCAATATGAAAACCATGTATCTCATTTTTATTTCATTAAAATATTCAGAATGTATAATAATTTAAAGAAGCATACACCACATAATAGTTGTAATAAACATGAATAACTTTTCATAAAAAGGACCACGCGTTTTAAAAATAATGTTGAGTAAATAAGTATTTATTTTGGTAAGATAGATATCCAATACAAAACAATTCATGCATAAATGTAAACATTTACATTCATCTTGCAAGAAAATTGTTACTTCCTTGAATAGAGATATAATAATCTAAAACTCTAGTACAACTAACCATCACTGCCATTATTTAATTTGTTTCAAATGCTTGATTTACATCCATATCTTGATAATGGATTGGACTCCTTTCAAACTAGCCTTTTTATCATCATTTTGGTTCCAATGTTCCTTGATGATAGACATCCTGCTTAAATTGTATTCATTAACATCCATTGAATCCGCAGCCCCATCATTGAATACCGCATTTCTGAACTCATTCTCTAACTCTTTCAGCCTCCATCCTCCTCATTTACTACTTAATGGGAACAAAAAATATCACCTATAAACTAATCAAAACATATTTTTTTTTGTTTCTATTTAAACATTTTCTTATACGACTCACTCTATTAATTTTGACAACACATCATCAAAAAATACTTTTAATTTGGGTGTAGTAGAATTGGATCATATTAGAACTCCTCAGTTAAGTATACTTGGATGAGAATACTAATATGATTGGATAACTTTCTAAAATACTCATGTAATCTTTTTTAGTGAAAAAACACTAAATGCGCTTTTTGATTTCCTTCCCCTTAAACCATGATAAATTTAAAGGGGTGCCAATCTAACTCTTGAATGTATTCCTACCACAATGGGGAGAGCTCTCTGACCATATTTTTAGCTTCATCATTAAGATACATTCTCATGGAAGATTTTATAAATTTATGGTTTTCAATCTCTCCCATCCACCTCACACAATATGCCTTCAGAAACAATTTTTAGAAGTGGAGAATAATAAAGTTTTGTGAGTGGAAGTAAATGACTACCAGTCGACCTCATCGGGGTTTGAATGTTCATTCCTTCATTTTTGAAATGTAAAATTATATTATACATAATTATAATTTCATTTAGGTTATTTTTAACTTTTTGGACATAATGTACTTATATTTGGGATATATGTTAGGGAAAAGGAATAGTAACATAGGTTAGAGTTAGTGAATCTTAGTGTCGATGAGTTAATTTATTAAGGTAGTGTTGGGGATATTTCATATCATTAATATTTGTTATTTTATTTTGTTTCGTGAGACTCGTCCCCCATATCTTCTATGTTGTTAGAACTTCTCTGACCAATAGTCATCCAAACTGATCCCTAGTACCCCGTATGGGATGACGTTTGGCTACAGTAGTTCAAGAAACATATGTGGATGTCCAAAAATGGTGGGGGTGGGTATAAATCAACAAAATGAAATAATACGTGTTTGAGAGATATTTAATGAAGGAAAATTATAACCATATTGATGGGAGGAAGTCTAGTTTGAAAGAGTTATTCCAATCAATCATCAAGAGATGGAATATAATCAAGTGTTTGAGGGCAGATTAAATAAATGCAATGAAGGTAATTTGTACTGGAGTATGGAATTATTATATCTATGTTCAATACAGTAACAATTTCCATTCAATATGAAATAAAAGGTTTACTTTAATACATGATGTGTATTGTATTGTTTTTATTCAGGTAATATTAAATGTTTTACTACTCATACAGACAATGACTTCAAAACATGATGATGATACCAATCCTAAGGAAGAATAGACTTTTGATGATGAAACAATGGAATTATTTGGGGACCAATAGCCTGATACTGATTAAAAAAATGTAGTAGCATCATAGTTTTGAATAAAATTTTCAAGGAAATAAGTCATGGTAAAAAAATTGACTTTTTTTTAATCAACGAGGCCATCCTATTTACCCCAACAATTCAACATTCATTAGTTATCTTTGGGTCATGATAAGGATGAATTTACTGATTTATTTTGATTCCTGGCACTGCATCGAACCTCTAATGAAGGAAATCATTTGGAAAGATATAACAGTAATGTTACAATATAATTTATCTATTTTACTGAAAAATTATATAAAGAAACATTGATTTAACATCCAAAATTCATTGGAGAGTTAATTAATTTTAGAATATTTCAATAAAAATTTTGTCTTAATGGCTATTGGAAAATCCCATAGAGGCATTCAGATGCTTCTTACAAAGATACTTATTAGATATGCAAAGGCGAAAGTAATTCCCCACCCACCAGTTAGTTATGTATACATTATAAAGTGGGAAACATGGATTAATTTCATCAATTGTTGTAATAAAGATTAATTTCAAGTACATTGCTGTCAATAATATATTATTTGATATTTTTTATTTTAACGAACATTATTCAAAAATTTTCATTTATGATACATTAAAATAGTGCTTCAAATAAAGAATGTGCATAAAAACTAATTTACCCCTATCACAAATCAAGGATGTGGAACACTTCATTACATAATAAATTGGTTTGTATTTTAAATCAACAATAACTATTTAATTATGTGATATGAAACAGTATATGTTCCATTTTTATGTATATTGATGAATCAAAATATGTAGGCACTATCATTACAGATAATGTGGTATGGAAGGGGGCTTGGGTATAAGGAGGGTAATTTAGTTGATGAAAACACAAAAAGAGTATAGGAAACATGTGTAAGTATGAATTAATTTTTATTTGTTAGGATTTATAACAATATTACATAAAAATATCTATTTATCTACATATATTTTTATATGGTTCATACATAAGATTCATAAACAAACCTAACAGAATAGAAGCTACTTTTGTAGCTTTGAAGCGGCCTAAATAGTATGGCCTCATTAGAGAATTAGGTTTTGGAGTCTCTCCTAAAACATATTTCATGAAGATAAAACCACAAGAAGATACATATAATATGATGATATGATTACAAGAAAAAATAGACTCTCCATATGAAATTATTTTTTGTTCTGGTTTGGATGACCAATGTATGTGAAAATATCAAAGAGAACTGGAGGTGGAGTAAAGATCTGCATATGAAACAAATGACCCCACTTACTTAGAGGCTAGTAACCCCCCCCCCCAACTGTATAAATTACATGTGGTAATCAATTGTTTCATTAATATTTACCTTAAATTTGAATCAAGCAACATCTAATAACACTATATTACTGAAATTCAATATAGTATAGTTGTATTTGATTTGTATCTGTCAACACTCATGCACCAACGCGTTGCGATGGGTACAATGTATAATATCCATGGAAACAAACTACACCATCAAGACCTCCAAAATTATCACATGATAGGGAGGATTGAGGTATCTCATGAGCCAACTACAATGTTTCCAGTTCCACTTGATGGTCCAAATATTAGAATGGTCAATAATGCTCTAAGATCTTTTATACCATTGTCCTCTAATCATATAATGATACATGGGGTATGTATTTAAAAAACAAATGAAACACCATTAACGATTGATGATAAAAGGTCTGAAGTGTGGTATAACATTTTAGATGGATAAATTGGTGGATAAATGAAAGGTTGAATCAATAAAATATAGAGAATAGACCAAGAAAAAAAAAGAAATTCTGAGAGTAACTTCTATCCTACTGTTCCAGAGAAACATTTATTATCATTACAACATCATGCATCGACCACCTTTAATGATAAATCTACTGATTACATTGAATTTGAAAAGAAAATATGTAAATTCATTAACAGAACAAATTAGTATTGATACTCTAAATGAGATTCTCAAGAATGAAGGGTTGTGCATCTTATTTGGGAATACATACATAAGGTACATTTTCATAATACATCTATCCAAATAGTGAGAAAATATGTTCATTAAAGATAATTACTATTCATAGTTTCTACAAGAGTTTATATTACAACTATATAAGGGGGATATCATGTGGAGCATGATTTAGATTCATTAATCCATTTATTGTTTCTACGAAAAAAAATTACATTAAGATGATGAATAAATTAAAAAGAAAAAAGATGAGTTACTTGAAGAGTTTAATAAAAAAAGTAGCATACAAAATAATATTTTTGATTCCTATAATAATAAATTAAAACTCTATAGTCTAATAAAGTCAAATATATATTTTTTCAGTACTAAATTTTTATTAGGGAGCACGAGATGCTAATCACAGTCAATCTGGACACCCCAAATATTTATTTTTCAGATCCAATGCATGGATATCTGACCTACCAACCATGCATGTTGTTCATTTTGAATATTTAATACACAACAATCAACATTTTATAGATAAAATTCGAATTATATGTTTCATTATATTTTTTTAAAAGGATTTTTTTATGATAGGGTGCTTGGAAAATGTAGGCTAAATCATGGCATGAAGTCAATGTATGGAGGATAAACCCATCGAATTACTACAAATGTAAACTTATTAAGGTATATATAGAAGGATTTAAACATTTAAACATTTCAAAAACAATTTAATTATTTTGGTGAATGTTTTTGTAGTGTCTGAAACAAAATAGCATCATATCTTGTGGAGATTATGTTTTAAAATTTATGAGAGAGCTCATAAAGAACGAAAAGAATGGTATCCCCAAAAATTAATTTTTAAATTTAATTATAATTTAATTAAATATATTTCATAATCATTTTTTATATTTTCTCAATACTATCAAGATTTTCAACATCCTAGATACTCAAATGAAGAAATAAATTTTTTAAAAGTCAAGTGTGCAATAAACGTTTTGTCTGAATTTATACTGAAAACAAATTTTGGTGATTACCTTATATTTTTATGATCTAGTATGATTTATTAAATTTAAAATATATTTTTGTTGTGAATTATTAGTCTCATAAATCGTATATATTATTTTTTATCTCTTTCTCAAAGAGAATAATTATGTATGAAATCAAATTTTTTAGAATTGCTGACCTGGAAATAATAAAAATATTGAGAAATTATGGAGGATAAAGTAGAGGCAGAGGTAGAGTCAGAGATGGAGGAAGATTCAGATTCATATACCAACATAGAGGAGGAGGAAAATATAGAGACCAATTCGGAGACTGAGGCAGAGGAGTAGACGTACCACTAGCTTACAAAACAATAGAATTATTGAGAAATATAGTAAAATAGAGATCATATCAAGATTGTGTTTGAGAACAACTATTAAAATTCACACACAACAATGTTCATAAAGGATAATATCTATTTTTCACGTTTTTTAGGTGTATTATTGAAATAATGGTTTTCACCACATGTTTGAGTGAGTTTATACAGGTTAGTAATCCACCTATAAGATCACTTAGTGTTGGAAGCTTCAATTTATCCACTAGTGTTATTAAAGAAATATCATTACAACTCCCAATAATCAAAATTTTATATTTTCCAACTTAAATATTAGATTATATATATTTGTAATCAACCATCTATGTTAGTAGGAGTATGAAATAACTATTTAACAAAAACCATAACTGATATATCAGGGTCATCAAGGAGGGTGGGTGTCAAAGTATCCATTATCAATTTGAAATTGACATTTTAATACAAAATGGTGCCACTCACTGAAAACTGAGAAAACATGCTCATATTTTCTTGATAATTTTTGAAAATGATTCATAATTACTTTTTGACATATAGGAATTAGTATCATGTAAAACCAACACATGATACAACATGTATGACACAAAGTGGAGGTTTCCATATTAAAATGACATTCCAGGAAAAAAACACTAGCGGTGTACTAAAAACCAAAGAAAAAAATCATATTGTTTTGATACTTAGTAAAATTATGCATATTTCATTTGAGATGTATAGGAATCTTCTGCATATCAATCTGACACACAGTGTGACTAGTATGACTCCTAGTGCATATTTTTATTCAAAATTATCATTAATTTTAGTGACAAAAAAATTGACATACTCAAATCAATAAAATGAATTCAAATCAATTTTTTACTTTACGATAAAGATATATATGTCCTTTTTGACATGTATGAATCAACCGCACCTCATTCTAATACGAAATCATTCTGATATGGCGCAAAGTGTCTATTATCTATTTAAAATTGAAATTTTAAGATAAGAAAGTGTCACTCACTAAAAAAAATGAAAACAAACTCGAATTATCATTCTAATTTAGGAAAATGATACATAATTAACTTATAACATATAGGAATCAATCTCATGTCAAACCCACACTTGATGAAACATTTAGGACTAAAAGTTCATGTTTCCTATTTAAATTGTTATTTTAGTAGAAAATACAAGTGGTGTAGTCAAAACCATAGAAACACATTTGGATTATTTTGATACATTATGAAAATGATCCATAAGTCGTTTGAGAAGTGTAGCAATTAGTCAAGCCTCAATCTGATGCACGGTGTGACCAGTATGACTCCAAGTACATATTTTTATTCAATATAGACATTAAATTCAATGAAAAAAATCTATTATACTCAAAACCAAGAAAAACATTTTAATTGTTTCATTAATTTATTATAATTATCCATAAGTCATTTTTGACATGTATGAATCCTACACACCTCAATTTGGTACCTGATGTTCACGATATGACTCAAAATGATTGTTATCAATTTAAAATTTACATTTTAATACTAAAACGTTTAAATCCATAAAAATGATAAAACTTTCTTGAATTGTCTTAATAATTTTGTAAAATTAAACAAAATTCATTTTTGGTATATAGGAATCATTTTCAGGTCAAACCCACACATGATGCAACATGTATGACCCAAAGTGTTTGTTTCTAGTTTAAAATGATATTTTATTAAACAAAATAAATGCCATCCTCAAAACCAAGAAAACATTTTCAGATTGTTCTGATATTTTATTAAAATTATCCATATTTTATTTTAGATGTGTAGAAATCAACCAAACCCCAATCTGACACATGGTGTGATTGGTATGTTTTTAAATGTGTCTTTTTATTCAAAATTGACATTAATTTTAATGAAAAAAACAACTTTCATTATCAAAAATTAATAACCACATTTTAATTGATTAGGTACTTTAGGACAATGATACAAAAGTCATTTTTATCAAATAAGAATCATACACACCTCAATCTGATATATGATGTGCACAGTATGACTCAAAGTGTTTTTTATCGGTTTAAAATTTACATTTTAATAAAAAAAAGTGTCACATGCTGAAAATCGAGATAACACAAACATATTGTCTTGATAATATGGTAAAAAGATTCATAATTTATTTCTTATGTGAAAGATCTAGTCTCAAGTCAAACCCACAAATTATGAAACATGTATGGAAAAAGTGCATCTCTCCAGTTTAAAAGGACATTTTAGTAAAAACACAAGTGGTGTACTCAAAACTACTGAAATTAAATAATATTGTTTTTATACTTTAGTAAAATGATCCATAATCCTTTTGATATGTGTCTGAATTAGCCACAACTCTATCTGACACACTATGTGAGTGTTATGACTCCATGTGCTTCTTTTAATTCAAAATATAAATTAATTTTAGTGGAAAAAACAACAAGCATTCTGAAAACTAAGAAAACACATTCGAATTATTTTGGTACTTTAGGAAAATTATCTATATGTAATTTGTGACATGTACGAATCATCTAAACCACAATCTGATACACAATGATCCCATTATGATTCAATATGCAGGTTTACATTTTAAAATGACATTTTAGTCAAAAACAAAAGTGGCATACTAAACAATGAGGGTACACATTTTTATTCTTTTGATACTTTAGGATAATAATTCATATATCGTTTTTGTCATATAGAAATCATTATCACCTTAATTGGATACATGGTGTGACTAGTATGACTCCAAGTGTTTCTTTTTATTTAAAATTGAAGTTAATTTTAATAAAAAAAACAACCAAAATGCTCAAATCTAAGAAAATACATTCATTCAATTTTGATAATTTAGTAAAATGGTTCATAAGTCATTTTTTGTCATGTTAGAATCAACCACACCTCAATATAACTCAAAGTGAGACTGATATGAATCAAAGTGCACCTTTTTTTCAAAATTGATGTCTATGTTAGTCAAAAAAAACATCTGACATAATCTATAATAATTTTTTTATTGTATTTGGGTGGGAAATTTTATTTCATTTAAATTCCATATTTTTTATCTGATTTTGAAAAAAAATTGTTTTTTTCTTGTGAGGGAGTGTGTTTTTACAGCAAACTACATTCCTTATTTCTAGTGTTGTAGTGTGTTGTTTAATCACACATTGGTATTACCCTTTATAAGTGCTAATAAATACGTTGATAAAGGATAGATTTATTGGTTCTTCTAATTGCACTAATAAATAATCCTTTTATCAATAATAAATAAATGTAATGATAAATAATTACTTTTGTCATCATAAAAATTTCACTAATAAAAGTTTGATTTATCAGTTCTTTTTTATGCTGATAAAGTAACAATTTGTTAGCTCTTTTCTAGAGATGATAAAAGATATGGCATTTTAACCATGGTATAGTCACCAGATCTTTTTTAACATTCATAAAGTCCTATTCTGGAACTGTTAAATCCCACTTTTGTAGTATTGGTAGTTACCCCTCATGTTTCGGTGTGACCTAGACCCACCGTACCCCTAAGAGATAGATAATAGATATACTATCCCAGAAGAGGCACTGAATTGATCAAAGAGTTATGTAATGTGGTTAAAATGGTAGAGGATTAGTGAGGGCATCTAGAGGTCACAGTGGGGTTGACATACTACCACCACCAACCATAGGAGCTCCAAATTGTGCTCAGGTAGCTGATAAACAAGGATAGCTACAAGCGGTGGAGGCTTATAACTCAAATTCTCTCGGGTAGATTAGATGTATAATCTGTTTCTAATATAAATTATCCATATTACATATAAACATAGGCATGAACCACTCTTTACATGATACTTCCTTATTTGAGACATAGATATTGTGGTTGAGCCTTTCTCTCAACCCCTGTTTTTTGAGACTCCCATTGGAGGGGATTAAGTGTTCACATTGTACTGGAGATAGTGTGACCTAAATCTTGGAGGAGAGATTTTCCCTTAGGATTTCTTTATATTGTTGATGTTTCATTATGGAGTTATACTTTTTTTATAGTGGATATACATATTTGAATCATATATTAACTATTTCAAGAAGATGATGTAATGTTTCCATTTAGAAGGGATGAGTTTTTCAATCATTGGTGAGAATAAATCCAAAGAAAATCGGGCTGGTCTCATACATAGGAGGACACTACCAATTACTCACGAGTTGGATAGCAATACCCATAGAGAGAAAAATTCTATGAGATTTTATCTTCATTCAAAGGTGGAATAACATTGGGTGGTTATCCTTGTAGACATCCTAGGTCTACCTCACTATCAATAGATAGAGTTTTATATAGAATTTTCCCCAAGTACTCCCCGATATCTATTACATAATATAAAATTGATCCCTTAGAGCTTCGTTGGGTGAAGCTATAGTTAGAGTATTTGAAAAGGAAGGGCTTTATCATACCCAATGTGTCATCTTTGGATACATTTATTTTGTTTACCAAGAAGGTAGATAGGAGCTTCAGGTTTTATGATGAATATACTCACATGAAATAGGTGACCGTGAATAATTTTTATCCACTACTGATGGTCGATGATCTATTTGACTAGCTGAAGGTAGTGAGATTGTTCAAAAATATTGAATTCAAATTTTTCTATCACTAACTCTGAGTTCAGGATGAGTACATACTAAAGATGACATTCTGATGTCCCGTAGTAACTATGAGTAAATGGAGATTCCATTATTTAAAAAAATTCCCCAAGAGTGTGCCTAGGAATCATAAACCAAATCTTTTATTCCTTCTTAGACTGGCTCATGGTAGTCTTCATTAACAACATCCTAGTTTACATGACATCAAAGGTGGAGAATGTGATACATCTGGGATAGGCCAAGACATACTATGGGAGAAAACTATTTTTTTATTCTATTTTAGTCTTAGTTTTGGATTAGAGAAAACTACTTTTTGGGACATGTCATCTTATAAGTGGGAGTATATGTAGAATTGAAAAAGGTTGCATACATGCATGACTGTGATCCAAGAATGTGTGTGACTAATGTATGATCCGTACTTGGGATGAAAGGTTACTATCATAGATTCATTCCTAATTTATCTAGAATATTAGAAACCTGGACTACTTTGACCAGGAAGGGGTATCCCTACATTTGTAAAAAGAAGTTCCCATAGTATTTTTAGGAGTTGTTGTAATGGTTGATGAGTTCCTCCATCTAGAGAATGCAAGATGTGTATGTTGAGTATACAGTTTTATATGATGCCTTTGGAACTAGGATTGTTTGTGTCCTGATGTAGATTAATATGTCCATTTATTTTGGGTCCCAATAGCTATGAACTCAAGATAAGAACAATGCGACCCACTATCAAGAGTTGTTGGAAGTGGTCTTCTCCCTAATGATTTTCAATACTACCTTATGGGTAAGATATTGATCATCTTTTTTTACCACAATAGTATGAATTATATCTTTTAATATAAGTATCATAAAATTAGAAATAGGCATTGGTTACGGTGCCTCTAGGATTATGACTTTGAGATATTTTTTTCTATATGGAAGGGGAACATGGTGTCACATTCTCTGAGTTGGAGATCTAGTTCATAATTGTTAGGTGAGGGGTCAGAGTAGTAAGCCTAGTTAATTTTTCCTATAAAGTGTGAGGATGGATTGTATTACCTTTAGTTGATGGTTGTTACCCATCTAATTATACAGCTCATTTGGGAGGCTTATCTTTGAGATTATGACTATGAGATCATGCATATTCAGATATCCACCAGATGTGCCCTTGATGGGTTTTATGAAGGTGGGTACAACTCCACCCTTTTAAAAGGTTGGATGATGTTACCAATAGTGTTATAAGAGTAGTTTTTGAACGATTTTCATATATCCCCCTTGGCGGTACAAACAGGTGTGGAAAATATGTACCAGAAGACTCAATGTCAATTCTTCTAGCTTGGAACAAAAAAATTAGTTTAGTTTACCATATGATGCGTCACTTTTCAGCTGTTGAATGCTAAGAACCCGGTTCCATCTAGTTTTGGTAAACACATTGATGTTCCATAGAGGAAGTGGGATTGTATCTGTATGAAGTTTTTTATGAGGATCCCATGATCTTATAGGGGACACGATGCTATTGGGGGGATCATTGACCGAGTAACCAAATTAGGCCACTGCCTATCCATCCTGTATAAGGGGTTCGTAGAGAGTTTGGGACACCTTTTGTGATGGATATATTTTTGAATCAATTAGTTACTTTGAAGATCATTTCGGAATGTGAATCTTGGTTTAAATTGTGATTATAAAGAGGACTGTAGGTGTTCATTTCCACTCATTTGAATTTGATCACGATGTATCACCCATATACTGATGGCTATAGAGATCATACAATTTCTATTCTTGGGGACTTACTACGGGATTATATGTTATAATTTTTCATAATTGGGAGTATAACCTACCCTTGGTAGAGTTTTCATACCAAAAACAACTATCACTCCATAATCAGTAAGGCACCATTTGAGAAATTGTATAGGAACCTACAGGTCAACACTATACAGAAATGATATAGGGGAGTCTTCTCTTATGACCCCAAAGTTAGTGATATTGAAAATAGATAATGTGAATATCATATAAAATCTCATAAGGACTACACACAGTCATTAGATGTCTTACGTAGACAAATGATTTTGGAGTTTGATGGGGGAGACCATGTGTTCCAAAAGGTCTAAACTCAGTGTAGATTGTAGAGATTATGTCGGGGTGGTATATTATCTCTATGATTCATTAGTTATTCCTATATACATGATAGGTTCAGCAAGATAGAATAACACTTCACCCAAATGTTGTAGTTAGATTAGGTGCATAATGTCTTCCATTAGTCACATATGAGGAAGTTTATCCACAAACAGTCAGATGTTATTGATTGGGGAGATTTAGATATCAGTGAATGAGCTACCTTTACAGAGTACCTGGTAGAGATCGAGGATCAATGAGAGTTGATACTTCATGGTAGAGTGATTCTCCTGGTTCATGTCCAATGGTAGCTCAAGAATCGTCACGAGAGCACCTAGTAGTGGGATAACCTGATACGAGACCAATACCCTCATATTTTTTAGTAGGGTTTTTCTTTTCGAGATGAAAATACTTCAAGAGGGGAGAATTTAATGAAAATTTTTTGAGCTTTTAATTCATTCTAATATTTTAAATAATATTTTTCAATCAAGTTGTTATGTAAATGTGAGATTCAGAGACCATGAGAGGCTTGATTTATAGAGTGTTTCAAATTGGGATTTATGATTTTAGAAAATCAAAAAATGGGATAGGGTTTGATGTATTTTAAAAAATTTGTTTGGGGAGGCTTGAAAACCATTAACACTTGTCATTTTTATTGAGATGGGTGAACAGATTTAATGCCTCCTCTCGAACAAAAAAATATAAATATAGGTGTCTCCCCACTCCATTTCAATTGTGCACATCTCTATTTTACTTTGAAAATTTTTGGGTTTCTATCTCAATATATATTTCTAGATTTTAAGAATGTAAAATTTCTTTTTAAAATTTTTTATTGACTAATTGTTTTTATTTATTTTGTTTGCATGATTTATTTATTTAATTTTATAGATGTGTGAATGTATATAAAAAGGTTCTTTATATGATTTAATTTCTGTATCAATTATTATTATTTTATGATTTAATTGAAATTGAATGATTTCAGAAATATATATATAAATATATATATATGATGTTTATATGATTTAATTTTATGTAAATAATATAATTTATATTTAGGAAAATTATATTATTTAAAAAATGTATATATTTTTATTTTAATAGGGGAATGAATATATTTAAATATATTTATTTTTATATATAATTATATAATATATTTAAATTTAAATAAATTCAAATTATATAATTCACAATACATTGTTAAATAATGTGAATCAAGCTAAAAAATTTATAAAAATAATATTATGAACAATTATTTATAAAAAATTACTAGTTATATGTATCATATTTAAATTTATTTATATATATATATATATAATTATTTGATATATATATAATATTATTATTTATATTGATGAAATTTATCAAAATATACTATTAAAAATTTTTTCAGTAGTTATTTGTAAAAAAATATTATTTTTATTTAAGAAACTCTAGTCATTTAAAATATTTAAATAATTATATTAGAAAAAATTAATCAATATATTTTATTATATTTTAATATTCCTGTTGAGTTATTTTAAAATAATATTTGATAATGTATATATTTTTAATTTAAATTGTGAACAATTATATTTTCAAATATTCGTATGTATATGTTATTATAAGTTTTTATCTAAAGTAAGATCAATTTAAATTGTAATATTTGATACAGATAGGTAAATAAAGAGAATGTATTTATATAAATAGTAATTGAAAAAATTAAATATTAAAAATATTAATTACATGAAAATTGTATGTATACTTATATAATTTAATTATATTGAATGTAACAAAGATTTATAACATTTTAATTGTGATTTAATTGTAAATTATATTACATTGTTTTTTAAATTTAACATAATTTTATATTATTGATATTTTTAGACGTTATGAAGATATATACATATGTTATATTATTTGAATATAATATTTGAAAATTTATGTTAGGAAATTATTAAAAATACATCATTAAATGAAAAAAATGAATAAACACACACATAGATGTATATATTAATATTTAAAATAAGTTAATATAAATATATAGATATAAATGTATATATTTATTATTTTTGAGATTCAATTATAGGTAATGATAAAATATGTAGAACATAATAAAAATCACAAAAGAATATGTTAGTATTATTTTGTGATTATTGATCTTTAGATGACCTACCAATGTATGATTGATATTATATGAATTTTTTTTGTTGCTACATAATTTGTAATAATTTCATTTTATTTTACTTATTAATGAAATTTCTGTCATCCCTATTTATAATTATGCAAGGACATGCATGTCCATATAAAAAATTTATGTTTCCCAAAACCCTATACCATCTCCCTTACATGTGAGTGGCACTGTAATAAAAGGGTGTTGAATAAGAACAATTTCTATTTAAATCTATATTTTTTACATAATGACTAAAAAGAGATTGATGCTTGCTAAAATATGATATAATAGAGGCTCTAGGATCCCACTAGTTTTCTATGGTTTATCAAATAATGAAAAACGTATTCCAATAAAATGCCTCAAGAATAAGTTAGGGTTATTTAATTGAAAATAATTAAAACAATTTAATCTTTTGATTATGTACTGTAAATATATAAAATTCTTTATCAAATATACTTTTAATATAATCATATCAATATAAATATTAAAGTTATTTATATCGAATGGGGTTTAAACTATAGTTTTCCACCCATCACATTGAAAAATCATCCTTAATGTCTGAATATATGTATATATATATTATTTATTATATATCGTTATATGTAAAGTTGCAATATTTATACAATAATAACTATCCCAAATAAAATTATTATTTTTATATGATTACTAATCTAGAGAAGACTATCTAATATATGATTCATATTGCATGTAATAATTTTTTATATCTGATTATTTAATTTTTAATAATTAAATAATATTAATATGACCAACCAATGTTTGATTGAAATTTCATGTATCTTTATTGAATGAAGTAAAATAAATTGTAATAATTTCATATTATTTTACTTATTGATGACTTATTTTTCTTACCTCTCTCCATGTAAGTATGGACCTATGTGTCAGTGTAAATAAATTTATGTATCCCAAACCCCTTGTCCCCTTAATTTAATGAGAGTGACATTGTAACAAAAAGCTAGTCAACATCATGAATGAAAGGTGACTAATGTATACAAAATGTTGAGATAATAGAGGCTCCAGGAGTTTCCATAGTTTTTGGTTGTCTCATCAAATAATGATAAACCAATACATAGAAACATTGTCAAGATCATGTCAAAATTGTAAAATCATAACAAATTTAAACTTGTCCAACTTTTTATGATGTATTATATAACACATTTTCAATAAATATTTATTGGAAATCGTTTTTATGTTAATATAATAAAATGGTGAGGTAATTTATACAGTTCATGTTTCAGATATAGTTTTACACCTGCAAGAGTTGGAAATCATCATGAATGTGGGATATTACCTAAAGTTCATAAAAATATTCATGGTCCTTTAAAACATAGGCATGATCAGTCGGTTACATAAATTAAAAATCATAATCTTCAATATCATGATAATATGTGGAAATTTCAGTATTCACAGCTCGATGATGATGGTTGGGTGGATGCATCATTGTAGTTTAGTAAGTAATACAATAATGATTTAAGGGAATTATATGTGTTTATTTCTTATATTGATGAAGTGTGGACTACTACTATAGAACCATGTAATGTGATCTCTTTTGAATTTTTTCATTCACAACACTCTCATTCATTTCATTCTCATATGAATCTGATAATTGAAACAAATTATGTCGAAGATGATGATAATTTGGAAATAAATATAAGGGGAATCCCCATATATAATTTTTATTTGTTTAATTACACTTTATTTTATGACGATTTATCAAGAGATGCATCAAGAGATTATTTTTTGGGGATAATTTGGGGAATAAACCTTCTAAGGTTCCGTTGACAGAGAGGAAGAAAACCATTAGTGGTAATCATCCTTTAATATTGACTTCCTTATCCAATTTAATTTTGTATGAATATAATTTTTATTTGGATGTCATTAAATTGGCCATTTAATCTCCTAGAATAATAGGTAACATATATGCATAGACTGATAGTACCATATATGTTTATATATATTTTGAAAAAAAAGAGATTTGAAAAATATGCTAAAAAACCACATTGAGAGACAATTTACATTTGTTGTTGATGATTCCAAGAAGGTTAAATATCAATTTTGGTGTGATAAATAAGATCTAGAATATAAATTTCAATTGTGGAAAATATATGATAATTTTTATCATATTGGACGATAAAAAAATTAAAAGTTAGAAATACTTTTTTACATCCAATATTGTCACATGATCACTCTTCACATGATAAATAGAATATATAAATAGTTATTTTGTAGATGAAATGAATTTTTATGGACATTCCTATGTCCCTTGTCTATAAATGAATACAATATTTGTTCAAATACAAGACATCCTACACCAATTCTTGGAATAAAAAAGATAAGAAAAATTAGAAAGTTTACGATGATTGGTATGAATCATATATAGTGTTGACATAGTTATGGGGATTTTTCCCTATTAGTAATATAGTTATTTATCATTTCAAAAATATTCATTCTATATCTATATATCATCAAGTTGATCAATGAAAGGTGAAGTTCCATAGGCTATTTTTGTGAATTAGTCCATGTATTTCAACTATTTCATATTTTAAAAATTCATTCCAATAAATGAAAATTTCCTTTACAAAATCTATAATGGAGTTGTAATTATGTCCTCCACATAATATGGTAATCATGATCCTCTACCACTTCAATTTAACATTGTTGAAATTGAGAATTTTGAATACTGTAGTTGGTTTTTATCCTGCATAAAAATTCTAATCACACAGAGATATAGATTGTGACAGGAGATATGACCACAAGGCCACTAATAGTTTAGAGTGCATAAATGTGGTCTTCAAGGGTGTGTGTAAACTGCTGATCACAAGATTAATACAAGATGAATTTTATATATGTTTGAATTACATAGTTTAAAATCCCCATTAGAACAATCATTGGATGAAAAATGAAATATTCATTGGTTAAAATTTTCAAAGAGACATTGATCAGATACTCGTTGATGCATCATCATTCTTTGTTAGAACGTTTTAAGAGGTAAGGAGTCAATCCCAGGTAACAACGGGTCATGAAATACTAATAAGAATTAGTTGTAATGTGTTAGTGTTTATATTGGATAGAGTGTACTATGATATAATTTTTTGGGCATTGATATATCTAGGTTCATATGTTGTTGGATCTTTTTTATTAGTAAACATGTCATGGGAACCGTATGTTGGCATGGTGCATCATGTGAGTAATTTGGTTGATTATTTTATCAAACCATGGATACCAGTTTGTAACATTCATACTATTATATTTCCTTATGATTAGCTGATTGTGCTCTCTGATATTACCAGGTTCTGTATTATGGATTTTTCATTTATGAATTGTTTAATTTTTGTGTTTTTTTCATTTATGTATTTTTACATTTCTTGTTTGAATTAGAAATAATTTTGTGATATATAATAATTTTATCTTTACAACTCATCTTATAACATAGATTTATGGTATTAGCTGGTTTCACCCTTAAGGAGGAAAAAATTATATTTATACTAGAAATGATATAGACTAGCCTTGACAATGGGGAGTGGGACTACGATCCAACATTTGTTACATATCAGGGAATACTATTAAAATATTTCCCCAAATATTAGTATGGGGATCTAATTCACATCAACCATGATCATGTTTATGTATATTATCAGGAATATTTACATTTCTTTCACAAGCATATGGTTTAATTATTGGATCCTTTTATTTTGGAATCTTTCATATCCAACTTGTTTCATATCTAGTTTGTTTCATTACTTGATTTAAAAAAATAGTTTTTCTATATTTCAACAATTATCAAATTAAACAAACAATGAAATTGAATAACTTGAGGATCAGTATCTAAATTAATTATCTTTAAATCTGTCATTGAAATCACACGGTCGGTGGAAATTATCATGCATCATATTTTACATTACATGATTGTTATCACAATCGATATAAAAAAATTATTAAAAATAAATTAAACATGATTAAAGATCTTTAAAACATGAAATTTATGGATTATCTGAAAAAAAAGCAGCCACATAGATTTTTATTCTTCATTTTTCATCATAATTTATAATTATTAATTCTATTTTTCTACCTCAATTTTTTTCTCACAGAATTTTAAAAGTATTATAATTTTTTAGTGAATTAACTATAAATAGTAATAATGAAATCAATTGTAGGGATGTAAAGCCTTAATTTCTCACATTCTAGTTTAGACATGTTTCATCGTCGTTCATTTATGGATGTCTAGTTACATCTTAGAGTGTAAAGATATATCATCATTTCTATAATTTTACACCACCTCCCCCCATCATCCCCCATATGCACCATGATGGGTTATATGGCGCAGTGTTGTGTGACATCAAATTCTATGGTCATTATCTCATTTCTGTGCTCATAGAGATATGGAGGCTAGAGAGATATACAATTCATTTTTTAGAGGGAGATGTGATTATTATGCTCAATGATGTGTCCATTGTATTAGGCCCCCCATTAATGGTGTGGCTATAATAGATAGAGTTTGTAGAGATTGGTTTGATCTTGTGGAAAAAATGCTTGAAATTGAGGTTTGGGTTGATAGAAAGTTCATCATCGGGGGTCAATTACAAATGCCAAAGATGGATGAGCACTCTTTCCATCTAGATTATGTTTCTCTCAAGATCACCATGATGAGATTTTCATGTTTTTATATTTTCAGACTTATTATTTACACCATCTTCATTGACTATTTGACTAAATTTTTTCATTTGATTTTTTTACTATTACTAGAAAATATATATATAATACATTGGTATGTCTAGGGGTATACATGTATTTTATATTCATATAAAGAGCTATGAAACACATTTTATATCGATAATATATAGATTACAGGATGTGTTATTCTTATTCAGATGTGGATATGGGAGTGCATCCCTTGCTCAGCTCAACATCCTGCATGTCATTTCTAGTCGATATTTTATGAGTTTCCCAATATAGAAAATTATATTTTTTCCATCATTATTATTTTAAAATAAAATGTATAAATTTCTATTATGAAATATAAGTATAAAAATGTTATCTAAAGGTGGATCCAGGAACATCAACTTTCGTATACATCCAAACATGATGTCCATCCTTCAGATTAATGTTGGACAGTCTTCGACTAGATGAAATCAGTGAATAGAAATTATATAGTGAAATAGTTATTGTGTAAAATACATATATTAATTTATCTATTTATTAATCATTTTTTGATATTTCTAGTTTCATGGATTCCATATATTTATGCAGTCATCTAGATTCTCCCAACGTATTGTATATTTATACTTGCTTTCTGCTTATGTGTCTTGCCAATGATTAATTTTCATATTATTTAGAGGAATCATGCTAATAGAGTTAAGAGGAATTTTGGCTTATATCATCCCATTCATACACTACCCATTTAGTTACCTTCACTTCATTCCCTAGAGATTTCAAGGAAGTGAGTCTTTGACTAGAGGTGATATCCTACACAATATATTGAGATGTGGGATCTACAACATGATTAATTATTATGAGGGGCAGGTACAGTACATATTCATTTATCAGATATTCCAGATGATAGACCCTAGTACTGTATGTCCCTATGGAGATATCTTAACTGACACGAATGGGGATATTATGAGTTGTTAATAATTCTTCCTTACAATGTTCAATAGTTTTTTATTAACATTAGTTAACAATATTGTTTTTAGGATTCTCATATTTCTCAACTCATTCACATTTCTAATTTTGTAGAGGGAGTCATCCCTGATCAAGCCAATTTTCAAAGAGAAATTAAAGAGATACTTATTCCTATAAATCAGATTTTTCTTGTGTTTTCTTTAATTTTACAGATAATACTACGGGTTACGAGTTGGTTATAGATGTGCTAGAGGGTGAAGATCCAATTATGGAAGAATATGATTTCCTAGAGGAGGGATTTAATCATGATTTTTCAGACGTTCCTCTAGTTCCTATTGCATATGAGCCACATCCATAACTAGAGGTAGATGCATGGATAGATACAATTATCATGTAAGATTTGGAAAAAGATATTAAGGATGACTGGTCTATGTTGTATACATTTTTTTCCTATGATCCACATTTATTTGATGCACAACAACTGTCGTCTTCACATACTGGGGAGATTTCCAGTTTACAACTACTATCCGTGGATCGAGGATTGGGTATAGGTGGGGAGACTATTGATCCACCACTTGTCACATAAGATTATTTGGAGGTAGGTGCCAAAGATGATACACAATAGTTGTGTACACCAAAGCATAGACATTGACAAATACGGTGTGGACACATTATATATACACATGGTTGTGGCATCTAGGAGTATCTGGGACACCAAAATATATTATATTGATCCATTTTATATGTTTTTTAAATCATTAATTCTATATTATTTAAAAACATACTAACATATTATATTTCTTTAGCATAAAGAAAATGTTTCCAATGTTATCCACCTAGGTGTGCCGCCTGGTTCGTCATGTCGATGCTTGATGACGATGCATTGTACACCACATTCCCACTTTCCAAAGGTGGTTGGAATTCATCGATTCTTTAGTTATGTTTTCCCCTTGATCAAAATTGGATGATGGGTTGTTGGTTCCTCCATCCATGGATTCATCCTCATAATTATCTGCCTAGTATGGGTCTCCCATATAGATTTAGACGTTGTTCATGAAAATCAATCTAGGTGACATATCATTATGGATTCCAGTAAATTATGATGATTTTTTCAAGATATTCACAATGGTATACTAAGGGAAGAAAACATTAGTTAGGGATGTTTTCACGTTGGGCATTGGTGGAATGTCTGGATGCTGGAGAATTTCAGAACCTATATTATTACCCAAATGAGGGATTCCCATGGGTGCATAACCCAAGGAATATTGTGGAGATCACAAGGAATATTATGGATGGGGATTGTCTTATGAGGTTTTCCTCGGCTTCCCATGCTTAACATGAGGTATAATGCATATTTAACATCTGATGGAGACGAATCATGCTGATCGGAACATCCCATAGAAATAGATCAGAGGGGAGGATCCCTATATGCGATGGACCTTGGAAGGTTTACCAGATGGATGGATCAATATTCTTGATAAGATATGACCCAAGGCGGTGCCTCTCAAAAAGAGAATGTTTCACACTATAACGGTTGATCTGTATGGTATAATGTTGGATCAGGAAAAGTGCACCCCAAAAAGGGTGACACCAAGGATTATCATTGTCTAGGATTGAACCTTAGGGAGGCTTCTTATATACACTATGTAGAGGACAGGGATCAAAACCCATATAGTTAGAATGGGTTATTTGGGTCTTACACAAGGCTAGCATCCCTTTGCAATAGGATCACTCTTGGTTGGAGGAATATGAATTGTTCTGGGCTTACTCATGGTCTGCTTCCCATGTGCTACTAGAAGCAGCGATGAATTGGATGAACTGATCTCACCGGGATGTGATGGCCTGAGTAAGAATGATGATGGGTATGGATGAAGTGATCATGAAATGGATAGAGTGTGGAGAGAAACTGTCTTGAAGAATAGGGTGCCTTCCTATGTATCCCACTGGATGGGAATAAAATTCCACATAGTTTGGGATTTGGGTGGTAAATCACCAAAGGTGGAAACTCAAGATAATGAACACATGGGTGGGGACTTGAAGGAAAAGGAACCTCCAAGTAAGGTCAGGACCCTCCTGAGACATGGTGACCTAGAGTAAAGGTTAGGATGATAACGGATGATGGTCTTGAACCTCAGAGAGGATTCCTACGTACCTTTTTTAGATTGAAGGGATCAAATTCCATGTAGTTCCAAATGGAGGCAGAGAATCGATGTGTACACATTGAAAAGGAACTATAGAGGTTCCAAGTGGATTTCTCATGTTTAGTAGTCATTCTCAAGAGGATCACTCTTGGTTTGAGGAATGTGAATTGTGTGGGGCTTATGCCTGGTTAGTTTCTTGGGTAGATGGATCATAACACCACGGGGGGGTTGAACATAGAGATGTGTCCAAAAGGCTAGGTGTAACATCAGGAGGGTAATTCCCTATGACGGAGAACTAGAGTTTACAATAGGTTGGGATTGAACCTCAAAGAGGCTTTCTATATATCCCTAGAGTGATCAAAACCCACGTAGTTCAGAGCATGCAATTTCACATCATGAAGGATATGTGAACCGACATGAAATAGAAAGATCAAGGGTATTGTGGGGTGTTATGGGATTGAACCTATTACAGGCTTATTACGTACCCTGTTTACAAGCTACGGATCAAATTCCACAGAGTTCGGAGAGTAGGGGCATTGAATCGGGTCATACTCATGGACAATGACCCGGAGACATATTGGGTCTTGCACATGGTTAGCGCCCCGAATATGGGTTGTGGATTATGTATGGTAAGTGACCCAAAGAGTATTTCATGTTCACTATTATTCTAAGCTCACATGAGTCATGCTAAGTGTGAGAAACAAGAGGTAGCATTGGACCTGACAGTCGTGTCGCGAAAGGTACGACCATGAGATATTGTGTGGGGATTACATATTCCTAGTGGCCCAAAAGAAGATAGATATTGGGAATTACTCTATGAGAGATTCCCAAGTAGGATCTAGTACCATTAGAGGTGGATTTAATTCCATGCCAGTATGATGAGGAAGAATTCACTCCCATGGAGACCAGTGGGCGTGGAGAATTTCTAAGATAGAACATCCCATGTGCATTGCACGGGGTGAGACTATAGTTTAACATCATGTGCTAAGAAAGATGGTGCTTGTTAGTTCAACATCTTGTATCTTAGATGGGGAGGATTTAGTTTTTCCCCCTATATAGACATGACTGAAACATACATGCACCTGGGGAAGGGAAGGCATCAGTATGGCCCGACATAAGAAGTGTGGGGGAATGTTCAATCATCGGTGTGATGTTATAATGGCTATGAAAAAACGAAAGATCCATTAGATTACCTATTCTAAAAAAGTAAGAGGTTGGAAAACATGCTAAGGGACACCATAAGGGGGATCAGGAAATCACTGCTAATGGTCTTGGGGGAGCACATGGGAAAGGGGTTCGCAAAGCAGGATGCCTTGCTAAGAGGAGCTTCATAAATCCCTAGTTCTTGATGGAGAAAAAGGTACTTCGTGGAGAGAGGTACTTCATGAAGAATGAAAAAAATGTTCTCCATGAATAGAGGAGCTTCACGTAGCATAGAGAACCATCCTAGGAAGGGTGTCCACATGTATTTGGGGGGTTATTTATGAAGTCTGAATGATATGTGAAGTCCTGAGTGCCCTAGAGGGACTCCAACCTTCATTATGGTTGTGGAACATCATGAAGGGAATTTCCACGCTAAGTGGAGGTAATAGAGGGGAAATGGAAATTTATTTCATGATGCTCAAATACCATGGATGATTAAATTTATCACTTGTTCACATAGAATAGGGATCTTTGAAAAATGGTAGCTTGGAATGTGAATGGTTAAGGTACTGATGCCTCTAGGTGGGGGGTGAGTCACAAATTTATATGCACCAGGCATCACGATTCTCAGATGTTCTCTATGAAGTAAATCTAGCTCTATTTATGGAGGTAGATCCGTCAAACATGCGGAACACTCCGTCAAGTGGATCAAAGGCGATCGTGGTGGTTTCTGTCAGGAGGCATTGTGGTGTTCATGGAGACCGTCAGACTCATAGATATTTCCATCAAACAGCTTCATGTCGTTCATGGTGGTCAGGTTCTTCGCAAGATAGCTTCATGTAGTAGGCCCCTTTTGTGACTTTTGGACTTGTAAGGATTGAATGATTCCACAAATGGTCATGTCCTTCCTCAATCCATCTTGGCCTTGAATTTTGGTGCCAATAAATTATCCCTTCAAAATTGGTGCTTAGGGAAACAGAGGGTCATATTCTAGGGGTAAATCTCTAAAAAAACCTATTGATCATGAAGACAACTCGTGAGGCTAGTGTGTGGAGCACGAGGGTGAGATCGCCATGATGTTCATGAATTCAGTGATCAATGTGAAGGTCATAGGGTTTCTATATATAAATCCAGCATAAGGGGTCCCCTTATCTACTTATGATATATGTGAGAACTGGGCTTGAGCTCTCTAATCGTGATGCTCTAGCACCCCCGTGAATGCTATCTGTGAACCGGGTTCCTTAGACTGTTGCACTCGAACACTTCTTAGCAAACCAGAAAATCATGATCCATTGTTTCTCTGATATATGAGATAATTCCATCACGGCTCCATAATCAAGTTCTCTATGAATTTTCTCCATAAAATACCAATGAAAATGATCTTCGTGGATCAGGAAATAAAAACAAATATTTCATGGAGAAAATGGTTGATCAGGAACATGCCTAGGAGGTCCTTGCTAATGCTGCCCAAAGAAAAGATATGATGAACAACATCTTGATCAGGGAGTGTATTCGAAGTCATTATGACCAAAATAAATTCCTAGTTCTATTTGTCAGAACTGAAAAAGTACAACCCCATGTGTAATAGATTTTCATTGTATGGATTTTATATAAGGGACAATTTTTTCATCCCTGAAGAGAGTAGGGACAAATCATATTACAGGTATAGTGGAACACTAAAACAATACCAGTGGTTCACAGTTGTTGAAGGAAATACCTAGAGGGATAATACACCTATCCCCACCTACTATATTTATAACTATGTCAATTCCATTAATGGGAAAGCGTTGAAGCCAATGTTATCTCCACTGCATCACCACACTAACCTACAAATGGGTTTAGGGAGTCTAGAGAAAGGATGGACTAATAAATGCGACTTATTACAGGGCATAAACATTAAAAAAGTATGGGTCTAGGCCTACTGGGTATGTTCATCCTATGCAGAATTCGAAGTATATCTGATGTGAATATGACTGTATGTGGCTTCATTGGCCTCCTAATTCCATATCTATCAACCAAAAGACATCATGATCATGCAGATAAGAAGATGGTTGTTGAGGACATACACCATTCATCTCCACCACGGGGAGGTCAGAATTAGCCTATATGACCTCCACCATATTTCTGGGATCCCCACTCTCGGGGAAATGTACCATGAATCTTCTTCCAAGGAGAATGTATGGTAGGATGCAGATATGATGTCATGGGTAGAGAAGGTATTGCTGGACCTAGTTTTGGGAAAAGATAAAAAGATTGTGAGGGACATCTAGTTCCAGATGTGGTTCGGTCGTTTTCGGAATTTTTTCCCAGAGAGTCCCTCTATGGGAGTGGAGTAGCCCATGAAACTACCCATAAGGCCTCATACCTTCTCAAGAGGGGATCAAAGCCGCAAGGAAGGTTCCTATTGTAGAATCCTAGAGGATAGCCAATGGAAACTATGGGGATACAACATAAACACTGAGTAAAAACTAGTGGTTGTGTTGGATAGGTTTATATCAACTCTTATCTATGGATGGTTTTTTCTAGTTAGAGATTCACCCATGGGTTCACATCTGAGCTCATTTTTTATGTAGGCCATGCTGGAAACGGGGAAATGTATCAACCTTCGGATTCTGGTTTTGGAAAAATTGTGTAAGGTGATTTGGAACATCAGGGAGGTGAAGAATCCTCTATTAATATGTGGACCACTCCACTTCTTGTATGGTTGGGTGGAAGTTCACCTAAGGGAATATGAATTCCCAAAACCCATATCCCCTTCTGGTTAATACTTTCAAATAGCTATTCTAGATATGGTGGGAAGTTTCCCATTAAAAATAAACTAGACAGATGTACTGAACAAAATTTGGTGGGTGGTTGAATTCAACTTACATCCATTCACTTTTCTAATGGGAGTTTTCATCAATGATGTCATGGGAAAATAAGATCATTGATCATACATCCTAGCCTTTCGAGGAGGAGTACAGGTAGCGTGGATAGATCCCGAGATAATATTAGAAGCATATACCCCGAATCAATTAATTAGGTAGTTCAAGTGTATATAGATATTAACTATGAAATTCTACCTGGGGTTACATAATGAGGACCACCCATGCATGATGAGGAATTTTTGGATCATGTTCCCAAAGGAGGATTGGAAAATAAATAACAAGCTACCTCCATCTATCTCTTCTTATAAGCTCGTTGAGGGGTACGCAAAGAGCTTGGAGGTAGCCTACCCTAGTGACATTATAAATCAACCGACCACTCAAGCCAATGATGGAGTGGCCCCTCCAAATCGAGGTCAGGTCTGGACATCGACAGGAGTATTTTGTGATGGTAGGGCTGACACACATCATGGTGTCATTGATGCGGTAGTAGGGCCAATAGTTCCAAGGCATGCACTAGCAAGAAGAAAAAGAGAATAAATAGTTGTGGACCTAGTATCTCTAGCTAGTAAGACTCAAGTGGAAGGGAATACATCTAGAGGGTTCCATAGAAAACCTACCCAAGCTCTTTGGAAGGGGCTGCATTGCGTAGATATACCAATGGATGTTGATTATAAAAATGGATGGCAGTATTACGGAATCAACAGGAAATTCCTCAATCCCCAAAAAATGTGGGATCTCATTGTCCAGTTTGGAATTGAACTTTTGGGCATTGATCATGCCAGGGACTACTTTCCGGTATCTCAGGCAAAGGGGGGAGTTATATGTTGTTGAACTGGAGGACATAGTGCACTCTAATGAAACTCATCATCTAATTACAGATCAGGTGAAATTATTTCTATACCTAAAATCTCTACCACAACTTTTGAGTGAAGAGATGGAATATTGCTTTCCACTGAATATGGAATTGGAAGGATCTTGGGGAGGAGATTCTAATAAAGTGCACCCTCTGAAGGAAGGTGGGTATAGGACCCTAGAGGAAACCTCTTTGGGAGGGTTTTCCAAGGCTCTTGCGGTAAGATATAAACCATTCCCTTGTATGATCTCTTTAATGTTTATCCAGGTTTCTCGACTAATATTTGTTCTGTATAGGAGATACCTGTGTAAAGAACCACCTCCTGTGGGGACAAAGATGTGATGATGGGCATCGAGGAACAAGCACCAGGGGCTATAGAGTCTATAATCATTGCGGAAACTAGAGTGGCTTCTCTAAAATTTATGGATCTATGAACCATTTATGGGGGGGGCACATTCTAGGATTCCAACAATAATTACACATGGATGGGAGAAATCATCATTTTAACTCTATAATAATCCATCCTCCTAGATTCATACATGTTGATTACTAAACAAGTTTAACTGAAATAATCTCTATTTGGACATTACATGAAGCAGTGGGAATGTTTTGGTGAGGATTGTTAGGTGTCTTGAGTCTCCTTTCCTAGTAGGAATGCCAATTTACATGGAACTGATCACCCAATCCAATTATACCACGACAATCATGGATGCGAGTAGATCCACTGGTTGGGAGGAACCATAAGTTGATTGGAATAATCTCTTTGAAGTGGGATCCATTGATGAAGATCAACCACATGATATGGAGCCCATCCCTTCTGATAGAATTCCAGAGAAGGGTCCTGTCATAGGGATCCTAGGCACATTTCTAGAGTACGAACCCCCTGACCCGATGGAGTTGGACATGTCTAGTTCTAACATGGAGAACAATTGAACTTTCTATCATGGGTCATGGAATTTGTTCAAGAGATTCATTGAAAATACCCTATAATTATAGTGGATAAGAGGGAAGGGATCCATTCTCCTTAGGCTATAGAATTTATGTAATAGAGGGGTTAATGCATCAGGTATGTACATGCTTGTCTGGGGTTACCTTGCTGAAAGAATACGGGAGGGAGATTGTTGCTTGTATGTTTCCTAGCAGTAGAAGAATTTACTAAACACTCAGAAACTCCAGGAGGATGTAGAGGAAGTTCAACACTTCGAAGCACAGATGAAAGAGTACCCTTCCTTAACTAACACCTAGTCAGAACTTATATCATTATTCAAGTTCTAGTTAGGAGAGTCCGAAGAGAAGTTGAGGAAAGAATCTTATGATGTTGCCAATATTTTGACTGATTGGGATTGAGTGCTGATTAGGGGTGATGAGCTTCCCCTTATGGCCAACAAGAAAGAAAGGGAGCTCATATGGTGACAGAAGATCTCGGAGTCCACACTCCAAAGGATGGTGAAGTAGAAACACTCCATTAAAGAGGAGAATCCACAAGGCAAACGTTCTTTCGAACTCATAAAACATATTTTGTGCTTCCTTATTTATTTTGATATTCATACAAATTTTGTCCATTTTTAAATTATCACAAATCCTTAATATCGGTGAAATAACTGATGGTCAATCACTAAGATCAAATGGGTAATGTATATTGTGAGAAATAAGGGATTTCCATATAATTGTTCATTCTATATGAGTGTTTGGGATACTCATCAGGTACTTAGGGTCTGAAATTGCTGACATTCCACCTAGGGAATTTGGGATGAGACAGTTCATGATTGGGGAATTTGGATCTCAGAACATCCAATTTTATTTTCCTAATGTGTGTCAATTCATGACTGGGATTAAGCTAAGGGAGTTGGAATCAATCAGAACATGTGGATTGAAAATGGTTGAATTGTATGCCCAATATTTGGAACACATTGTAGGTGGAATGATGATGGAGGATAACTACTGACAATATTCAAGACACAGAATTTGTATCTCATTTTTCTAGGATGGAAACAAAAAAACAAGGTCCAACTACTGACCGTATTAAAAAACATAGGGCCAAACTCGAAGTGTCGTCCAAATCCTTTTGAGACATTTCCACAAAATAGTAGGAGAGCGAAAACGACATGAGGCCATTCAATCATGGGGTACCTTTAGACATGATAGAGGATAAGGATATAGATAAGGGGCATGCAATGTATGAGGTGTATTGATGGAATTTTCGAAAGGATTCTAACACTCTTGAAATTACGCCATTGCGACTGAGATCACATCGGTGAAGGTGTACTAGTCTAAACCAGGATTAAACTGGGCTCCATAAGTGAAACCTCTCGGATGAGGTCTTAAGATGCCTCAAAATTTTACATTAAGAAAATAAGGGTGATGAACACATAGTTTAACATCAAATTGTGAGGATAATAAATAGTATAGTGTAACATCATTTGACAAGGATGTGCCCCATAATTTATAGTCATGTGGTAAGGACGTTGCACACTGTATAAGTTCATACTACCTATACCTTGGTAATTTTTTTCCTAGAATAGTCATGTGATATGAAGGAAGTAAACCTGATGTGAATTAGCTAATATTTCTCATGAACCATACATATATCAGGGAACTAAGAGGAAGTATGCATATGTGATATGAAAAAAAATACCTCAATGAGTCTTTAGTTTAAGGCCTTGAATTTTGGACCATAAATAAATATAGGGAGTAAAGGGGTTGATAAAATTGTGGATGGATGAAACAAGAAATGCATGGGTGTTTCTATGTATCCCATGAGGATGGGAATCAAGCCACATGTAGTTCTTTGAATACAGTTCATGTAATATTTTTCCTTCTCCACATTGGGTTGAGAAGGTCAGAGGATGCTACTTGGCATTAAGTGACATCCCCAAGGTGGAAAAGGCTAGAAATAATTACTGAAGGGCTTTAATACATGTGGGGGTGATTTCCATTTAAGAATAAACCAACCAACCCACCAAATTGAAAAACCAAAACCACTAAATGATGCATGATAACCAATGAAGACAACCCTAAATTTTGTTTATCAAAATAAAACTATAAACCGTGTACTCTATAAAAATTCTACAATTGAAAAGTTAATAGAAAACGAAAAACTAATAAAACGTCAAAACATCCATGAGACTCCAAGCTCCACATGCTTCATGCTCTAAATACTCCAAACAACCCACGTATTCCAAGATGGTACTGATAACATGTGATACTTTACCATTTTCCCATGTCTCAGAAGATAACATCTATGAAATCACCATGGTGACAAAGAATGGGTGAGTTATAAAACTCGATAGGTTGTCCCCCAATGAATTCCCTACTCACACCACATGGATAGAAGAGTTAACATCATTTATACAAGTCATTTTATATAAAAAATTATAAAATTGTTCATAACTAAATTTAAACAACTTCAAAAATAATTTATAACTAAAAATAAACAAGTATGTCATTAACATATTTTTCAACGAAATCCATTGTTCAAAGAACTCAAACAAACAATGATAAGAACAAATTCCATAAGTTTTATTTGGCATAACCATTCCCTTCAACATAACCACACCACTAAACATGCATGCTTCATTATGATAGTTCCATACTATTGAGTGGTCTCTTATTGATCTCTCATTGATCAACCATGCCATCCTAAGGTAATTATTTCCCATGGTCCATTACACCATTGACATCATGAACAAGGTCATTTTTCAACCATGCCATATAAATTCAATATAAAATCGCACCCCAAGTATGACCAAAAAACATTCTAGAACCATTTCAATAAAGGACTATTTTTAATGAAAACCATTTTCCAGCAAAATTCTAGTAATTTCATATTTTAAAATAAACATTTTAAAATGAAGAAACCAAAATATTATCACAATAAATCAACAGAATTCCTAAATTTCAGAAAAAACTATAAATCACCACTAAATGGGGTTTAAATCATGATTTACATGGAGATTTCATAATCAATTTCAATCACATAGACAATTTTAAACTAATCCAATCAATTCTAGCTAGAGGAGTTGAGATTGAAGCCACTTACCTTGAGAGTTTGGGTCAAAATGATAAACGACAAAAAAACATTATAAAATTGGGATGGGTCTCCATGAACCTACCTTAGATCTCTTCACATATAATAAAAAAATAAAAAAAATAAACTTATTTGGCATCCAAACCCTTATATCTACCCACAATTGGAATAGATCTAAGAAAAGTAGAAAAGGGATGAAGTACATCTAATAATAACGCCAATAATGATGAATAACGATCACATATGGTGAAGAATCGACTTCTAATCACTAAGAGTGGACTTTGGGTCACCTCTGAATCAATGGGACAACTTTCCATAACCTTTGGGGATGAAAAATACTGATTTAAGGCCGAATAGGAGGATAAACTAATGGGTTAAAGTGAAAAATGTGTTAGATACACTTTTTAAAAAAGGTGGTTTTGACCCACACATGGTTTAGTTGCACGGTTAAGATATATGTGTGCTAACAGTGATCTAGCTTCTGCCATATGAAATGCCTCTCACATTTTTTTCATACAGCTTCCAAACCATGTGTCGACCGTGCCAAATCTCTTCATCCAATATTTTCACATATTGAGGAGTTTCTTATTGGATTATTCATGGTTGTTTTACACTATTTGTAGCTTTTGTGCCTTCCCTTCATCCCATATCTCACTGTGCATCATTTCCTATAAGTATTTCATAGTTTTCAAAAACTTTTCACCACCCGTGAAGCTAAATAAAGTCCCCAAAACCTCCCTAAAAGTCTCCTAAATTCTCCAAAACTGCACCCTTATACATTATGTACTTAAAAAGATTAAATATAGGGTTACATACCAAAAATTGGGGGGTGCTAAATGCTTCTAACGATTGGTCTTTCCATACATAGAAAGTATAAAAACACCATTTCCCTAAAAGAGTTCCATCCATTTATCTTTTATTTACTTCTTGCATACCCAAGACTCTTCCTGAATCTAACCATGTTGTCACAAAACCAACACTAGGTAGATGATTTTTCCATGAAAAACATTCTCTTTTTTATCTAAAATACACACCAGGATATGTACCAACAAAGAATCTATATCAAACTCAATGTGATTCCATCTAATCACATGGTTAGGATCAGGTTGATAATTTTTCAACTGTGATATGTGGAATACATTATGCACCACACTAAACCATGGTGGAAATGTTAACCATTTTTTCACCTCACAAAACTGTTCCATTATCTCAAATGGGTCTATTTTTCAAGTACATATCTTTTCATTCTTCCCAAAATGACGATGTCCAAGACATGGATAGATCCTTAAGAATACATGGTCACTCAACGTGAATGACAACAGTCATTGATGATTATCCGCATATGATTTATGATGACTCTATGTCGTCTCCATTTGCTTCCTGATCAATGGAATCTTCCTCATTGTTTCTTGGAAAAGGATCAGCCCAAATAGTGATGTCTCACATATTTTCACCCAATAATGTGGAGAATGAAAAGCAAGACCATACAATGCTTTAAACGGGGCCCTATGTATCAAGGTCAGATAGCTATTTTTATATGATAACTCCACTAAGGGTATGTTCTCTTCCAATGATCCACTAAAATCCATTACACAAGCCCGAAACATGTCTTCCAATGTTTGTATCATCCTTTTAAATTGTCCATCTTTCTAAGGATGATAGGTTGTACTCATAGTCAACTGAGTCCCAAAGTCTTTCTATAAGGATTTCTAGAAACAAGATTAGAACCTCGGATCTCTATTTGAAATGATCGAAATTGGTATTCTATGTCTCTTTACCACTTCTTGGATATAGATCTTCGACATATTTTCCATTGTGTGAGTTTCATGAATAGGGATGAAATGATCCGAATTAGAAAGCTGGTCCACTATCAGCCATATGGTATCGTGTTTCTAAACTGTTCTAGGGAGACCTATAACCAAATCCAAGGTTATCTTCTCTTATTTCAAAACTGGGATAGGTAAAGTTGCAACATACCAGTGGGTTTCTAATGATCTTCTTTTAACGTACTGAAAATTTAATCATTTTGAAACAAACACATACACCTTCCATTTCGTACCGACCCACCAAAACTAGTTTTTCAATTCTTTATACATCTTCTATATTCCTGGATGAACAGACCATCTTTAATGGTGGTAAGAATGATGAATTCTCTCCTAAAAAAACCATAGGTACCACCGTCAAATTCCTAAACTACAACACTAAATTCCTATCTGGGTACTAGGTCTCATTGGTCTCCCACCATTAATTTTTGAAGTCATAGTCATAAATTATTCATTGAATGTCTATTTTTCTTTATCCATCATTAAAAAATTTGTAACTATGGAAATAGAAATTAAAACCATAACATAACCTTGGTCTTCATATTCCACATGCATATCGGTTAGGACTGACATCAACTACCACTCATCTAAATTATCATTTTCTAAATAAGCATATGACTTTCTACTTAAATCATCTACCATTGTTTTTCCTTTACCCAGTGTATACATCAAGTAAAAGTAGAACATCTGGAGATAATTCATCAATCTTCTTTTCATCATATTCAAATAATATTTTGAGAAAATATGCATCAGGATCATATGATCAGAGAAAACATTAAATTTCTCATCAAAGAGATAATGATGCTATGTCATTAAGGCATGGACGACGGCAGCTAACTCCAAATCATTTGTTTGGTAATTCTTCTCATGAACTCCTAATTTCCTTGATCCATAAGAAACAACATGGTATCTTTGAAAGAGAACACAACCCAAGTTAGATCCTAAAGCATCATAATACACCATGTACCCTTGTACTGATTCTAGAAATTCATTTTTGTTGTGGATGTAAGGTGAACCTTTAGCTCTTGAAAAGACTTCTGACATTTCTAAATCCATTTTAATGGAATATTATTCTTTGTCAAAGCAATCAGTGGAGACGATATCCATGAAAATTCATGAACAAAGCATCGATAATAACAAGATAGACCAAGGAATCCTTGTTTCTCAAAGACATTTTCAGTGGCTTCCAAGATATAAAAGCTTCTATCTTATCTAGATCTACAAAATCTCCACTTTCATATATTACTTGTCCTAGAAGGTGTACCTATTGTATCCAAAAATCACAAATCAATAATTTGGAATTCAAATGATGGTCTCTTAACATTTCAAACATTTTAAAAAATCATTTTTCATGTTCATCCCTTATCCTTGAATACCCCAAGATGTCATCCACAAACACTACAACAAAATAATCTAGATTTCTATGAAATATCCAATTCATTAATTCTATAATGAATGCTGGTGTATTTGTTAGACCGAAAGGTATTTCCATATATTCATAATTTCTATATCTACTTATGATAGAAATTTTCAGAATACCCTCCTTCTGAACTCACAATTGGTGATATCCTGATCACAAGTCAATTTTAGATAACCACTGAGATCCCATAAATTGATCAAACATATCATCAATGCATAAATGTTGATATATGTTCCTTATTGCAACGTGTTGAAATTTATGATTATCCCCACATAGATATAGATTTAAATCTTCTTTCTTTATAAACAAGACTAGTACTGCGCATGGAGACATGATCATCTGAATGAAACCCTTTTTTCCAGCTCTTCCAACTATACATACATCTCCCTTAATTCTGTTGGTGACATCTTATAATATGGAAGGGAAATTAGACTGGTCTCCAAAAGGATATCAATTGTAAACTCTACTTCCCTTATAAGTGGTAACCCTTAGAAGTTCTTGGAAAAAACATCACGTAATTGATCCATGACTACTTGAAAACTAATATGCTTGATCTCTTTAGTCAATTCCAAATTCAACACTACCAACTATCAACATGGTCTTTCCATTGTTGGGGACAGTGAGCCTATTTTACTTGTCTTTACAACCATTTCTCCTCTAAAGAGATGCTCGACACCCTATTCAGTTTCAAAAACTAACTTTTGTACTATAATAGTTCATGTGAGCCTTGAATGTTGTCAACAAATCTGTACCCAATATTATATCATAAAAATAAATATTTAGCACAGATAAATCTCATTTCAGATCAACTCCATCAATAGTGATAGAACATGCAGTGAACACAAAGGCTTGAAATTCTCTTTGAGTGAGAGGAGCTTGAATTTTTATCACTAAAGGAATCATCTAAAGTATTAAACTTAGTAAATCAGCTATATGGGAAGATATAGAAAATTAGATTCACTAGTATCAAACAACTCTTGCATGATGGTAGAATTCAAAATAATGGTACCTCTAATCCTAGATGGTTTAGCCTGATTATCCACAATCATCTACTCAACTTCATATAATTGCTCCGATGCTGAATTTTCATCCTTATTACCTTGATGAGATTTCCCTTGCTGAAAAGTCATGGTATTCCTAGAATCCCCATGGACAGCTCTACTCTACGGATGAGTTTGATACTACTTCCCTTGCCTTGTTGAAGCATATGACCCCAATGAAACCTAAGATGTGTCTCTGGAACCTGACCTTAGAGAACTACAATAATAGAGATTAATATTTCTCATCTTTTTGAAATTATGGAATTACATTTGTGGTGTTTTCCAGTAACGCTTCATGTGGATGAAGGAGCCACAATGGAAACATCCTGCTTTTTTCATGGGCCCTGGTGGAAGATTCACTAATCCAACTATATAATTCTAATTCCCTCCCCCACCATAGAAGTAGGTTTCCCTCTTCCACTTTATCACAGTATTAGATTTCCCACTGGTTCCTATGGGTATCAACATACTTCCTCCTACCATAGCTCTTGAGATGTCCCATTTAGCTGTCGTCGCTCTATTGACTGTCTCTAAATAATCTGTAATACAAAGCACATAAATCATCAAGAGAACCACTTTCATTATCCCTGATTCAAAGATGTGGGCCTTCATGGCTACAATAACAATAACTTTGGGTTCAAAGTGAACTAAATTCAAAAATTTATCCATATACTCCATGAAAGAGATATTTTTACACTTCAAGCTAAAGAAGTATTTTGTTCTCTGAATTTTGAACATGTGAGGATAGAATTTTTTGTTAACTAATTCCTCAAAATCCTCCCAAATAGGGCCTTTATCCAATTTTTCATGCACCACTGGATCCCACCACAAGCATGAAAGATCCTCAAGAATTTACATTTCCATCTTCAATTTTAGCTCTGTCGGTATGCCGAAGAAATCAAAGATATAATTCATTCTATTCAGCCATTCCTATTCTCTTTCTAGTTCAGAATCGCCCAAGAAGATGGGTGGATTCTATTTTTTGAACTGGAAAAATGATCCACTTGTCTTTGGTCATCCCTCTAGTCCCCTATGTTCTCATCCTAAAAGTCTTGGATGATACTTTGAACTAGTTGTTGGTTCACCTACAAATCAGGAGCGACCAAATTCTCCATAGCTTCTTTTGGTTGGATTCAACGATGCCTACCAGGTGCCATTTTCTATGAAAAACAAACATAATATGACTCACTCTCTAGAAAATAAATACCTATCATTTCAAATACTATCACATGAACTATCACAACATTGATTTAAAAAAATCAATATTTTTCACGTTCAACCATTTTTTAAAATAATTTCAACTTGATTTTGAAAATCTTACTATTTTCGAAATATCACAACCATGCTCATTTTCAAAATAATTCATTTGAAAACCATTTCCATGTTTTCAAAAAATCCACACATTGTACCAAATGATAAATCATTACTCGATATGATGTATTTATTCATAGTGGGAAATCATTCCACTAATTCATGGAATGCTCATCTCATTGGTTAAACCCATGACAATGAGGTTTCAAAATCCTATATGTGTCTCAAAAACACTTATGTGCCCAACTCCCTGGTAACTAGAAGTTCAGAATAAAAAATTAGTTATGTCACTTTATGATCTAAATTTCATGTCCAGACAATCTTACTCCTTTTTAACATCCCAACCCAAGTAATAGACAAGAATCAATTCAACCCAAGGATGATAGGGTTTATGCCACCTATTCCATAAGGAAAGGAACAAGTTGGTACCTTTTATATCACAAGTTGATACCATTTGTCTCAATAGAATATATGGACAGAAAAAAAACTGATACCATTTGTAACATCCTTCCACCTTAATGCCTTGAGAAGGTAAGATAATGCTACTTGTCCTTGAGAGACATCCCCAAGGTTTCGATGGCTATCAATAAGTATCTAAGGGGTTCAATACAGGTGGGGTATGATTTTCCCTTTAAAAATAAACCTACTACCCCAACTAATTGAAACCAAAAACAATGAAATGATGAATGGTAACCAAGAAAGACAACCCAACATGTCATTTATCAAAATAAATCAAAAAACCAAGTACCATAGTAGAAGTATAAAATAGAAAAGTAAATAATGAATGACCAACTAATAAAACACCAATAAAACCACAAGACTCCAAGATCCACATGCTCCATGCTCCAACTTCACCAAACTGCCCTTGTATCATGAGGTAGTGAAAAAGACGTGTGATACTTTACCTTTTCCCATGCCCCAGTAGATGACATCTACAAATGAACAATGGTGCCAAATCAAGGTTGAGTACTAAAACTCAGTGGTCTTCCCAAATAAATTCCCTACTCACACCACTAGGATAGAAGAGTTAACATTATTTATATAAAACCTATTATATGAAAAAATTTCTAAAACAGTTCATAACTAAATAAAAACAGCTTCAAAAATATTTTATAACTAAAAATAATTAATTAATTTATTAACCAATTTTCCAACAAAATAAATTATTAAAATAAAGCAACCAAAAAATGATTAAAACCCATTCCATAAGTTCCATTAGGTATAACCATTCCATTATACATATCCACACCACTAAGGATGCATGATTTGTTATGATAGTACCATACTCATGAGGAGTCTCTCTTAAATCTACCATGTCTTTCTAAGGTAATTATTTCTCATGTTCCATTACACTTTTGGAACCGCGCACATGGTCATATTTCAACCAAGCCTCATAAATGTAATATGAACGCACACAATAAGTATGGCCAAAAATCAAGCCAAAGCAATTTCATTAAAACATAATTTTTTATTTATAACCATTTCCTAACAAAACATTCCAAAATTCCTTCAAATTCATATTCTAAATTTAGCATTTTAAAATCAAGAAACCATAGCCTTTTCAGAAAAAATCACCAAAATTCCATATTTCACCAAAAACTATAAATTGACAATAAAGGGGACTTATATAATGCTTTGCACTAATATTTCAAAATAAATTTGAATCAAATAAACCAATTTAAAACAAATACAATCAATTCTATCAGTAATAATTGAAAGTGAATCACCAACCTTAAGATTTTTGGAAAAATGATAAACAGTGTGAAAAACATCACAAAACCAAGTTGAATATTCACAAACCCACCCGTGATCTCTTCCCATATCTTATGAAACCCCATATCTAAACTTATTTTGAATCCAAAACCTTATATCTACCCAAAATAGGCATATATCTAAGAAAACTAGATAAGGGACAAAGTATATCTAAGAAGAATATCAAGAACGATGAAGAACGATCACATACCACATATAATTGGCTTCTAATCACCAAGGGTAGCCTTCAGATCACCTATGGATCGATGGAATAACATTCCTTAGCCATTGGGGATGAAAAATACCATGTTAGGGATGAATATAAGGCATTAAAAATGGTTTATTGTTTAAAACATTTAAGATCCACTTTTTAAGTATGTGGTTTTGACCAGTGCGTAGTTTAGTCGCACAGTTAGAAAAATTGTGCACTAACGGTGCTCCAGATTATGTCATAAGAAAGATCTAGAATAGTTGGATTACATGTCTTGAAAACCTTATGCCAACTGTGATGAGGCTCTATATCAAAAATGTTCACATACCTTATGCTTTCTCCTAGACTTCCACATGGTTTTTACAAATCATCTGCAGCCTGTTCACCTCCCCATTATCCTTCGTCTCACTGTGCACGGATTCCTCCAAGTGTTTCATGGTTGTAAAATTTCATGCACCACCTGTTCACCTTCATAAAATCTCCAAAACCACCTTAAAAGTCCCCAAAACCCTCACAAACATCACCCTTATACTTTAGGTACTAAAAATCACAAATAAAGGGTTGCATACCAGAAACCGGGGGGGTGCTACAATGTAGTAGAATACCAACACATGTAAAGGAAATCCTCTCTAGTGTGAAGGAAGAAAAATCCCATGATCATCGCAGGACATCCTAAACATATCCTGGTTATGGTTTCAGTTTAACATCAAGCATTAATGATGATATTTTCTTAGTTTATGATCATATATTTTGGGCCATAAACGAATTTCATAATTGGTGTACGTTACGGGGTGTCCTAACAAACCCGATGTGAATGAGTACCAAAGAGGTCCACACCACCCAACATATCCTAGAAGAGAATAAGATTCATAATCACTTAGTTTAGGGTCATAGCGTTTGGACCATGATCATGGAACTCTAGTCTTAAGGGTGATTTCATATGCAACACACAACAGGTAAAACCCGACATTAATTAGGGCCAAGGAAGCACGATGTGTCACATAGGTGTCTCAAGATGAACCACGTATAGTTTATGGTCCTAAATATTGGACTATGATCGAGGTCAAGGGGATGAAGGTTTGAGAATGTGTGTGGATAGACATAAAGACAAGGTGTTTGGGCATTTCTATGTATCCCATAAAGATAGAAATCAATCAGCATGTAGTTCTTGAAGATTCATGCAGTTTAACATCATGTGTTAAGGAAGAAGAAGAACCAATATAAAATGGGGTAATAATATTGTTTTGGGACCTAAGATCAACGATCTGGGTGTCACTATGTATCCCATTAAGATGGGAATCAAGCCACATGTAGTTCTTGAATGGGAAACTTTCCTGTATAGGTTTGACCCATACATAGAGAGAGGAAACATTCAATATGTCTAATTTGTGCATTTGGTTGTTTAAATGTTTTTTTAATAGTTGGACCATAATAGAGAGTCTGACTATGCTAAATGAATCAATCCACATATAGGTCTTGATAAGTATCATGGTGAAGAACTAGTTCCAAATGATATGTTCTCTCAAGATATAACACCACAATGATGGTTCATTTTTCTTCAGGTGGTTAGGACGATGGTGTTGCAGTTTAAGGTCAGAGACAGGACCAGTCAATGCACTTTAACAATGTGCAGTAAGGATGCTAGAAAGGGTGCTCCATGAGGGATGTGGGGGAATGGATACCGGTATCCCAACGTAAGATTTGATATATACACACCACGCACATTCTCCCAAAATAATTGTCAAGAATATCTTTGTTTAAAAGTTCTTAGAGTTTGTACCATGGGAATTTTTCATCAAATGAGGTAATGTATTGTGTGGCTGTAAGAGAAACCTGACATGAATCAGGGTCAAAGATTCCTTCACCTCACTACACACTACCAAGAGGAATAATGGAAAGGATATTAGTTTATGGTGATGGATTTTGGACTATAGGTTCCTTGTTTAACATCTTTTTCATGAAATATAATATGTATGGTTTAACGTCATGTGGTGAGGATGAAGAGGTTACGTAGTTTATTGTCATGTGACTAGGATATTGAGTTAAAAAGAGGTATTCCAAGGATATAGTGTGTCGAATGGAAAACAAACATTACATTAACAAGACCAAAAAGACTCATATCATGCCACATATTACCATGATTAGTTTAAGTTCATAGATTTTGGACCATTGTGAGTGACTCTGGTAGACATATACAATGTGGGGGAATTACAAACCCAGTGTGAATGAGGTTCAAGTAAGACCAATCCCATAAAACATATTATAGAGATAATCATGAGGTATTAGTTTAAGGTCATAGAGTTTGGACCATAGGGGATGTGCATCTGCTTCATGAGGATAGATCCTACCAAGACTCCTAAGCCTACGTGAGCCATGAACAATGTGGGAAACAATGAGTGATCTTATAATTTTATTTATAATATGCAGGGAATAAAAAAATGGAATAGAAATATTGGGTGGGAAATTCCCAACTGTACTAACATTACCACTCAACATGTGTAGATGCATAGAAGGGCAATAGAAAGGGTGTTAGGAATCCATCCAAATATAAGAAGGTGGAAAATGGGAGTCACGATGCTTGATATCTTGAAAATAATAATAGGGTGGTGTGATGATTGAGGATAACTACTGACCCTATTCGAGACTCTGTATCCACAACGTGCTTCCAGGGATGGGGACAGACAATGAGGGTTGATCACTGAACATATTTGAAACATGAAACCATTCTCAAAATGTTTTCCAAAGTCTTCAGGGGCATTATCCCAAAATGGTAGGTGAGACAAAGTGGCATGATACCATTCCATTAAGGGGTACCTTCAGATATGGAAGAGGATTAAGAACTAGATAAAGGGACACATGATGCATGAAAATGGATCCAGGAAATATCCCTATGGATTATAACACTACATGTCAATTACCACCTCACATTCAAATATGTTGATGTGGAACATCCATAGGTAGGATCAGGTCTGGATTGAGTTCCTGAGGTTGGGGCCTAAGGCTATGAAAGGGATTGGGATCAAGGTACCCAGTGTTGCAAACGATTTAAGTTCATATTTCTTGGACCAAAGGATCATCATTTAAGGTCATATAGTTTGGACCATATAGTGCCTATTTTAATGTCATATGATTGGGATGATCCATGTTGTTTAACATTTTATGGTAAGGATGAAAATTATGCACAATTTATCATAATAAGACTATGACATAGAACAAATGTATCCCATAGGGAAAATATGTAGTGCATAATATTAAATGACGTGAATGGGGATCAAAGAGACCCCATTCCACCCTATATATTCCCAAAGAGAAACCGGGGCTAATGGTCCAAAATGGTTAATGATCCTATGGATGAGCCCTGGATGAAATTTATAAGCATTTTTAAGTATCCCATAAGGATGGGTATTAAGACACGCATATTTCTTGGAGGTGGCGTGATGGATAAACAATGAAAAAAAGTGGGGGAGGCAAAATTCTCTCATAGGATAATATATTGGTTGTCACATATTTTATTATCATGAAACTATTACATTGAAATATATTATTTTAGGGTCATAGAGTTCAGACCATCTTGGAGGTGGCTGGATTAACTTACCCTTCCAGCCATGTCTATATCAGGAGATATAAATCTTTACCCAATGCATTGGAGTGAGATATAGGTCCCACAAATCACATAATGAAATCATTATTACTTGTTCCACAACATGAACATAAATCATTCATCATTACCCAAAGTATAAAATGGGTTTCATAAACATCATCCCATCATAACATAATCCATACAAAAAAATGGATTTCATTTCATTATAAGAAAACTGAAACCATGTAAATCATAGAGAAATTACACTTGAAACATACACATATGAAATAATTATATCTTATATGGAAAATGGTTTTGATAAAACACTTGAAATGAATTCTTGAGGAAAATATCCTTTCTTCTTCAAAATCATTTTCTTTTCACAAAAAGCCATGCAATTTTAAAATAAAAGTATTTTGTTGAAAACAATCATGAAATCTTGTAGAGTAAACTTCTTGAAAATAAGGTGTTATGAAACCGTAAGAACCCGTTCATGTCGTATAAGTTAAAAAAACATTATCCTCGTAGTTTTGTCAGAAAAGTCAAAAAGTACCACGTATGGTAAACAAAAGAAACATTCCTTCCATAACACAAAGTAAAAGTCAAAGAGGGGTAAACATGCCATTAAACATATATGGAAGAATATTAAACACTTTATGAAAAAAAAAGTATGGTCATGGATGAAAAATATAACCCCATTAAATACTTACATATAAGCAATCTCAGATAAAAATTAGACTGCAAAATTATCCCTTACCTTATGTCCGGTATGCTTCGTATGTATCCGAACCTCCTGTATAATTATTTAAATAACGTCATTGACTTATTACAGAATCATATTAATTTTTATGATATCATATATGGTTCACTTATGACTTTATATTACCCGTTCTTTTATAAATTCATGTTAAAGTAGCGTTTTGGGTAAAATCGTTTCATTTGTCGTTCGTCTTTTAACTTTTAATTATTAATATGATTACATAGATCATGATTACATACATACAGAATGAAAAAAATGATTTATATATAATATATATTTAGAATATACTTATATATAATAGATCGATAAATGGAAATAAATACACCGTTCATGGAGACGGTAGGCCGTACGTACGCATGAACGCTGTTTTCGTTTCCTTATTGAATTGAATGGAATTAAGTAGATGACATACATATATATATATACATAAATATAGTAGCATTATTATGTCATATATTTCATGATTACTTATTATATATACTTTATAATTATTCATGAATGGTTAATCATTGAAAATGAATCTCATCGCATCGTGGAGACGGTAGTCCGTACGTACGCACGCGCGATGATATCATTCCCATGATTGTGGAATTGTATTGAAGTGTATGTATAATATTTTAGAATCAATATCACTTTACAATAATCATATATAGTTATTTATTTACACCATTATACCCATCCTAGTATGGTGGTGGTCGAAAACAGATTACGCCATAGCGTGGAGACGGTATTCTGTACATACGCACGCGCGGTGATTTCATTTTTTGTAGGATGGATAGAAGGTGAAATAGGTTTGTTTCATATTTATAATAACATACCAGTATATTAGTGATACTTATGTTATTACTTCATAATGAAACAACTAAATAAGAGGAAGTAGAAGAAGAAATAAATTTGAAAGAATCGGTAACGGATATTACCTCTTCTTCGAAACGCCTCCTTGAAACCTCCTCTTAGGGCACTAAAATAAGTCTTTGAAGGCAATAAGGACCTCTAGAACATTTATAGGGAAGTTTAGAAGGTAAATGGGGAGTGTTTGTCCGAGATTTAATCTCAAAGTTGTGTAAATATGAGAGGGAGGAGGTTCCCTTTTATAAGGGAGGAGAGGGGCACCTTTGGAAATCATAAAAACATTAAATTATAATAAATATAACCCCACTTAAAAACCTCCAAAAATGACTCATATTATAATATTAGATGATATAGGGTTGTAATATCCTCAACCAATAAAATTTAAACATGTAGTAAATTTATTTTAATCATTATTAACTTGATTTATCCTTATTTAATCTGATAAATTTTATTTGTGGTAATAAGATGCTAAATTTTAAATTGTTATAACTATTTACTTATGTGTTGTGAATTATCCATTATTAGATATGTTATGACATTTTAGACTATATAAATCTCAATTTATAATTTTTTAATATTTTTGTGATTTTTAAACAATTTAATAATATGTTATTTTTTTTAAATAACAATAGTGTCAATTTTTCACACTATTCATTTATTTGATTTTAAATAAAATCCACACAGATGATATATTCGAACTAAAATTTTTAATAGGTTACTAACATGTCATAGTAATCTATAAAATTAGTGTATCACATTAAATAGTTCATATAATATTTATTTTACTATTTGTCAAACCATTTATTTGATATTTCTCTTAATAAAATAATTACTGCATTGTTTTTTCATAATTATTAAATATACATATTTTTTGTATAAAATTAAAACTAAAATTCTGGGATGAAGATAAATACTATATATTTTATAATAATACATTTAGTAGGATTTATCTTCTAAAACACCCAAATTTTAAATTGTTATATTTATTAAATTATGAAGGTGACAACTTAAACATTATATAAAATAAAATAATATAAGGGTCATAATCACTTTTACAAGACTCCAAACGGTCATATATTCTATAATTGGATTCTTATGGTGTATATATACACTACCGATAAGTTTTGGTCAGGTTTGTGAGCCCTTTAATATGTATTACTATTTCAATAAAAACAATATTATTGATTTTTTTACTAAATAAATAATTTTTGGATCATTAATGTATAAGATAATAAGGTAATTAAATAACTCATAAAAATTACAAATAAATTACCATGAAAAATAAAAACATTTTAGATTTAAAATGAGTATTTATAACAGAATTTTTATTCTATATAACCTTATATTTGAAATACTTTAATTATTAAAGTTTGAGTGAGACATATTTCACTTTCCTTTAAATAAAATAAACTAAAGGTCTTAATCACCTCCATGTGGGTTATAATGGATTACATTTACACCCAAATATGACTTAGGACGAAATATAATCATCCAATTGTATTAATTCAAGTGTTAGGGTAATTTTATAATATTATATTTACCCTTAATTACCTGATTTACCTTTTACTACGATAAATAAAATTTTCCGTAGTTACTATTCATAATGCCCAAAAATAAAAAGTAGTCTATTAATATAATTTGGACACACTGATTACAAATATGGAATCCATTTTTCCAAATTCAATACACAGAAGTTGTGGAAATTAAATTAAAATTAATCATGTTGTCGAAAGAAAACAGGTTTTTGTTTAAAACATTGCAAAAGATTGAATTGATTTAACCTACGACGTTAATGTAAAATCAATGCTAATGACATACATTATAATAAATGGTAAAAATATATTCTATTTATACTTTAAAACCATTCAATATTATAATTTAACCACATAAATTATTACGTTGAAAAAAGTTGTTTTTAATTAAAATATAGCGCGTTTTTACTATTCATTAAAATATGAAAGTTATCATAATAATATGAAAAATTTTTCCAAAGTAAATTTTAATATCATGATTCCAATGAAGAATTTTATTTTGTCAAATTGAACTTATAAACATGTTAAAAACTAGATTTAATGTTGGTGCGCCATCAAAAGGCTGCAAAACTGCATTTTTTAAAAAATACTTATTTTACTGGAAAAATTTATTTTGTTCTTATGACATGTTCTAGAAAATGTGTAAGATGAATTATAATGTCATAAAATTAAAATTTTAGTTAATACTATTCATAATGGCTAGTTCATAAAAATATTATAATAATATATCGTTGTTTAGTGAAACCCGGTATTACGTACAACACACGCTATCGAGGAAGGTCGTGATTGCGTGTAATGCAATCCAAGTTAGGGTTGCGTGTAGTGAAATACTCCTTTGTTGTTTCGTATAACAAAATCCAACCATATTTTATTTATACATTGAATATATATATATATATACTCAATGTTTCGTACAATAACAACTATCAAACAAACTTGACATTGTGTGAAACATGATCCAAGAATAGTGTTGTGTATACTTCAAGATAATATGGTGTTGTATAAAGTGCAAGATAATCTTGGTGTAGCTTACAACAGAAGATATGAAAGAAATTAAAAAGAATATATCTCATAAAATCTCAGGTTTTTACATTCTACCCCCCTTAAAAATGAATTTCTCCCTTGAAATTCTTCAGGGTTATAAATGGTTTACTACTTGAAAGTTTCTTTAATGGAAACCCACATCGTAAAAAGTAATACCAAAACATGACTTTAAAAAATAAAGTATGAAACGTAACAGTTACCCAAATAAACTAATCACTGGGTTTCCATATAAGAGAACATAGGTGAAAATATGGATATGGAAGAGAAATATAACCGTCAACTCCTGATAAAGAGTGGTAGAGGACATGGCTATGAAAATGCCAACAATCACAAAGCCATAAATTTGTGATGATCTAAGGTACCATCTGATTCATCAGATATAAGAGCATTATGACAACATTTTTGGTTTTCAAGATCATTTCCCTAAAGTTGAATAATTTTTTAATTAAATGAAGTACTCACTTGATTTTGGTACAATCTCAATGTTGCTCATGCCTTGAACAATTCCCACTTCATTTATTAAAGAAATGAAGTTGAATTTGTCTTTCGTGAAGTGTTAGCAGAACATGCAATTGAATGATAGTTCATTCCATCTATCTCAAACAAAGGGTTTGCAAAAGTTATATACATAGGTCCATCTATGGTGAGATTAATCGGATATGGTTCCAAAATGGACTTATACTTCATCTATCATCCTGCATAATAAAATAAAACTAGTTTATACTAACCAGGGACTTCCTATAGGCTAGTGGTAGGCGATAAAGGCCTGTCTCACTTTGGTTGTGGGTTCGATTCCCGCATCCTTGTCCGACGAAACGGGTTGTCGCCCGTCTTGTAGGTTGTCCCTTTTTCTAAAACTACATTATAATAACATTCCTGCAATAATATCGAAAAAAATAGTTCTAGCCTTAAACAATACTATCTAATGTATGACATAACCCTTTCCAATCTTTAGACTTATTCAAAATACATTTGTCCAATCTCATAGTATATAGAAAATCATTACTGGAAAGGTCACATAACAAGAACGTGAATAAGATCATTTATCATACGATATATCTTGTTGGTCACATTCCAAACATGTGAATTCCTTAATCATGTGTTCTCTTGAACAAAAATTACCATAGAAGCATAGTGAAAACATGAATGCTGTCAAAAGGTAACTCTTTCAACAAACCAAAATCCCAAAATTTCTATATACTCAACCAAGATATAAATTTTTCCTTATATGAGCTCATTTCATTTTCTCTTTATCCCTTCATTATGCGCATATCATCTACTTTTCAAAAATATTTCAATCACTTTGCATGGTTACCGGTACCATAAAGTTATTGAAAATCACAATATACCAATACATAAATATTTCAATATTCCATGATACTATATACAACATTATTTTGGAATCCCATTACATAAACACTTAATCATTCCACCACATCATTTTCATATTCAACGTCGCCAATAGTGATTGCATGTGACTTCCCTTTGTCCTTTGCCTTAAGTGGTTGCTCATGTTGATCATTATTAACCCTTGGATTAGAGAATTTATTATCATAATGCCCCATTACCTTGCACTTAAAGCATTGAATTGTTGGTGGAGATTTCTCTGTAGTCTTTTCTCTATTCACATCAATAACAACCTTTTTCCCATTAATTCGACAATCAACTACTCGATGACCTTCTTTTCCACACTTAAAACATTTTATAGTACATTTATGAAATCTGCACCACGCTTCTTTCCACACTTTGATCATAAAGAAACATCCATCTTCTTTTCACCATTATTTTGAGATTTCTCCTTGAACTCCATCTTTCGTTTCTTGTCAAAACCACGAGATGGATATGTAACACCAACTTCTATTTATAGCTTGATACCACAACGCACAATTTCTTCATAGCTACTAAAGTCTCTTATAGATAATTCCCTTCGAAGACTTGGTTTTAAGCCACTGAAGAATCGATCAACTTTACTTTTAGATTGGATGATAAAGCCAGATGCATACCTTGCAAGCCTTGTAAAATTCGCTTCGTATATACCAACAGATTCATCATCATTTTTCTTTAGTTCAATAAACTTCTACTCCATATTTGTTCTAAGAATACGAGGGAAGTACTTATTGAAAAATAATTTCTTGAACTCGTCCCATTCCATGGACTCAATTTCATCTCTTGGCCTCGAATTCTTGATAAGATTCCACCATTGATCAGCTTCACCTTCCAAACGATATACTGCTAAAATGGCTTTATCATGTTCAGAACATTGAAGAACTGAAAATATCTTTTCATTGGTACTGATCCATTGTTCAACAACAAGTCGATCAGAAGACCCACTGAAATAAGGTGTATGTTGCCTCATGAAGGACTCAATAGAATATTGTTCCATTCTCTGCTCATTTGGAAGTCCAGAATGATTCATAGCTTGTGTAAGTATAGCAATAAGATTTTTCACTCCATCTCCAATAACATTGGTGTGTTCAGGAGTACAATCATTGCATTGTCTATTACATTGATCAACATGGTTCCTTGGGTTCCATCCATCATATAAAACCCAAAAAGAATAGTGTGAGAGGAAAAAATCATGATAGGTAAAACAACATAATAAAGTGGGAGTACTTTCAATATCTAAAATCATAGGATTAATTCTAATATTATTTCTGTAATTCTAGCACTATAACATATACTTATACTTAACCTTTGGGGCGTCCCTAAACATACCTTAGAAATAACTCTAGGGATCTCACTAAAGTTTTCGCATCCTAGTTTCCAAGGGTTAACTAAACCTTTCCTCTGATACCAACTGTAGAGACCCAAAGCGTGACGTACATGGACATTAAATTAATTTTGCGGAATAATTATTACATAATAAGAACCAACACTCAAGGATTGCAATATTTTAGTGTCTTTGGAAACTCGAAACATAATCTTCTAATCATGGTGAAAGATCTTCAATTTCTCCCATAATGATCTTCCCCTTTTGTTTTCTTACCTAAAACCATTCTTTAAATCCTGGGGAAAAGAAAACATATAAAGGGAGAGCTCAAATGCTCAGTAAGGGTAAGCATGGATAAAATAAAACAAATCATATACATTTTAACTTCAAAACATGAACATAATATTTAAACTTCAAAATCTTGGGCAATGACATAAATCATGGCAGTATGTAAGGAATAGATCATTAAGAAACATTAATCATGATAAAATAGCCTGGGAATAAAACATGTAATTGTGGAAAACCATTAAGCACATGTTATGATTTCCATAGTAGCCATGGAATTTCTTCTAAGACTATCTTAGTGGACAAAGTCCCTTTCTGAATCGAGTTCACTCATTTTTCAAGTCCTGTAACACTGAACTGGATTAACTTACCGTTCCATCCATGTCTATCTCATGAGATATAAATCTTTACCCAATGAATTGGAGGGAGATATGGGTCCCAACCATCTCATAATGAAATCATTCTTACTTGTGCCAGAACATGAACATAAATCATTCATCATTACCCAAAGTATAAAATGGGTTTCATAAACATTATCCCATCATAACATAATCCATACAAAAAAATGGATATCATTTCATCATAAGAAAAGTGAAACCATGTAAATCATAGAGAAATTACACATGAAACATACACATATGAAATAATTCCATATTATATGGAAAATGGTTTTGATAAAACACTTGAAATGAATTCTTGAGGAAAATATCCTTTCTTCTTCAAAATCATTTTCTTTTCATAAAAAGCCATGAAATTTTAAAATAAACGGGTTTTTTTGAAAATAATCATGAAATCTTGTAGAGTAAACTTCTTGAAAATAAGGCATTATGAAACTATAAGAACTCGTTCATGCCATATAAGTTCAAAAAACATTCTCCTCATACTTTTGTCGGAAAAGTCCAAAAGTACCACGTATGGTAAACAAAAGGAAGATTCCTTCCATAACAAAAAGTAAAAGTCAATGAGGGGTAAACATGCCATTAAACATACATGAAATAACATTAAAAACTTTATGAAAAACATTTTATGGTCATGGATGAAAAATATAACCCCAGTAAATACTTACGTATAAGCGATCTTGGATAAAAATGAGATTGAAAAATTACCCCTTACCTTATGTCCAATATGCTTCGTATGTATCCGAACCTTCTATATAATGATTTAAATAATGTCATTGACTTATTACAGAATCATATTCATTTTTATTATATCATATATGGTTCACATATGACTTTATATTACCTGTTTTTTTTAAATTCAAGTTAAAGTAGTGTTTTGGGTAAAATCGTTTCATTTGTCGTTCGTGTTTTAACTTGTAATTATTCGTATGATTACATAGATCATGATTACTTAAATCCAGAATTTAGAACATTATTTATATATAATAAATATTCAGAATATACAAATATATAATAGATAGATAAATGGAATGAAATACACTGTTCATGGAGACGGTAGGCCGTACGTACGCATGAACGTTGTTTTTGTTTCCTTATTGAATTGAATGGAATTAAGTAGATGACATACATATATATATATACATAAATCCAGTATCATTATTATTTCATATATTTCATTATTACATATTATATATACTTTATAATCATTCATGAATGGTTAATCATTGAGAATGAATCTCATCGCATGGTGGAGACGGTAGTCCGTACGTACGCACGAGCGATGATATCATTCCCATGATCGTGGAATTGTATTGAAGTGTATGTATAATATTTCAGAATCAATATTACTTTAAAATAATCATATATAGTTATTTATTTACACCATTATACCCATCCTAGTAAGGTTGTGGTCGAAAACAGATTACACCATGGCATGGAGACGGTATTCCGTACGTACGCACGCGCGGTGATTTCATTTTCTGTAGGATGGATAGAAGGTAAAATTTGGTTGTTTCATATTTATAATAACATACAAGTATATGAGTGATACTGAGGTTATTACTTCATAATGAAACAACTAAATAAGAGGAAGTAGAAGAAGAAATAAATTTGAAAGAATCGGTAACGGATATTACCTCTTCTTCGACACGCCTCTTTGAAACGTCCTCTTAGGGAACTAAAATTGGTCTTTGGAGAGAACCAGGACCTCTATAATATTTTTAGGGAAGTTGAGAAGGAAAATGGGTAGGGTTTGGCCGAGCTTGAAGGCTCAATGTTGTGTAAAGATGAGAGGGAGGATGTGCCCTTTTATAAGGGAGGAGAGGGGCACCTTTGGAAATCTTAAAAATATTAATTTATAATAAATCTAACCCCACTTAAAAACCTAAAAAAATGTCTCATATTGGAATATTAGATGAGATAGGGTTGTAATATCATCAAAAAATAAAAATTAGACATATAGGAAATTTATTTTAAACATTATCAACTTTATTTATCCTTATTTAATCTATTAAATTTTATTTGTGGTAATAAGATTATAAATTTAAAATTGTAATAAATAATTACTTATGTGCTATTAATTATCCATAATTAGATAATATATCACATTTTAGACTATATAAATCTCAATTAATCATTTTTAAATAGTTTTTTGATTTTTAAACAATTTAATAATATGTTATTTTTATAAAATAACAATAGTGTCAATTTTGATACTATTCATTTATTTAAATTTAAATAAAATCCACACATAGGATATATTAGAAATAAAATATTAAATAGGTTCCTCAGATGTCATAGTAATCTAGAAAATTAGTGGATCACATTAAATAGTTCATATAATATTTATTTTACTATTTGTAAAACCATTTATTTGATATTTCTCTTAATAAAATAATTACTACATCATTTTTGTATAATTATTAAATATACTTATTTGTTGTATAAAAATTAAAAATGAAATACTAGGATGAATATAAATCTTATATCTTTCATAATAATATGTTTATTCGTATTTATCGTCTAAAACACCCAAATTTTAAAATGTTATATTTATTAAATCTTGAAGGTGACAACTTTGACATTATATAAAATAAAATAATATAAGGGTCATAATCACTTTTATAAGACTCTAAACGGTCATATATTCGGTCATTGGATGATTATAGTTTATATATACACTACCAATAATTTTTTTCAGGTTTTTTAGCACTTTAATATGTTTTACTATTTCAATAAAAACAATATTATTGATTTTTTTAGTAAATAAATAATTTCTGCATCATTAATGTATAAGCTAATAAGGTAATTAAATAACTCTTAAAAAATACAAATAAAGTACCATGATAAATAGAAACTTTTTAGATTTAAAATAAGTATTTATAACCGAATTTATATTCTATATAACTTTATATTTGATATAATTTAATTATTAAACTTTGAGTGAGACATATTTCACTTTCCTTTAAAAAAAATAAACTAATGGTCTTAATAACCTCCAAGTGGGTTCTAATGGATTCCACTTCGACCCAGATATGACTTAGGATGAAATATAATCATCCAATTGTAATAAGTCAAGTGTTAGGGTAAATTTATAATATTATATTTACCCTTAATTACCCGATTTACCTTTTACTATGGTAAATAAAATTTACCGTAGTTACTATTCATAATGCCCAAAAATAAAAGGTAGTCTATTAATATAATTTTGACTCACTGATTCCAAATATGGTATCCATTTTTTCAAATTCAACACACCTAAGTGGTATAAATTAAATGAAAATTTATCCCATTTTCGAAAGAAAATGGGTTTTTGTTTAAAACATTGCAAAAGATTAAATTGATTTAACCTACGAATTCAATATAAAATCAATGCTAATGACATAAATTATATTAAATGGTAAAAATATATTATATTTATAATTTAAAACCATTAAATATTATAATGTAACCACATAAATTATTACGATGGAAAAAGTTGTTTTTAATTAAAATATACAGTGTTTTTACTATTCATTAAAATATGAAAGTTATCAAAACAAAATGAAAAATTTATCCAAAGTAAATTTTAATATTCTGATTCCAAAGAAGAATTTTATTTTGTCAAATTGAACTTATAAACATGTTAAAAACTAGATTTATAGTGGGTGGGCCATCAAAAGGTGAAAAAACTGCATTTTTTGAAAAATACATATTTTACCCTAAAAATTTATTTTGTTCTTATACCATGTTCTAGAAAATGTGTAAGATGAATTATAATGTCAAAAAATTAAAAATTTATTTAATATTATTCATAACGGCTAGTTCATAATAATATTATAATAATATATCGTTGTTTAGTGAAACCCGGTATTACGTACAACACACGCTATCGAGGAAGGTCGTGATTGCGTGTAATGCAAGCCATGTTAGGGTTGCGTGTAGTGAAAGACTCCTTTGTTGTTGCGTATAACAAAATCCAAACATATTTCATTTATACATTGACTATATATATATATATATACTCAATGTTGCGTAGAATAACTACTATCAAACAAATGTGAAATTGTGTGTAACACGATCCGAGAATAGTGTTGTGTATACTGCAAGCTAATATGGTGTTGCGTATAGCGCAAGATAATCCTGGTGTAGCGTACAACAGAAGATATGAAATAAATTTAAAAGAATATATCTCATAAAATCTCGGGGTGTTACAAGACATCTAGGAAAATTCAATGTAGTTTAATGTTGTACAAAAAGGACACCAAAGGCATTAGTTTATGATCATAGAGCTCAAACCAAAGGGTGGGGTTTCTGAAATGGAAATATATAGTTTTGTACCATAAAGAAACCCAACATTAAGGAGGATAAAAAGATCCATCATTTCCCATCACTTTACCAAAGATAACCACACATAGATTTAATGAAGGAAAAGAGGGAAAGGGGAAGGAAGGTTTGGGTGGTTGGGCCCAAAGACATAGTTTCTGGGCATCGCTACATATCCCATGAGGATGGGAATCAATATGCACATAGTTCTTGGAGGTCCTTATAGTTTAACACCATGTGGTAAGGATGAATACATAGTTTTATTTCATATAGGACAAAAAGGAATTTTACTTTTAAGGTCATGAAGAAATAACCATCAATCTAATGAAATTTAGCATCATGTGGAGTGTTAGAGATCATATTCTACATCCATAGATCTTGGAAGAAGGTAAATTATGCTCCCAAAGAGTAAACATACAGTGTGGTGATGTATGAAACCCGACATGAATGAGGCTCATAGAGATCCACACCAAACTATATGCTCCTAGGACGAATTACAGAAAAACTAATTCTAGGATCAAAAACAAAAATTTTGGGTATCGCTACATATCCCATTAATATGGGAATCAATCCATACATAGTTCTTGAGGATCCACACAGTTTAAAGTCATTAGGTGAGGAAGTAGGGTGTTATTATCATGTGAAAGGATATATAGACACATACCTAGGTAGAAGTATATGGCACAACAGACAAAACCTGTCATGAATAAGGACCAAATAAGGTCCATCACCTTACCATAAAATCTTGAGAAGGGGACCCAGGCCAAAAGGACAAATGGTCAGTGAATCTCTGGTTGGTCACGTGGAATAAATTTTTGAATGTCACTACATATCCCATGGGTATTGGAATCATGTTTCACATAATTCTTAGAGATCCAAGTAGTTTAATGTCATGCGGCAAGGATGAGAGATGCGGTTTAATGTCAAAATTGAAAAATCATTAGTTTACTGTTGTATAGGATGGAGTGGTTTAACATCAAGAAGGATGAGATAGATTTTTATTTAAGGTCATAGAGCTTAGAACTAGGTATATTATTTTATGTTCATATAGTTTGGACCATATAACGGAGCGATTATTCCATGTTGGTACAAACCCTAACATTACCTCTAATCACACGTAAGTCATACTTGGTGTCAGAAATAGGATTTAGAGAAGATAATTATGAAACATTTAGAAACAAATCAGGGGAATGAGGAAGTTGGGTTAAGGATGTCACCATGATGTTGATCAACCCACTCAACGTGAAAAGATGCATAGAGGGGTAACACCATGGGTGTTGAAGTTCAATATGGACATAAGGATGTGAAAAGGGATGTGAAACACAGCATATGATATTTGGGATATAATGAGGGTTAAATAATGATGGAGGATAACAATTTACCTTGTTCTAAACATAGTATCCATATCATGTAACCTGTGATTCGGATATACAATGAGGTTTGACCTTTGAATGTATTTGAAACACAGAACCATTCTCAAAATCTCTTCCAAAATATTCTGGGGAATTATCCCAAGATGGTAGGTGGTCCATAAGGCCAATCACCTGCCACTAGGGGGTCCCTTCAGACATGAAATAAGATGGTATCCCAAAAAAAGGGGGTATGTGAAGTGTGAAGATAGAATGAGGGAATTTCCATGCAGAACCTACCACTCCATGTCCTACACCATAGTGCATATAAGTATTTTAATGAGGCATATCAGATAGAGGGATCTAAACCCCTTATTAAGGGAATAATCCTTGATAGGGTTCCGGGATATGACATAGAAATGGACCAATGCCAAATTAAGTGGATGGGGTGAAACAAAATAGGGTTTAATTAACTAGGGGATGGACTATAAGATGAATCATCTAGGCGTTTCTACATATCCTATAAGGATAGGAATAAATCTACTTGTAGTTCTCAAAACCCATGTATTTTAACACCATGTGGTAATGATGAAGGGGTCACATAGTTTATTATCATGCATATAATACAATGGGATCTTATTTTATGGTCATAGAGCTCAAACCAACCAATTATCCCTTTTTAATGGATATATGTGGCATGGGGGTAATGAACTAGACTTGAATTGGGGCCAAGGAGGCCCAAATCTATACCATATTCTCCCAAGATAAGGGTAATTAAACATGAGATAGACCCAAAGACAAAATGTTTGAGCATTCGTATGTGTCCCATAGCGATGATAATCACTCCATATGTACTTTTTGACCCACGTGTAGCTTTAAGTAATTTGGTAAGGACTATGTAAAAGGGGAAATTCTTGACGAAAGTATATGGTGCAGCTATAATAGCCTGAAGTGAATAAGAACCAAGGAGGTATCAACACTGCACCAAACACTCCCAAGATAAAACTAGGCTGAGAATTTGAAGTAATCGTGTGGGTAGTCCATTGAAAAAATATCTAGGCTTTTTTACATATCTCATAAGAATGGGAATCAAGCCATATGTAGTTCTTTTAGATCCATGTAGTTTAACATTGTGCAGTGAGGACATAGGGTTGTTATGCAGTTTAACATCATGAAACTAGTATGATGGGGAAAAGGTATCCCAAAGGGGTGCACATAGAATGGAAAAGTAAACCCAACATCAATGAGGATTATAGAAATACACACCACATTGTGCTCTCCCAAGAGAGATCTCAGCAAAGGGGGTGAAAGGATGAAAATATGTATGGGCCCAATGACTAAATGTCTAGGTATTCCTACATATACGATAAGGATGGGAATCAAGAAATATGTAGTTCTTCAAATTGAATGGTGAGTGACTAGTTCCAAAGGTGATTCCCTCTCATACGAGGACATCAAGGTCTTGAGCAGTTAATTATCATACCACCAGGACAAAGAAGTAGTTTTAATTTCATGTGGTACAAAGCAGATAATTCCATACAGACCAAAGAGAACTTTCATATTAAGGTCATGTAGAAAGAACCATAAGTTATGCAGTTTAACATCTTATAGCTAGGATGTAGTAGTTTAACATCATATGAGACAGTAGATTTCTTAGTTTAGGGTCGTATAACTCTAACCATGAGATGAATCTAACAATATGGGGATGTGTAGTATTGTTTCATCAATATATCCATTGAGAATGAGGAACAAGGATGTCTCGGTACTATACCATACACTCTCAAAGAAAAACCCATACTATAAGGCCGAAAATTTGAATTATTGGTTGGTCTATAGACAAAGTGTCTAAGAATTCGTATTTATTCCATGAGGATGGAAATAAATCTAAAAGTACTTCTTGGAGATCTGTGTTATTTTACATCATGTGGTGAGGACATTGGGAGATCTTAGTTTAATGTCGTAGAGCTTGAACCATGTGCAGTTTATCATCATGAAGAACGTAACAGTATTTTAACATCATGAAATATGTGATATATTTTTAAGTTCAACATCATGTAACTATGATGGAGATTCTATTTTGGAAAGTACATAACTTGGATTTGGTGGGAGGAGTAACTTTCTCACCATCCATGGTGACCAAAGAGTATGCACTATTATGGTACACCTTATGAAAGATATCGGGTCCTACCGTTTTGAGCTCCAAAATTGGTGACATCCTACCAAGTTTCATCAGCATCCTCAGATCCAATACCATATTACCCTGAAGGAAGTATCAGAGATGAACTTTCATATTGAAAGCTCTACCTATCTTGTTCTGATGCCTCAACGAATTGTGCATGGCCTGAAGCTTGTTCTCATTGAGAGATTCCATCTCAACCAGATAGACTTATACTATTCTTTCTGACCTCTGTTGATCATATAAAGTTGTACGTAGTGATGGAAATTGAATCTTGATGGGTAATACTGCCTCTGTTCTACCCACTAGGGATTATGGGGTCCCCTCATTGAAGTTCTAAGTTGATGTCTGATAAGGCCAGAGATCGTTGGGGTGCTTGGTTGGCCATACCTTCTTATTTTGAACCATCATCTTAAGAAAAATGTTGGAGAGTGTCTTGTTGAACTCCTCGGTCTATCCATTTTCTTGTGCATGTTAGCAAGAGGTGTAGTTGGACCAGATTCTATTCTAGGCATACAATTTATTCATCTCAGCATCTTAGAATTTTCAAATATTATCAAGGATAAAAACATGAGGGAATATGAATCAATGGATGATATTTGAGCCCATGAACTCAAAAATAGAATAGGCCTTGACCTCTTTGAGTTAAATTGTCTCTACACAGTTGGAAAATAAATTCATTATGGTCATAATAAACCTGCACTAGTGAGCTATTGCTGGTGGATATTGTCCCATGACATCGAGTCCCCAAACTATAAAATTCCAAGAGTATATTATAATATGGAGGGACTCTGGCAGTCGATGCACAAAATTTTCATGGATCTAACATAGGTGGAACCTCGTAAACTCAATGAAATCATGGACCATGGTTGGCCAAAATTAGCCCAATCCATGAATCTGGTGGGAAAACTTCATCCCTACTTGATGAGCACCACAAGACATGGCATGGACTTCCTACATGACCTGGGTAATATCATCTCTTTGAATTCAATAGAGGAGGACCCTGTCAAACCCTTGTCTATAGAGATTTTTTTCTAGGTTGGGACCACTATGGAGGCTGAACTGAATTGTATGGCGGAAGATTCACTCACATTCTACTCTATTCGACAATATGTTTCCATAATAAAGATAATAACCAAAATGATTTTGGAAATCATATTTTTTTAGTCTATAGGTGATTTAGGAGGACATGGTGTGGAAGAAGCGGTGATAAGATGATATACCTGTTGGATTTCATTGTCATCTGAAATGACTGGGGTGATGACCCTTTGATGTGCCACATGTAGAAATAGATCTTCCTTGTTAGGCTCTTTGAGAGATACAGCTATACTGGCCATGGAATCATCTTGACCATTCTAAAACCAAGGAACATGAATCACCTCTGGAAAGGAAGGGAAATATGCCAATAGATGGTGATCATGATTTAGAAAGGGTATAAGCTCTGTCTTTCTAATGATATAATCACCATTGATCTATTTGATGACTAACTAAGAGTCCCCCTTCAAATGAAGGTTGGGAAAATCAATCTCAAGGGACAACTCGAGACTATTTATGAGATCCTGATACTATTCCACATTGTTTTTGTATCCCTATGATACAAAAAAACAATTGGGAAAAACAAATTGGGTGGGTGTGATGAAGACAATCCCTAGGAACATCCTATTGAGCATGGGGTTGCTGAGCTTTCTATTAGTGGTTCTCCAAGAGGCATCATCTATGTGCATCTGCCAATGCAGCACGGATTGATCCACTGAATGGATGGCCTCCTTTAGGAAATAAAGATATAGCGATTTCTCTGTATGGGCTTCATGATTTTCCTGAAAATCCTCTAGCACTTGTCCTTTGACTACCTTATGTAGAATGCATTTGATGTTGAACTACAGAATAATCATCATCCATCACGCTAGTTGGCCCATCAACATCGGACGGTTCATAATGTACTTGAGCGGATACACTCAGGAAAACATCTATATCTCAAGATGATGAAGATAATTCCATAACTTTTTCACTGAAAAAGTAGTGTGAGGAGGCTCTTCTCGATAGGAGAGTACCTAGACTCTTTGTCGAGGAGTATATGACTAAGATAGTATAGACTATTCTCAGTCCCTTTATTGTTCTTATGAGTGATAAGGGTGCAGATGGGTCATTCCAGGGAGGTCATGTAAAGGACCATCAGATTTCTGGATATGGGTGGCATCAAAATCAGAGGTTGTAGTAAGTATTTCTTTATCCCCTGAAAAGAAATTTTCCAGTCTTCATACCATTTGTAAATTACACCTTTCATTATAATTCTGGAAACAGGCTTACACTTTCCAGCCAGATTCATAATGAATCAACGTATGTAACCAAAGTTTCCTTGGAAGCCTTGAAGCTCGTAAAGCTTTCTTAGAGGGGTCATCTGGAAGATATCTCTTCTCTTATCTGGGATGATTTTGATGACTATATATAAAACATAAAAACAAAGGAACTTCTTAAAGGTCACCCCAAAAGCATATTTCAAGGTGTTCATCTTCAGCTAACAAGAGAGAAGGAAGCCAAACACCTTCTTAATATCTCTGAGATGGTCCCTACGCTAGGGGGATTTGACCACAAAATCATACACATATCACTCCACTATAGTCCTGGTAATTGGTTTGGATTTGTAGAACATACCATGCTAGTTGGTAGCTCCTATGTTATTCAGGTTGAAAGGCATCATGTGTTAGCATAAAGTACCATGTGGTTCTCTAAGTTAGTGGAATCCTCATCTTCGAGGTCCATTAAAATCTAATTATACCCAGAATATCCATCAATGAAGGAGAGAGCCTAGAACCGGATGGTGGAGTTAATAAGTAGCTCAATCATAGGAAGGGGAAAATATTTCTTGGGAATGTAGAGGTTGGGTTCCAAGAATTTTATCTATACTCCGATCTATTTGTTCTTCTTTCTATCAGGGATAATAGTATCCAACCACCTGGGGTACTAAACTTATTGAAAGAAGTTAGCTTTGATGATCTTATCAACTTCAACATCAACCATGGAACTATGTAATGGGTGTATCTTCCTGGGAGGCTACTTAAACCCATGATGGCTCATCGGGAGACCAAGATGGTGGGCAGATACCTGAGGGTCCAACCCTATCATCTTATCATAACTCCAGGAGAACACATCATGGTGTTGCTTCATAAATTATACGTACTATTGTAGTTCCTCTATGGTCATATCTATAAAACTAGTGTCTTCCATGGATTTGTCTCAGTACGAAGATTTTAATATACCAACTCATTTATGGTGGAAGATATTCCCTCTCCAAATGTGGGATAAGCATCTTCCAAATCCCTTTCATTGACTGATTTGAGAGGATCATCGGCAGGAGGGAATTCTTCTGAGTTTAGTAACCCTGGAGGAATGCTGGTGGTGGAATATTTATCTGGAGACTCCTACACTCTTGAAACCATAAAAAGAATGACTTTCAACCCAATAAAATTAGGGATACAGTCGTGGGTATCCCACCTGAAAATTTCAAAGTGGTGGTAGAAATTCGGTCTATGTCAACATATCCCGGATTATAGAAACAAGCAGGTATGGCATATTTTCATATCCATTGGGTGAACATCTTGATACCATATTGGGGTGAGAGGTTCTCATATCACTCTAGACTTCACAGTATAGGATTATAAGGTAATCATCTATGGCTCCTTGTATCTGGGAATGTGTCCTCCACTTACCTCATACATGATCAAATAGTATCCCCTGTATGGTGTGGTAGACTTCAATGGGTGAATTATATGGATGAAATAATTAGTCAAATCATTCCAGGGGTCGCCCACAGTAGTAGTGTGATCAACTTCCTTGATATGAACCCATTTTTCATGCTCATGTAATATTCTATATCCAAATTGTGGGAATCACAAGGGGTAAAAAGAGACACGTCACACGAGAGCACACTCACTCAACCATTGAGGGAGTACTTAAGGAATGGGTGATATGAGGAGGGAAATTCTATATGAAGATAGAGCAAAGTTCTACCCATTAGTGTGTTATAAGAGGTATCCTATGAGACAACCATGAATTCAGTGTTGCAACAAGTACACCAAACTGGGTATTTAGGAGGATCTTTTCCCACGGCCTATTCTATGTCTTTTCATAACCCTGAATCTCCAGGTCCGAGGGACTCAGATCTACTTTATTCAATATTTACTTGTAAATCATCTTGGTCGGGATGACATGGATCCAAGAACTTGTTTCACTCAGACAACAGCAGACTTCCACACCATCAAATTGTCCAGTGATGTACAAAGCGTTAATATTCCACTGTATGGAGGAAACTTCATCTTTCATGAATAATTAAAGGATGGCTTGACATTCTTCTCCTTAGACCTCCTTGGTATGAAAGGCCTCTACAGCTTCCACCCCTATCTAAAACTTGAGGGGGCACTTCAAGGCTGCTGTGAGGGGCTCTTACACCACTTCTGATAGGTAGGTAGCCTTAATAATAAAAATATTCATAGGGATGTTAGAATGATTATTAAAAAAATCATATTTTCATAATCAACACGTGGTTTTTCAGGGAATAGGTTTATCTTTGGGAGGAGGTATGAAAGGCATAGTTGGTTCAATAGTCGGACGTTAGCTAGTGCTGGGAATATCCCACTACTTGTTGGTTGAACCACACAGGGTCACTATGGTCTGACCATCACATGGATGAGATGTATAACACGTCTAATCATGGATTAGTTGTGGTGGATCATCTTGGTCAGGTAGCATGTATGACTGTGACGTTGAATATGATGAGATGGGATGATTGGTCTCAGCCTGATGGGATCTGTGCAGATCCTACTGTCTAGTTTCAGTAGCATGTATATATTGTCTTGAAGCACTGGCTTAAGAATTCTGATAACCTACATGTCTACGGACTCGTTGGTAATGATGTGGATAAAGAACGTTAGGAGGAATTTCTTGATACTCCCATTGTTGGTAATCACATAGGGGTACACTAACTCAATTGTATGAACATAAGAAATCTATCGCTCACCGTATGAGGAATCTGCCAATATGAGTCAGATTCTGGGTAAAATCCCCATCTTTGGACGCATGAAGTTTCTGAGATTCTGAAAGGGTTTCATCAATAGCAGGGGACTCTTCTTTCATAAATATCATTTGCTACTATTATTCTGAGTAGCAGATGGATAAGATGTGGATGTAGAGACTATAGTTGAAGAAGGTGTGGCTATTTTAGGAGGTTTAATCCAATTCAAATGGGCACGGATTATACTATGAGAGAAATTAACTGCCATGCTATCCAACGAATCGTCATACTTCCATGATCTGCGGTTGGAGACCAGATTCAACTCATTTTTGTTGTCGTTATGAGGTTTTTCTTAAACGAATTCTACCTACACTAGAGTGGGACCCAATCTAATAACATTATTATAGATCTAGTCCTAGACTCAATCCATGACAATATATAACTTCTTAATGGTATTTCAAAGGAAATAGTGATAAGGGAAGTATTTATGGTGATCGATATCGGCCTCCTCGGGCATCTGGCTTTTAGGAAACTTCATAATCCCATTATCGAAGGTATTACATAAATTACAAGGAATCTTCTCTTCATAAAGTGAGTTGTTTTAGTTCCTCCTATATGGAAAGGGAACTTTGGGATCCAATCCCTGTTAGGATATTAGAGGATAATGGTGGGTTGGAATCTGATTATCCTGACTGGGTAGTGGTAGTGTCTCATTACATGATATTGGATACAGATTCTGTGTCGAGTGATACTAATCCTAAGGTTAACCTTGAGGTTTTTTCCCTCAATGATGATGTTGATGGGCCTCTACCGATAACAACTCCAATGGTTTGGGTGCCTCTATCTACACAACAATGGCAGTTTTTTCCTTGGTGGTTCTTCTTGCAGGAATTTTGAGTAGTAAATGGGAATCACTTCCTAGACTATTGCAAGGCTTCCTCAAGGAACTTAGCATTATGAAAAAAGGTCCCAAAATACATATAGGAAATTATAAGTGAAGAGAGAGTGAACAATTTCAGTCTTGATGTTCCCAATGCACAACCTTGGCAACTGGTCCTAAGTAAGTAGCATGTCGAGGGAATAATGAGGCCTTTCCACCCAGTGAAAAAGTATATTACCCGTTCATCTAGTAATTTATTAGACATGAAGAGTTTAACAATACATGTCTTGTGAGTGTTAGAGCTGAACAGATAAAGGAACTACCTAGGGAGATCTTTTTAACAAGGAATAGAACCTATCTGTAGCTGACTGTATTAGACGAATGCAGTCTCTTCCAATGTTTTCATAAAACATCAAATCTTGACAGCTTCTTTCTACTCTAGAGTCCCTAAATTGGGTCCACACCTTGATATAAAGTCGTCTAGATGCTGTATTGGTTATCCTATCCCATTAAAGGGGGACAATGTAGGGTTTTTCAAACCTTGTTCTACCGGTATGTCATCCACCCATACAGGATACAGATTACCATCAGGTGGTAATACCACCAGTTGAGTTTCCAAAACATTGATTCGAGCAGTGATAACAGCTATGGGATCTTCTTGGCAGGAGTTCCTATCTGGATGTGGATTCCTAACCACTAGGGAAATGATGGGTTCATCACCACAATATGCAGGCTCAGTGAATTGTGGAGGGGTGGTAGAATGGACTGTGGAATGGTCTGATCAGGATCTTAAGGGGGATTGTCATGATTCTCGGGTGAATTCAGTGATAGATACTAGAACATCTTACCATAGACTCTAGTATCGACCCTGTTTGGATGCACAGGATTATCCAAATTGATTGGAGGTTTTTTGAAAAAAGGGAACTATGGATTCCCCTATTTTCCTTATTATCCCAACGAAGGAGGGGCAGGGTTTTGTTGAAGATCTACATAGTCCTGACACCATTCTTTATGGCTCTCAACAAAGATTTTTTTAATAATCTTCATTTTTTATGCCATCTTCCAAAGTGAGGCAGTTGTGGAGAATTCAATCTCGATATCTTACATAGAATTGGCTAGTTCAAATGACTTGGAGGCCCTGGTGAGATATTCACCATTTTGGTTTTTCTACCATTGGGTAATATTGTGGAAAGTTCCCCATGGTTATACATCTGTATCGGAAAGTGAGTCATGATACCAGTATGATCATGCACCTGATACTGCAAAATTCATGGGGAGGATCCTCTTCATTTAAACCCACCTCAATGTCCTTCTCTTTGATGGTTCCAAGCTAAAACATATTTACTATGACTATGTTCATAGGAATATCCTTGATTTCAAAAAATATGCTCAGATGTTGTAGGATAAGACCGAAGTGGAGAGCGACATACTTTCCCCATCCATGGATCTTTACATGAAAGGATGATTCTTAAATAACTTTACGAAGCACATTAAAACTCTGAATGCATTGTTGCTGAAGGGATTAGTGGAATTCGGATGATGAAATGTACTGCGCTACTGGGAGTGATTCTAAATAAACCATGTGGAATCATCGGGAAATAGTGTCAATATTCTCTTAGATATGAAGATAAACCAATCAATTATGGAGGAGGTGGAAATGAATCTACCATAAGATTTTTTGAAATAATAAAACCTCCTATTTACTAAGGGAATATAGATCGGCGATGTCCAGAGTAGTGATCAACCAAAATATCTCCAGAAACTAATCGGCAATAAGGATATTCTAGAAAATCCTTCATTTATGAGTGGGATCTGGCTTATTGTTTCCTTAATCTTCGATAGGACCTATCTGATGAACTGGAAATGATAATAATGTAGATTTTTGTGGTGGAGGACTAGTTGGTGGAGAATAATGTGTGCAAGATGATTGGCCACCACTCACTAGGTCAGGTCTCAGAGATTATACCAATTGCATCATCATGTCACTGTAGGATGGAGTTAGGACAACCACTTCTGGTGTGATGGTGGAAACTATTGGTGATGGATTTAGAAAAGGATCATCATCTATCATGCCCCAAGATAAATCTCCATGATAGGTAAGGAATGAACCTGGTGATGAAAAAGTAATATTGTAAAGTGAGACCTTGTAAGGGAGAAAAATCTTCCTCCTCCCGCATGTACCTATGAAGGGATTTGGGGATCAAAAGAAACTCACCTTCTAGGATGACAAAGCTTGTGTTCCAGACTCCTGACCCAGACCATGATGGAAAAGACTAAGGGGGAACCTCCACTAATGGGTTATATTTATCTTCTGAATTGGAGAAGATAACCAAATACACACGGACATGGAATTCCCCGTATTTATTCTTTCTTCAGTGATGATTTTACCTTCTATCCTAAGACATTTTCTCAGGGTATAGAACTGTTATCACATAAGGGGGACCTTCATGATTAAATGTGGGGTAGCAAGGAGAACCTGGGCATAAGTAAAACGGGATATATAGAGTACTTTTGTATTGATCACCAGACACATTGAGAGGACCTTCATGGAAATGATTTCTAGAGCGGGGAGGAACTCCACTGGAGAAGGTGAGAACATGGGGAAGACCTCCATGTCAGCAACCTAAGGCATGGGTAGGGCCCCTGTGCTAGTCATAAATGATCACTTGAGGAGGTACTTCAAACTAATCATGGATGAAGTGGGGAGGGCCTCTTCTTTGATAGATTATAGAGCAAGGAGTACCTTCAGTGTTGTGGGATATAGTCTGGGGAGGACCTCTATACTACGCAGTGACAAAGCAAGGAAGAAATTTTCGTGGATCGGTGCTGTAAACATGTGGATGACCTCCATTCTGATCTTGAGAGTGGTGAGGACCTCCACCCTGATAAGAAATGGTAAGGGTAGGGCCTTCGTACTCGATCTCATCAACATGGGTCAGTCCACAGTGGCTGCTGTTGGTTCCAATGATAGAAAGAGTCATCCCAGCCAACCCTTGGCGTTTTTGGGGGCTCAATATTGATCAGGAATTAAAGGAACCCTACTCTATAATGGTAGTAATATTGTGTAATACACTAAGGGTGTCATGGGACACTAAATATGATGAATAAGATGCCTACTTATGGTAATCTTCCTGATCATGGGCCCGAAGCTGGTGTCATGCTATGCAGACTAGGGTTGTCGGGTCAGGAAGAAAAACAACCTATTCCTCAACCAAAGATATTGGCTGGTAGTGATGAAGGGGCCTTGTGGGATCTCTTCTTGTCATTTATTAGGAGGTTTTCGTGGATGGGATGATAGCAGCATCCATTACCTCATAGTTATAGGGTAATGAGTCATATGATCATTCTGAGGAGAGGCTCCCAAAGTAGTTGGATGTAGGTTTGTTGAGTAGTGTCTCCCTACGCGTCCCATGGGGGGAAGAGTTGATGGTGAGGTGCGGAAGAATATAGATCTTGGTGGGTCATGTCCGTTATAGGAAGGAACCCCTCCTGCTCATACCAGTGAATAAGATTGTCGATCACCATTCTCTAAACAATTTTAGTGGGTGATATAGGGTATGAGAACCTAGTAGTTATAGTAGAATTTGTGGAAACAGAAGAGTCGTGAAGGATTTCCGCATCAGAATTACTTCTGAACCTATGTCGATAGGTGGAGGTGATTGGTTTCCTATAGCTAGCATCCTATAAAGGACGGAGATTCAGCTGTCAAAATAAAAGAAAGGAAATAAATTCACAAAACCCTAGTGTTTTCTAATATTCCATCACTAGAGAGAGATCCACCTTGATAGTGCCACAAACTGAACTGCTCAATGATCAACTCCCCCAAATTTTGGTGAGTTTCATGCCAGACACACTATTTTATTAGCAGTACCTTTAATCGGATAGTTGGATCTGGTGACACACATATTTATTGATTTCTGGAATGATACTAATCCCATATTGGAGAGAATATTTCACGTTCAGTTCAAAATTAATATTGGCGGACCGGCACGGTGTAAGAGTACAATCTTTGATGTGATAACCTACATGGATAATCACAATGGTTGAAGAATAAAAGATTCATGTAGGGTTCAACATTTCTTTTTCTGACACTTTCCCTCAGGGTTCACAGCCTGGGTTATCATGTTGATACTCGCTAATGGTGCATTGTACCCTACATTCCCACTTTCCACTGGTGGGAATCATTCATCACTTCTTCAGCGATGTTTTCTCCTCGATCAAAATAGGATAATGGGATGTGAGTTCATCCTTCGATGGATTCCTCCTCAAACTTTTTCTCATATTCTAGGAATCCCTTATAGATTAATATGTTATTCGTGAATCTCATTCTCAATTCCATATCTTCATGGACGCTGGTTAATTATGTTACTTCTATCTAAACATTCCAAAGGATTTAGTCTGGGAAATAACCTTTTGTTATTGAAGTAGTCAGGATAGGAACCAGTGGCATGTATGGATGCTAGAGCATTGGAGTGCCTATTTTATTCCTACTAGGAGGGGATATCAAGGGAGAAGAACCTAAGGGACCATGTATAAATCTCAAGACATATTATTCCTAAGGCATGTCTTATGAGGTTTTCCTTGTCATCCCATGCTTAACACGAGGTTTGTCATGATGTTATTATCTGGTAGAGATGGATCAGGCTGATCCAAACATCCCATGGAGATGGATCTAAGAGGAAGATCCATAGAATGGATGGACCTTGGAAGGATTACTATATGGATGGATCCAAACCCCCGATAATAGTGAACCTGAGGTGGTGTGTCTCAAAAATTATGGTTTCACACCATGAATGCTGATCTGAATGCCAATAATGGTGGATTATGAAAAGTGAAACCTAGAAAGGGGGACACAAAGGATTACCGTTGGTTGGGATTGAACATCAAGGAGTCTTCTTAAGTAACCTGTGTAGAGGTCAGGGATTAAAATCCATGTAGTTCGAAGGGTTGATTTTGGACTTAGACATCTCTTGTGGCCCTCCACAAGAGTATCACTCTTGGTTGGAGGAAAATGAATTGTTTGGGGCTTATGAATGGTTAGTTTCCCAAGTGCTACTAGAAACAACAATGATGTGGATTTCATGATCTCTCCAAGATGTGGCGGCCCATGAGAGGATTAGGATGTGTATAGATGGAGTGATGATGAAATGGATGGAGTATAGAGAGAAATGGGTTTGATACTTAGGGAGGATTCCTATGTATCCCAGTGGATTGGAATCAAAGTACACCAAGTTTGGGAAATGGGGAGGTGAGTCTCCTAAGGATATGGAACCAAAGAATGAATACACGGGTAGGGACCTAAAGGAAAAGGAACCTTCTTGTTAGCGAATGGCCCTCCTGAGACAAAGAAACCAAAGGAAAAGGTCAAGATGGTAATGGATGATGGTCTTGAAACTCATAGAGGCTTCCTACAAACCCTATATAGAAGGAAGGGATCAAAGTCCACATAGTTTAGGATGGAGGAAAAGAATAAGGGTGTACACATGGATAGCGGAATAGAGACGTGCTATGGGATTATGAATTTTTAGAATCACTTCATAAGAGGATCTCTCTTGTTAGGAGGAATATGAATTATTTAGGGCTTAAGCATGTTTAGCTTTCCCTGGAGGATGGATCATAACACCTCAGGGGGTGGATCTAGTAAATGTGTCCCAAAAGTGGAAGGTGTCACATTAGGAGGGTATGTCCCTATGAGGGAACACCACAGTTTATCATTGGTTAGGATTGAACCTCGAAGCGGATTCCTACAACCCTAGATAGGGATCAAAATCCACGTAGTTTGGAGCATGCAATTTACCATTATTTAGGATAAATGACCTTATGTGATATAAATAGAACAAATAGATTGTGGGGAGTGATGGGACTTAAATTCTAGGAGTCTTCCTATGTACCATGCTTAGAATTAAGGGATTAAAGTCTACGTAGTTCGAACAGTATGGGGCATAGAATTGGGGATTACACGTGGACAACAACTAAGAGACATGTTGGGTATTACGCATGGCTAGTGGTCCAAAGATGTGTTGGAACATACATGTGGTTAGTGTCCCAAAGAGAATGTCACAGTTATTGTTAATCTAAGCCCACATGAGTGATGTTCGGTGTGAGAAACAAGCGGTAGTAGTAGACCTGATGGTCGTGTCTGGAAAAGTGCATCCATGATAGATAGTGTGGGGCTTACACATGCCATGCGGCCTAAAAGGGATAGAAATTGGGACTTACTCTAGAAGTGAAACTGGATGAGGAACTTGTCCCGTGTGTGGAGGATGTCATTACCTACTAGTAGGGTGAGGATGATCTGACTCCCATAGAGACTAGTAGAGGTGGTGAATGCCCAAGACAGAACACCCCATGTGCATTGCACGGGGAAATACTATAGTTTAACATAATGTGGTGAGGATGATGGTTCTAGAAAGTTTAATGTCCAATAGCTTAGATGGGGAGGATTGACTCATTACCCCCTAGACTTCCATGACTGATACCTACCCGTACATGGGGATGGGAAGGCATCAGCAATGCCTGATATAATGGGTGTGGAGGAATGGTCAATCAAGGGGTCTAGGAAAGTTTTGCTATGCGAAAATTCAAGATCCATTAGCGTACATATGCCGAAAATTAAGAGGTAAGACAACGTGATAAAGGAAACTACACAGGGATCATGAAATCACAGCGTAAAAGCATGGGGGTCCGCATGGGAAAGGGGTTCATGAAGCAAGAGACCTCACTGAGAGGAGCTGCATGATGATTTGGTTTGTCATGGAGAAAAGGAGATTTGAGGAGGGAGGTTCTTTGTGAAGCATGGTGAAAAGGTTATCTATGAAGAGAGGAGATTCCTGAACTATAGCGACCCAGCCTTTGTAGGGGGTCCACATGTATTTGAAGGGTTCTTCATGATGGTAGAATCCTCCACAAAATCTTGAGTGCCCAAGAGGGACTCCTATCTTTAGGATGGTCATGGAACATTGAGAATGGAATATCCACTCAATGTGGAGGTAAAATAGGAACAAAGGTAAAGTTGTTTTCTGATGCTCAAATATCTTATGAGATGCATTTTCTCACTCGTTCGTAGAGAACAAGGAGCTTTGAAAAATGGTATTTCAGGAAGGTGAAAGTTTAGGGTAGTAATGCCTCGATGTGGGGGGTCAAATGCATATTTATAGGTGTCAGGAATCGCGACACTCCGATATGCGTCGTGATGGAAATTGAGCCCCGTAAATGGAGGTGGATCCATCGGACTCGCAAGAACTCCGTCAAGTGGCTCTGTGGTGATCGCGGAGGTCATCAAACTTATTGAGGTTTCCATCAAGTAAATTCACGGTGTTCATGGAGAGCGCCCGACTCGTGGAGATGTCTATCAACTAGCTTCACACCATTCATGATGGTGAGGGATTGGGAAAGGGAGCTTCATGAATCAGTTCCCTTGGGTGACTTTTTGACTCATAAGGCTTAAATTTTTCCTTGAACGGTCTTGGCCTTCCTCAATACATCGCGACCAAGAGTTTTGGTGCCAACAGGAACAAATTGTTATAGAGGAATATTCATACATATATTTTTAAATGATTATGAAACATTGATATTAATAACTACATTGGTAATAATAATAATTATTTTTTTATATTAATACTTCTAAGTATTATTATCATTATCATGTATAATAAATAATCATCATAAATCTATTATTAAATTTTATTATTATTATTATTATTTTGAATTCTATACTTTTTAATAATATTCATAATAAATATTAGTTTATCTACGATATTAGTAATTAACTAACAAATCAAAATAATATATTAAGAAAAATATAATTTTTTACTAGAAAATATTTTTTCAATATAATTTTTTTATATTATACAATAAATATTAGCTATAATACATATAATAATATTAGAAACATAATATTTAATAATTAATTAACAATAATAACACTATTAATAATTAATAACTATCTTACCTATTAATAAATTTCTAATAATTATATCTAAAAACTTTTAACCAAGATATACAATTAAAAATGTATAAATAATATTTATTGTACGATTAATTAGATAATAAAATAATAATTTAATATTAATTAATAATAAAAAATAAAATTTATAATTAATAAATATATTACTTATTAATAAACTATGAATATTTTATATCATCAAAAAAGATCTCAAATATTTACAAATAAAAATTCTTTAAATATTAATAATATTAATAAAAAATATTATGTAATAAATTATATAAATTGATATTAAATAATAGACCATAATATAATAAAAAAACATATTTATTAACTAATATATATATATTCAATACAATTTACTTTATTTATATTATTAGACAATAAATAATAATTATAGTACTACTAATTAATAAATAAATTAATTATATATTATTAATTAATAATGAATAATACAATTGGTAATTAATGATGATATAACTTATTAAAAAATTATGAATAATTATATAAAAAATAAAAAATATTTATAAAATATATATAAATATAAATTATTAACTAATATTTAAGATATATATATATATATATATAAAGAAGCATGAATGGTGTTCACACCACTTTGGTCTTGTCCTAGAAGCATGAACTGTTTTAACGCTTCATTTCAAAATAAAGAAGAATGAATAGGGTTCATTCCTCCCTAGAACCATTTTTTAAATACTATACAACCTATACCTTTTTTATTTTTTAAAATTGTATAACCCATTTAAAAAAACATCAATTTTTAAATAATAAAAATATTAAATGATTTGTGTCACAGGCACAGAGTTTTTATTGAAATAATGGAATAACTCGTAGATGGAGTCTCAAATGGAAAATCTAATTCCCCCATTAAATCATGAGTGTGGGTTTTTTCCTAGGTAGGATATAGCCTTTTGTTAGTGGCAGACATTTTGTTAAAGAGCAGTCGTGGTCACAAATAATAATATTAATTAATTAATTTATATATTTTTAATTTAATCATCTAGACATAATCTACCTCTATAAAAGTTTTATTATTGAAAATACCTAGGGTTGGATTTATAACACTAGTGTTTGAGAGAGGATCTGTTAAATTATATTTCTCACACGAACTTCAATCAATCGTTCTTCAACAATCATTTTGCTAATGGAGCTTGTGGATCTCACCAATGATAGTGATGTGGAACTGTTCTTAATTAGTGATCAATCCAATATTGAGGTAAGGTGTTTTTTTCTTTTGATTAATCATGTTTTTATCCCATGTGGAATTCGTATCAAATAACCTAAAAATATGATTTGTGGATCGATTGTTAATTATAGTTGTTTGATTATCTTCCTAGAAATAGGAAACAGTTTTGCATCATAGATTATTCCTTATTTTTTTTTCTAGCCACATTACCCATAATCTGACCAAGTCCAAGCCAAACAATGACCAATGTTTGATCCTCACATTTTTTTCTTTTCTCCCAACTTCCATCATGTAATTATCATCAGCATCATGTTTGACTGGTAGTTCCGCAAATACCAGGAATCTGAACAATTTTTATTCGATCTTGGGTGAAAAAGATCATTTTTTATGTGTATATATAATATTTAGGTAACTATTGAGGTGTAATGGTAATGAAGGTTTATTCATGTATTAGATAAGGCTTTTGTGTTCTCATTTTTATGAATTCTGGGGATGCATTAGGACAAGAATTATTTTTAGAGCGGATTGGGTGATCAGAATCCATCCATTAGTGACAGAAAAGCTGGGTAAACACTAGATCTACCTTTTATGGTGATATTGGTGGCTATAGATAAGGCATCATAAGAACTATTGGAACAACATGTAAAACCTTTTTTTTAATTCATGCCTTATATGGTGTGAAATCCAAAGAATGCGCATTGTGTGGAATCATCTCTGTAGGCTATGTTTATGCATGAAGAAAAATATCAGACACCATGTGCCATCCACTACACAATGTGTGACCCAGTGTTGGTGGCTTAGAGTCTATCATAAGGGTATATGCTCATGTGAATGACTAAAAACACTAGAACAATGACATTATAAGGGCATAATCCTCACTCATACATGACAAGAGTACCCGAACACGTCTAGCGTAAATGGGCACAATCTTGACCATGGACCCAACCAACGCTCCCAAACATTGGCATGAACTATGTACGCAATCATGTGAAACAGTACACGGGTAAGGTATAGGGCACACGGTAGGACCTAGGGTAGACAACACACATAGAGTACCCCTACTACATTTAATATACATTCTTCAAGAATGTTTGAGTCCCTCGTTCTCTTTAGTGTGGATCTGAATCTCTAGGGTGTGTTCACTTGGTCCATACCCATGAGGGTGACATAAGGAATCATGTCCTAGTCATTTAATGCCATCCCCTCTATGGGATTAATCTCAAATATAGTTTTAGGAATCCCTTTTTGTGGTCCTTGGTGGGAACCTCTAACATATCTTTTTCCCTAAGTGGGGTTTCAAAAATCAGTGTGACAAACATAACCAGATGTTTCATCCCCTAATTTGGGGGTCTTTTTAGATTGGTTCTAGTATAACCCATTGTCTCTGAGAGAGATACCCTATCATTTTATATATTTTCTTTCATTTACAACATGAAAATATTTATGGAGAGGCCTAAAGAGCATGACCAATATGATAATAACGGTTAGTTTATTCAAGCTTGTGGGGAAAGTTATTCTAGAGGAGAGTTACATTGAATCATCAGGTAGAATCCATTGATGGTAGTGCAGTTCTGAAATTACATTGAAACTTATTGTCTATATTGAGTATATCTAGTTTATTATTGTTATATATCATATTCTCATTAGTATGCCTTTTTGGTGATGAGTGGACTACTCTCATTATGTTTTTTTTATTTTAGTGTTTCCTACTATGTACTATTATACTCACCAATGCATGGGCTCTACTCACACATTTCATGTCATATGAGGATTAAAATCCATTCCTCATGTTCCTAGGTGGATGAGGAGAATACATGGCATAATTGATCTAGAGAGACCATAATTTATTCCAGGTGTTTCATTTGACAGAAGTCCCCTCCTTCCATACCATGTTGGAACCTTTTACTATTTGGGTGGGATTATATTGGGCCCTTTATTATTTCGAGTAATTTTTTTAATTTTATTGGGTGTTGTAGATGTATCCCTGAATATTTTATTTATTGTATTTTTTATTTCAACATATTGTTGACTACTAGAGTTTTTTTCACTACGTATTAGGGATGGACTCTAATCTTAAAAAAATAATTTTTATGAGAGTCTATCACTAACAATATTCCAAAATAAATGGCATCACAATTGATTTTTTTTTTGATAACCCATCACAAATACATATTATTTGTTATGGATAACACATCAATTTCCAATAATTCCTAAAAATCTATTAAGTAAGTAATTCTGATGGGTATGTTTCAAAAAAATAATTATGATGGATACACAGATCCATCATAATTAATAATTTTTTTTAAAAACATTAAAAAATATAAAAAATAAATTAAAATGTAAAAAAATAATTTAAAAATCCCAAAACAAACATGACATTAATACATTTTATATGAAAAAATATTTTTATAACCCAAAAATAAAGAACATCCATAAAAAATCACACAACGTAAACTAGTATCGGGTGGAAGAGGATCACACAAAGTATTAGGGGGGAATTAATACAAGCACCACATGAAAGTAATCACATATACTACAACATCTGCTCATCACTCCAATACTACTAATCAATTTCCTTGTCCCTCTCTCTTTTCATATTTTGTATAATCTAATCCTGATATCTCAACCACTCCTCATACTCTAGAATGGATGACCATGTTAGTGATGACCCTTCATGTTATACCTTCTATCTTACTAATAAAATCGTAGAAGTACCATAATAACTCAACGGTTTCATTCGGGAACCAATAATGATCACTCTATTTTTTTCAAAACCATGCAATGTTACTTGTATCAAAGTCCCATCATAAAAAACTAAATTACCAGTGGCATATTCTTCACTCTTGGTTTGAATATATCCTTAAGGAGAACTCATCACCTCATAAACTTCCTTTAAATATAATTATAAATTATAAAATCAATTAAACTAATATTTTTGAAATTAAAAAAAATACTCCCCATAATATGGCATTCTTTATCACCTACAAGTTCTAATATATGAGGATCAGTATGAATGTTCTCATAAACATAAAAATCCATAATAGAGTGGTTGATAGTAGCCTATGTAATATAAAAAACATTTTACATATAAGTTATATCTATATTAACAAATAATATCACATACCATATGTCTCTAATGTATTCCAAATGCATGTCTTATGAACCTCTGTGTGACCTCCTTCCTCCCTCAAATCTGACATCTAGATGATAACCACCTCCTAAAAGTATCTCTTAGATAGTAGGAGAACAATCCATCCTATACATGAGCTGAGATATTTTTAGGTTGATGGGAGATACAAGACTGGTCAAAAAAGTAGCACAACATCTATCCATATCATTCTTTATGAGGTTGCTTGAAAACTAATGAAAATTCTCACATATAAAATATCATATGCCTTTCGGATTGGATCTCTCAGACTATAAGCAATCATATATCATAATTTATATTAGATAATCAAAATAATACTTCAGTAATTAAATAAATTTAAAAATATATAATATTTAATAACGTGCAGTCCATTGGTCGAACATCTGCTAAGAAATGACAATTAAAACGTAATCCCATGACACCCATGGCTCTGAAAATTAATTTCATGGAATTTAACCATCTTTACCAACATATAAATGAAAAAATGTGCAAATAAAAAAAATAATCTGAATATTATTACCAAATTTAATAAAAAACATAGTATAAAATATTAGTCATAAGAAATTAAACATAACTCTGTAAATGAGGATAAAAATCTAGAAATGGACATCTATCTGGAATCATATCTAGAATCATCAATTGAGTAAGACTGTACCCCCTCCAAATATGCATGACATTATGTTGATCAGATGAATGGGGCTCATCTGCAGGAAGTCCTGCATCAGTGAGAAAATGTAATAAATTGTTAGTAGCATCACTTTCCATCTGAAATAAATAATCTTACTATTAAGAAGTTGTTAAAAAATAACAAATATAAAGAACTAATAAATACAATAATATAACAGAATCACATGTAATAAATTTTAAATATATTTAAGAAATATTAAAAACTAATAAATACCATGATATAATAATTAACTGTTAGTAAATACTAGAATAGAATTTTCTAAAATGTAATTTTTTTTAATATTGATATAAAAAATAATAAATAATAAATACCATGTATAATATAATATTCTTACCAATCTATAATTGTAAATGCAGATATCAAAAATAAAAAACTAATAATTAGTTGAATTTATGAAGGAATAGAATAGATCATTTGGACCAGCCATCTGAAAAAAAAAATGTTACCAAGATAAAAATTTCAATATGATTATAAAATATAAAAATATACCTAAATATAATACATCATTCATCATCTTCATCATCATCATCGAGGATAATATCTTCAAATTAATCTTCATCATTGTCAATTTCTATACGAAATTCAGTTTCATCATCCCTTATTTCATCATCAACATTAAAAATACCATCATCCCTTCATAAGGGGGTTTTCATCATCAATATTTATATTATGTCTGGTAAGAGTTATATTTGGGTATGTTTCTTAAAAAATTCAGCATGTTGCACTTCTATAAAACCATTTTTCTTTTCAAGTTACTAATTTCATTGAGATTTATTCTTATTATACTCCACCATTCATTCAATCTCTAAATACATCATTTTTCTATAATAAACATGATGTGCTTGTTGTTGCAGTATAGATGGTCCATTTGATGCAAGTAGAGCATTATATTTAATGTCATTGACTCCATGTCATAGATGAACTCACAAACCTTATTTAGTATTAAACCAATGAAATTTAAACATTGATAAAAAATTTCATCCAAGAAAACATAACTAAATTATTACATCCTGCCTTCCATAAAATTCATCTTCACTTTCTTTATGATGATATTTTTCAAAAAAAACAACACTAGTATTTGATTTCATTAATTCAATATATATGCATGTATGGAATTTAAATCTATTAAATATGAAACCATTATAATTTTTCACCAATTTCAGGGGAGGGTTTTTTAGCACACATAATATACTATGAATTTTCCATTCATGTAGTTTTGTATGAAAACAAAAAAAATAATTATATATATCATTAAAAAAGATTTTATTTTCCATAAAAAAACTTAACTTAATATTCATTGAAACCAATATGAAAAATTATGTGGATGACATTCTTCAAGAGAATAATATATAATTTTTTTAATTTTTTTATATGGTCACCATATATACTATAATAAAATACTATAAATAAATGGACCTTTTAAAATATATATATAATAATAAGTTTTACTTACTAAAGATATTGTGTTATTTCTTTTGAATTTACTAGAGCATGTGGATGAGTTCTATGTATTTCTTCATCTTAAAGCAATCATTCATGATTACAACCAAAAACAATCTTCGGCTAATTAAAAACTAAAAACTAATTATTTATGACATCATTAACATTTTTCTCATTGTGACCCATGTGATTATTTTTTGAAGGATATTTTGATTGAAAATAATAATAACAGAAATTTGGAACTTCCTCCTAAAAGTACGCATTTGTAATAAAATCGGCAACTGATAGTTTGTTACATACTTTATTATCTAATTTTTTCATAAATATCTAAAATGGATATATCCATCTGAATTGTGTCGGCACTCCACATTTATCTTCATATAGAAAATTCAATATTAAATGTTCTATTGAGTCAAAGATGTTCGTTGGGAACATTTTCTCCAATTTATATAAAATTAAAACTTAATATTTTTTGTAGTATACTCAAGGAATCCCAATACAAAACGGCCAAAAAATATCTTATCATAAATATGATATTTTATCCAACATGTCCTTGATTGAATAATTAAACAACACACTAAGAAAAACATGCAGTAACTATTCTATTATGACATGGAAATCTTGAATTTTTAACCTGATAATACAGTCATTTCGGAAACAAAGAAAAAAATCAGAAACATAACAATCTGGTAACCTCAAATATATAATGCATTCATATATTAATAAATGGATTTCATTAGAAGTAGGGTAATAATCCTTTGGCTTCATTAATTTTTTTTATCTTTCACCATGAAATAATTCATGTGGAGGATGTCTACAAATCTGGGTAAGATCCAACCATGCCATTACATTATCTCTGATTTTACTAGGTGTGTCCAACACAAAATAAAATATTTTAAAAAATATATCTTCTCAATATGCAATGGATGTAACTTGTAAAGAACCATCAAATCATACCAATATGGAAGGACTCAAAAAATACACTTCTTTATCTAAATATAATATCTCAAAAAAACATTTTTTATTTATTTATGATTGATCTAAATGTAATTGGAAGTAATTCAAAGATGATTGAGTTTACCTGAATACCTAAGAGCACTACTAGATATTAGACTCTCTAAATTAAATATTTTGTAAAATTATTTTTGTTCCATTGAAAAGGGTTATCCATGTGAGGAAATATATAATTATTGTCGAAACAACTAGTATTTATCTCATAGCTAAGCATAAGCACTTTTTCTCATTCATTCAGTACAGACATGATTTTTGACCATTTTTACTCCATCCAGATAACATACCATAAAATAGAAACTCACTAATTGTCCATTGTAATGCATCCATTAATGTAATATTCTGATCTACAAATATATCAAATATAGTCACACCATTGTTCTATAAATAAATTAACTCATCAATTAGTGGATTCACATAAAAAATTGATATTTTTATTTAAATTTCTTGTAATTGATAACATCAAATATATATGTATGGTTCATTCATCAACATCAAACAATGAAATGTTGTACAGAGTAATGAAAAAATAGAATGAGAATACGTACTTACATAAGCACCAAATGGACAAAAACCATATGTTAAAAGACTCAAACATATGTTACAATGCTCTAAATAAAATAAAGGACACATCTGATCAAAAGGTTTCCATGAATCTCCATCACATGGAAGATTTATGCTTTAACTAATAAAAATGTTTTATTTATGTCATCTTGTCAATACATGTGTGTAACGGGGCATAAATAAACATTGTAAAGAAGGTGTAATTGGAAAATACCTCAACAATTGCCTAGGAAATATGAACTTTCCTTTTTCTATCTCTATATACCTCGATTCTACACATATTTGAAAGAAAAATAATGATTCATAATCACCATAATATAATATGCTGTCTTTTGAATAGTCATGAGTCCTCTCATAACTAAGACCCATATTATGCACCAACCTATTACTTTCAATGAAACATGCAGGTAATCTGTCTTCGTCCAGAAGCAATGATTTATCCAAAGATAAGATTTGATCATAGAAAATATTTGACATTCCAAAATATTATTTAAAAGCCATAAATTTGGTAAAATTTTCAATTTTTATCATCTGGTATCCCAGATATAAAGCTTCCTCAGCAGATTTCAAATTATTATAAAATTGACAATGTTTTAAATCTGTATTTCATATATCATTTTGAGTTTTTTATTCCTAAATAGATTGGTCAGGTCCCTTATGTGATGAATTCTAAAATGATAGATTTATAACAAAAAATGAGTATTTTCTACTTAATTTTGTTCACTATATTGATGAAAAATAATATAGTATTTTTAAAAACTGAAACTCAGTTGATGAATTCCAACATTGTGAAATGTTGCGAATCTCCTTTGACCAAATTTCCGACATGGGTATTTAATTATTCCATAAAAAAGTTCTAAATTCGATGATGCAAATGATTAAAATGTTTCAACACCCTCAATATATATATGATTTATACCATATTCATTGGTATTTTTTGATGATTTATCCAATCATGATTGTGTAATAGAAAAAATTTTCTACTTTTGTTATCCATAGTTATCAAAAAAATAATTGTAAATATTACTCAATGTGGCCAAATGAAAATTATTATTATATTTTAACACCATCATATATTTTACTGAATATGATCAGAGTGTCGCGCTGAGTGAGCACTGGATTCTGGGGCCTGTAGAGGCTCAACATGGTTATAATAAAAATATTAAATATATTATAACACACTCATGAAATTTTCTAAAAATAATGGAATATCTCTTAAATGGTATCTCAAATGGAAAATCTGAGACCACTGTTAGATCCGAGATACAGGGTTTACACTAGGTTTTCCATAAAATTTCTGTGTGATGGGTGTTTGGTTACATTATACATGAGTGTTATTCATTTAAAAAAAATTATTATAATTTTTTATTAAAAAAAATTATGTATCTACCATACTGTATATTGTATGAAAAATAAGAAACCAATTTTAGGTCCTAGATGTGGGGTTAACCGTAGACGTGACATAACCTTTGTGTGCATTAGGTGTTTGGTAACAACAAATGTGATGATAATTCATATTATATTTTTATTATTGTTTTTTACAAAAAAAATTAAGTATCCCTATAATAGTGTATCATATCAGAAATATGATACCATCATTAGAAAGGGGAATCAGGTTTTATCATAGATGCGATGCAATATTACTGCACGTCTACTGTTTTCTAAAATCACGCGTGATGGTAACTTTTTTGATATTTTACTAATATATATATATATAATTTTACTAATTACTAATACTTATTATATTAATTAATTCAATGTTTATATGAATTATTTTAAATATATAATAGTTGTAATTATTTTTTATATTTTTTTACAAATTATTAATAATTTATTGTAATTAACAGTAATATTTATTATTTATTAATAATTTTGACTAATTAATTACTAAATTCTACAAAATAATTCATCTTTTTTTATTAAATATTTAAATTATTAATACATTTTAAAATATTACTAATTTTTCTGAATTTCTAACAAATGTTAGTATTTTTTGTAATTTTTTACAACGTGTTAATTTTTTTACTAATTATTATTAGCTAAGTTTTTAGTAAATATTACTTAATTTTAATTGTTAAATTTTTCATTAAAAAAATTCCAGAAAACATTTAATTTAAGAAAAATCCTATGAATATTGTTTTGTTAAAACATTTTCTTTAAATTAATTTTCTCTTCCTTTTAATAAAACACTCATTTTTTATTTATTTCGTACAATATATATATATATATATATTATACTTTCATAATCAAATATAGTAACATAAAAAAATTACATGTTATTTAAACAAATATACATATTAAATCAACACACACACAGACATACATATATATTTATATATACCAAGAACACAACATGTTTTTAAAATGTATAAATATATATATTATAAAATTTCTAAACCATTTATATTTTTATAGTTTTTCTAAAAAATTATACTAGGAAAATCTATATAAACATATATATATATATAACCATATATGTTCTTTAAAACTTTTATATATATGGATATGTTAATATACATCTATATATATATAAATCAGAAACCTTACATGTTTTTTTAAAACGTTCATATATGTATATTTACATGTCAATATATATATTTATATATATATATTGAAAACCTTATAGGGTTTTTAATATAAAAGAATATATATTTAAAACCATACAAATTCTTAAAAAAATTATATATGTATATTTAAAAGGTAATTAATATATATATACATTACATGATTTTTTAGTTAATATAGATACATAATATATATTTCAACACTTTTTTAAGAAAATAAATATAGTAAATATATATATATATAGACATAAAAACCATGCGTAATATAATTGTAGTAACCTAAAATAAGCATATTTCTAATATAATGACAATATCAAATAATATAATTATAGTAACGAATATTATATACCCACATAAAAATATACATATATACATACATAATGTAGTTCTATTAACCTATAATAAACATATTTCTAATAAAAACATAAAATATATATAATTCATTTATCCTAAAATATGAAAGAAAAAAATCGACTAAATTTAAGGATTGAATAGTGATAAAAATACCTCAAATAAATTGACATAACTAATGAGGGCTATATAAATACCAACATATGGAGTAATAAATTTACAGTAACCCTAAATACCAAAAAAAAGATAAAAATCAGTTGAATTTAACCTATTGTTTGTTGATACAAATTCATTTGAGATTAAATGAATGAAGTCCAAAAATAATGAAAGATGACCCAAGAAGAATCCATCATAATATATTTAAAAACTGAATCTGTAAAAAATCAACTACAATGGAATATTCTTGAGGGTAAAGGATATCCATCCATTATGTGTACCATGGAAGAATCATGAGATTAAATGGGGAGGGAGAGGAAGAAGTGAGGCCACCGCTTTTAATTTAATATTAATTATGATGGGTTATTTTTGATGGAATTTATTCCACTGAAATTTTTTTTTGTAAAACATTTATTGTGACAGACATTATTTCCCATCGCAACAATTTCACCGTGATTAATAATGGATAAATAACTCAACATCCATAGTTATTACCCATTATATCAAAATTTCCTATTGGGTGGAGTGTATTCAAACCAAATCTATTATTGATGGAAAAACTACTTCATCCAAAATAACAACTTTTTTAAACTGAAAAAATGTTACATCAAAAGTGACACATTTTTTCAGACTACTTACAATTGGGAGGGTTCCAGTCATAATTAACCTGTAAAAAGTATCATGTTTTCTAGTAGAGGTTAGTGATTGGATATGTGTGCTTGTATATAGGCACCTCAATCTAAGGACTCCAATGCATGTGATATTTTACTCTGTGATTGTCGATATCCCTTGACCTATTAGTGGAAGTCTTGGGGTGTTAGACTAATCTCATTATTATCCAGGTGATCCCTATTTGGTAGAATGATAACATAGAGGTCTATAACAACTATCTAAATTTTGTCTGGTCTAAACCTAATGGGTATATTCTCCTACAAATCTGAATCCCATCACCTAAATGCAGCTCCCCTAAGACACATCTTATTAAACTAAGGCACATGCACCTAACCCACCTTGAGTTATCCTCTCACATGTCAACCTCATATAGTTGAAGGCACCTTAGTGGTTTACTTCCAATGGGGTCATGGAATTTAACTTATTCCAGGTCCAAGAGTATAATGACCCACCACCCAATAATTATTCAAAACAATGAAGCAAACAATCAATCTTTTAATATTACCCTTTAATGTATATATAGGATCAATAGGATTAGGAATCCAACTAATCCTTCCCTCTCACAGGAACTTAATATACAAATCATATTAATCGCTACACATCTCAAAATCCCAAGGAACATCATGTGGCTTTCTTCCACCTTCTCAGGGTTATCCAGTTTCTCAAGGAATCCTTGGACCATCCATAGATCATCCCTTAGACATTACATGGATACACCAACTCACCAAGGGTCACTATATAACCCAAGTGTGAAGGGACTATAAAATCATCCTCAAAGAACATATCACCATAAGATCCACGTTATCTATCATTATAGAAAACATCATATTTCAATTGATTTTAATTCTACCAATAAGTCATATTGGAAGAAAATATTTATGTTGTTGAAATTTTACACAATTGAAGCCTTTGTGTTCAGTAAAATCAACATCACAAAATCAAAAATATATAAGGTGAATCACACCATCAAAATATTGTGCATATACATGGGATTCATTCCAACAGAATGAGATACATATTCTATAAAATACCCAAGAGGATTTAATTTCATCCCTGAGTGTCACCTCATGTAAAACACCAATACCTATCTAGCATCCCTTTCTAGATCCACTACACCACATGTGAATATAACTATAAAATATAAATATTATTAATATGTTCACATGAGTAACCATGATGGGATTAATAAATATATCTCAATAGGTTTTAACAATATGTCCCTAATATAAATAATAATATATGTGTATGCAGAGGGAAAATAAGTCATATTAAATACTTATTCAAACACACAATCTTTAGAATTCATTTAATAAAAATGATCAAATGATTCCATGCATGCCAAGTTATCATGTGCTAACCCCGTCATAGTAAAATTTTTAAATACCTAATTTTTTTCTGTGATTCATTATCTTGATGCCACAATGCCTGAAACTCATCCCATGCTTGAGGACATAGTGTAGGGTGTTACCAAGCCTTGACTGTATCACGAAGTTACCAGTAAGGGTCCTATATCCACATCCTAGACTCCCCTTCTCACTAAATAATATGCTACTAACACATTCACAGTAATGTTGAAACTAACATACGATCATCATCCACTACTCCATCACTTAGGGTGGGGGCCATACTATGTATCATGACAATTCCATCATTCTATTGAGGTCACCCAATAGTTCTCCCCACCATCTCATCTCAATCAGGGGATATCAAAGATAATATCCATCACCATATCACTCCGGATAGTGTCACAACCTGACCAATTCCCTCTAACTCTAAGTGGGTCTCATAAGAAAAGTCTAAATAAATCCCTCTCACATTGGATGGTCCCTTCCAAAACCCTCTCACTCAAGGCAATGACATTCATATGGACCAAAACCCTCTAACTTTGGTTTATGACATATATATTCTAACTGTTTCCCTATCACAAAAGGTCGAGTCTACCACATCCTCCATATCAAACTCACTAGTGATGGGGCTATAAATAACCCATGTATGAAATAAACAATAGGTCGCATAGTCCATATAAAAAGATCACCAGATTATCCCAAGTCACGGGTCACTCTATTCCTATCCCTACACCTCTAAGTACTTCCTTATCAATATATCCCCTCAGGAAACTCTTTTTAGGACCATCATGGTCACACAGTAACAACATGTTGGTTTTGTTAGTATTCCCATATCACCCATCATGTTGTCCAATAGAGTTCTTTAGACATGTCTCGGTCTCTTCTCATTAGCAACAAGCCACATTCATCACCCCACGACAACCCATGAACCCATATGTTAATTCTATCCCTAGCCCTAAATGGTAGATCCAAACCTCATAAAATTCATGGTAATATAATGGTCTCACTAAATAGGTACCATTCAAACCACCATGCCCGAGGGCCGCTCATCAACCTTAGGTTGAGTCTGCTATGATGATCCTGACAGAATCTATGTCCATATTCTACATCTCCCTATTATATCCCCCAATCAATTTCCCAAAGAAAACCTTATTCTATCACACTACATCTCATATCAGAGGACTCGTTCCACTCATGTAACTTTTCAAGTTCCTCACCTATAATAAAGGGTGTTTCCCTCATCATATGTGAGATGTATATTCATATCACCTATAATCACAGGTTCTAAGCCACTCATAACTACTAAAATATCCCAAGGAAACAAAAATAAGATAATCATGTGTCATATCACAACCTAATATCTATATAAAGTCTCATGTTAACTCAGTAAACACTCCCACTATTTAGTGACATAGTTTCTATACAATGCCATTTACCCAAGGAGAAAAAAGCACCACCATCACCTCTATGAGGCTTTTTTCCACCCTTCTATCTTTCTATAGGGCTTTATCAGTCCCCATTCCTTTACCCAGTCACATTAAATCCTTAATTAATGCACAAGTACTAATAAAAAGTACTATTTGTTTTATATTTAGGGGACCATCAACCTAAAAATAGATTTACCATCAATTATATTCCATTTTCTTCCTTTTATATTCCAATCAGTGCCTCATCCAAGCTCATACAGCAACCCTAGATTCTATCTCAATCCACAATACTGAAATAGTAAATTATAACAATTTATTTTCAAGTATTAAAATTAATACAAAGAGAAATAATCAATAAAAACTCAATGGATATCACCACGTTAATGAAATGAATGAAACCTCATGCATTAATCATTTTTGGATTTCATCAATCCATGAAAAGAAAAATATCCATCAGTTTAGGATGATTTCACAATTATTCAAGGAAATAATCTTTGGAACTCTATCCAAAAACCATCCAAGTCAGTTGGTATTAAATTTGAATAAAAATTCATAAAGGAGGGGTAAAATTTCCAAGAATATCTATATAAAACCACCAAATATCACTACTTTTAATGTGGGATTTGACCATAGGAAGTGGAGGGGGATGACTGACCGAATTGACCTCTCATATTACCTCACTCACCTTAAAAACAAAAGGGGTAAAATGGTTGATTACTAGTCTTTATTTGTTAAAAAATGAACCCAAGTTTCAATCAATTAATGATAAAGGGGCTCACAATACGATTCTTCCTTACTAATGAAATTCATGGTATGTACCCTCTTAGGTAATTATGTAAACACCGAGGTTGAGGTTTGTGCATTCATCTAGACTCTATTATAGGACAATCCATATTGGTCATAACATGAACACCCTATAAAATACTCCATCCCTTTTCTAAGAACACGCCATGGAGTGAACTATTTAGGTCACTATGAAATGTGTATACCATAGGAGAGGCCCTGAAATCTGAGGTATGATGTCCCTTATTAAGGATTGAAATCCTATGATATCGTATCTGGTGCCCCTCCCCACAATACATTAGGGACCATTCAATTATATTCATCCGAAAATTTCATAATGGATGGGTTACCTCGACCCCATTCTATCTCTCACGCAGGCACATGAGAGATTTCATTTTCCCAGAACCACATATTAAATCCACTCCTTGAGATGTCCCAGTGTTCATAATTATAATCCAAATCCAAATGACAAGAATATACTCTACTGTAGGACCAAAAGTAATAATTCTCCTAAATTCAAAACATTAAATTATGCAAGTCAATACAAAGTACTTCCCATGTAAACAAGGTGGGACTTTCATTTCGACTGCCTGTATAAGAAGATACCCATAGTTAAGAATTATTGTATTTCAGTAGTGTAATTTTGGGTGAACTCAAGGTACTGTTCTTTGGGTGTGTGTATGTCAAGAAAAAGTAGTCTGAAAGAACATGTGTTAGACTTTGGGGATATTTAATAGTTCGATTAGGAATGTGTTGGACTTTGCGGATGTTCAATTGTTTGATAAGTGGTCCTGATGGAAATATCATATGGTGTATTGGGATGGAAAAAAATTATTAAAGGAGTTACATGGGGTAAGATGATGACTATTATTACCTCATGGGGATGGGTTGTGAGAAATGGTATCATAGCCAATACCTAGCCATAAATTCACTATAACTACCTATATATGAGGTGTGGCGATCAAAAGGATGATGTTTACCATAATCCATTGGAGAGTGTAAAAACCTTGGAAAATAATAAACACAAAAGTTTAATTGGGGATACCAAATTAAATAAGGTGCACCTTACCTTTTTGAATCCTTTTTAATAAGAACTCGATAGTAATGTGTCGTTCGATTATAGTAGTGTCAATATGGTAGAAAACCCAAGAAGTATCCCAAGTTGTGTGTTAGTGTGGAAAAACCACACTAAAATAAAATTTATGGGAATATGAGGATATTAATTAGTTTTCTAAGTAACGTTAAAATATAATATAAAGTTGTGTGTTGGGAAGTAAAATAAGGTATTTGACGAGATCTATGGGGTCAGTTGACTAGGTTCACTTCCTATGCATGTACGGTCATGAATGTATGATTTAACTAATAAATAACCAGTCCTAATTTTACTGAATATGTAATTCATAATAAATTTGTTAAAAGATGATTTAGAGATTTTTATAATGTGTTGTGAATGATTAGATTTCCTTTAATATATAATGTACCTATTTAAAAATTAATGCATTGTGTGTTTTATTGATGTTAATATTTTTTTATTAATTTCTAATAATTGTATGTATTTTTTATTCATCGAACAAAAAGGTTTTGATGAGTTTCTTAATGGAGAAGAAGTTATTATGAGTTTCTTGTTGTGGAGCACCAGGAGGGATAAAAATAATACACTCTACTCTTGGGGATACATGAGAGGTTTTGGAGTTTAAAATTGGAGAGATATTTATCACGGTGAATCATTATTTAGATGGTTTACCTTATCAGTGGGGAGGGAAAATGAATGATGTCTTTCAAGAAATGAATAAATAAAAACAAAAACATTGAGAACAGATATTAGATCATTTCGGGGATAAAATTTGTTGGATTTTATGATAAGGATTTTCAAATTCATCATGTCAGGAGAGAAGAAAAGGATAATTTTATTAGTATTTATACTAGAGGGTCATGTGTAGTGTAGATATGAGATCCTAATCCAAGATAAGAAGGTAGAATATTTGACATGGAATGCAGAGACCTTACCCCTCAAGGGACACCCCTTGGGATAGTACTGATATGAGAGTGACCCTAGAGGCCCTCCTCTAATTGGCCCCAATTTAGCGACTAGCATTGAGATCATAAAACAAACAAGTGGGAGAAATTACCTTCATATGTCATGGAAACATTATGAGAAGACCACCAATAAACTTTATAAAATATAAAATAAAATATAATCCCATAATACATGATTTTTATTAAAAAAACAAATTCCCTAAAATGAAATGCCAAAAAATATCAGGGCAGCAACTCTAATAACAACTTTAACTTTTGAGCATATAATTTCCAACTTGATCTCAAAAATTACCATAGAAACAAGAATAATTGATATATATATATATATATATGTATATATATATATGTGTGTGTGAATATTTTTAAAATATCTCTTATCCTCATTTTTTCATCACTTGATAATGTGGACATATCATAATAATGATCAAATAAATAAACAAAAAATGAACAATCACATACTAGGTCAACTATTGGCCAATATCACTAACGTTCTCTCACCCAATATCATATCTAAGAAATATTAAATTATAATTGAAGAATATAAAAAGTTATTCCATTATAACAACACCCACAATGGGTTTTTAGTCTCATCTCCTAATAGAAAACATCCTAGTGCTACCATACTTTCTATATAATCACATTTCCGTATCTGACATCACAATCGCACGTGCCTCCTCCAATGCGGAATGATGGTGTCGCGGTTCTGCTGGCCTCTATGCGGTGCGACGGCGCTTCACCACCTCCGCTGCAGCCCGACCTGGCCGTGACCTCCAGCTTCTCCGCACAGTGCGAGGACACCGTGCTCAACATCCGACTTCCACAGCCCTCCTGGCCGTGACCCCCTTCTTTCAGTGTGGTGTGACAACACTGCGCCCCTCCGGCACCACCACGGCTCGTCTAGCCGTGCCTTGGTTCATTGTGCAGCACGACGGTGCCGCGCCCTTGTGGTGACCCAGCAGCCTTATGCCGCCGACTTCTTCACGATTCGCCTCCGTCATCAACAACAAGAAAAACCAAAGGGGGAGGTTTGGGATGTGTTCGTGCGGTCTGAGCCCTCCTCGTCATGGAGATAACATTTGGCGTACCATAATCCAGTAATTTGAATGATGAAGAATAGAGGTTTATACTCATATATAAAATAACTCAAATTCCCCAACCTCGATTGCCGACGTTCGTTGATGAAGTCGCAGAAAGACGGACGCCGTTCTATTGACGTCAGAAGAAGACGAAGAAGTTAACATCGTCGATGTTCTTCAATGACGGCAGTGTTTCCTCTTCTTACCCCAGTTGAAGAGGGAGAGAGAGATTTCTGTCGTTCTTCATTGGAAAGATGTGTTCTTCTTTGGGAGAATAAAGTTCTCCAAGGGTTCTCCAAAGCTCCACCAAAAATAAAGTGTCAACCAAAATAATGGGCTAAGCTTACCCATTATTTAATTGTTTACAAAAAGAATTCAAACGATTTCAAATTAATTAATTAATGTCATTAATTAATTTTTGGTTTGGAACACTTATGAGGGAAGGTGGAAAGTTACAATTAAATGAAGAGAGGGTTGGCTTCATTAACTCAATGGAAGTTTAAAGGTTTTATCCCACATAAATGGGGGTTTAGGGGGTTTGAAGCATGTGTGGGCCCCACCTTATAATATCATCCCAAGGGAGGTTATGTGCGGGTGGGCCCCACCACTAACCTCCCCTTGGAAGTTTTAACAACAAAGAAATAAAAATAAGCTCACTCTTATTTTGATTTTACTTAATTAAAAACACCCAAAATCTAACTTCCACTCTCGTTATAACGCAACTACGGTGAAGGTCTCACTAGGAAATCACCAACGCTGCGAGTTCAATGGTGCCCTCATATTTCAATTCCGAGCACTGGTTCAAAAGTTATAAAATCTTGTATGTACGTTTACTGAATATACCTGAAAAGAACATCAAAAATTAATTCCAGGCACATCGGGCCTCGGAATCAAGCACCGTCAGAAACTTCGTACTCATAACATTCCCACATATTTAAGAAAAAAAACTTCCATGGAAATTTGTGGTATTTACAGTCTCCCCACCTCAGGGATTTACGTCCCCATAAGCCTGAACTCGAACTAAGGGAACAAATGATGGTATTGAGCACGCATCTATGCCTCCCGATCCCATGTGCTCTCCTAGAGGTTCCCGTGCAGCCAACAAACACGCACCAGAGGTATCGTCCGTCCACACAGGACCCGCTCCTGTCTATCCTCAATTTCCACTGGAACCTCCGTGAAATTTTCCCTGTCATCGATGTCCATCTCCCCATGGTCGATGATGTGGGAAGGGTCATGCACGTATCTCCTCATCTGAGATACGTGGAATACATCATGCACCCTGTGCAACTGAGGTGGATGAGCCAGGCAGTATGCCACCTCACCTACTCTACTGAGGACCTGGAAAGGTCTGATGAAACGTAGAGATAACTTGCCGCCTTGGCCAAATCATTGTAGACCCCGTCGTGGTGAGACCCATAGAAAGATGTGGTCACCATCATCGAACTCTAGAAGTCTCCATCTCCTATCATCATATGACTTATACCTGCTCTGTGAAGTCTTCACCCACTCCCGGATGATCTGCATCTTCTCTGTGGTAGCCTGTACCATCTTCGTCCCCACTAGTGTTGACTCCCCTGGGTCTATCTAGCACAGTGGAGATCTTCAAGGTCGACCATACAAGTCCTCAAATGGTTTCATACTTATGGTGTAGTGATAGCTTTTATTATAGTCAAACTTTGTCATCGGCAAGTGATCCTCCCAGCTACGACCAAAGTCGAGGACATATGCACAAAGCATGTCCTTGAGGGTTTGAATGTTCCACTCAGTCTGACTATCTGTTTGAGGATGAATAGTGGTGCTCAAGCGAAGATGTGTCCTGAAAGCCTCCTAAAATCCATTCCATAGCTGGAAAGTAAAGCGTGTGTCATGGTCAGAGACAATAGAAGAAGGTACTCCATGTAAACTCACTATCTCCTATGCATAGAGGCGTCCCAAGCTCTCATCTGATCCCTGCTCTCTGATCGATAGGAAGTGGGATGACTTCGTGAGTTAGTCAACAATCACCCCAATCGAGTCATGAATCCTAGATGTATGTGGAAGACCAGTCACAAAGTCCATGGATATCCCATCCCATTTCCACTTTGGGACCTCTAAGGGTTGTACCAAGCATGCTGGTACCGGGTACTCTGCCTTCACTTACTGACAAGTGAGGCATCGTGAGACAAACTCTACCTCCTTCTTCATACCAGCCTAGCAGTGCTATCGTCGAAGGTCCTGGTACATCTTCTCCACTCCTGGATGTACTGCTAGAGGGGAAGTGTGGAACTCTCTTAACACTTCCTCCTGAAGTGCAACTGGTACCATGGTACGTCCTCTGTAGAGGATGACGTGCTCCCCACCTTCATAAAATCCATCAGGTGCCTGCCTAGTGGATATCTAAACACATCGTGTCTCACAGTCAGTGTCCCCACGTTGCGCCTCCCTGACTCACTGAAGAAGTGGGGGAGTGACTTTAAGAGACAGTAGATAGGCTTCTCCATCCCTATCGACAAAGGATGTCTGTAAGGCAGCCAACTGCTCTGTCACCTCTCCTAGTAGTTGAATACCAGTCCTCTTGTTGAGTGCATCTGCTACAACATTTCCATTCCTAGGAGTATAGACTATCTCGAAGTCATAATCCTGGAGGAACTCAAGCCATCGTCGTTGTCTCATGTTCAGGTCCTTATGAGAGAAGATATACCTGAGACTCTTGTGATCAAAGTACATGGTAAAACGTTTTCCTATTAGATAGTGTCGCAAAATCATCAAGGTGAAGACCACTACTGCTAACTCTAGGTCATGGGTAGTATAGTTTTTCTCATGTTGTATCAAATGTAGAGAACCATATGTGATCACAACTCTCTCCTTCATCAGGACACACCCGATTCTAGTCCCTGATGCTCCCTAGTAAACTACATACCCTACACCCTCCTCTATATGCCTCAAGATGGGGGAACTAGTCAGCCTCTGTCTCAACATCTGAAAGCTCTGATGGCATCTCTCCGACCTCACGAAGGGTTTCCCTTTCTTCATCAATGCTGATAGTGGTGCTGCAACTCTAGAGAAGTCTGTAACGAATCTCCACTACTATCCATCCAAGCCCAGGAAACTTCGTACCTCAGACACACTCATGGGTGGCTCCCAAGAAAGTACTGCCTCAATCTTCCCTGGATCCACTACAACCACAGCCTCTGAGATGATGTGCCCCATGAAGTGAACCTCTTGAATCCAAAACTAGCACTTTGAGAGTTTACCATAAAGCCAGTGCTCTCAGAGTGTGTCCAGTACCACCTTCAAATGGTAGGCATGCTCATCCTCATTAGTCAAGTAGATAAAAATGTCATCGATGAAGACTACCATAGAGATATTGAGGTATGGTTGGAAGATCCTATACATGAGACAAGTGAACACAGCTGGAGTGTTGGTTATGCCGAAGGGCATAACCAAGAACTCATAGTGGTCGTACCGACACCTGAAGGTTATCTTCTACACATCCTCATCTCGAAATCTGAGCCGATGATATCCTGATTTGAGGTCTATATTCGAGAACCAGCGTTCTCCCTTGAGCTGATGAAAGAGGACGTCAATCCTTAGTAGTGGATACTTGTTCTTCACAGTCACCTAGTTCAGGCGGCGGTAGTCGACAAAAAGCCTCAAGCTCACATCCGCCTTCTTGGCGAGCAGAATTGGGGCTGCCCGGGGAGAAACACTGGGCCGGATGAATCCCTTCCCCTGCAAGTCCTCCAACTGTACCCGCAGCTCACGAAGCTCGGTGGGAGTCATCCGATATACTAGAGTAGATATCGGTGCAGTCCTAGGGTACAGGTCAATGTAGAATTCCACCTCTCTACAAGGAGGTAGTCTTGGAACATCGTCAGGGAAAGCATCCACGTAATGGTCCACCACTACAGGATATGTCGGACTCTCCACCGCAACTGCTCCGAGGGTAAGGCAGGACAACTAATGAGTGATCGACAGCACCCTATTCCACGTAAGTTTTTCCTATGCTACAGTGGTTCTCTTCTCACAGGTGAAGGTAAACCTGATCCCATCCGTGCAGACACACCGTACTTTGCGCCAAATACAGTCAATCTAAGCATGAACTATAGATAACTAGTCCATACCCATGATGACTTCGTAAGGCCTCAGCGACACTACAAGGAGATCCCATCTGAAGCTCTTGCCTCCAAGAGTAAGCTCATACTTCCAGTACCAGTGTGTAATTGTCATGTCTACTCCCAAATAAGTCTCTAACTGTAAGGATCGAGCCAACGAATCCGTCAGAATTTTTGAGCTCCGAACGAGGGCAGTGGCTATGAAAGAGTGACTGGAATCTGTGTCTATAAGAACTACAGCTAAGATGGAGAAGAAACATATCAAACCTCAAATCATATTTGGAGCACCATGGTCATAGGCCTCAGGTTCCTGAAGCTGAGCTCTCCCCAGTCCACCCACTCCCTGCGGTCAGGGTGGACCTCCTGGTGGTGGTGGCGGAAAATCCTCGAAACGTCGTCCTCTACCAGCTGCTCGACCTGCTCCTCTACCATGTCCTCCTGCACCCTGCAGACCGCCTCGATCGAATCTCTAGCTCTATCGGGGAGGTCTCTCAACTGAATTTTGATCATCTGTATGGCGGGTCAGATAGATATGTGCAATGTGACCCTGCCCACCGCTGGAGTAGCACTGTATTCTCCTGGCATATAAGTCTCTGCTCTGTGTGCCCCGCACAACCGATCCTGAGTCCTACGGTCGACCACCTGTGGTTCTGGTCCTCTTTGACCTCTGTGTCATCTATCTACTGCCAGCTGTAGAAGACCCCTCTACATGTCAACTAGTAGTGGGTCTCACTGTTGGTGACTGCTCAGCAAAGAAACTCTCCACTAGGACGGATCTCTCTAACACCCCTGCCTATGTCGGGATGTTAAGGTAGATCATCGAGGCTCTGATCTCTTGCCTAATCCCATGCTTGAAGGTCCGGGCCCTGAAGAATGGGTCTCGCACCATATCTTTGGAGTAGCGCTAGAGGTCGGTGAACCTCACCAAGTACTGTGCTACTGTCATGATGCCCTGCTGCAGATGTAGTAGCTCTTGTATATGAATCGCACGAAGGGTGGCTGGAAAAAACTATGCCCAGAACAGGCTCTCGAAGTCGGTCCATAGAATTGTCTCCTCATCATGCACCTAGAGCATATTTCTCCACCATCTTCTTGATGCTGTCTGAAGGAGTTTGGCAGCAAGGATCACCATGAAGTCTGCTGGTGTCCCTACTATCCTGAAGACTCTCTCCACAGCCTCTAGCCAATCCTCAGCCACCTGTGGGTCCGTCTCTCCCATAAACCAGGGTGGCCTCTGGCACTGTAACTCATGAAATGCGCTCAAGCGGCGTGCATTGTCTTCTGCTGAGGCTGGTGGCATCGGTGGCCCAATGGGGAGTGCTACCACTGGTTCCCCCACTGGTGCCTCAACAGGAAAAGGGTCATGCACCGAGGCCTCGTCGCTCGGTGGGTTGTCAGAGCATACGACTCTCAGGTCTCTAACTAGTCATCAGCGGGGAGGCATCCTGAAATAATCAGATGTGACATGGTCAAAAGATTTATATATTGTGAGCTGACCTGGTTGAGCTAACTTAAGAAAAAACTTTTGAAAACACACACGCAATCATTGTTTTCGTGCACTATGTCGGAAATCAGAATTCAAGGTCCTGGTGTATGGATATATCGGCGGCCGCACCAACACTGGATTCCCTGAACTGAAAACCACACATAGTACCTTTAACATTCTTTCTTCATAGAAAAGTATGATCAGTGTCCTAGGTTCTGCGGTATAACTGATCCCTCTGATAACAATTGGCACGACCGGTCCTCGGGGCCCATGCCGTGACTACCCCAAGCCTTCCTTCCATAGGCCAGGGGTGGAGATTAGCACCAAAGGTGTAAATCCCTAATCTGGGAAGGCATTTTCTTTATTAAAAGTAAACACACACAATCAGAGCACTCAATTGGAAGCAAGCACTAAACAATACTGTATACGGAAGAAGTGCTGGAAAGTAAAAGGGGCCAGAAATACAATCCCAATAGTAAAGAACATGGAAAAGAAAAAAACATGTACAACTAAAAAGACTAACTGCTGGATGGTGTCTAGAAACTTCTGGATCATCCACCATGAATCCTACCTGAATGGTAGGTATAGATAGCCTCCTCAGCGCTCCACATCTATTCATCTCCTCAAGGTACTAACTTGTTGTGAGGTCCACCTCCGGGTACCGTCCAATCCTTGTACACTCTGCCTAGGTCAGCGTTGTTAGTCGTCAACATCCAATGCAATGAGGTGAGTGCAAAGCCCATGTAGGGGTGAGTATAAAGATAATCTGTAGGGACCCCGAGACCCTCCAGGTCTCACAAAATCCAACAAGGATAAACCACAAAGTACGAATCAACGGATAACCATTACTTAGGTATATTCTCATACATATACCTAAGTTATCTAGTAACCCATCTCAATCATGAGGAAAACACAAAGGTCATTGACTCAGCTAGAACCATGATTTTTATTGTAGCATAGCAGTGCAGATGATTAGTCGCAAATCTAGATCATCTTATTCTGACAATGGGCACGGCTTCTGGCAATACAGAGTCTAACCCACACATGATCGATAGGTACTAACCCCCCGCAATAACACACACAGGATCGGTATGCGTTGAGCCACACAGGATCGCTGAGCGCTGACCCACACAGGATCTGACCCAGACTGGATCGGTATGCGCTGACCCACACAGGATCACAGAGCGCTAACCCACACTGGATCTGACCCGCATATGATCGCTCGGTACTAACCTCCGTATGATCAGTCTCAAACCTCCACCTCACTTCCAGCTACTAGGTCATCGTACACTGTCCACTCGCCTCTGGAAGGATCCGCTCTGCAAGCTATTAGTCGAACTCCAACTATCATGTAGTCCTGAGTAGAAGTACCTCAATGTACCGCCTCATCATAGGGGTCGCAATGCAATAGACGGCGTGTCAATCGGACGCCCGGTCTGTGAGTTATTGGTATTTCCGTCTCGGGGGCCCGGTTGGATTTTAGGTTAAAACCAACCTCACCATACCCCAACTGTGTCCAAACCTCATGTTGGGTATTCCAAAATAACCTTCTCACTCTAAGCTCTATGTCGCCGCAGACGGTTCATCGATCGGACTCACGTAGCCCAAGATATGGGCGAATATGTAATTTAGGGTTAAACGGGTCTGGTCCGGGGTCCGACCCAGTCCGCGGGTCCGACCAGGCCAACTGTGGCGGCCCAGCCCAATGTGGTAGCCCGGCCCGATGGAGTGACCTGGCCCGGTGTGGCAGCCCGGCCCGAAGGCGGCCTGGCCCGGCTGGCTGGCCCGCGTGGCCTTGCTGGCTGGCATGCATGGCCTAGTCGGCTGGGCTACCTGGCCTGGCTGGCTGGCCTGCGTGGCGAGGCTCGCCACACCGAGAGGGGGAGGCACCCCCTATCTTCCGAAGGAACCGGCGCTAGGCACCGGTTCGATTATCCGCATGACCTGAGGGGTCCCGCCTGTTGCACGCACCAGCGGTCGGCCCAGTCGGCCGCCCCTGGCTCCTCCACCGCGGCGCGACGGCGCCCCGGTTCTGCTGGCCTCTGTGCGGCGTGCCGGTGCCGCACTTCCTCCGCCACAACCCAGCCTATCTTCGGCCTCCATCTTCTCCGGATGGTGCGACGGCACCGCGCTCATCGCCCAATATTCGCAGCCCTCCTAGCTGCGGCCCCCTTCTTCAGGTGCAATGCGACGGCACCGCGCCCCTCCGGCACCGCCACGGCCCACCTGGCCTCGGCACAGTTCTCTGTGTGGCACAGCGGAGCCCCTCCCTTGTGGAGACCCAGAGGCCTTGCACCATCAGCTTCTTCACGGTCTGCCTCCATCATCAACAACAAGAACAACCAAAGGGGGAGGGTCGGGTGGTGTTCGTGCAGTCTGAGCCCACCTCATCATGGCAATAACATTGGGCATACCATAATCCAGAAAGTTGAACGATGAAGAACAGATTTTTATACTCATATATAAAATAACTCAAATTCTGTTACCTCAATTGACGATGTTCGTTGATGAAGTCATCGAAATTTGGACGCCGTTCCGTTGACGTTAGAAGAAGACGAAGAAGTTAACGTCGTCGGCGTTCTTCAAGGATGGCGGTGTTTCCTCTTCTTGCCCTGGTTGAAGAGGGAGAGAGAGTTGTATGTCGTTCTTCATTGGAGAGGGTCATTCTTCGTTGGGATAATAAAGTTATTCATGGGTTCTCCAAAGCTCCACCAAAAAGAAAGTGTCAACCAAAATAATGTGTTAAGCTAACCTATTATTTATTTGTTGGCCAAAAGAATTCAAACGATTTCAAATCAATTAATTAATGCCATTAATTAATTTGTGGTTTGGCACACTTATGAGGGAAGGTGGAAAGTTACAATTAAATGAAGTGAGGGTTGGCTTCATTAACTGAAGGGAAGTTTAAGGGTTTCATCCCACATAAATGGGGGTTTAGGGGGATTGAAGCTTGTGTGGGCCCCACCTAATAATATCCTCCCAATGGAGTTTATGTGATGGTGGGCCCCACCACTAACCTCCCCTTGGAGGTTTTAACTACCAAGAAATAAAAATAATCTCACTCTTATTTTCATTTAACTTAATTAAAAACCCCCCAAATCTAACTTCCACTCTCGTTAGAAGGCAACTTTGGTGAAGGTCTCACTAGGCAATCATTGACGCTACGATTTAAACAGTGCCCTCAGATTTCAATTCCAAGCATCGGTTCAAAAGTTATAAAATCTCGTATGTACGTTTAATGAACGTACCCGAACAAATCTTCAGAAATTAATTCCTAGTACACCGGTCCTCAGAATCAAGCACCGTCAGAAACTGCGGACGAGTAAAATTCCCACTTATTTATGAAAAAACAATTCCATGGAAATTCTGGGTCTTTACACTCCCCAATAAACCCGTTTTAACAACAACCATGGTAATTAATTTTTTCTATTTTTAATATTAATTTTGACCAAAAATTAATTTTAAATTATTATATAATATTAATTATTATAATTAAAAATATTTAATACCCTTTTAATAATTCCATGAATATAATTTTAAAATTTAATTTTAAAATTATTCCTATAGATGCGATGAAAACATTATTTTCCAAGGGGAAAATGATCAAATGTATTTAAAAGTTTTTACAGCAAAATTCAATATAATATTGATTCCAGTGAAATAAATTATATTGATTGATATATAATTGAACTAATTTTTTAAACCCACATTATAATAAAATTTACTTATAAATTAATTGAATTAAAATGCATGTTTTTAATAAAAACCATTATCATTTTCAATATTTACAGAAAAATATATATTTCTAGAAAAATCATAAAACTTTACTCTAAGAACATCTTGTAGTTAAAATTTCAAAAATATAGTTAATTTTTTCAAATAATATTTTTTATATTTAGTGAAAATTAATTTTAAAATATATGTGTAAAAGACAACAAAACTGTTTTTTAGAAAACAAAGTGGTTTAAGTGAAAACAAATTGATTAATAATTATCTCATTTATAGAAAATATAAAATATGAATGTTAATAAATTTATTGAATATATAATATAGAAATTTCTTTAAAATAATTCAAAAAAAGTGATTTATTAAGTTTTTTAAGATAAAATGCATCTTTGTGTATATAAGTTTCTTTTAGAAATGGTCTTCCTTTCTTTATATGGTTTTTTCGTTACATTTATAATTAATGTTCCGCCAAGAAAAAAAAATTATATATGTGTGTTAATCATATATTTTCATAATTTAGTTAATCATAATTATATCCTCCATTCCAATGGAAAAGAGATAACAATCATATTAAATAATAGTTTTTTAAGGTATGTCATGTTTTTTTTAAATTAGATGTATTATGTAACACAAGATATCTAATAAATAAATTTTATTTGAAATAAATATTTCATCAAATCTCATATGGTAATATTATTCCACCCATAAGATGAATTTTTCCCTTATATTCATCACCCTAATAAAACAATGAGGATACTCTTTCCATATTACATCATGAAGATCCCACTTATCTTCCTAAAGTTCGAGGGGTTTACCACAAAACTTTGACCAAATGAGTGGTCCTATTTAGTAACAAATTCCCTATATGATATATAAATTCTACTATTTTTCACTTATAATAAATAAAATTCTCTATTGGTATAACTTTTAAGTTCATTACATGTGAAAGTCTAGGTATGTACCTCCTCAATAAGGATTCATGGAACACATCATGAACTTGAGAGAGGTTCAGTAGAAGCACTAGATGATAAGCTAACATCCCAATATGATCAATAATTTCAAAGGGGCCAATTTACCTAGGGAATATCTTTCTATAATGTAAGGATAATTTTAACATTTGGTTTCCCTTCAACAAATTTCCACTTCTTATATTACCCCAATAAATGAAGATCATTTTTTATTCCTGACGCAATAATGGATAACAAGGTCTATAATAGAATGATAAGTCATTACATTTATATCTAGTTATCATTATAAGAAAATGGTTATAGAAATTTACCCAATAGGTAAAAATCTTCATATGTTGATGTAAAATATCAATCTCTAAAACCTCATCCAAGGTTCAATATAAATCGTTCCATAAATGGTTAACCTTATGACCCTTCCAAAATTAAAAAAATATAAGAAAGGTCACTAAATTTATGAAAATAAACATAAAATTAATCCCACAAATATCATTAAGTATATATTAATCGTCAGATACCAAATATGTTAATACTTGGGTCATATATTTTCCTAAAGCATGGAAATAAATAAAATTACCATTAAACCTCAATGAAAACAAACATTCACCCTCATTAATTAAATAAAATACAGATTAAGGAAATTTTACATAAATACAAAATTTCAAAAAAATTAAATCAATGATAACATATACCACAGAGTCAAAAAAAATCATTAATTAGTTATTGGGTAATCTATGCTATCTTATTTACATTATTTATATCAATTATCTCTTTATCAAAAATAAACAACATTTTCTCAACATTAAGAATATATTAACAGTTGTCTTAACCTAATCATGTGATTTCCATAAAATATATCATTTAATTTGTATCACTTTTCTAGTTCAACACTACCATTAAACATATTTTTTGAATTAATTAATGAAAAACATCTATAGAATAATTATTATATATTTTACGATTTATATAAAAAAATATTGGAATTCCCATACACAACAAATTAAATAATTCCACTTTATTCATAAACCATTCACTAGGATTCATAATCTTATTCTTTAATAACTCTTTCCTATAATATGAAATATGAATATTATCTTAACATTCTTCAAACTCAATTTAATCGTGATTATCAGGATTAGCATAAAAAATACTATTAAAACAACACATACCTTTAATATGACATTCCTAGTCTGTTTATCATCAGCAGCACAACCATTAATAATACCACCTTACTAATTCTGTTTATGATATTCCCCCATAAGCAATAGATTTTTATAATTTCAATTCATTCCACATTTATAACATTAAACCACATATGATGACTTATGGAGACCATTATTATATTATATTACGTTAACAAAAAAATTCATTTTTCCTCGCTAATATCTTACTCATTTCCCTTCTTCTCCACAAATAAAACAACTTCTAATTCCTTTGAGACATTCCATTGAGTGATTCTTCCAAAATTATAAAACCTATATGAAACTAAATATTTTTTCCTTAGTGGTCTTCACCACATGATCAATTATTGAAAAATATCCATCTCTTCTTTGGTGAGTCTAATATTTGATTAATGTGTATGTTTTTAATCATATATCATGGTAAATTATTAATAATAATCACAATATCCTTTAATACAGTAATCATTTAGTGAGGTTATTATTAAAACACTATCTATCACATTCAATTTATTCCTTGTGCCTTTTGTTTCTGACAATTAACTAAAATAAAAATAAATGTTTGAGAAACAATATTCTTAGTGTAAAACTTCATAATGAGGAAAAAACACTTTTAGGATGTCTAAATAATGAAACCTTATTTTCAATTTATGAAACCATCTGTTTAACCTAGTTAATCGATGTATATTATTAAAATCTATCATGATGGTACATAAATAGTTTTTTAATTTCCAAATAATATCCCCTATGAGTGTGAAACTATATATGTATCAAGGATACTTCTCATTCACTTGGTGATAATCAAGTCCATCTCAGTGTTCCCTTTTCTGATTTATTATCCCTATGTATATCTGTGCTTGATCCATATCCACTTGTTGCATCCAAACAGGGATGTAATTTCAAAAAAACAACATTCTATATCATTCACCAGTATTTCAGGCCATTTTCATATACTTTTACACATCATTATACTTATCAATAGACATATCAATAGAAGTTTCCATAGTGATATCACTAGATTTTTCACATCCATGTTTCCACAGGTAAAATTATCATTTCCCCAATAAAAACTACAAGGACCCAAGATTATTATACATAAGTATTAAATATTAATTGATTAAAATTCATTACATAACAAAACAATCCATGCAAAAATATCTTAGGTCTAGTAACATTTCGAAAGTTGGAAACATAAATATATATTTCTTGAGTAAGCTACATCATCTCTCACTAAATTCTCCATAAATCTCAGAATTTTTTGATATATCATACATAAAACCATTCTTCATATCTTAGGGAAAGAAAATATAAGATAGGTTTAAATCGTGTTTTCATTGAGGGTTGACTATGGAGATATCAATGATCACATAAGAATAACATGATCATATATGTAAGAAAATACAAGATGAACATATCAAAACCATACCCAACAAGTCATAGATCACAAAAATGAGTCATGGAATAAATCTAGGCAGTTCATAATATATGAATCATAAATTAAGGAAATTACACAACCCATGAGGGAATAACATTGTAATAAGACTTAAATATTTTGAATACACATAATCTTAGGAAATAATTTCCTTAGTAGTCAAGGATATTTACTAAAACTATCAAAGTTGAATGGGTTTACTCCAAATCCCATGAAAATAGTCATGGTTCATTCCCAATACTATCATAGTGGACAGAGTACCTTACTGAATAATGTTCTCAACCCATTCCATTACATTTTATATCATGAGATATAAATCATTAACCAATGAATTGGAGGGAGATATAGATATCTCCCATCCTTTTTTATAACTTTACCGCCAACCATGGTTATAAAGTAACTACCATCCTTGGTTATAATATAACAACTATCACATAATGAAAATAATACATATGTGTTCCACAAAATCATAAACATTCATCCTATATGAACACATAAATAGAAATGGGATTCAAATACATTTTATCAAACCACAACCTTTATAAAAGAAAATGGTTTCATAATCATTTCATCATTTTATCATAGCATAACCCATGGAGAAAGAATTTGATTTCAATAGAATTTTATAAGGGTATAACTTGTGGTAGATAAATGGGTTTCATAAACATTTTTTCATCATAAGAGTAAACCATTCATAGAATGAGTATGAATGGTATCTTCTAATAATATCCCCATTAAAGCTTAAGTAACATCAATGATTTCATATTTGATGGAAATTTATTTTGAATATAAAATAACATGAAAAAAAAATTCTGGAAAATATGCTTTCTACATTTAAGAACACATTTAAAAACAAATAAATATTTTCAAAATAATTTTCATCGAAAAAATCTTTTAAAAATAACAAATAAATATTTGAAAATAAATGTAAACATTTTTTTAAGAAAATACCTTTTCACATTGAAATAATATATATATTATAAAAATATATAAAATATTAAGGAAAAAATTTCTTTGAAAATAACCTTGAAAACATGTAAGGAATTATTTATATTATTTAGTGTTCATTATATTGTGAGATACTTTTTAATCTATTTAGGTTAAATTAAAAATTCCATTCACATATTCAATAAAATAAAGATTTCCTTCATTGGAAAAAGATTTGAAGATTAAATTTAATTTTTTTGCAAAACATCAACATATGTTAGAAATAAATTTAAACATTTTTATGTTAAAATTAAAAAATTTCTTAATTTTTTTTTTAAAAACATGAATATTAAAGAAAATTTGTTTTATACTAATGAAAAAAATAAATTTAGTTTCCTTTACAAACATTATTTTTAAATATTCAGTAATTAAAGAGAGGAAAAAGAATGAAAATATGTATTCTGTTTATAAAAAAAGTGGATAATTAATTTCATTGAGATCTTGAGAAATATATTATAATATTTCATCATCAGAAACATAATAATAAATAATCCTGAAAGACAAAGAGATTGTAACATTAAACCCTTACCACATTGGTAACTTATAAATCATAATCCCCAATATATTTTAACATCAATTGAAATATAAATATCATGAATAGAATGATATTCATGATATAAAATGTTATAATGGATGTATATACACCGAATAATAAAATATAGGTGCATAACATAACTTATGCCTCAAAGATGGAAAATTGAGACAAATATACCTTACCTTATTTCTAGATATCCCCCATACACATTCAGGACTACTATATAATAAAAATAAGTTTATTATAAATATATATATATATATATTAAATAACAATAATTATATATTTATCATACCACATATGAATTAATTATCACCGTTATTACCTATTTATTAACAATTCCTTCTTAAAATCATGTTTAATGTACTAACTTCTTTGTTTACATTTATTTTTTGAATTAGTATGTTTAGTCCACTCAAATTGATCATAGTTCCTTCATCTCCAAAATTTTAACCATTATATAAATATGATATATATTCATTATATACATATTTATAGTAATCCAATAAAGCTATAGATAGAAAATGAATTAAATTATTCATCAAGATGGTAGGTTGTATGTACACATCAATGATATTTTCATTTATCTTAAAAGGTGAAATGAAAAAAAATCCTTTATATAATCATTTTTATTTCATATATATCGTATATATTAAATAAATTTAACCATATTACATTCTATGAAAATAATTCTTAGAAAAATGAATCACATCGCTTCGTGAGGTGGTAGTCAGCCATATAAATAAACTACATTATCATATCTCCCACGGAATAGAAAGTAGAAAAGTTTTATTTGATATTATAATTACTAAAGTATAATGATGTTAGAATTATCATAAAAAATCCTTTTATCTATCCAAATTACCATAAAAATAACACTAAAATTAAAAACACATCACATCGGTTCATGAGGTGGTTGTTTGTCAAGCACATGAGAGACGTTATTGATTTCCAATGGGTTGGAAGGTAAGAAGGTATATGTGTTATTATAATTACATATTTATAATAATATCAAAAAATATCGTATATAAATATTAAATCCATCATTATTTGAAGCCATTATAGGTGGTGATGGAAAACAAATAACATTTTTTCATGAAGCGGTAGACTGTCGTACACAAGATTGATGGTTTTTTATACCATTTAATGGAAAAGGAGATGGATATAGGTTATTAAATAAAAATAATTACATATAAGTTAATTTTAGAAAAAATTTCGTTTATATAATAAAAATTTTAGAATATTTGGAGGATGTTGAGGAATAAATAAAACAAAACACGTGGTTCATAATTTTACCTCATATTTAGAGAACCTCTTTATGGTTATAACTAAGTACTTCCTATAAGGGATTTATAATAAAATAAGTCTTATAAGATTTGTGTATGGAATTAGTTAACATATTCTGGTAGGTATTTGTAAAACCAAAGGGTTCTTTATTTGAGAAGAGGAGATCATATGGGTGGCCATTTATAAATACGGGTGAGGACACACATAGATGTTCAGAAAATAATAAAGTGTACCCATGTTTTTCACATGCCACATGACTCCAAAATGGGTATCTATCAAAATGTATAAGTGATATGTTCAACATAGTTCCAAAAATTGGGGTTTTAACAAGTTTCTTGAACATTTTATACCTTAGTGTTTTATTTTAAACCTGTGTAAACATATTTTAAGTTAAACCAGGATAATTGATTTTTACTATTTTTACTATTAATTTTGATCCAAAATTACGTTTACCATATAATATATTACTAAATATCTGTGTCCCAAAAATATAATCCATTCTTAAAAATTCAAATCATAGAAGTGTAAAATATTATATAAAAATTAAACCCTCAAACACGATGAGAATGTCGGTTTCCAAAGAGAAAATAATAAAAAATTTAAAAAAATTATATCAAACTTTCAATATGAAATGTATTTAGATGAAATAAATTGGATCAATATATATATATTTTATATAATTATAGTTTAAAAAAAATATTAAAATAAAAATTATCTTGTAAATTACTTGAAAGAAAATGAATTTTTTAATAAAATTGTGTATTTATTAACTATTCACTGACCAATTAATATTTTCAAAAAACTATAAACAATTAACTCCAAGATAATTCTGTAATTATGAAATATAAAATTATTTTAATTTTTCAAAATAATGTGTATAAATTTACAAAAAATAATTTTAAAATAAGTTCAAAATTGGGAAAAAAAATTAAAAATAGTTTTTAAATGTAAAATTGGATTTTTTTTCTTATATAATTCCTAGAAAATAAATAAAATGAATGTTAAAAATTTTATTGAATAAATATAATATAAATTTAATTAAAACCAATCTCCCAGAGGAATTTATTTAATTTATATAATTAAAAGGAATTTATGTGCCTAAAAAAGATTCCCTAAAAAATATTTCCTTTATTTTCAGGTGGTTCTTGTTATTTTCATTTATTATTAATTTATAATATAAAGATTTAATTTTATATACATTTTTAAATCATATATTATCCTAATTTGTTTAATACTATTCATACCACCATTCCAATGGCTATGAAATAACTGTAGTATTAAATAATAATATTTTAATAGTAGGTTGTGTTTCGTTAATATGAGGTGTTGGTTGTAACACAAGATATTAAAGAAATTAAATTTATTTGAAAAACATATTTCTTATAATCTCAGGGAGTTACAACGAAAAAAATCATAGTGAGTGAATACCCAACACATATTTTTGACCATCGACCATGGTTCCCCACCAATTCCCACCAAGACCTAGAGTTATATCACATTATATTTCATTCATACCATGAACACATCTATGGCATGGAGGGACATACATGATTATTTCAAACTTCAAAGAAAGAAATTTAAAAATCATAATTAAACCCCAAAACTCCTTTAAAAACTCATTTTAGAAAGCCTATTTACTGTATCTAAAGCCATCAAAGCCCAATCACCACCATCCCTTTCACTACTTGTATTTACCCATTCCACGTATTAGATAAGGAAATCCTTCATGTAGAACACCACTCAAAATTGATGTTATATCCCTCAGGTTCACCAAGGACCATTAGGACCATATCCTCATATCCACAACACAAATATATCTCCACCCACATGATACAACATGGTAATTTTGGATTCCATAGATCCAAAAAAATAATCATTCACCTCTAATACAACTCCAAAGTCCCTCTTGATGCTTCTAAAGCATTGAAAACCCTACAATAAGGAATTTAATAATTATAACCATCTATGGAATTTATTTCAAGCATTATTCATATAGTATTTTTATACAAAAACCTTTAATAATGTATGGGGATAAGATTTTATTGTACCAAAATAAGGGTAGATTTATTTTCTGGTCAATTCTTCTATATTCCCTTACATTATGGAATTTGTATTACAATTTCAATCAAAACATTTAAACCATCATGGCATAGAGGGATCACCATTTCTGATTCCAAAATCACTACAAAACCTAGTTGAACCTAGAATCAACACCACTATGATAACCAAAATATGCATTTTATCATTCCTCATTTCTAATAGGGAAAACCACATAACTCTATGAAATTCCATGACCTTCAGTATAAATTTTTTAACACTCCATGTGTTATGGAGAGAAATTTTCCACACACTAAACCCCCAAAAATAGTATTTTCACTCCTCAGGTTCACCAGGAATCACTAAGAGTGTATATCCATGGAAAATGTCCTAAATGAACCCTTCCTTGGGATACACCATTGGGTTTTTAGAGTCCATATATCCAAAACACTATCATTCACTTTTGAGGAACCTCCAAACTTCCTCTCAGTCATATCAAATATTAGAAAACACAAACATAAGGATTTTGAATAATTATTCACTTATATAAAATTTATTTAAAACTATATTCCTAAATCATTTTTATCCAAAATAATTTAATAAGCATAAATTCTAAGCTTTTAAGCTAAAAAATATAGATATATTTATTTTCCAATCAATACAGCTGAATTCCTTGGAATACATTACTTTTTATGACTATGAGTGGTGGTGAGTTTAATAAGTCTCATTTATATGAGTTCATAGTACGCTCGAATTGTTATTATCATGGGTGTTTATTTGGTTTTTTAATGTTAATAGGGGTACTAGAAAAACATTAATTGAGGAAAAAATGAAAAACAAGAATTGAATAATTTTTTTCATTCTAGGTGACGAATAAGTCGTAAGAAGAAAAATTTTTATGATTATTACTCATGTGGAGAGCTATTATGGAACTAAGTGTATGATTTATTTTCTTTCTCCTCATAGTGAATAGAATTTGAAGAGTTTTATCTATATAAAAGGCTCTGTAATAACTGATTTATTTATCATAAATAGTTGAGGAAGTGATGTTCTTATAGTAATATGGTGTATCTATAGATAATCTATTAGAAAGAGGACCTGACAAGATGTGATAGTGAATATTCTTCAACATAGGAATACTATGGTTATGTGAACATATGTCATCATAGTGGAAGTATGATTTTATATGGAATGCCAGGTTATTGAGGTGTGAGTTCTATGAAGGGTTAGGTTAAGTAATGAAATATGCCTCTAGAAGTTCTCTCGACCAACTACTACATTCATAGACCATGTGCTAAAAATTTTTATATTATGGTTTATACACCACTTTAATTTGGTGAGATAGAATAAATTATTCAATATATGATACTAGTTAATTACATCATTTCCAATATACTATTTAACAACAGTTGATTCTTTATTTAATCATAGAGTACTGAATGTGGTTACTCTACTATGTAATATTATAGAACCGATAAGTAGATGATTAGATAATGTATATTTAGTGTATATTAGAGTCTCTAGGATATATATGTTTTGGAGATGGTAAAATTTGATGTGATTATGTGAATAGATTTGATATAGAAATTATGTGACCGTATTCACTACTATAACATATGAATAGTTTTTTACTATCACCTAAAGAATCCTATATTTTCTTGAGAAAATTGGAATGTCGTATTTTTTTAGATTTCTCTGACTTGGGACAGTTAATAATGACTATATCTCTAACTACTAGGATGATTCATAGTTCAAATAAGGGTGGGATAAGTAATTTTTTACCATATATTATTTATTAATTTCATGTTTTGATTCCAACTAATATAATAATACTAACTCTAATGGGGAAGTTATGGCATCATTCCTTTTTAATACATAACTTTTCATTACATGGTACATGTAAAGGATATTTTAAAGTTTAGTTTCTCAAAAATAATATGCATAATACATGAAAACATAAAAAATTATTTTAATCTAGTTGAAAGTCTTAATTATAGGTTCATCTAAATTATATTTAATACATCTCATAACCTAGGGACATACATCAAAGGAAAGTGATGAGCATGAGGCCTAGTATGGGAAGCAGTTCACATGTGATTAAAATGAATATTAATAAGAACATGAGAAATATAATTACAGAATGAGAAAGGGATCTTCAGGAATATCATAATAAAAATAACATGAATCATAATATGGAAATTTGGATAGAAAATTCAATTTAGTCATTCATAAGCATATCACTATTTTTTTCTTGAGATGTTATAAATGAAAATCGCTAAGGTTATTCACCAAGGTATTATCAAACATGAAATATCAACGGATTAAATTATTTAACAAATGAATTATGGAACTAAAAGTAAAAAAAAATTATTTCTTAATTAATATGATCCAAAAAAATTATAATCAATAATTTCCTTAATAAACCATGGAGAATAAAGAATGATTTTCTTATCCAAAACACGACTTACAAAATTTCTTAAAGACATGATCATTAAGTCATTTTTAGCCCACGAAAAAATAATTGGGTTTATTATGTTTAATAACACACATTAAATAAATCATAATTACATATAGTTGAATACCCCTAGAAAATAAATTGGTTTGGGTTTTTCCAAAAATAAAATAAAAGATAATTTCTTAAGGAGAATATGGAAATTTTGAGAAGTAAATTAGGCAGCATAACAGGTATAAAACATGATTTTTGAAAAGGGAAAAATGAGAGGGGAAATGGGTATCTCACTGATAAAAAATATTTTGTAATTATGGTTATGATAAAAATTGTAATATAAGAAAGTAACCATAACATTTTGAAGTCATATAAAAATTTGGTTTTTGAATTGAATAAAATGAAGGATAATTCCCTTACCTTGTAGAGGTACTCCTAAATCCTTGGGAATGGAATCTTGGTGTAACGCCCCGACCCCAGTGACCCAGAGTCGGTGCATTATTTTAATACATTGGCATTATTACAAAGAATCAAGTCCCAAAGGACCGATCAGTTGAGCAGTCTTGGAAAATAGATTACATACATGAATGTTAGATTACACCTCATAACATACAAAACAACATAAATAATCCTTTATGAATTCCATTATTCCCTTGCCTTAACCCTGCATATCAATCAAAATATAGTTCATGGAATCCTGGGAAAAATAAAACATAGAAAAGGGTGAGTTAAAATGCTCCGTAAGGGTAATAAATACAGCGGAAATTTTCATAAATAAGCATAAACATTTTAGGTAATGTATAACTAAAACAAAATCCTTTTAAACTTGAACATCAACATAGCATGGCAAAAATAAAATTAAATAATTGCCATTTACTTATTCACATGGATATTGTACTAATAGAATAATCACATGCAATATCAATAACCACTTTCATGATGATGGAATGCATAATGCCAGACTATCATAACCACATACCCAAGGCCTCGTGACAAGACTACAAATAAGATTTTTTCAAGGCCTTGTGCGAAGACACTAGTTTGTCTCATGAGACCTACTGATGCATCGAGTTGCTATAGCGGGCTCCACTCATCACATATTAAGTCCAATGCATTCTCATATGAAAAGGTTCAAACCTAACATAAACATTCGTATTAAAACTACCATACGAAATGTAAATACTTCATCCATAAACCACGAATGGTATAAGAATAACACATCCACAGTCAAACACATCACAAAAACTTAAAAACAATATGGAAGTTTTGTATCATAATAAATCAACTTCAAATAAACTTAAAATCCATCAAAGTATGTTGACATAGATGAAATCAAAACTATTTGAGAGAAATATCTCTTTTTTTTAAATCATTTAAAAGTCACACATTTATTACGGAAGTAATTTAAAAGAGATTTTTGAATCAAAGTGTCCCATACCACTTCGAAACATTTGAAAAGAAATATCATTTAAAAAAATTCATGTCCACATAAATAAATACTTAAAATCATTTTGAAAACATGGACATTAATTAAAAACATTTAGAAAGATAAATCTTTAAAACATTTAAAATTCTGATTTTGATAAAGAGTACCTTTCAGAAATTCTTAAAATATTCATTTTGAAATCATTTAAAAGTCACATAATTATAAAATAAAATCTCTAATTTGAAAATATCCTTATAATATTGTAAGTTAAGCTTTGAAAATTTTATAATGGTGAAAAATAGCCGCACCCTCCGTATAAGTTAAAAAAACATTCTTACCTTAATTCTGTCGAAAAGGTTAAAAAGGACCTTGTTTGGAAAATGACGGAAAGATTACTTTATAAACATCTTATAAAAACTTAAACAAGGGTATAAATGACTTTAACCCATATTCTATAAAATATTAATAATGTTTTGAAATACACTTTCAAGAAACTTGGATGTGGATGATAAAGATATCTCAGTATATTATTACGCATAAACAACCTCAGATAATGAAGAGATTATGAAATAAACCCTTACCTTGTACTTTTCCTTGGTTGGGGTTGGTTAACCTCCTATATAATGGTGAAATAATTGTTATTAAATTATTCAAGAATCATATAGATTACTATGATATCATATATGATCTTTTAACATTGATTTGTTAATAATATCTTAGTATTATCGTTGTTTCGGGTGTTAACTTACACATTTTCTTTTATATGTTTTGTTACGTAAGTCGTGTTTGTCATGGATAGGTTTTATCTTAATCATATCCAGAATGATATCAAGTCCTTAGATACTATTATTAGTCATCAATTTAGAATTAGACTTGAATGGATATGATGGAGAATGAATCTCATTGCGTTCGTGGAGACGGTAATCCGTACGTACGCATGAGCGACAATATCATTTTTTTGATGATAAAGTAATATAAAATTGGATGGTATATCATATATAAAGAATCATTATCATGTTATATTTATTATTTACATGAATTACACATCATTATTATACCCATACAAATAATAATATATTGGATAACAATTACAACACGACGTGGGGACGGTAAGTAGTACGTACGCACGTATGGTGACATGTCATTCAAAGGATGGATATAGTAATGAATATGGTTGTGCCATATTTATAATAAAATTAAATTATATAGGAGATACGGGATTAATTATTTTAGAATGGTAATAACAATGAAAGAAGAAGTGGAAGAAGAAAGGAACTTGAAAAAGGGTGGTGAAATCATTACCTCTTCTTCGGGTTCTTCCTTTTGATTTGATCAAAAGGGCTCTATAAGTTGGCTTTATGAAAAACGGAAGACCTCTAGGATTAATTGAGGGAAGTTGAGAGAGTATTTGGGTAGATTTTGGATGAAAAAAAGGCTTTGAAGGTGTGAGTTAATGAGAAGGGAGAGTGCCCTTTTATAAGAGGGGTGAGGGGCACCTTTGGAAAAGCTAGAAATATTATTTTATAATAAATTCATATTCGGTTTCTAATGGCTCCAAAGTAGATTATTTAAATGTTAAGGTGGGTATAGGTCTCAAAACACTCAACCAATAGAATTTATATAGGTTTGGGTCATTATATTAACCTTATCTTTTAGTTTTAACTCTTAGTTAATTAGTTTGACACTTACCATGTCACTTTGTATTTTAATATTATATAATTAATAAACTTAATATATACCTCCAAGATACCCCCAAGTGGTCCATTAATGATACAACTATCATGATATAAGTCTCTTGGCAGAACCTTAGATTTTTAGGAATTTAATATCAATTAATAATATAATATTTGTTTTAAAAACTCTATTATGTCAATTTTGACACTATTTGGAAAATTGATTTTTTTGAAAATGATAAAAGAATTATTAGTTCAAAAACAGTCAATTAAATAAATCCTAATATGTCATATTATTTTTTTCAAATTAGTGTAATTCATTAAAAGTCTCAAATTATATTTATTTGGGTATTTATAATATCAATTATTCTAATTATTCATTAATTAGGTAATTACTGCATCATCATTGTGTCATAAATAAATTAAGTTATTTAATGTCTAAAAATTATAAATATAATATCATTATGTAGGAAATCTTTTTATCTTTCTAATTAATTTTTACAATCGAATGTATCTTATGTATAACCCTATATTAAAAATGTTTTAGTAAATAAACTTTGATTTTAACTCTTTTAACTCTTCTTTGAATTAAATAATAATAAATGTCCTAATCTAATCCAAGTTGACCTAAATGATAATATTTTATTACTAAGGTTGTTTCTGGTCATGATACACTTGTCCAATAGAATTAGGACATTTGTTAGGGTAATATTAATATCATTTTTACCCTTAATTACCATATTTTCTTTTAACCGTGGTAAATAAAAGTAAAACGTTATTATTCACCAAAAATTATTTTCATCTCATTGAACCACATTTTACTCCTTGATATTAAACGTGTCTCTCATATTTTCGAAATTCCAATCACAGAAGTGGTAAAATTAAGTTTTATGAAAATTTCAGTTTTTTAACTACCACTTAGTAGTTTAACTATTCATTAAAAATTGAAGTTTTTCAGAACAATGCCAAAATTTTACCCTAAGAAATAATTGATATTCCGAATTCAAAAATGATGTCTATTTTACAAAATTCCAAACATATAAGTTGCATTAATTAATTTTATAATTAATTCCCACTATCACAACAAATAGCGTGTTTTTAAGAAACAATATATATCAAAAGATTGACAATTGTTTATGTCCAATTTCAAAGTGAAATTAATTATAATGAACACCATTGGATAAAATGGTAAAAATATATTCTAATCATACTTTAAAACCACTCAAATTCATAATTTCTCACTATTAATTATTTTGATTAGAAAAGTTGTTTTTAATTAAAATTTAGTAATTTTCACTATTCATCAAAATATTTAAGTTATCCGAAACGTACCAAAATTTCACCTTATGCAAAATTCGATACTCTGAATCCAAAAATGAAGTCCATTTTGAGAGATAAAATTTATAAAATTTTAAAAAGTAGGTATTATTATTCATTACGGCTAGTTTGATTGGTTGTAGTGTGTGTTAGAAATCGAAGTTGCGTACAACACACGCTACTGTATTATTCAAAGAGAAGCGTACCGTGGAAGCTTGGGATTTTACATTGTAAATTTTTTTATGTCCCCATTCTAGAGAATAAATTTATTTAGTCAAATTGAATATATAAAAGTTTAAAATATTGGATTTAAAAAAGGTTAAAGTTGGTAAAAGTTCATTTTTGAAAAATACTTCCTTTATCTGAAAAAGAAAGGAATTTGTTATTAAATTATGTCTAATAAACTCATAATATGGATTCTAAAATTATAAGGATTATATAAAGTTTAAAATTTAGTTAATACTATTCATAACCTCTTTTGAACGGCTTGTTTTGTAAGTCATGGTGCGCTTGAACTCGGTGTTGCGTGTAGTGCAAGTTATTGAATTATTTTGAAAAAATAACACACTATGAAATCTTGGGGTGTTACACTTGGGGGATTGAGGAAACCTTGGAGGGACTCCATGGGAGGTAAACCCTCCAGAACATCCTAGTTAATTGATTGTGAGTGAATGTAAAAAGATTAATGGGCGGTTATTTATTGAAAAAGTGGAGGATTTGATTAATAATTTGCAAATATAGGCCATGAAAATCTAGGTTATGGAAAAAGAAAAACCATTGGATTAACCATGTATTTTTCCATATTATTGGTTATTTGGGTCATATATTAATTGTTTTAACCAACAATAACCAATAATCCTATCATATTACTTATTCTGATGTGGAAAAGTAAGGTCTTCGCAAAATAATTTCTTTTAAAGTTAATATTTCCATTTGATACTTTGGAAAGTAAATTATAGTCTTGGAAATAGATTAAAATTTATTAAAATACTTGATATTAATAAAATAACATTTTCTAAGTCGTGTATTGGGGTTAGTTAACTATTACATAATTATTACATTATTATGAATTCATTAAACATACTGAAAAAGACAAACTTTATTTTTACAACTAACATAGAAATAAAGTATTTTTGAAAACTCTCTAAAATTAACCCTAAATTAGTTTTGACATGATAAATTCAAAAAATATGTTTATTTTATCATAATAATTATATAAGTATGATTATTTTAACTTGTAACAATAAAATTCGTTATTTATTAAAAAATAGTGAGTCAATAATGCATTGTCAAATTTCTCACACTTAAAACATTTCTAGGACATAATAAAATTATTTTATCATTTAAATTTAAATGAGTGTATTTTCAAAATACTATTTCATTAAAATAATTATTATTCATAAAACCTTCATTTTTTATAAAAATTAATATCTTTTCTGAAAAATAAAATTTGTGTCTGAAAATTTATTTTATCAAATTCCATATCAATTAATCATATATTTTATTAATAAAAACAATTATTAAAATGGAATTCATGTAATAAAAATTTATTTAAAAAAATATTTACACTATAACTAACTAAGTTTGGGACACATAGACCCATATAAAAACTACATATAACCTACGGTTAATGTGTCTAATGGTGATAGATTCCTGGGGCAGCTTGGCTAAAATCGGGTGAGTGGTAATCTCCACTAACTTTAAATTATCCCATAGTCAATTTCATTGAAACATCACATCTTGATGTTCTTCTTGGGATTGGTCAAGGTCGAACCCTAGTGATGCTACCTCCCACCCATGTTCATACAAATGGGATTCATGGAGTATGACTCTATTGGGTGAGGACATCACTTCTACTTTCAACATTAATTATCCTTTCTAATTTATACATATAATAACTAATTATAAGGTTAAAATTCTAACCATGACCATAGTTTCTAATGGTCATTTTGATCAATGATTATGTTTGACCAACAATCATATAACGGTCAAATCTCAATGATCTTATTTACCTTTATATTCAATTCATTATAAAAGAGATATTGTTTTTTTTGTGTATAATATAATATAACACACATTTTATCAAGGAAACAATATCATTTAAAAAGTATAGGTTGTAACATTATTCCCCCCTTAAGCAATTATATCACTAAAATTTAAAATTTTTCTATAATTTGATAAAAGTTGTGGGAACTTCTATCTCGTTGTCTCCCCTAGTCCCCACATAGATTTTTCATATCTATGGTTCCTCCACACCACTTTGATGAGGTGGGTTGTCTTGTTTCAAAGAACCTTGTCACTAAGGTCCGTGATCTCCACGGTATGCTCCTTATAAGAGATATCATGTTCGCGTTGTATCACATCTGTATTTAGTACATGTGATGCATCAAGAATTTACTTCCTAAAGAGATATACGTGGAACACATCTATAACTTGAGTTATATTTGGTGTAAGTTTTAGAAGATAGGCCACAACTACTATGTGATCTAAGATTTCATGGGGGCCAATATACCTACGGTTAAGCTACCTTTTCTTCCCAAATAACAGGAAGCTCTTCCATGGTGATATTTTAAGGAAAACGTTTTCGCGAACATCAAAATCCAAGTCCTTTTGACGGTTATCTGCATAGGTCTTTTACACAATATGTGCAACTTTTATGTTTTTTTGTGTGGAATAAACCTTTTTATATATCTCTTGTACAATATCATGACCAAGTATCTTTCTCTAACCAAATTCATCCCAACATGTGCGAGTTTTATATCGATCTTCATATAGAGCCTCATAGGGTTCCATTTGAATACTCAAGTGGAAGATAATGTTGTATGAGAACTCAACTAATGGGATGTGTTGGTCTCATCCACATTTAAATTCCATTGATAATGTTCCCAAAATATCCCCAAGTGTCTAAATATTCCTTTCAGATTGTCCATTGGTTTTGGGGTTATATGCCATACTGAAATTCAATTTGGTACTCAGAACATGTTAAAGGCTTCTCTAGACTTTTGATTTGAACCTTGGATCATGATCATAAATGATATATGGTGGTAACCCATGCCACATCACCATTTAACATATATAAATCATGGAAATTTGCTCAAGATATATATTTTTAGCGATAACATTGGGAGTCTTGGTGATTTGATCCACTATAACCCATATTGCATTGTTTTTTTGGATGTTCTTGGGAGATTAGTGACAAAATCCACAGTTATATTTTCCCACTTCCATGTTTATATGGGTAGAGTTTTTAATACCCCTATAGGAAGTAATAATTTTTCCTTCACCTACTAACATACCAAGCACCCTGTAGTATAGTCAAAAATCTCTCTTTTCATATTATCCCAACAATAATAATCTCAAAGGTCCTTATACATTTGTGTGATTTTGGGATGTGTAGAGAATCAAGATATATGATCTTCATCCATCAGTTCATTATTTATCTCTAGAATAGAGGGAACACATATCCTTTAATGAAATTTCAATACACCTTCTTGATCAGAATTGAACTCATGATGCTTCCCATTCTTCACATACTCTATATTATTTTGTAATAAAGGATCTTCTCTTTGATATTTCTAGATCTTCACTAGTAATGATGGTTAAAAAATAATTTTTGATATTATTAATGATGTCCCTTCACTCATGATTCCCATGACCACCTTTACTAGGTCCTTGATAAATGAATCTCATTGAATCCTCATAATTTTCAGCACAATAGGGTACTTCCTACTTAATGTATAAGGCCACAGCCTTAAACCATACTTAATCTTGAGTTAATACAAGATTACACATTGAGGATCTTTTCAGGTTTAGAGTTTTATAGAATTATATCATAAAACTTTCATTACATTCCACATTTACACAAAGTGGTTACATAAAAGATAGTATTATTTTTTTCCATCAATGGAAACATATTTAAAAATAAAGCATGGATTATTTCTTGACACTTCCTTGACACTATCATCATAACATGTACCTTTCCCTTGAACTGTGAAAAACATTTCAAAAAGACTTGGGATGAGCATAAAAATCTCAGTAAGGGTTATAAAAATATGGAAAGGAAACATGAGTTCATATATACATAAGAATAAAATCATACTTTACCCATAAAACATAGGCACTTTAACATACCTCCTCAAATCATGAATAAATCATAGAAATCATAAGACATAAAGGTAACTTGAGGCATTAATAACATTCTTACATAGGGAGTAACCCTCTTGGTTACATTTTGAATACCCATCATAGTATATTCCCTTAATCTCTTCGGAGAAACCTTAACGTTTCACTCCTTCGCGTTACCCAATGCATTGGAGAGCTATATCGGGCTCACCCGCCCTTAGTTTATCACAGAACCACCCGTCTTCATAACAATGCCCAATAAACATAACATAATCATAGCACATGAATTAAGCATAAAGGAAATATAACATTCCCTCATTGCAATAACATTATAATAGTTTAAGATATTGAAATAATTAATCCATTCTAAAAACCATTCTCAAAACCATTTAAAACATTTAATAAAGAGATTTTTGAATCAAAGTGTCCCATACCACTTTGAAACTTTTAACATTTTAAACCATTAATATGCATATAAATAAATCCTTAAAATCCTTTTGAAAACATGGATATTAATGAGAAATATTTATAAGATTAAATCATTAAAACATTTAAAACGATATTTTAGTTAAAGGGTTTTTAACAAAATGAGAGACACTTGAATACATTAATTGAGGAATAACATTTAATAAAAACTTTATAATATCATGAGAATAAAGGGATTCATGATATAATATTCCAAATGATACTATCTACACCATATAAGAGTGAATTGGTGCATAACAACAATGAAGTCTCAATTGAAATGTAAATTGAGATGAAATCTATTATAAAGATGGTATCCTTAAATTAAGAAAAAATCAATCTCATAATTATGTGCGACAAATATAAATACACCCAATATAAGTGGATATTAAGTGTAAAATAATAAATGGTCATTCAAACATATTCAAAGTATGGCATATTCAATAACTACATGTTGAACCCAAAGAAATCGAAATTGGGTTAAGAAGTTCCCTTGACAGCCTAACGGTGTCACATCAAAATGAGTTGATGAGAGATAAAAAAGGTATCTCATAACATGGACATAAAATTTAAATCAATAAGGATATATAAGAACATATTCCAACATAATAGTATGTGCATTAAAAGACATAACAAAAGAAGTCTTTTAAAAAGAGGAGGATGAAAGGTTCCCTTACCGACATGGGTATCTTTCGAAACATACACCCCGTGAAAGAAGGACAATAAAACATTGATGTAAATACTCATAAATGAAAGTATATTACATAGTGAGTAAAATAATGGGCAGTACATACACTACTCAAAGGAAATTGTGGCAAATATAGCTTAAATCTCACGGGAATAAAAGTGAGATGAAAAATCCCTAACGAAAACTCGGCACCCTAACGGTGCCACATAAAACTTACAAAAATGGATTGATGAGATCAAATAGGGTATCTCATCATATTAACAAAAAGTTTATAGAAAGACAAATATAAAAGAAAATCCCCCAACATAACAAAGAGGAGCTTAAAAGAAGTGACATAAAGGAGAGTACTTAAAAAGAAAGGGAGAGGTTAGATCTCTTACGAAAATTTGACAGCCTAACTGTGCCACTCAAAACGTCCAAAATGGATTGATCAGAGAGAATAGGGTCTCTCATTAAATGAACATAAAAATTACAGTAAGATTAATATAAAATAACATCCCAATAACAAGAAATATGATCTTTAAAAGGAATGACATAAAAGAGTGTACATAAAAAAGAAAGGGAGGAGTAGGATCCCTTGCCTCGGGTCTGACTTGACTCAATCGTTCTTTAATCTCTTGAATAATAAACTTGAGTTAATTTCAACTTCCTTAAGAACCTTTTTCAAGTTCATTATTCCTTTTATATTACTTATTACCATGTCATGAACACTATGTAATTATTTTTGTTAATATAGGTCATTTAAATGATCATTGGTACTTGAGTCAAAATATGCTCTTTATAATTACAAGTTTTTCATGTATCCATTATATCCAGAGTTAGAATCATGATTTATATATCATATATATCATATATATCCAGTATATACATGCATTTATAATATTAAATAATCATTTAGAGGTAATAAATGAAATGCACCGTTCATGGAGACGGTAAGCCGTACGTACACATGAACGCTACTTTCATTTCTATTTCGTATTTTATAGAATGGAATCATAATGATAAAAAGGTATATTATAATTACAGTATAATATCATATATAATACCATTAATTAAATCCTTTATGCGTCCCACATATGGCATTAACGAATCAAATCACTTTGAGGGGGTGGTAGTCCGCGCTTCCTAAAATGAAGATATCGCGTTTACTCATAATGGTAACCATAAAGGATATGCCATAAATGAAAAATACAGAATCTTAAGTAAAACATAAACATATTATATATAATATATTAATATAGTGACATCTTAATGGACACCTTTTAAGGTGATATATGAGTGTTGAACAATCATCGTTCCGTGAGGCAAAAATTCGCCATCCACGGAAACAGTACGTTCATTAACCATTAGATGTATGTGTGTATAAGTGTAGCTAGAATCCTTCTTATAACAATATCCTAGTATATTGAAGATACTGTATTTGTTACAAAAAAATGAATAAAAAGAGTTTAGGGGGTTGGAGAAGCAAAATCAAACAAAAGGACTCAAGTGAAGTCATTACCATAAAATCAGGTAAATCCCTTTGGGTTGAGCTAAAAGGCTTCCTTGGGAGGACTTCTACCCAAAGTGAGGCTTCAAGGAGTTAGAGATGGATGTGGAGAGACAAAATGGGCAGGGGATGGATGATAGAAAGGCTTTGGATGTGTGGGTAAGGAGGTAGAGGTGGGGGCCTTTTATAAGAGGAGAGGAGGCTCACTCTTGGAAAGTAAAGAAATGTTCCTTTATTTTAAAATGAGTTTCGGATTTAAAAGGTCCCACATTGATAAAATTCGAGGCTAAGGTGACAAGGGTTAGAAATCCACCCATCCAATGGGTTTTGGACATGTGTAGGTCTTATATTTTACATTGTCTCTCCATTTTATTTAAATCATTAAATAATGAGGTCATCGCTGCATCATCATGATGTCATAAATAATTTAATTTATTTAATGTCCAAAAATTATAAAAAAATAATATGATGTAGGAAAGCTTTTTAGATTTCCAATTACTATTTATAGTCAAAAATCTGACTTGTATAACCCCATGTAAATATTTTTTTAGTAAAACATTTCATGTTTGTGTCATTTTTACTTTAACATTAAATAAAAAGTTATTTATGTCATTTCCCAACCAAAGTGGCTCCATGGGGTCCCCAAGTTGACTCATGGATTGTCTTGGTCGGACATGACACATCAAATGAGGGTAGGACATGTGTCATGCTCATCTCATATTATTAAAACATTATTTTTACCTTAAACTACTCTAATTACCTCTAATCGCGATTAAAAACTTAATAAGTTACTATTCACCAAAAAATATTTTAATCCCATTGAACCACATTTTACTTCTTAATTAAAACCATGTATGTCGGATTTTTGAAATTCAAAACACAAAGAAGGAAAATTTTCATTTAAACGGAAAATCAGTTTTTATAAGTACCACTTAGTGGTTTCACTATTAATCAAAAATTGAAGTTTTTCAGAAAATTACCAGAAATTCACCCTATGCTATATTTGATATTTCGAATTAAAAATGATGTCTATTTTACAAAATTCAAAACATATTAGTTGCATTAATTAATTTAATAATTAATTCCCGCTATCAGAGCAAATAGCGTGTTTTTATGAAACAAAATGTATCAAAAGATTGACACTAGTTTAAGTCCGATTTCAAAGTGAAATTAATTCCAACTACCACTATTGGATTAAATGGTAAAAATATATTCTAATTTCACTTTAAAACCAATTCAAAATATAATCTAATCATTTAAATAAATTATATTAAAAAGAGGTTTTGAATTAAAATACAACATTTTTCACTATTAATTAAAAATTGAACTTTTTCGGAAAAATACCAAAAATTTACACAAAGTAAATTTTGATGTCCCGATTCTAAAGAAGAATTTTATTTTGTCAAATATAAAACATAAAATTGTCAAAAAGTTGATTTAAAATAGATTTGCCATCAGAAGGCGATTAATCGACCATTTAAAGAATATTAGAATGTTTACGCTTAAAATTGGATTCATTCTCATTTTTAATCCTCTAACATTTATTGAAAAGAGTAAAAATATTTGAAAAACATATATAATCATTTTGTAGATAGTTCTGTTCATTCCTGCCATTACAACGGCTAGGCGTTAACAACTATTTAAAATAATATTATTTTATTATTAGAGTGAAAGGTAAGATTCCTAAGAAACTCGTTGTTGCGTATTGGGTACACCATCGAGCATAGCATCCCCTTTAAATTAATGTTAATATTTTATTCACAAATATGGATAAATATAAAAATGTCATATTCTTTATCTACCTGGCGTGTTACATCCTTCCCCCCTTTTGGGAATTGCGTCCTCGCAATTTTAAAATTGGGCTTGGATACATCCTTGAAAATCCCACATCGGAACAAGAGTCAGTAAAACAATCACCTTAAAATAAAGAAAGATAAGTGCAAAGGTCACCCGAGTTAACCCATACTAGGATTCCAAGAATAAAAATATGGACATGGAGGAAAAAACAAAGGGTCATGTTCTGATGGAGAGTGATAGTAAACATGTCTAGGAGAAAGTTAACCATAAGAAAATCACAAACTTGTGATGGGTTAAACGGTATTTGATTCCCCAATAGGAAAAGTTAACAGACAACATTTTTGTTTTAAGTTACTTTTCATTGAGGAATTTATTTTTGAGCTTAACTAAATCATAATGAAACATACATACTTGCCATGTAGACTTCCAACTTTTACTAGATTCATTAATCAAACTCATATTTTCTCCAAAAGATGAGTATTTAGGAAGACTTGTTCGCATTAAGATTATTATAATCAATTTCTAGAGAATCACATAATCCACAAAAGAGAACTATATACTTCTCATGTCTTTAGACTCTAACCAAAAACAAAACCAAAAATGTTAGTACAAGATCAGGTAATCCAGAAAAGGATAACCCTTTATAAAAAGAAAATCTATTCTTAATCACCATAATTTGTCCAACAAAACCCAAAGTTCAACGAGGACCATTCGATAAACAATTTGTCCATAAAATTCTTAAAAGTAAACCAAACTAATATTGAAAGCCAAATATTTCAAGGATTTAGTCACATAGTCTTCCAAGTTAAATTGTAACATTTATCTCCAAACAACATCAGTTTCTCTTAATGTCTCGTATTGAAAAGTAATTGACCTAATCACATATCCTCCATGATAGGTTAATAAATTTCCATAGATAAACCAAAATCAACTTACTCTTAATTCATAAAATCGTCTAACTAAAAAGAATCAGTCAAACTAACCAGGTACTTCACGTAGTCCAGTGGTAGGCGATAAATACCAGTTGCACTTTGGTTGTGGGTTCGATTCCCGCAGCTTTGTCCGACGCGATGGGTTGTCACACGGTCTGTGTGTTGTCCTTTTTTTCCAAAACTATATAATTCTCAAATCATTCCCAAAAAGTGATAAAATCATAAAAAATAACCATAAAATAATTTAACCTCAATTTAATCTCATGCCTTTCACTTCCATCATAACATATAGTAACCCATAATTACCTCAGAATTAAGGATCATATAAACCCAGATGGTTCTTTATAACTATGTCCACAAAAGAACAGATAACTATTCCTTGAATAAAATTTTAATATATTAAACATCAGGGTAACACATGCTATAAAAAGTCTTCTAATGTAACCCCATCATCAAAAGAGACTTAATACTCTTAATAATTTCACCATAACTCTTGAAGCCCTTATATGTTGACTTCTTACTCATTCAACATTCTTCATGATCCATTAACCATTCCTTTCCAACTTATTCTGAAATACTTCTTTCCCACAAACAAAATCATGAATCATATCCTAAGATTCCAAAATAGGAAAACAAAAGTTATGAAATAATCCATACCTTTGATTGGTCATTGTTAGTTTTTTCATCCTCAATCGGAATGGCATTAGGTATTGGTAAACGAGTATTTGTATGATCTTGGTGATCCCATTCACGAAACTTCTTCATAGGAAATGTGTTTTCATAATGACCATGTACACCACATTTAAAGCATTCAATGTATCCCTCAGAAAGAACTTCTTTCCCTTTCCTCGAGTCAACTGGATGCTTCCTTTTTCCATGGTAGGTTCTTGCTTTATGACCTTCATTTCCACATCTATAGCATATTTCTGTCCCTTTGAAACATTTCCCTAGGTGTTTCTTTCCACATCTTTGACACATAGGATTTTGAACATACATACCTTTATGATTATTACCCATAGTTCTGTAGGGATTTCTTTCTCACATATATGATTCCTTATAGAAATCACCAAGGTTTAGGTGGTCAATCATGACTCCAGATAGCTGGTTGAGGATAAACACAAGAGTTCTCATTGCAGCTCCCATATCATTCAGTTTCTTGCTCAAAAAACTGTCACAGTTTCCTTCACATCCACTGTTACTTTGCTGCCCGCTAGATCCATCCATTTACTAAAACCAAAAAGGTCAATGTGAGTATATCAACAAAACCATCATGTACTAATGCGGAAGATAAACACTAAGATATACTTACTCATTCTCTTTGTCTAAAACTAGTACTCTTTCTGAAATCCTAACCATTATGGTAATTTCACTTATGCATAAAGAATACCCTAACCTCTAAAGTTATCTAAACCGACCTCTGATACCAACTATAAGGCCCCAGCCTTAAACCTTACTTAATATTGAGTTAATACAAGATTAGACATTGAGGATCTTTTCAGGTTTAGAGTTTTAGAGAATTAGATCATAAAACTTGCATTACAATCCACATTTACACAAAGTGGTTACATAAAAGATAGTATTCATTTTTTCCATCAATGGAACCATATTTAAAAATAAAGCATGGATTCTTTCTTGATACTTCCTTGACACTATCATCATAACATGTACCTTTCCCTTGACCTGTAAAAAACATTTCAAAAAGACTTGGGATGCGCATAAAAAGCTCATTAAGGGTTATAAAAATATGGAAAGGAAACATGAGTTCATATATACATAAGAATGAAATCATACTTTACCCATAAAACATAGGCACTTTAACATACCTCATCAAATCATGAATAAATCATAGAAATCATAAGACATAAAGGTAACATGAGGCATTCATAACATTATTACATAGGGAGTAACCCTCTTGGTTACATTTGTAATACCCATCACAGTATATTCCCTAAATCTCTTCGGAGAAACCTTAACGTTTCACTCCTTCACGTTACCCAATGCATTGGAGAGCTATATCGGGCTCACCCACCCTTAGTTTATCACGGAACCACCCGTCTTCATAATAATGTCCAAGAACCATAACATAATCATAGAACATAACTTAATCATAAAGGAAAGATAACATTACCTAATTGCAATAACATTATAACATTTTAAGATATTGAAATAATGAATCCATTCTAAAAATCATTTTCAAAACCATTTAAAACATTTAATAAAGAGATTTTTGAATCAAAGTGTCCCATAACACTTTGAAACTTTCAACATTTTAAACCATTAATATCCATATAAATAAATACTTAAAACCATTTTAAAAACATGGATATTAATTAGAAATATTTATAAGATTAAATCATTAATACATTTAGAACGATATTTTAGTTAAAGGGTTTTTAACAAAATGAGAGACACTTGAATACAATAATTGAGGAATAACATTTAATAAAAACATTATAATATCATGAGAATAAAGTGATTCATGATATAATATTCCAAATGATAGTATCTACACCATATAAGAGTGAATTGGTGCATAACAACAATGAAGTCTCAATGGAAATGTAAATTGAGATGAAATCTATTATAAAGATGGTATCCTTAAATTAAGGATAAATCAATCTCATAATTATGTGAGACAAGTATAAATACACCCAATATAAGTGTATATTAAGTGTAAAATAATCAAAGGTCATTCACACATATTAAAAGGATGAAATATTCAATAACTACATGTTGAACCCAAAGAAATCGAAATTGGGTTAAGAAGTTCCCTTGACAGCCTAACGGCGTCACATCAAAATGAGTTGATGAGAGATAAAAAGGGTATCTCATCACATGGAAATAAAATTTAAATCAATAAGGATATAGAATAACATATCCCAACATAATAGTATGTGAATTAAAAGACATAACGAAATAAGTCTTTTAAAAAGAGGAGGGTGAAAGGTTCCCTTACCGATATGGGTATCTTTCGAAACATACACCCCATGAAAAAAGGTCAATAAAACATTGATGTAAATACTAATAAATGAAATTATATTACACAGTGAGTAAAATAATGGGCAGTTCATACACCACTCAATGGAAATTGTGGAAAATGTAGCATAAATCTCATGGAAATAAAAGTGAGATGAAAAATCCCTAACGAAAACTCAGCAGGCTAACGGCGCCACCTAAAACAAACAAAAAAAGGATTGATGAGATCAAATAGGGTATCTACTAATATTAACATAAAGTTTATAGAAAGAGTAATATTAAATAACATCCCCCAACATAACAAATAGGAGCTTAAAAGAAGTGACATAAAGGAGAGTACTTAAAAAGAAAGAGAGAGGTTAGATCTCTTACGAAAATTCGGCATCCTAACGGTGCCACTCAAAACTTCCAAAATGGATTGATGAGAGAGAATAGGGTCTCTCATCACATGAACATAAAAATTACAGTAAGATTAATATAAAATAACATCCCAATAACAAGAAAGATGAGCTTTAAAAGGAATGACATAAAAGAGTGTACTTCAAAAGAAAGGGAGGTGTAGGATCCCTTACCTCGGGTCTGACTTGACTCGATCGTTCTTTAATCTCCTGAATAATAAACTTGTGTTAATTTCTACTTCCTTAAGAACCTTTTTTCAAGTTCATTATTCATTTTATATCACTTATTACCATGTCAAGAGCACTATGTAATTATTTTAGTTAATAACGGTCATTTAAATGATCATTGGTACTTGAGTCAAAATATGCTCTTTATAATTACAAGTTGTTCATGTATCCATTATATCCAGAGTTATAATAATTATGTATATATCATATATATATCATATATATACAGTATATACATGCATTTATAATATCACATAATCATTTAGAGGTAAGAAATGAAATGCACCGTTCATGGAGACGGTAAGCTGTACGTACGTATGAACGCTACTTTCATTTCTATTTCGTATTTTATAGAATGGAATCATAATTATATAAAGGTATATTATAATTCCAGTATAATATCATATATAATACCATTAATTAAATCCTTTATACATCCCACAAATGGCATTAACAAATCAAATCACTTTGAGGGTGCGGTAGTCCGCGCTTCCTAAAATAAAGATATCGCGTTTACTCATAATGGTAACCATAAAGGATATGCCATAAATGAAAAATACAGAAGCTTAAGTAAAACATAAACATATTATATATAATATATAAATATAGTTACATCTTAATGGAAACCTTTGAAGGTGATATATGAGTGTTGAACAATCATCGTTTCGTGAGGCAGAAATTCTCCATCCATGGAAATAGTATGTTCTTTAACCATTAGATGTAGGTGTGTGTAAGTGTAGCTCGAATAATTCTTATAACAACATCCTAGTATATTGAAGATACTGGATTTGTTACAAAATAAATGAATAAAAAGATTTTATGGGGTTGGAGATGAAAAATAAAACAAAAGGACTCAAGTGAAGTCAATGCCTTAAAATCGGGTAACTCCCTTTGGTTTGAGCTAAAAGGCTTCCTTGGGAAGACTTCTGCACAAATTGAGGCTTCAAGGAGTTATAGAGGGATGTGGAGAGAAAACATTGGTAGGGGTTGGCCAAGCCAAATGCTTTGGAAGTGTGGGTAAGGAGATAGAGGTGGGGGCCTTTTATAAGAGGAGAGGAGGGGCACTCTTGGAAAGTAAAGAAATGTTCCTCTATTTTAAAATGATTTTCAGATTTAAAAGGTCCCACATTGATAAAATTCTAGGATAAGGTGATAAGGGTTCGAAATCCACCCATCTAATAGGTTTTGGACATGTTTAGGTATTAGATTTTACATTGTCTTTCCATTTTATTTAAATCGTTAAATAATGAGGTCATCGTTGCATCATCATGATGTCATAAATAATTTAATTTATTTAATGTCCAAAAATTATAAAAAAAATACTATGATGTAGGAAATATTTTTAGATTTTTAATTTCTATTTATAGTCAAAAATATGACTTGTATAACTCCATGTAAAAATTGGTTTCGTAAAACATCTCATGTTTGTGTCATTTTTACTTTAACATTAAATAAAAAGTTATTTATGTCATTTCCCAACCAAATTGGCTCCATGGGGTCCCCAAGTCGACCGATGGATTTTCTTGGTCGGCCATGACACATCCAATGATGGTAGGACATGTGTCATTCTCATCTCATATTATTAAAACATTATTTTTACCTTAAACTACTCTAATTACCTCAAATCGCGATTAAAACATAATAAGTTACTATTCACCAAAAAATTATTTTAATCCCATTGAACCAAATTTTACTTCTTAATTAAAACCATTTATGTCAGATTTTTTAAATTCAAAACATAAATATGGCAAAATTTCATTTAAACGGAAAATCAGTTTTTATAAGTACCACTTAGTGGTTTCACTATTCATCAAAAATTGAAGTTTTTCAGAAAATTACCAGAAATTCACCCTATGCTATATTTGATATTTAGAATTCAAAAATGATGTCTATTTTACAAAATTCAAAACATATTAGTTTCATTAATTAATTTAATAATTAATTCCCACTGTCAGAGCAAATAGCGTGTTTTTATGAAACAAAATGTATCAAAAGATTGACACTAGTTTAAGTCTGATTTAAAGGTAAAATTAATTCCAATGACCACTATTGGATTAAATGGTAAAAATATATTATAATTTCAATTTAAAACAAATTCAGAAGATAATATAATCATATAAATAAATTAGATTAAAAATAGGTTTTGAATTAAAATACAACATTTTTCACTATTCATTAAAAATTGAACTTTTTCGGAAAAATACCAAAAATTTACACAAAGTAAATTTTGATGTCCCGATTATAAAGAAGAATTTTATTTTGTCAAATATAACACATAAAATTTTCAAAATCTGATTAAAAATTGGTTCTCCATCAAAAGGTGATTAATCGACCTTTTAAATAATATTAGAATGTTTACGCTTAAAATTGGATTCATTCGCATTTTTAATCCTCTAACATTTATTGAAAAGAGTAGAAATATTTGACAAAAATATATAATCATTTTGTAGTTAGTTCTGTTCATTCCCTCCATTACAACGGCTAGGCGTTAACAACTATTTAAAATAATATTATTTTATTTTTAGAGTGCAACGTAAGATTCCCAAGAAACTCGTTGTTGCGTATTGGGTACACCATCGAGCATAGAATGCCCTTTAAATTAATGTTAATATTTTATTCACAAATATGGATAAATATTCAAATGTCATATTCTTTATCTACCTGGGGTGTTACATCATGTATCAATGACATTGTTTTCTCTTCTGGGGTGATAATGAATTAAATATTCATAGTCATTATGAAGATCCAACCATCTATAATATCTCATGTTCAGTTACTTTTGTGTGAAAATATATTTCACACATTGTTGGTATGTGTTTACAGCACATTTATCCCCATAAATATAGTGCATCTATATTTTTAGAGAAAAATAACTATAGCTTCTCCAGGTCATGAATAAGATAATTCTACTAATGAAGCTTTAACTGTTGAAATGCATAATCAGTCACCTTTTCATTTTTCTCGAGGACATGCCCAATCCATTTTAGAGATGCATTGATAAGAATATTTAATCCTTCTCTAATAGAGGGTAGAGTTGTTATATGTGTGATAACCAATCTCTTCTTCAGTTTTTTAAAACATTAGTCACACTCCTTGGTCCAGATGAACTTAGTCCCTTTTTGAGTTAACTTAGTTATTGGATTAGAAACTCATGAATAGTTTTTCACAAACCTTTTATAATATCCTTATAATCCATTGAAACAACAAATCCCAATTATTATTATAGGATGAGTCCACTCCTATACAGCCTTTTTCTTAGTAGGGTCAACTAAGATTTATTCATTTGTTATAATGTTCCCAAATAATGCAACTTGTTGAAACCAAAATTCACATTTGATGAATTATCCTAATATACTATCCTTCCTCAGAGTTTGAAATATAAAACTTAGATGATACTCATGATCCTGAAAAATTTTTAAATATATCAAAATATCATGAATAAAAAATCCAACAAATTTATCAAGGTAGCCCTTAAAGACTCTATTCATCAAATCCGTAAATATAATAGGATCATTAGTCAATTCAAAGGAAGTAACAATAAAATCATAATTAATATATATTTATCAAAAGGTAGACATTTCAATATCCTCTTTCTTTACCCTCATTTGAGGTTAACCATATCGAATATCAATCTTTTAGAAGAATTGATCCCCAAAAGATGGTCAAATAAGTCATCAATCCTTTGTAGAGGGTATGTGTTCTTCAATGTGATCATATTAATTTATCTATAATCAATTCATAGCTACATTGATCCATCCTTATTTATCACATATAGAACTTATGAAGTCAAATGAGACAAAATTTACTAAATAAATCTGTCATCCAAAAGATCTTGAAGTTGTTTCTTTAATTCTTATAACTCCACATTTTCTATTCTATATAGGGTCTTTGATAACATCTTGGATCGTTGTACGAGTTTAATGGAGAACTATACCTCTCTTCCTGGGTTAATTCCATATAACACTTTAGGAAATACATCAATTTATTTCTGAATGATGGAGACATGTTTTATCTTTATACTTTCTTTTCCTTCTTCCTCTTTACTGATCATCTCCAAAATGAAGGCTGTGAGAGGTGCTTCTAGGAAAATCTCAGGTCAATGTATATCTCCTTTAAAAATAATTGTAGGATTTCTATTCATAACTACTGATATTTCCTTTCTTCTTTAGTTTATCTCAATATTATACATTGGCATCCAGTTCATTCCTAGTATAGTGTCGAATTCCACCAGGGGATTGACTACTATATTTCTGATGGTATTGCGATTTCAAAATTCAATACTATAGTTTCTATATACTATTGATTCTTGTATAATCCGTACAATATTAATGATAAATCTAATTCTATAAGTTCATGGATTGAATTTATATTCTTTAAAAACATGGGTGATATAAAATAATTCATAGAACCGGAATCAAACAAGGTGCATTCTAAATTTCATAGAAAAGTGAGAGTACCTGCCACCATATCATTCGGAGCCTCTACATAAGACATTATAGTATAAAATTAATAAACTTACTCCCTTGGGATATACTAAGGTTGATAGTAATTTTTTTCCATTATCTTATTATGTGTACAGTGATTAGAAAGGTTCCCAAACATTCTATACTTGAAGAATTAGACTTCATCTTGGGCATGAACCATCATACCTTTGTCATTTGTGTTGATAATTTGAGGCTTCACCTCACCAAATTAGTTCCATGCTATATATAAATTTCTTCAAAACATACAACATTTTCCATTCACAAGAATTCATTTCCCTGAATGCTTCTTTCCACATTTGTTACAGGTGGGAATTTTCACCTTATTTCCTCCAATTCTCTATTCAATGTTCCTCCATAAGTGTGGATCTATTGATATCTTCTTTTCATTCGATCTATCTAACCATTATATCTCTACAAACTCTAGTTCCCCATAGCTTTCATAGCCTTGATTGGCTAGATTCCTTTGTAGATGGGGTGTTAGTACACTGAGTAATCTATAAACCATTCAATTAGGATCCATAACAAAGCTAGATGTGTATCAAGAAATTACTCTAAATTTTATCTCATACCTTCTTAATAATTAATTTTCCTTCTGTTCCAGTTATACTAATTCCCTATATATTTTTATTCTCATCAAATTTGAGAAATATTTATTGAAAATGACTCCCTTGAACTCTTCCCACTCCATATCATCAATCTCCCTTATTGGCTTCATGTTTATAATAAGTTCCCACCCCTGATCAGCTTCTTCTTCTAAGTGGTATACCACCAGGTTGATTTTCTCTTTCTCTAAATAGTGTAGTACAAAGAAGATCTTTTCTATAGAGCTTATAAATTGTTCATTAGTCAATGGGTCGGTAGATCCGCTGAAATAATGGGGTCATTGCTTCATAAAGTACTCAACATAAATTTGTTCCCTTCGAGATGAATCCAAAATCTCAACTTGATTCAATTTATTATTCACAACTCAAGATAGTTTATTTTTTATTCTCATGATTTTTTCCATTTCAACTTCCATTATAGATTCATTAACGCATTGTCCATTTCACTCATCATTTATGCAGTTCCTCAAATTTCTAACCATTTTCTAAAAGATGAAAGACATAGTGATAAATGTGTTACCTTTAAGAATATTATAATTCTTGAAGAATTTTTGGTCTTAAAATAGTGTACTTAAATATGTTATTCTTTAATGGTAATTATTTTTCTATATATCCTTCATAATGGTTCATAAAATGATTCTAATTAACAAAATATTTCTCCGGGAGGGTCAAACAAGGAGTGCATCAAGGTCCATTTTCATGAACCAGTACCCATTTGACACTAGCTCAAGGATTAATTTCTGGGTGTTACCCCTAGATACATTATTTCCATAGCCACATCCACATGTTCTATTCCATATATGAACTTATTTTCTTAGAAACCAAAATCATAATACTTCACCAAAATACCAAGATTTTTTCATATATTTAATATTTCATCCTGATTTATTCCTAATTTTTTAAAATCCTAATTTCCATAAACAACTAAACTATCCTTCGATACCAACTATGGCATCCTTCCTTTTTAATACATAACTTTTCACTACAAGGTATATTCAGAGGATCTTTTAAAGTTTAGTTTCTCTAAAATAAGGTCCATAATATGTAAAAACTTATAAAATTCTTCTAATCCTATCGAAATTATAATTTATTGGTTCATCCCAATTACATTTACAACATATCATAACATGAAGACATACATCAAAGGAATGGGGTGAGAAAAAGGCCTAGTATGGGACGTAGTTCACATGTGATCAAGATTAATATCAATAAGAACATAATTAATATCATTATGCAATGATAAAGGGAACATGAGGCATATAATAATAAAAATAACATGAATCTTAACATGTAAAAGCGGCTACGTCATTTAATTTACACATTAAAAATCATATCACCAAGTTTCTCTCCAAGGTGTTATAACTGAAAATTACCATGGTTAATCACTGATGAATCATTAAACATGTCATCTATATAGATTAAATTCTTTAACCAATGAATTGGAGGGATGTTAGACTGAAATGTTCATATGTATTATTTAATTTTAGCCACATTGATCATAATAAGTCATTTCATTAATAAACCATGTGCAATAAATAACAGGTTTCTTATCAAAATCATGGCATATAAAAGTGCTTAAATTTACTGTTATTATGCATTTTTAGCACACAAAAATGGAAATTAGGTTTATTATGTGTAAATTCCTGAATAAAATAAATAATATTTACATCTAGGTGAAATAATATAGAATATAAATACTTTTAGGTATTCAAAAAACGAGAATAAAAGATAATTTTAAAGGAGAAGATAGAAAATTTCAGTAATAAATTCTTCCTCGTAACAGGTATAAAACTTATTTTTATAAAAGTGTAAAATGAGTACGGAAAAGGGTCTCCCATTGATAAAAAATTTTAGAAGTATTGGAATGATAAAAAGTTTAATATAAGGTATTAACCATAATATTTAAATTACATATATAAAATTAGGTTCATGAATTTAATAGAAAGGAAGGATAATTACCTTACCTTGGAGAGTTACTACAAAATCATGGGGAATGGAACCTTGAGGGAATGAGGACACCTTTGGAGGACTCCTTGCTATGTAAAACCACCATAAAGTTGTGAATTATGGATTTCTAGTGAATATAATTGGATGAATTGGTGGATATTTATTGAAAAGTGGGGGATTGGTTTAATAATTTCAAAATATAGACCTTGGAAATCTAGGTTGTGGAAAAAGAAAAAACATTGGTTTCCCAAGATTTATTCCGGATTTGGGAAATCTGGGCCATATTTTATGTTATATTAACCCAAAATAACCAATAATTATATTAAATTAATTATTTTGGAAAGGAAAAATAATGTTTCCATAAAATAATGTTTTTAAAGTTAAAGCTTCTAATTCAGACATTGAAAAGTAAATTATAGGTTTTGAAAATGATTAAAAACTATTAAAATATTTTATATTAGTAAATTAACATATTTTAATTCTTTAATTGTGGTTAATTAATTATTAAATCATTATTAAATAATTTTGAAATCATTAAACATGTTGAAAAACCCAAACTGTATTTTTACTATTCACAAAAAAAAAATTAAGTAATTTAGAAAATTATCATAAATTCACCCTAACCTAATTTTTATATTTTGATTTAAAAGATTATGTTTATTTTATCATAATAATTATATATGTATGATAATTTTAACTAAGTATAAAAATCATTATTTATTACCAAAATAGCAGGTTAAAAATGTATAGTCATATTTCGGACAATTAAATTTTTTCAGGGAAATAATAAAATTATTTTATATTTTATATTTATATTATAATTTTTTTGAATAATATTTCATTAAAATAAATATTATTCATAACACCTTGTTCTATTATTAAATTTTAAATCATTTCTAAAAAGTAAATTTTATGTCCAAAAAATCAATTTACCAAATTGCATCCTGATTAAACTTATATTTTATTAAGAAAAACTAATTTTAAAATGGAATTGATGAAATAAAAATTTTATTTATACAAAGGAATTAATCTTTAATTAAATAAATTAGGGACATATGACCCATTATATCACACACATATAACCTAAGGGTAAACTGTGAGATGGTAATACATTCATGGGGTGGCTTAGCTAACATCGACCAAGTTGAAATTTCAAATAACTTGAACTTCTCCCATAGGTGATTTAGTTCAATCTGAACTTGTAGAATTTAATCTTAGGCTTGGTCATGGGAGAACCCTACTGACAATACCACCCTCCCATGTTCTGACAAATAGGATTCATACTGCATGACACTACTCGTTGAGGCCATCGACTCTCCCATATGAATTAATTATACTTTTTAATTTAAACTTATAATATATAATTATAATATTAAAATTATAAATAGGAGTATAGTTTCCAATATTCATATTGACCAACATTTATATTTTAAAATATTCATATAATAGTCAAATCGTAATGGTCATATTTCCCAATACGCACACTTCATTATTAAAGAGAAATGATGTTTTTGTGTATAATATAATATAACACACATTTTTTTTTAAAAATTATCATTTAAAAATTGTGGGTCATTACAGAGGTAAATATCATGATAGAAATACTTTTTTGTATTTGTCCTATCTCTATCACTCTTTATTTCAATGATATGACTTGGATTAGCGAATTTAATATCTTATTGGAAACTTTTATTTCAAAATATTTCACCCAAAATTATTTTTCACCATAGTACGATCTTATAATTATTAATAAAAAGGTTGATGAGATATTGAGAAACTATATTGATTATTAGAGTTTCAATAAAGACACTATTTTTAACTGTTATACATTGAAATGGATTGATGACCTATTTGATGAGATAATGATCGAGGGAGTAAAAAGTCCCTAATATTGATCTCTATTTGGGAAAAAAAATTTCTTAGGAATGTGGTTTCTAAATATAAAAATTCAATTTATTCTGACAAGGTGGATATATTTTTTTCATTGGCAGTGAACAAAAAATTCTTTAAGTATTTAATTTTATTTTGGTTTACTATGTTTTATTAAAACATTATTTTGAATTTATCACATCAAGAAACATTGTGGAAGACTTTTTGTAACGGCCCGACCCTAGTTACCCAGAGTCGGTGCATTATTACATTACATTGGCATGATCACAAGAAAGATCAAATATCGAAAGACCGATTGGTTTAGTAGCCTTGGAAACACTAGATATATTCATAAGTCTTACATTACATCATAAAATGAAAAACTACTACAACAACATATTGTCTCCATAATCCACACTCATATCCCCACATAATATCCCTGCAGGTCATTCATAATTTACTTCTTCACTTCCTAGGAAAAATAAAACATAGAAAAGGGGTGAGCTCAAATGACCAGTAAGGATAACAATATAGCGGAAACTTTCATAATTAGCATAAACATTTAAGGCAATGTATAACTAAAACAAAAGCCTTTCAAACTTGAACGTTTAACATAGTATGGCATAAATAAAATGAAATAATTCCATTTACTTATTCACATGGTTATTCTACTAATCGAATAATCACATGCAAAATCAATAACCACTTTCATAATGATGGAATGCATAATGCCAGACTATCATAACCACATATCCAAGGCTTCGTGCCAAGACTACAAATAAGATTTTGTCAAGGCCTTGTGCCAAGACACTAGTTTGTCTCATGAGACCTACCGATGCATCGAGGAGCTATAGCGGGCTCCACCCGTCACATATTAAGTCCAATGCATTCCCATATGAAAAGGTTTAAACATAACATAAACATTCATATTAAAACTAGCATACGAAATGTCAATACTTTCACCATAAACTATGAATGGTATAAAAATAGCACATCCACAGTCAAACATATCACAAAACATTCAATACAATATAGAAGTTTCGTATCATAACAAATCAACTTTAAATAAGCGTAAAATCCATCAAAGGATGTTGACATAGATGAAATCAAAATTCTTTTTAAAGAAATATCTCCTTTTATTTTGAAATCATTTAAGATCCATATAAAATAAAAAATTTTCTTTGAAAATATTCTTATAAGCTTGTAAGGGAAGCTTTGAAGATTTTATAACGGCGGAAAATAGCCGCACCCGCCGTATATGTTAAAAAAACATTCTTACCTTAATTCTGTCGAAAAGGTTAAAAAGGACCTTGTTTTGAAAACGACGGAAAGATTCCTTTATAAACTACTTATAAAAGTTAAAAAGGGTATAAATGAATTTAACTCATATTCTAGTAAATAGTAAAAATGTTTTGAAATACATTTTTATGAAACATGGATGTGGATGATAAAGAGATCCCAGTAGATAATTACGTATAAACAACCTCGGATAATGAAGAGATTGTGAAATAACCCTTACCTTGTACTTTTCCTTGGTTGGGGTAGGTTAACCTCCTGTATAATGGTGAAATAATTGTTATTAAATTATACAAGAATCATATATATTAATATGATATCATATATGATCTTTTAATATTGATTTGATAATAATATCTTAGTATTATCGTTGTTTCGGGTGTTAACTTACTTGTTTTCTTTTATATGTTTTGTTACGTAAGCCATGTTTGTAATGGATAGGTTGTATATTATTCATATCCAGAATGATATAAAGTCCTTAAACATCATTTTTAAATCATCAAATGATAATTATACTTTAATGGATACGATGGAGAATGAATCTCATCGCGTTCGTGGAGACGGTAGTCCGTACGTAAGCACGAGTGACAATATCATTCTTTTGATATTAAAATAATATATAAATGGTTGTTATATCATATATACAGAATCATTAACATGTTTTATTTATTATTTACATGAGTTACATATCATTATTATACCCATCCAAATAATAATATATTGAATAACAATTACACCACGACGTGGAGACGGTAAGCCGTACGTACGCACGTATGGTGACATGTTATTCAAAGGGTGGATAGAATACTGAATATGGTTGTACCATATTTATAATAACATCACATTATATGTGAGATACTGGAGTTATTATTTTAGAATGGTAAGAACAAAGAAATAAGAAGTGGAAGAAGAAAGGAACTTGAAAAGGGGTGGTGAAAACATTACCTCTTCTTCGAGTTCTTCCTTTTGATTTGATCAAAAGGGCTCCTTAGGTTGGCTTTCTGATCAAACTAAGGCCTCTAGGTTGTATTGGGGGAAGTTGGGAGAGTATTTGGGCAGAGTTTGGCCGAACCAAAAGGCTTTTAAGGTGTGAAGAAATGAGAAGGAGGAGTTCCCTTTTATAAGAGGGGTGAGGGACACCTTTGGAAAAGCTAGAAATATTAATTTATAATAAATTCATATTCGGTTTCTAATGGATCAAAAGTTGATTATTCAAAGTTTAATGTGGGGATAGGTCGAAAACCACTCAACCAATAGAATTTAGATAGGTTTGGGTACTTATATTAACCTTATCTTTATGTATTAACTCAAAGTTAATTAGTTTCACTTTTACAATGTCTCTTTGTATTTTTATATAATATGGTTAATAAACATACTATATACATCCAAGCGACCCCCAAGTGGTCCATTAATGATGAACCTATCATGATATAAGTCTCTTGGACGAACTATAGATTTTTATAAATTTAATATCAATTAATAATATAATATTTGTTTTAAGAACTCTTTTATGTCAATTTTGACACTATTCAATAGTTGATTTGTTTGAAACTCATAACAGATTGATTACTTCGAAAAAAGTCAATTAAATAAATAATAATATATCATATTATCCTATAAAATTAGTTTAATTCATTAAAAGTTTCATATTATATTTATTTGGGTATTTATAATATCTATTATTTTAATTTTTCACTATTATAGTAATTAATTCATCATCACTGTGTCATAAATAAATTAAATTATTTAATGTCTAAAAATTATAAATGAACTATCACTATGTAGTAAATCTTTTTATCTTTCTAATTAATATTTATAATCTAAAATCCAACATATATAACCCTATGTAAAAATTGTTTTGCTAACAGATATATGCTTGTGTCATTTTTTATTCATTATAACTTAATTAAAATAAAGTGTCCTTATCACCTACAACTGGCACCATGGGGTCCCAAAATAGACCCAAAGATACCTATGGTCGAACATGTATCAACCAATAAGGCTAGGACACATTTTAGGGTAATTTATTATTATTATAATATTATTTTTTTAACCCTTATTTACCGGATTTACCCTTAACCATGGTAAATAAAATATTTACCGCAGTAATTATTCAAAATGTCTAAAAATAAAAGTTACCTATTTACACAATTTGAACATCCTGATTCCAAATATGGAATCCATTTTTCTAAATTCAAAACACAGAAGTGGCAGAAATTAATTTAAAATTAATTCCCGCTGTCAAAACAAAAAGCGTGTTTTTAAGAGATAATAACTATCAAAAGATTGACACTTGTTTATGTTTGGTTTAATTGTAAAATTATGTCCAATGACCAAAATTATATTAAATGGTAAAAATATATTCTAAATATAATTTAAAACCACTCAAATTCATAATTTATCACTATTAATTATTTTGATTAAAAAAGTTGTTTTTAATTAAAATTTCGTAATTTTCACTATTCGTTAAAATATGAAAGTTATCCGAAATGTACCAAAATTTCACCTTAGGCTAAATTCGATATTCCGAATCCAAAAATTAAGTCCATTTTAAAATATAAAATATATATAATTTCAAAAAGTAGGTATTACTATTCATAACGGCTAGTTTGATTGGTTATGGTGTGTTAGAACTCGGTGTTGCGTAAAACACACGCTATCACATTATTCAAAGAGAAGCGTACCATAGAAGCTTGGGGTGTTACATTCTCCCCTCCGTCAAATAATTTCGTCCTAGAAATTTCTAAAATACTTATCACATGAAAAGACTCGGGTGGTTCTTCACCATAAGTTCCTCGGGTTCCCACGTTGCCTCTTCCATCTTATGGTTTCTCCACAAAACTTTTACTAGACGCGTCGTCCGGTTTCTCAGTACTTTTTCTCTCGTATCAAGAATCCTGACGGGCTCTTCGCAATAAGAAAGATCAGGTTCCAGTTCTAATTCCTCATAGGTGAGTACATGCGTTGGGTCAGGCATGTATTTCCTCAACAGAGATACATGGAACACATCGTGAACTTTAGAGAGACTTGGCGGCATTGCCAATCGGTAAGCTACAGCCCCAATTCGTTCTAGAATTTCAAAGGGTCCGATGTACCTGGGACTCAATTTACCTTTCTTACCAAAACGTATGACTCCCTTCCATGGAGATACCTTCAGGAAAACATGATCACCGACTTGAAATTCCAAATCCTTCCTTCGATTATCGGCATAGCTCTTCTGCCTACTTTGAGCTGCTCTGATGTGATTTTGGATTACCTTCACCTTTTCCATCGTTTCCTCCACCAGTTCTGGACCTACAAGTTTTCTTTCACCGACGTCATCCCAACAGGTTGGTGTACGACATCTCTTTCCGTATAACGCTTCATATGGTGCCATCTGAATACTCGAATGGAAGCTATTGTTATAGGAAAATTCTACCAGAGGTAAATATTGATCCCACATACCCTGAAAGTCAAGTGAGCAAGATCTCAACATGTCTTCTAAGGTTTGAATAGTCCGTTCTGATTGTCCGTCTGTCTGAGGGTGGTAAGCAGTGCTCAAATGAAGTTCAGTATCCAGGGATTTTTGAAGACTCTTCCAGAATCTTGAAGTAAAACGGGGATCACGATCAGAAACAATCGATAGGGGTACTCCATGAAGTCTCACAACTTCATTAATATATATTCTTGCTAGACGTTCCAGGGGTAGATCTTCTCTTATAGCAAGAAAATGTGCTGACTTGGTAAGATTATCAACAATAACCCATATTGAATCATTCCTTCTAGGAGTCTTTGGTAGCCCCATGACAAATTCCATCGTAATATTGTCCCATTTCCACTCCGGTATAGGAAGAGGTTGCATGACTCCTCCAGGCTGTTGCCTTCCAGCTTTTACTTGTTGACAAACCATACATCTTGACACAAAATCAGCAATCTCCCTCTTCATGTTGTCCCACCAAAAATGTTCCTTCAAATCTCTATACATTTTGGTGCTCCCAGGGTGTATAGAGAAATTGGAACTATGAGCATCATCCAGCAATTCCCTTTTTAGATCAGGTATATCGGGAACACAAAGTCTCTTCCCAAATTTCAAAATTCCATCTTCATACACAAAGTCTCTCAATCTCCCATCATTCATAGCTTTAATCTTCTTTTGAAATTCTTCATCATCGGTCTGATTACTCTTAATCCTTTCTATTAAATATGGTTTGGAAACCATTTGAAAAAGAAATGATGTTTCGCCTTCCATGGTTATTCCCATGTCCATCTTCACTAGATCCATGAAAATTGGATCCCTTTCAATTCTCATATTGTTCAAAACTCCATGGTCTTTTCTACTAAAAGCATTTGCCACCTTGTTTGCTTTCCCCGGGTGGTAGTGTATCGTGCAATCATAATCCTTGAGTAATTCAAGCCATCTCCTTTGCCTCATGTTGAGTTCTTTTTGTGAGAAAATATACTTCAAACTCTTGTGATCAGTATAAATCTCACATTTTTCACCATAGAGGTAGTGCCTCCATATCTTCAAAGCAAAGATCACAGCTGCTAACTCGAGATCATGAGTAGGATAGTTTTGTTCATGAATTTTCAACTGTCATGATGCATAGGCAATAACTCTTTCACTCTGCATAAGGACACAACCAAGTCCTTTCTCCGATGCATCACTATAAATAACGAACCCATCATTCCCCGATGGTAGAGTCAATATAGGAGCATTGACTAATCTTTTCTTCAGTTCTTCAAAACATTCTTCACACTCTTTTGTCCAAACAAATTTAACCCCTTTACGTGTGAGCTTCGTTAATGGGTTAGCCAATCGGGCAAAATTCTGGACGAACCGTCGATAATAACCTGCCAAACCAATAAAACTGCGTACCTCAGTTATACTCGTAGGTGTTGGCCATTCTTGGATTGCCTTGGTCTTAGAAGGATCAACATAGATTCCATCTTTAGAGACAATATGGCCAAGAAAAGAAATCTCCTGAAGCCAGAATTCACACTTGCTAAACTTACCATATAATTCATGCCTCCTCAGAGTCTTCAAGATAATGCGCAAGTGATTTTCATGATCTTCGTAGGTTTTGGAGTATACCAAGATATCATCAATAAATACCACCAAAAATTCATCGAGATACTCCTTGAAAACTCTATTCATCAGATCCATGAATACAGAGGGTGCATTAGTTAATCCAAAAGGCATTACAGTAAACTCGTAATGCCCGTACCTGGTTTGAAATGCTGTCTTCGGAATGTCTTCCTTCTTTACACACAACTGATGGTATCCAGATCGAAGGTCAATCTTTGAAAAGTATTGAGCTCCATGTATTTGGTCAAATAAATCATCAATATGAGTTAGGGGATACTTGTTCTTTATCATTATAGCATTGATCTCCCTGTAGTCAATACATAACCTCATAGATCCATCTTTCTTTTTAACAAAAAGAACAGGGGCTCCCCATGGAGAAACACTAGGGCGAATAAATCCTTTATTACTCAATTCCTCTAGTTTTTTCTTTAGTTCGACTAACTCTACGGTAGCCATTCTGTAAGGGGTCTTCGATATAGGCCTTGATCCAGGAATTATATCAATGGAAAACTCAACTTCTCGTTCTGGAGGATATCCAGGTAAATCTTCCGGAAATACAGCTAAAAATTCTTTCACAACAGGTACATCCTCTATTTGAACATTCCTTTCCTCACCCGCAGTTATTTCATTCTCTTCCTCCCCAATAATTGAATTTAGTTGAGCTATTGAGGGTGGATCTAAATAAGAATTAGGTGGTGACGATTCTGCTCTAAAGATAAGGTGTTCTTTATCATTATCATCAAGAATCGTAACCTCTTTCTTCTTACAATAAATCTTCACATCATAGTCCGAAAGCCAGTCCATACCGAGGATTATATCAAACTCAATCATAGGTATGACGATGAGATTAGCAGATAAAGAACATTTATGTGCTCTAATGGGGACTGATTCGCAAAACTTTGTTGCAATGATACTTCCCTTAGGAGTTTTAACTGACAAATCCCTTGTTAAATCAAATTGGAAATATCTCATTTTCATAGCAAACTGGGAATATATGAAACAATGAGATGATCCAGAATCAAATAATGCTTTTTCTAAACTTGAGGAAACCATTAAATTACCTGCCACCACGTCTTTCGGAGCTTCTACCTCAGCAGTTGTGATAGCATAAGCCTGGCCTTGATCCCTTGGCCTTTTCTGAGGTAAGTTCTCCTGACGCTTAGGACATGCATTTGCATAATGCCCCATCTCCCTGCAATTATAGCACTGAACGTTGGTAGCTTCCTTCTTCCCCTTGCAATCACGAGCTTGGTGGCCTTTTTCACCACACTTGTAACAGACTCCCATTCCCTTCAAGCAAGTACCAGGGTGTTTCTTCCCACATTTACCACAGGATGGATATTCAACCTTTCTCTTCTTCCCTTTATTTCCATTCCCAGATTGATCAGCAGGTCTCTTCTTCTCTTGCTTTTCTTTAAAGTCATAAGACATAGAGAATTCCTTTCCAGTCTTGATAGCACATGAGACAATGTCTTCGTACGACGAAAAGGATTGTGAGACTAATGCTCGATGGAGAAATGGTTTTAACCCATCAAAGAAACGATCAATCTTACTTCTTTGGTTACGTATATAATCACCAGCGTACCTTGCTAACCTTGTAAAGTTAGCCTCATACTTTGTGACATTCACATCCTCCTTCTGTCTTAGACTTAGAAATTGCCTTTCCATATCTTCTCGATGGTCGCGAGGAAAGTATTTTTCTAAAAACAGATCTTTGAACTCCCTCCATTCCATATTTGATACTTCATCATCTTCCTTCGTATTTTGAATCAATGACCACCATTGATCAGCATCTCCAGTGAGGCAGTAAACTACCATGATAACTTTTTCCCTTTCACTGATCCCCAAAGCGTGAAATATTTTCTCTAGGGAAAATATCCATTGCTCAGCTACTAAGGTATTTGTACTCCCATTGAACGTTGGTGGTTGTTGCCTCATGAATCGATCTAAAATTGATCCTACACGCTGCGGATCAGGGTGCTCCATACGGGTAAGGTTATTATTCATAACCTGAGTAAGTTGTCCCAGTATGGTGATTAGCTGATCGGCACCAGTTGCATCACCAGCTCCACTATAATTATCTTGAGCAGGAGGGAAATCCCTACATGGAGTGCGTGCATTGATACAGTTTCCATTTCTTCCACTAGGCGCCATTTCTAAACAATGGCATAAACTAGATCAGTTTAGGAATCAAAATACATAATCCCATACTTATAAAACACTTAACATAAATTGAACTATTTATGGATATAATCCATAATCATAAGAATTTTTTCTTTGAGGGAGTATATACTCATAATCCCTTCAAAATGATTTGTAAAGAAAATGAGAGTTATCCTAAGAATATCCCTCGGGAGTGTCGTAACCAAGAGTGCAGCAAGGCCCGTTGTCATGCACTAGTTCCCGTTCGAGTCTAGCTCAAAGCGGTGTTTTCGGGTTTTACCCCTAGGTACATCTGTGCCAGAGCCGCCTCTACCTGCTCGTATCCAGACAGGGATGTATTGCTCGGAAAACTCACAAAATCTCTACAAACCAAAATTCTAGGAAGTTCTTCTATACTAATCCTCAAAGTTCATCTTAGGTCTACGTGCTCTAATCAGAGTTTATCTAAATCTAGCTTCCAAGGTTTGTACTAAACATCCTCTGATACCAACTGTAACGCCCCGACCCTAGTTACCCAGAGTCGGTGCATTATTACATTACATTGGCATGATCACAAGAAAGATCAAATATCGAAAGACCGATTGGTTTAGTAGCCTTGGAAACAGTAGATATATTCATAAGTCTTACATTACATCATAAAATGAAAAACTACTACAAAAACATATTGTCTCCATAATCCACACTCATATCCCCACATAATATCCCTGCAGGTCATTCATAATTTACTTCTTCACTTCCTGGGAAAAATAAAACATACAAAAGGGGTGAGCTCAAACGCCCAGTAAGGATAACAATATAGCGGAAACTTTCATAATAAGCATAAACATTTAAGGCAATGTATAACAAAAACAAAGGCCTTTCAAACTTGAACTTTTAACATAGTATGGCATAAATAAAATGAAATAATTCCATTTACTTATTCACATGGTTATTCTACTAATCGAATAATCACATGCAAAATCAATAACCACTTTCATAATGATGGAATGCATAATGCCAGACTATCATAACCACATAGCCAAGGCCTCGTGCCAAGACTACAAATAAGATTTTGTCAAGGCCTTGTGCCAAGACACTAGTTTGTCTCATGAGACCTACCGATGCATCGAGGAGCTATAGCGGGCTCCACCCGTCACATATTAAGTCCAATGCATTCCCATATGAAAAGGTTTAAACATAACATAAACATTCATATTAAAACTAGCATACGAAATGTCAATACTTTCACCATAAACTATGAATGGTATAAAAATAGCACATCCACAGTCAATCATATCACAAAACCTTCAATACAATATAGAAGTTTTGTATCATAACAAATAAACTTTAAATAAGCATAAGATCCATCAAAGGATGTTGACATAGATGAAATCAAAATTCTTTTTAAAGAAATATCTCCTTTTATTTTGAAATCATTTAAGATCCATATAAAATAAAACATTTTCTTTTAAAATATTCTTATAAGCTTCTAAGGGAAGCTTTGAAGATTTTATAATGGCGGAAAATAGCCCCACCCACCGTATATGTTAAAAAAACATTCTTACCTTAATTCTGTCGAAAAGGTTGAAAAGGACCTTGTTTTGAAAACGACGGAAAGATTCCTTTATAAACCACTTATAAAAGTCAAAAAGGGTATAAATGACTTTAACTCATATTCTAGTAAATAGTAAAACTGTTTTGAAATACATTTTTAAGAAACATGGATGTGGATGATAAAGAGATCCCAGTAGATAATTACGTATAAACAACCTCGGATAATGAAGAGATTGTGAAATAACCCTTACCTTGTACTTTTCCTTGGTTGGGGTAGGTTAACCTCCTGTATAATGGTGAAATAATTGTTATTAAATTATACAAGAATCATATATATTAATATGATATCATATATGATCTTTTAATATTGATTTGATAATAATATCTTAGTATTATCGTTGTTTCGGGTGTTAACTTACTTGTTTTCTTTTATATGTTTTGTTACCTAAGCCATGTTTGTAATGGATAGGTTGTATATTATTCATATCCATAATGATATAAAGTCCTTAAACATCATTTTTAAATCATCAAATGATAATTATACTTTAATGGATACGATGGAGAATGAATCTCATTGCGTTCGTGGAGACGGTAGTCCGTACGTACGCACGAGCGACAATATCATTCTTTTGATATTAAAATAATATATAAATGGTTGTTATATCATATATACAGAATAATTAACATGTTTTATTTATTATTTACATGAGTTACATATCATTATTATACCCATCCAAATAATAATATATTGAATAACAATTACACCACGACGTGGAGACGGTAAGCCGTACGTACGCACGTATGGTGACATGTTATTCAAAGGGTGGATAGAATACTGAATATGGTTGTACCATATTTATAATAACATCACAGTATATGTGAGATACTGGATTTATTATTTTAGAATGGTAAGAACAAAGAAAGAAGAAGTGGAAGAAGAAAGGAACTTGAAAAGTGGTGGTGAAAACATTACCTCTTCTTCAGGTTCTTCCTTTTGATTTGATCAAAAGGGCTCCTTAGGTTGGCTTTCTGATCAAACTAAGGCCTCTAGGTTGTATTGGGGGATGTTGGGAGAGTATTTAGGCAGAGTTTGGTCGAACCAAAAGGCTTTTAAGGTGTGAATAAATGAGAAGGAGGAGTGCCCTTTTATAAGAGGGGTGAGGGGCACCATTGGAAAAGCTAGAAATATTAATTTATAATAAATTCATATTTGGTTTATAATGGCTCCAAAGTTGATTATTCAAAGTTTAAGGTGTGGATAGGTCGAAAACCACTCAACCAATAGAATTTAGACAGGTTTGGGTACTTATATTAACCTTATCTTTAAGTATTAACTCAAAGTTAATTAGTTTCACTTTTACAATGTCTCTTTATATTTTTATATAATATGGTTAATAAACTTACTATATACATCCAAGAGACCCCCAAGTGGTCCATTAATGATGAACCTATCATGATATAAGTCTCTTGGCCGAACCTTAGATTTTTAGGAATTTAATATCAATTAATAATATAATATTTGTTTTAAGAACTCTTTTATGTCAATTTTGACACTATTCAATAGTTGATTTTTTTGAAACTCATAAAAGATTGATTACTTCGAAAAAAGTCAATTAAATCAATACTAATATATAATATTATCCTAGAAAATTAGTTTAATTCATTAAAAGTTTCATATTATATTTATTTGGGTATTTATAATATCAATTATTTTAATTTTTCACTATTATAGTAATTAATTCATCATCACTGTGTCATAAATAAATTAAATTATTTAATGTCTAAAAATTATAAATGAACTATAACTATGTAGTAAATCTTTTTATCTTTCTAATTAATATTTATAATCTAAAATACAACATATATAACCCTATGTAAAAATTTTTTTGCTAACAGATATATGCTTGTGTCGTTTTTGTATTCATTTTAACTTAATTAAAATAAAGTGTCTTTATCACCTACAAGTGGCACCATGGGGTCCAAAAATCGACCCAAAGATGCCTATGGTCGAACATGTATCAACCAATAAGGCTAGGAAACGTTTTAGGTTAATTTATTATTATTATAATATTATTTGTTTAACTCTTATTTACCGGATTTACCCTTAACCATGGTAAATAAAATATTTACCGTAGTAATTATTCAAAATGTCTAAAAATAAAAGTTACCTATTTACACAATTTTAACATCCTGATTCCAAATATGGAATCCATTTTTCTAAATTCAAAACACAGAAGTGGAAGAAATTAATTTAAAATTAATTCCCGCTGTCAAAAGAAAAAGCGTGTTTTTAAGAGATAATAACTATCAAAAGATTGACACTTGTTTATGTTCGGTTTAATTGTAAAATTATGTCCAATGACCAAAATTATATTAAATGGTAAAATTATATTCTAAATATACTTTAAAACCACTCAAATTCATAATTTATCACTATTAATTATTTTGATTAAAAAAGTTGTTTTTAATTAAAATTTAGTAATTTTCACTATTTATCAAAATATGAAAGTTATCCGAAATGTACCAAAATTTCACCTTAGGATAAATTCGATATTCCGAATCCAAAAATGAAGTCCATTTTAAAATATAAAATATATATAATTTCAAAAATTAGGTATTACTATTCATAACGGCTAGTTTGATTGGTTATGGTGTGTTAGAACTCGGTGTTGCGTACAACACACGCTATCACATTATTCAAAGAGAAGCGTACCGTAGAAGCTTGGGGTGTTACACTTTTACTAGTAAAGGGTTTAAATTCCTTTGTTGTGATCATTATGATTAAACTTTTCAATAATTGAATATGATATTTTCTACTATACCTATTATTATCTTACAAAATATGAGTAGTCAATAAATGGAATATTTTGGCATGTATTTTATGGAAATGGGATGAAATCTGATATAGGAGGGTTAGGATGCAATTTTTGTTTCTCAAAATCATAGTCTACATGTGATGAATTATCCCACTAGTGATCTAGATCACTTAGATTTTGTGAATATAATAATTAATTGTAAAATTTTTTATTTTATTATAGATTTATTATGTAACGTGACCATACAAAATTTAAATATATTTTCTCTTTGTGTGATATGAACACTTGGTAGAGAATATTGGTTGAAGATATTATATTTTATGATATTGTGATGATATATGCTATCTATAAGGGGAAGTTTATTAGTGATTCCACGAGTATGATGTCTCTTATTGATGTGATTAATTAATCAATAGAATAGTTAAAGAACATGTCACTTTTTTAAGAGTTAAATATGGATATATAAAAATTGAAAGGTCATGTGTGTTTGTTTCTCTAGCCTATCACTTTTCACAAATAGAGAAGGTTAACGGGGGAGGGGGTTATGGTCATATTGTTGGATTTAGTTTTTTGATATGATATATGGTGGGAAACATATATATCAGTTGACACTTTATATTAATCTCTCTTATATATTCATAGAACATTTTCGTAATTTAAAGATATAAAATATAATTTGGTGTGGTCTTTCAAAAATTCTTTATTTCCAATTCATATTAGCCTCATGAAGAATAATCATGGTGTTATGGAATCCTTTAATGGAATTTAGTGGTAGTTTTTATGGTTATGGATGAAGACAGATATGGTTGGATTTGTATCTATGTACCTTATGAAATGGATTTTTAAAACATATCAATATAGATATGTATTGGATGAAAATTAAAAAACATATATATGATATACAATAAGAGGAATCAATTAATTGAAATGAAAAAAATAAAACAAATAATAAAACATTGTAAATTTAAAATTCTAAAAAATAGTGAGGTTTATTGAGATCCCTTAGTATTATTCACCTTGGTTATACCTGAAAAGGTATCCATAGACTATTGGATTCAACAATTTTTTTATAAAGAATCATTATCCATCAAATTTGTTATAGAACCTCATCCATGAAGTAAAATAATGAAATATAATTAGGTATAAGTTTAACATAAGGAGTAATCTCACCAAACATTGATTCTACCAAAATACGTTTTATGAATCCCATTTATAGATCTTATTCATTGAATAATAAAGACCTTTTGAATTAATAAGTTTTTCATTCTAGGAAATGGATAACTCTTTGGATATTACATTATAATATGTACAATAATCCCATATTTAAGTAATGTTATTTCAAAACACCTATAATAATAAATAATCCATTGAAAAATCATCACATGTTGTGTCACAAATTGAATAAGATAATATAATAAAAATAAAAAAATTATAAAAAATATTTACAACATCATTCATCACATAATTCATGACATGGTTTCTAAAACCATGACCCGACACAAACTAAGATATCATTACACTCACCCCATAATTGTTATTCATCAATGTATATTTCCAAAAATCTCTAATTTATATTAATTCCTCCAATAATTTAACTAAAATTTAAGAAATATATATAAATTTTCAGCCCTTATTTATATATTATTACTATATATAATCTATAAAATTCTCAGAAAAAGCATTATACCAAAAATTAATTCTTATCCTATGACCTAAAATACAACTTTGTTCTCCATTGTAGCATTAAAAAAAATTATAAATCCATCACTCTATACTTTCAAATCAAGCTATAAAGGGGTTTTGTGTGATCTTAATAAAAAAATATTCATATATTAATATGAATTTTTTCACCAAAATATATATCTATATACATCGTATGAATGTTTTATATCCCCTTTGATGAACACATATAAAAACTAGTGTACTATGAACAAGTCAATCTAGTATATCCTAGATTAAACATTCATGATTCAATAAATTTTATTTGATGAGATTAAAAACATATATTTCATGTAATTCATCTAATTTTTGCAGGTCATTGAATATCACTTAACTAAACATGGATATGTATTTCCTTTTTCTAACTCAAATGATATCCCAAATGTATTAATTATCAAACAAGAGGAAAAATAATATCTTTTTTAAATTCAAATAATTACATGATTATAAATATAAATGACTTCCCCCCATATTATTTCAGCCGCAAATAAGATGTAAGATATTTTTTAAACTGTGATGTTTCACAAAGTGAATATTTTTTCGAAATTCCATGAGATATATAGAAAATATTATAATTATTATAAAACCAAAAAATATCTAATATTGATCATATTTATTTCCTCATATACATCATTTTTAAAATATTAAATAACTTTACATGAACCTCTTGTTTCTTTTATGTTACTTTATCATTCATACAATTTTTAATATTCTTTTTGTAGACACCCCATAGATATATACATAACCAATCTCATTGATTTCATGAATTATATTTGTTTACAAATAGTGTATTTAAACTATTAGTGATACTTGGTATCCATGTCCCTTGAAATAAATTCATTATTTTCATATTTAATCTTAGTAACTCCCAAATGGTGAGCTGTTTAGAACACTCTATAATGATAGCTCCACCATTGAGAAAAACCTGAATAGAAATTGAGATATCATATTATAATTTTCAATTGTTAAGCTAACTTTTTCATAACTACATAAAATAATTTTTTCAACACCTCAATATACCAACAATATGTCCATAGTTGTTCAAATAAATTTTAATTTTTCTTTAATGAAATCTAATTATACTCAAAATGATTATATTGACAACTACTAGTTATACAAAAAGAATAAATTGTATTTTATTTAGTACAAAACTTGGAAAATATAGCGGATCCTATAGTGTATTTATAAATAATATTATCTTTGTTTCTCATTTATAACAATATAGAAGATAATTAAGTAATCATAAGGCTCATTCTATGAAATAATTTTGATGATTCTTTCTTGGTGCTCCCCCTAATAAACACCTTAAACACATTATTGATGTTAGTGTAATGATACTAATCATTTAGGTGAGTTTTTCATTTTTATTTTATTAATTTAAATTTTTATGCGAATGTATTATTGGTTTAGAGAAACATAGTGTAGAAGGTTAATAGTATTAAAATAGGTAGATTGAAGAAGGAAAGAAAGGGTAAGGTATAATAGAAATACAAAAATTCCAATTCATACCATTAGAAGTCTGATTGTATTTTAAAAGCCACAAAATGTCTTGTGGTAACCCAACAGAACCCTAGTGGTTTATTTTTTAATTTTTTTAATTTTAAAAATAGATCAATTTTTTATTTAGAATAGAAAATCATTAAATTTCACAACCAAAATTGGATTTTTGATTCCATAGTTATCCCAAACTCTATACTCCAGTTCTCCTTTGTCACATATTCATATAAGGTTTATCATTGATCCAAGTTTCTTGAATTATTTCCCTGGAACTAATTCAGGATTACAATTAGAATATTTAATGTATGATAATTTCTGTTATATTTATTTTACTTTTAATTATCAATGTATTTGGAATTCTTAAATATTTAAAAGCACTAATATTATAAATTTTCTAATTCAATTGGTTATTGTTTCTCCATTATATAAAAATTTATTTTTATTAATGGATTAATGATATGGTTTGTTATCATTAATTTTTATTTATATTTTGTTCACTAAGTTGTATCATAATCTACATATAATCTCATTCAAGGTATGTCTTAATACTCTAGTACCATCATACTATTTTCATTTTGGTGGGGTAATTAGGTTCGACATATGTTTATGTAGGAGACCATTCCTCTATTTCATAAATTCTATGTTACTAGCCTCATATTAGTATGGAGTTGAATGTAAAATATTTAAAAGAGTAGTTTTTTTGATAAATAATTTTTTCTTTAAATTGTTTTCATAATCTTGAATTTTCTCTCGATTTTGAAGCTATGTTTTTTTCTATGACATTCTCTCATTCACTTATACGACTCAGTTTATATTTGGTTTTTCAAGTAAGTGTACTATAATTATTATCCATTTTAAATGTAGTCTATAAAATTAATTTTATAAATAATTGGTTTTTTTCCTCATACTATTTCATATATGTTTTATCATGTTACATCTTCCTATAAGAATTTGTTAATTATTTTCAGCATATTGGTTCATATATGATATCTGTAAGGACATTATGTGTCACACCCCCGACTATATTTTTCCATATGATTTTATTGAAGATTTAGCATTTTATTTATTTCAATGTGATATTCCATTGGATTTTAAATATACTGATTTTGTTGTAATAGGTGTAAAATTGGTATATGGTTAGTGTTTATTATGAGGTATGTTTATGAATAACTTCTGGTTCTTTATTAGTGGTGTTTTCACTATTAGTGCATCGTTAACCTAAATATGTGTCTAACTCATAAAACATACCCAGGTGTTTCCAATGATGGACTCACAGTTTGTGAACAATTTAGTAAATTGTGTTCCCAAACCATGTAACCTATCTAGATTTTAAAAAAAATTTGAATTCATAAACTAACCCCCTCCCCCCCCCCATTTCAACCCCATTTAATCCCTATTTCTCCCTTTTCAAAATAGACCATCAGAGTAATAAATCTTGGTGTCCCTCCAATTTATTTCCCCTTGGATTTCATGGATTTTCCTTCAATTTTAATGGTATTCTTGATGGTTATGGTACCTCTACTCTGTAACATTCCTCTTCATCTTGTAGTTCCCCTTTTTCTTATATAGAATAAAACGTGTTCAAATTATAGTTCATGTTATTTGATTTAGGTTGTTTTTTAATGTCTAGGGAAATTTTATATCTTCATGAGACATTTTATAATTATGTTTGTTGAAGGCAAAAAGATTCAATTTGTCTGAGATTGGTTACTCCATGCGTAATTCTATAAAATTCAATTCTATAATTTCTTGAGTTTTAATATATATTCTTATTTTTAGAAATAAGAGGATGTTTTTTATTGTAATATATAAATATTTTCAATTATTTGAAATTTTTTTAGTCCTGATTATATTCTTTTAGTGGTACTAATGTCGTGTGTAGTTGAAATTGATTCTCAAGACCTATTTGGTTTCTGATAAAGTACCCAAAATTATTCCTTCTAAAAACAAAAAATTTAAAATGGATGTTCAATATATTTAATGTCCTTCAAATTTGTTAATAAAAATATAAATTAGGAACCCTAATGTTAATTGTATTAAATGGAGTATTTTTTAAAGAGGATTAATTATTTTTTTGTTATTTTTATTCCTTGGTTTTCATTTCATACTATTTACCTTTAGTTTGATACTTATTATGTGTAGTGACATATTGAATAATGATCACATTCATTATTAAGTGTGTTAAATATTTTTATCCTAAAATTAATATTTATTTTCTTCTATATGTTTTTATTTCATTGTATTGTTGTGTATTTTATTTATAAATTGGATTTAATTGTATAAAACCTTATATCAAGGATTTGAGGACCATTTGAAAAAAAATGATTTCATGTTTTATGTTCCCAGAGACATATCATGACTTATTTGGAACATTAGGAAGTGTTTTGATATTTTAAAATGGTTATTATTGTATAATAATAATGATAATTTATAAAGGGTTGTTCTTGATGAGATAAGGAAATTTTAGTAATTGATTATTTAGTGAGAAAGAGATGGGGGTTTTATATGTTTCGATGTTTCATTTTATTTGAGTTTATGATTGATATTCTCACCTATATATATTTATTCATGATAACATGGGAACCTTGTTATGGATTTCTAGAACAATACTATAAGTTATAGTGCATTGTAACTAATATCAGATAATGTGACAATACTAAATAAACATTCTCATGATATTATTCGGTTGACACATTTTAGGGTGACCCATTCCCATTATGTATTAACATTACTATATGTAGCTATGTATGTGAATTTTATTATAATAATTCAATAACTAATATTTTATAAGGCTATATATATCTTTTAATTTTGTTTCATTTAAACCACTCTCATGATATTACATACTTTTGGATATTTCATTTATTTTCAGATTTATTTTCTAGTTATAATTTTTTTTTATTCCTTTCATATCGGATGTTATTACTAGTTATATTTAATCATTTATTCTCTTTTACTTAGGAAGATAATAGATATATTTACTTTTTTTATCTTCTATATGGACATATTAAATATGTTAGGTTTAATTATTATAAATTATTAAAATTAAGTTTCTTTCAGAAATTTGTAAATATGGGACTTAAAGTAAATTTTATAAATTTATCCTATGTTTAATGACACTTCATGAATATATCATAAGAAATGTTTATTTCAATAAGTTGGTTATTTTTAATTGATTCATAAAATTTGAGTATTGGTAGGTTTATCTTGAAGTAATTTCCTTTAATTTACTATATTATACATCATAAAACATTTCATTGTTCTATTTTGGTTCGAAAGAGAATCCCAATATTTTGGAATGAAGTAAATATCAAAAATGGTTACTTTTTAGTTTTTTAAAATTAAAATACAAATAATTATTTATTGGTTTATTTTCAAACTAGCATGAAAGGATGTTACCTCCAAAGATTACGTTGGGGGTTCAATAGGAGCCCTACTGGGTTCTTTTCCCAATCTTATAAAAATCACAGGTTTTGATTGGTTTCATGATGAATTTTTTCAATTTGACTTCATTCTATTAGATTCTCATGGAGTGGGTTTTAGTAATTTGGTTTGACGATGACATTGAGAATTATCAATTTCAAATAAATTATATTTTATTATTTCATTTCATACCATTGAGATCTTTTATATATGGATGTATATTTATTTTCATTTTTAATTATTACTTATTTGGTATGTTTCTCATTTTGGAACTTCTTATTTTTTTAATGGAATTCTAGCAGATGAAAATATCAAGCTGTATTTCAAGTTGATTTATATTATATATTTATTTTTATTATTTTTGTGAAATATTTCCCAAGAGTAATTACATGTTTATCAAGAACTAGTTAATAGCCCATGGGGCTCAGAAATTCCTTTAGGTCCTTCCTAATGGCCGTATCTAATTTCCCATTTATGGATGAACTAAATTGTTTTGTGAAATTAAGTCCATTGTTGACTAACTTTGAAAAATTGAAAATTTATAATAATATTTTTATATATTTTATAAGATATTACATATACATTGACATATGTTTAATTGTATTTGGTAAGGTCTCATATTTCATTGACTTAGTATGCTCATTTCCATATTACCTTGGGATGGGATGCATAATTGCCCCTAGTTGGTATAAATGATTCCCTTTCCCTTTTGGATGGTTATTATACTCATGCATAGTCATATTAATATTTCTCTCATTCATAACTAGTATCACTTCAGATAAACATAGGTGTGGATGTTCCATGTGTAGAGTGATATTCTTGTTGGTGTCATATATATCTAATATGTTATGTTAACTATGTCAATTGATTTTTCTAGTTATATAGCTACCCTATATTATTGTTCTATAAACATTGAATTTTTATGGGTTGGTGGGGGTATGATGGTGAACTCCTATTAACCTTGATATACCCACACCCTACACAATTATTCATGAGATCCATGTACATCATTTCATATATTACCCTAGTAAATGTAAATTTTTGAAACCTTAGAGTTTATATCACATGATATATGAATTCTTGGGGGATTATTTAGATATTTTAATTGAAAATTCATATAAAAACTTCATTATTTGTCCTTATACAATGTATAGAGGGAATCACATTCTTCAAATAAAATATCAAATACATTGGGGGTCATTTGGATCACCCATATTATTTATAAACTTATTTTACTCTGTATTGTTTGGATTAGAGATTGTATGAGTTTTTTTGGATATAAGTTATGTGGTTTAATTTTTATATAAATTCTTTATAAAAAGAATTTCCTTTATATCCTAGATATAGAAGTACCCAATGGGTTGAAAAATATATTTTTATGTACTTTCATAAAATAATTTTTAGGATGATGGACATGGAAGAAAATTTTCATCAATTGAAGAGGAAATAAGGGTTGGATTTTCATTAAAAATATTTTATCAATAAGTTTACATAGAAAATAATGGCAAATTGTACTAATTGATAAAAAAATCATAAAAACAAAATTAGGTGAGAAGAAAATTAGTTTATCAAATAAGTATCCTATAATTTCCCTTAATATAAATTCAAGTATAAATAATCTCGACTAAAATGAGATTTAATTATAAATCCCTTACCACTTTGGTAACTTCTGAATTATAATACCCATGAAGGAAATAAAATAAAATGAAACATAAAATATATTTAAATTTTTGAGATTCATGAGATAACCTGTCTAATGTAAAGTACATACAAAACATAAAAGAAGATATGTTTATAACATAACATATGTCCCAAAGAAGACAATTTGATACCATAAACCCATACATATTTGGTAATATCGAAAACCAAACATCATGAAATAGAGAACCAACTATATTTTTTTGAATCCCTATAATTATACATAAAATAACCATAAAATAAATTAATGTGAATTATATACACCACACAAATAAAACATGTCGGGAATATGACATATGTACTAAAAAAATAAAAGTGAGATGAGAAAAATCTACCTCAAGTCTCATATTGATTTTTATGAATTCATAAATCTTGTATAGTAAATATATATCTATTTTAAATATATTATAGAACTATATTAATAAATATAATACCATATTTTATTTAATTAAATCATCTTTTCACACATTTTTTAATAATTATTTATTTAAATCACTGCTCTTTGTTAAAGTTGTTTCATTTTTCATGAATGTTTTTATTTGGAAGTTCCTATAATTGCATGTTAATCATCGTTACATCATATAAATAATTATAATGTTGTCATAAGAATAATATTTAATCATTATATACACATTCATAATAATTTATATAATTTGAATATGAAAAATTAATTTCATCACTTCATAGAGACTATAGTTTGTACGTATGCATGAGTGGTGATTATAGTTTTCGGTGAAGAGAAAATAGTCAAGGTAAATAAAAATGAAACATTTCATAATCATAATTTTATCATAAATATAATATATATTAATTTAATATGTCATTATTACCATCCATTTATTGTTAAATGAAAAAAATGAATCACATTGTTTTGTGGAGGTGGCAGCCCATACATATGCACACACGAAACATTCATTTACCATTAGAGAGAAAATATATGGGTAAGTATTATGAAATCAATATAATAATTTAAAATAATGTGTTATATTCTGATGCTATTATATTTAATTGGTTAAGATATAATTTAATTAGGTAAATGGATAAGTAAAATTAAAGTGATTGGTTACAATTATCATCTTATCTTTGAGAAACCAGAATTGTATATCTTCTCAAGAAACATGGGATGGTATTTTTAGGATAATATAAACCCTGTTACATGTATATATATATATATATAATATTTTATGGTTAGTTTTTTTCGATCTAAATGGCTGAAGGTTGTGTGAATAATAGAGGATAGATGGTGTCCTTTTATAGTGAAAGAAAGGACACAGTTTAAATTTAAAAAAATATTTAAATATAATAAATTATTTTTCATTTGACAGTGGAAAAAAGTGGCCAAAATTTCAAATAAATGATATTTAATGTTGAAATATCTTCCAAAATTAAATTAATACTGGTTTATGTGGAATTTTAAACTTTATTTTTTGGTTAAACCCCTTCGTTAACAAATTTTAACCTTAATCGTGATAACAAAAATTTGTTACTAAAGAGTTATAAATTTACATGTAATATAAAAAAAGAATCAAATGTGGTCCAGAAATGATATTTTATACCATATCACATTCCCATTGTTCTATTTAAAGATTTTACTATTTTTATTTTTTTATTAATATATTATTTGACAAAAAAGATCATTAATGTTCTTTTTGGTACTTTTCATATAATTTTTCATTAACATTAGAATGATAAATGATTATTTCAGATTTATGTCCCTTAACCATCAATTATATATGAAAATAATCCAAAAAAATAGGGGAAACTACAATTCATAAAAAAACATATTTATTAGATCATTTTTAAAAATGTTTAGCAAATTTATCTACTACATGCACAAGAATTGTGTCGGTGTTGCGTAAAATTTTATAGAAATAATTCCATTAATAAAAATTATAAATAAATTACTATAATAAATAGAATTTATTAATATTCAAAGTAAATTTTCATAACTGGCCTTAATCTCTTTTACCCCCGAAAAATATTATTGTTTTCTATAAAAAGAGAGTCACATTAGGTATTTTTCTTTACATAAAATAATACATAAGTAATTATCAATGGAAAATGGAATGAAATTTATATAAAATAAAATATTGTGTGAGGATAGTAAAACCCCACTCATAAAATAGATTAAAGTTATGTTTTTGGTCATTTAAAAGTCTGGTCTCATATTTTTCACAATGTTTTACCTTTAACTTGGTGACAAATATTTATTATGGTCACTATTAATAATTAACAAAAATAAAATGTGTCTATTTAGAAACATTTTACCACATTATTGAAAATATGGGACCAAGTTTTCAAGATTCATATTTTATAATTAGTAGAAATTAACTTTAATGTAAATTTTCAAAACACAACGATAATGTTGTTTTAGAAAAATTTGTTTTTAAGCCTCAAAATTAATATATTTGAAAAACATGAATATTTTATACTCAAATGGAATTAATTATATTATTATAATTAAAATAGACAATATTAAACTTTAACAAAAAATAAAAAAAATAATAGATCTTTTAAATTACTTGATTTAATGGAATGAATTGATAGCATTTGAAAAATCGACAGTCTTAACCATTAACCAAAAAATATATCATTTTAGAAATATCCCATAATTTCACAATTAGTTAATTTTAATTATTTTTATATAAAAAATTATGATTATTTTAAAAAATATGGTCCCTTAAAGTTGTATAAATTATTATATTTTCGATTCAAAATATGCAATAAAAATCATTTTTGAATAAAATTAATTTTCAATGAATAAATTGAATTTTCTAAAAAAAATATTTATAATTAATTAATCAATATATTTGATTTGAGTAATAATTTCCTATATATATTTCATAACAGGGTTAATCTTATTTATACCCATCAATTTAACGACAGGGTAATTGTATATCACGGTTCATTTTAAGCTCAGTTTCAAGTAATCAAACACTTATAAATTAGTTAAAGTAAAATATAAACTAAAATATTAGAATGGTTTGTATGGAAAATGCATTATTACATCATAGATATATTTACTGTATATTTTTAAGTACCCATTTCTCTAGAGTTTCGTGTTATGACCACATTCACATGTCCATTTGGTACATTTACATAAAAAAATTACATCCATTATATAAAATGTTGTAGTTATATTTTAATAGTTCATGTTAAGTTTATTTTCAAACAACATTTAAGTTTTTCTGGATGTTTTTTTGTTGATTTCATAATTTTGGTAATTCATTTGATCGTAATTTAAATAATAAGGGATGTTTTTTTTAAAACATGCACTGTACATACATTTAATTTTAATTTTTAAAATTATCATTTCATCCTATGTAATGGTATATTCTTAGGGGTTATCAATTTAAAAAATGAATTGAGGTGGATAAATAAAAAATGGAAGTGATTCATTCTTTACCTTACCCCACTTATATGAAAAATAAAATATTTTTCTTTCTATATATAGGATTATATATGAGGTTTACTGAGGAATTTATAAATAACGATATTCCACTATCTATATTACTTTGGAAGGATACTGACCTTTATTTCATTTATGAGTGAAATGAATCATTAATTGAATTAAAGAGTAGATTAATAAAACCACCTGTAATGTATCCACCCAAATGGGAGAACCTACTTGAGATACAATATAATGATTATAAATCAATAGTTTAAGAAATTATTTCCAAATGAATTAATGGAAAACCTTAATTCATTTACTCTTCTTAAAAACCATATATTCTACCCAAATCAACTATGAAATTTCTTAAAATAATTTTCTAGTATTTTTTTCTAGAGAAAAATTTGAATCTTATTTTCAGGGAATTAAAGTCACAATCTTTTTTAATTATACATCACTTAGAGAAAATATGAAGAAAGATGAACCCAAACCAAGGATAGTTATATGAATTCTATTTTTCCAATATTTTAACCTAGTGAATTATGAATATATTAGATCTAAAATCCGTGTGTATGATTAGGAGGATAGGTATCCAAAAATTTCATAAGAAAAAATTACACCCACACACCCACTAAAAGAATCACTAATGATGGGAATATTTTTATTTAATTGAAAGAGATGTATTACGAAATTATTATACAGTTAAATATTTTGTATCTTTCTAGGTAGCATCTAATTTAAAACCCTAAAAAATCGAAACTTAAATATGAACCAAACTTTTAAATTTTGGAAGATATATAGATGAGTAAAATCTATGATAAATAATTTCAAATATTATTCTTACTTACAAGTGTAATATAGTGTATTTTAAAATACTTTCACACATAAGCCTCTAGAAGAAAAGTTTGATGTAAAATTAAAAAAAATGAAGTTTAGAATCAGATATTTTGTATCACACATTGTTCAAAGATATATATAATTTCTTTTAAATATTAATAATTTCATTTTGTTTGAAATATTTCAAAGATACAATTGAATCCCCCAAAAAAAAATTCCTTTTTTTGAAATTTTTTTATTTTGAATATATTTTATGGTACATTCCCCCATATATTTTAGTAAATCATATAATTTTATAGAATTAAATAATGTCTAAAATTATATAGGAAAAATGGATACAATTAGTGATATTTCAAAATTTGTGTGTGATTTTTTCAGATCTAAAATCTTTTTCAAATTTATAATTCCTAGAGGAATCATTAGTGATCTAGTTACACTAATTTTTAAATGATTTTGGGAATTTTTAATGAGGATACATGGATCACTTAGAAATATATCCACACCATAGAATCTAAAGAAATTTGACTGAGCTGAAGTATCCAATAGGGAGAGTAAGAGATGTTTTTGAAAGACTATAAAACCAATGAGAAAATAAAGGATCCAAAGGATGGGAGACACTAAATTGGCTTATATGTAAAACTATAATACACCCATAGTAATGTTAATATATGTATTTAGTTAGGGAATTATTTTTTATCTACATATTTAATTAAAACATAAAGCCTATTAGGTTTTGAAATAAATGAATATGGACTTGGATAGAGTAGGAATTGAAATGAGATTAATGCAATAATAGTTTTACAAATTTATAAGAGAAAATTTTGAAAATTAGAAAATTAATTTGTAAATAACACAATAGGATCCTAAAAATATCTTACCATAAAAATTCTTCCATTAAAGAGACCACATGTTGCTATATAACTCATGGATGAAGCTGATTCGAGGTAAACTTCAATCCATATTGGAAGAATTAATCCTAGTTACTCATATCTACCATTTTTGTATTTTTTTTTCTTATGAATAAAGGAATCCAGAACCCATTAAATAGTATTTTTTAGAGGATGAATTAATTATGGGGCTAAATTTCCCAAAACAAGTAGAGGAGGCCACATGCCTCTGGCCTATTTAATAATAAAGAATCCCCTAGTTGTACCTCTCATTTACAGTTTTTTGATTTTAGTGATTCCACTTATGTTTTGTTTTAATGATAAATATCATTTCATGGATTGAGTACACAACATAATTTATATTTACGGGATGGAACCTTCATAGTTTAGGATTTTCATTTTTCTAAATATGAATATTTTTTTTAATTATTTTAAATAAAGTAGTTTATTTTTAATCATATTAATCATAAATTGAATTCCATTGAATCTATTATGTCTATGATAATTTTACGGAAATAGTTTTACCAATTTACTTATTTTATATAAGTGAATAAATTATACTATTTTCAAACACTTATTAGGTGAAATACATCCAAGGACCACTGGTTCTAAATTTCATTACAAGATATACTATCTAAATTTTTAATCACTTTCCATTAAGCATTATAAAAATAAATTGACATATTTTTAAAAACACCATTTTTCTTAATATAACCAAAAATTCATTGACAAACCCAAACTTTCTAAGTAATATACTTGGATCTTTATATTAGGCAAGGACTTTTTACAATAAATGGTTTATTTATTCCTTTTATTATTGAGAGTCTTTTTTAATGAACTTTATTTTCAAGAATCACATTACATTCAATCCATACAGCTCATATAACCCATAAGTGAATTTTTCAAATATATAAATTATAATACAAATATCCCTTTATACCTTGATCTAGAAGGATATTCATGATCTATGTTTAATTAAAGTATGGGGGAGGAAAGAAAGTGAGTTGAAGTAAAAAAAATTCAATTATTTTTTGTTCATGAGAGTGAATTTTTTAAAACATTGTGATAAATTTTGATAAAGTAAACTGTGTTTTTATGGAATAGAAAAAGACCTATATATATTAAAAATATAATAATGGAATTATATAATATTTTTATGTAAAAAAACCTCTCAACCACCATGAAAATTTTATTATAAAACAATTTCATTTTCAAATTCAAGATAAAATATTTCTCCAAATGGGTAATTATGGAATAAATGTTTTAATGATGCTTAAGATATATAAGGTGAAAATACTGTTGGTCGGAGTAGTTCACCCAATAGGGGAGGGGTGAATTTAGTGACAATAAAAATTTCTATCACAAAAAATGTAGTTTTAAACGAAATGGTTTTCCTCAAATTCAAATACAGCCCCATTAATAAATGTTATACTGTTATAATAGTTTGACTGTTTAAAAAACTTCTTAAAAGATTACTTAATTCTCAGTAATCTTAATATGTATTATTAATATTACTTTTGAAGTTATCCTACTAAGACAAATCATTTATAACTTCTTTCCAAGACTAAATATCAAAGTGAAATTAGTGCTTTTTGGATTATGCATTAAAGTAGAAAAATAGAGAAGACTAAATTAAACAGCACAATGGATATAAAACAAGTGGTTCAGTATTAAGATGAGACCTAATCCACTCCACTTGGGGGTCACCTACCACCAAGAAGTTTATATAAATAAACTTTGATCCACACCCTGGATCGAGGTTAACAACAGTATATAGACTGTCCAGGTCACACAAGGACCTCATCCACAGTTTTCGTGGGTAGAAAAAAACAATAACCAGGACAGACAGGACCTCTTCCACAGTTGTTGTGGGTAAACAGAAATAGGGAGTTTGGTGTCAGGATTTAAAAACCCTTCAGTTTAGCACAAGAGTCAGTGTGTGTGTGTGTGGAATATACAGAGTACACACACTGCTCAAAATGAAAGTAAAAGAATCACTGAGAGAGAGTAGATATGAGTTTAGAATGATATAGTGATTTGAAGTGCAGCTATGGACTCCTTTGTTTGAGAATAAATGCTTCTGAGTCCTTCACTAGTTTTTATCTTGAAAAACAGAGTGTCATGATTCAGATTGTGTTCTCTACATGCTTTGATAATGAAAGGATGTTCTCTGGATTCCAGTGTACTTTGTGTGTTATTTATAAAGGTCGGATTTCATGCATGTAAAAGTGATTTATTTGTAAAACTTTCAAAGTGTTCTTTGTGGTCGTGCTCACACACACTTTCTTCGTTCAGTGTCACCGCCATTTTTCGTTGGGATCTCTCCACTTTTTATCTTCGAATGCATGGGTTTTGGCCGATAGGTTCCATGTGTTTTGTACCTCATACCTCGTACTATGTCTAAAATGAAAAATTAATTATGTCCATGCATTAAAGGCATAAAATATTACCTTTAAACATTAAATTGAAAGATGAAAAAATATTTTAAGAAACGGTGTCACAGTAAGTTGAGAAAACGGTATCTCCTTCACGGTGTCTGAGTGTCACGGTCTGAGTGTCACGGTCTAAGTGTCACGGGGTGAGTGTCATTGTGTCTGATCTTCATGACGTCTTTCTCATGGTGTCTTGTCTTCACGGTTTCTTGGCTTACGGTGTCTTGTTCACGGTGTCTTGGTCACAGTGTCTTTGTCACGGTGTCTTGTCTTCACGGTGTCTTGGCATACGATGTCTTGGTCACGGTGTCTTGGTCACAGTGTCTGGATAATTGTGTCTCGCTAATTGTGTCTGGCATCATGGTGTATGGTCTTCATGGTGTCTTATTCTTAGGCAAATAACTGTATTTAGACTTGACAAAAATATGCATGAAATGGATTGAGCTTAACCATTATAAAGAATGAGAGAACTTGAAACAAAAATACACATGATTGGATATAATTTATAGTATTGAACTAGGTTGAATGATATATTTGGTCATTAACAAGATATATGATAATTGAAGAAATTTTTTATCATTAAAACATGAGTAATACATGAGGAGTCCAACAATATCCCCCTTTTTGATGATCCAAATCATGTACAGTAAGAGTGTAAAGTGGATGAAACTATAGAGAATATAACATAGAATATCACTTCTCTCCCCCTTTTGGGATTATAAAAAAGTGAAAATAAGAGAGGGTAATCAGTTAACATTCCATTAAAAGTAATCAGAGTGTAGTACAACATAAATTAGAAATACAAAAATCAATGACATCCCCATCAAATAGTAGTAAGAACTGGTCTTCTTCAAGGATTTGCCTTCTCTTTGCCTTTATTAGTAGCAGAAGAGGAAGCCATAGGTACAGTGGATGATGTGGAAGAAGGTAGAGATGTGGTGGACATAGAGGGTAAAGGGAGACCTTCTAAGACTGAGGGAGCCAATATTGGAGTAGTAGAAGATCGAGGCATTTTCTGGTCAAGGATGACAGGCCTGATCTGACCAAGAGACTGGCCAATAGACATGGTTGTTGAATCTATGGAAGAAGTGAAAGTAGGTAATCTAGGTCTGAGAGGAGCAGCCGCAGGAACAACAATTTATATACTTTGAACATGAAGATACGGTCTCAGAAGTTTAATGAATTCTGCAAAAATCTCTCTTCTATACTGCAAGGCCTTTTCAAAATCATCTTTGTTTTCAATGAACTTTTCCAACAATCTGGTAAACTCGGTTTGCTTCCTGACTTGGTTTCTGAATTATTGGGTGATAGGAGGAATTATTATATTCTCTACAAGGTATTTGAAGTGGTTGGTCATATCAGTCTTGGAGAAAATTCAGTTGAAATAGAAGTCCACTTTCTTAGAGATCTCCTGCTGGGCATCATTGGAAATCATGAAATGAATTTGCACAAGATCAAGAACTCTGTCATTGTTCTTGATAACTTCAGATAAAGAAGTCAAATTGAATCCAATTAAAGCATTTTGAAGCTCTTCTTGGACTATCGATCTGAGCAAAGAACTGTCCAAGGCAGGTGTAGAGGATTCAACAGAGGGATGGGAAACTTTGATGGTTGTGGTTAGAGACTTTTTTTGGTTCAGTACCTTTTGAAGACAGCCAGTGTATTCATCAGTGAGTTTATTTAAGTTCACCACAAGCTCTCTCATTTCTTTCAACAACTATTCGTGCCTTTCTGCAATCTTTTCATCAAAGGATAATAGGTAAGGGTGAATCAGAGACATGACATCTTGAGAAATTTGAGACATAGAAGGTTCTAGAGAGGCAGCAACAGGTTCTGATCTGGAATGCAGTTGTTTCTGCATATCATCCACCGTGCTTCTCAGGGTTGAGACTTCACCACTGAGCAACCGAGTTTCAACTCAAACTTCTTGTATTTCATGGAGAATTTTGGGTAGGATCTACCAGATAATTTTCTCCAAAAGCAGTGAGGCATCTCTCTCACTCAAATTTATCACAGCACGAGGTTGGGATTTCAATAGATTATCAACTCTAGACAAGACAGTGTCTCCAAGATCCTAGAAATCATCCTTGCTAACAATGGATAGCTGTTTAGGTAGAGGTTCAGGTGAAGGATTTGGTACAGGGGTAGGTTTTGGTTCTGGTTCTTTCTCAAATGCAAGGTTAGAAACTAACTTCAACTGAAATAGTGAGGAAAGATCAAGCCCAGTGGCAATAACTTTCTGGTACTCACTCACATCATAAAATCTAGGGAATTTATACTGAGTGTCCACAGGACTAGACTCATCCGGATGGGATGCTTCATCAGTCTCAAGATTTTGGATTTCCTCCCCCTCAATAGATGCTTCCTTTTTATGATCTAGAGGCTTAGGAACTGGTTCTAAATTCACATATTCATCTCTTAATTCCTCATTCGTCTCTTGTCTAGCCAACTGAAAGGATATATCCATCCTCTCTTCAGCAGAGGGTATTATCTCAGGAACAGGTTGTTCCTCTGGGAGTTCTTCCAGATTTGTTTCTTGCATAGCAGGGAGTTATTATACTATAGCCTCTTCCATAACAGGAAGTTCTTCTAGAACAGGTTCTTCCATAACATGCTGCTCAGATTCTGTCACACCAGATTCTTTTTCAGCCATGGGTTGGATTTCTAGATTGATATCAACTCTATGGACAGGAGGTTCTTTTTCAAGAACAATAGGAGGAAAAATAGGCCTTTCTACCTCAACAACATCTTCTTCCCTTTGAGGTACTTCAGCTTCTTCTTCCACTTCTTCTGAATACTCAGAAACTTCATCTGGTTCTAAACTGGGATCAGAATTGTCCTTCAGCCTTGAAAGATAATCCACAGGATTAGAATTGTCATAAATTTTATCATTTCCTTCTACCCACTCATTTTTTCAAGGGTTCTAGTTAATCTTCATTCTCCTGATGATGGGTTTAGAGAGACAGTACTTGCAATCCACAATCACTTCTTCATTGGGTCCAACTACTCCTTTTGTAACAAGCATGGCTAAAATCAGCCGAGAGAAGAACAGAGAGGTGGATTTGGATGTGACCTTGATCAACTCACACATAAGTTGAATGATGTACTTTCACAATTTGATTTTGTATCCCTTATTCATAAGATGAATCCGAAACACATCTTGATACTTTAATACAGCAAAGTCACATTTCCTCAGGCTAACCAGATTTTGAACAAATTTAAACAACAGCCTTGTTTATCCATCATGTTCAGCAGCTATGGCCCTTTTCTTAGTGCCATTCCTGGTTAGGGTTTTCAAAGCATCTTCAAGATCAAATGAATCAGTTGTAGGTGGGAGTTCTCTTTGATAATCCTCACAAATTACTTCATGAGGTATCCTAAGGCATGAATCCCATAACCTCAGTGAGAAGGATCATATTTGGCCATTAATTTAGCTCCTCACAAAAAATCTTTCACCAAAGTCAAAAGATAACTATGTGTACTAGTAGAACTGAGCAGCTAACCTCATATAAATGGGTATATTCTCCCTTGAGAACCATTCTGACCATCCTTGTTCTCTTAACACTTTCAGAACTAGAGATTTTCTAGACAAAATCTATTCGGGGATGATTTCTTTTTCAGGTACGACACTATAATTTACCAGGTTCGGATTTAGAGGCCCTTTGGGTGTTAGCTTGGGTGTTATCTTCTGCTTCTTCGGGTGGTGCTTCTCTGCTGTGGATGATGATGGTCGCTTCATTCATGGAATCCACTGAAGTTCGCGAGAGAGAAAGAGGGTTTCAAGGTTGGAAGGGTTCCAAACGAGTGAGTAGGAGAAAGTTCGGGTGAAGAACCGGGTGAAAACTCTTTGTTTTATCGTTTGGGAATGTCGAACGTCACAAAAACAAAAACGCAGGAAAGTAAAATAGATGAAATAAAAATTACCGTGATATAGGTTTTGAGAAATTCATAAATAATTTTCACAGTAAGACAATGATTGGTCGTCACGGTGGGACAACAAGTGGTTATTACGGTGAGACATCAAGTGGTCATCACGGTGAGATAGCAAGTGGTCGTCATGGTGAGACTGCAAGTGGTCGTCACGGTGAGACAACAAGTGGTCGTCACGGTGAGACGGTGAGCAAACTTCACAGTGAGATAGTAAACATGAGAGACAGTGACTGAGAAACCGTAATCATGAAAAAGTAAAGTAAACATAGTAAAATATTGAACAGTAAGGCAAGTAAGATATATATTTGATATTTATCATGCCAAGATCATGTATGATGTAGTCTATTCTCTCAGAATTTAATGGTTTAGTGAATATATCAGCAAGTTGATATTCAGTGCCAATGAGTTCCAAGGTGATATCACCTTTTTGATAATGATCTCTTGAAAATAGATGTCTTACATCAATATGTTTTGTCCTAGAATGTGAAATTGGATTTTTTTTGGGATGTTAATAACACTTGTGTTGTCACAATTTATTGTTACATGTCTGAATTGATATCCATAGTCTAGTAATGTGTGTTTCATCCACAAAATATGTGCACAACAACTGCCAACATCTATTTATTCAGATTCTATAGTAGATAATGAAATAGATTTTTTTTTCTTACTACACCATGACACCAGTGACTTGCCTAAAAGGTGACATGTTCCAGAGGTGTTCTTTCTATCTAACTTACAGCCACCGAATTCAGCATTAGAATAACTAACTAGTTCAAATGATTATCCTTTAGGATAGAACATTCCTAGATTGGGTGTATGCTTGAGGTATTTGAAAATTCTCTTTACAGAATTTAAATGAGATTCTATAGGATTTTCTTGAAAACGAGCACACATACATACACTAAACATAATATCTGGACATCTAGCAGTTAAGTAGAGTAAACTTCCAATCATTCCTCTATAAGTGGTTTGATCAACAGATTTACCATATTCATCAAGATCCAACTTACAGGTGGTACTCATGGCAGTGTCACTAATTTTTGTGCTATCCAATCCAAAACGTTTTAGAATATTTCTAGTGTATTTACTTTGATTTAAAAAAATTCCTTCATTATTTTGAATGATTTGAAATCCCAGAAAAAATTTTAGTTCACCCATTAAGCTCATTTGAAATTCTATTTGCATTATTTTAGAAAAATCAATACATAATGAATTTTTTGAAGATCCAAAAATAATATCATCTACATAGATTTTAACGACTAAAACATCATTAGAAATTTGTTTTATAAAGAGGGTAGGATCAGCTATTCCTTTTGTAAAACCATTGGAAATCAGAAAAGTACTTAATGTGTCATACCAAACTCTTGGAGCTTGTTTTAAACCATATAATGCTTTTGATAGTTTGAAAAAATGATTGGGAAAATAAGGATTTGTAAATCTAGGGGGGTCGTTAAACAAATACATCCTCAGCTATATACCCATTTAAGAATGCACTCTTAACATCCATTTGATATAGTTTCAAATTCAGATGTGCAGCATAAGCAAGTAGGATTCTGATGGCTTCAAGTCTGGATACTGGAGAAAAGGTATCATCATAGTCAATTCCTTCTTCTTGACTATAGCCTTGTGTAACTAATCTAGCATTGTTCCTAACTATGTTTCCAGCTTCATCTACTTTATTTCAAAACACACATTTAGTGCCTATGATGAAAGTGTCCTCGGGTCTTTCAACAAGTTTCCAAACATTATTTCTTCCAAACTGATTAAGTTCTTCTTGAATATCCATTATCCAAAATTCATTGTTGATGGCATCATAAATGTTTTTAGGTTCAAGATGTGACAAGAAGGCTTGGTGTTCAACCTGATTTCTAAGAGAATCTCTAGTTTGTGTTCCTTTCTAAAAGTATCCTTCAACAGCATCTAAGGGATGGTTTCTAAGGGTTCAAACCTTTCTAGAAAAAGAGGCACTAGAGATTTTAGGTTCATCAATAGACTCTGGTTCATTATGACTCGATTGAAGAGAGTTTCCAGAATTGGAAGTTTTCACAGATTCTTTTACAGTGGAATTTGAGGATTTTGATTTGAGGTTCAGATTTGATACATCATCCTTCAAGTTTTCTAGGATGGTTCTAGGCTCATGTGGATCTGTTTCATCAATCTTGATATGAACAGATTCTTCCACACATTTAGTTCTATTATTGAATACTCTATAATCTTTACTTAATATTGAGTAACCAAGGAAAACTCCTTCATCAACTTTGGATTAAAATTTTTCAATATTATCCTTAGTGTTGAGAATAAAGACTTTTCAACCAAAAATTGTAAAGTAATTAACCTTAGGATTCCTATTGTTCCAGAGTTCATACGGGGTCTTTTTGAGAATTGGTCTAATCAATACTCTATTGATTACATAGCATGTTTTATTAACAGCTTCAGCCCAAAAGTAAATAGGTAAGTCATATTCACTAAGCATTATTCTAGAAATTTCATACAAGGTTCTATTTCTTCTTTCTACAACACCATTATATTGAGGTGTTCTAGGAGCAGTGAAATTATGAGTATATCCATTATGTGAGAAAAAGGATTCAAACTCTTTATTTTCAAACTCACGGCCATGGTCACTTCTTAAAGAATTAATTTTAAGTCCACTAAGATTTTCAATAGACTTGGAATACTTAGTGAAATAAGAGCAGGCTTCACCTTTTTGAGCCATGAAAAAGGTCCAGGAATATCTAGAGAAATCATCTATTAGAACATAAACATAGTGCTTCCCATTTAAACTAGAAACTCTAGATGGTCCAAACAAATTCATGTGAAACAACTCAAGAGTGTGAGAAGTAGAGAATTCTTTCTTTGATTTGAATGAGATTTTGTGTTATTTTACCTTTTGACAAGGATTACACACTTTGTCATTTGGAAACTCAAGTTTGGGTATGTCTTTAACTAGGCCTCTTCTAGTCAGCTTTCTAAGGGAGTGAACATTACAGTGTCCTGGTCTCATATTCCAAGGCCAAGATTCTTTATGAAATATTCTTAAACATGAAACATTTTGAGACGTTAAGGAATATAAATTAATAGAATAAACATTCTCATTCCCTGATGCAGAAAATATTATATCATCTTTAGAATTAAAGACATTACATGCATCATTTTCAAATTTAACATAATACCCATCATCACATAATTGTGAGATACTAAGTAAATTATATTTTAATCCATTAACAAATAGTACTTTAGAAATTAATATTGAATTAGAGTTACCAATCTGGCCTAATCCAATGATCTTCCATTTTGCATTGTCACCAAATGTGACATGTCCACCATCTACTTTTATCAGATTCTTGAAGCTTGAATATTCTTCTGTTATGTTCCTTGAACACCCACTATAAAAGTACCATTGATTTTTGTAGGAGATCTTCAAGCATCTTTCCTTTACCTTGATCATGAAAAGACAGATTTTGGTACCCATTCTTGTTTGGGTCCAGAAACATTATTAATATGTTCTTTAGGAACCCATATTTGTCTCATAGGTTTCTTATAAGAATTGTGTAAAGTGTTTGAAAAATAAACTATATTTGTACCACAAAAACATGAAACAGCAGAGTATTTATCATGACTCAATCTAGATGAGTTGTGTCCAGAACTGGAAACAAAACTATATGTCCAAGATTTGTAAATAATATTCGTTCTACCAAGGTTTCTTTTACCAGGTTGATAACCAATGCCAGTATTGTATTTAGGGGCAATTTGTTTTCCTAGAATTTGTGTAAGGGTGTTTTTCCAATTAGTAAACTTTTCTAAATAACTTTTTAATTGCTCATTAGACATTTTTAATTCACTGTTTTCTTTGAGTACTTGAGAATTTTTCTCCTTTTTAGTAGTAAGTTCAAATTTTACATTTATAGTGAGAGCATGTTTTTTCTTCAATGATTTGTATTTATCTTTTAATTCATTGCATGTCTCTTCAAGCATGTTGCAATATTCAAACATTTCTTCATTAGTCATATTTTTAGAGTCACTTTCTTCTTTAGAATAGTATGAATTATTCATAGAAGAGTTCAGTGTTACCTCAGATGTGTTTGTCATAAGACACATATTGGCTTTGTTAGCATGTTCATCATGTAATGTCTCTGATTCGCTTGAACTATCCTCAGAGGCACTCCAGGTTGTCTTCATTTCCTTTCTATACTTATTTTCCTTGTCCTCATACTTCTTCTTATACTTATTTTTTGGACAATCATCCTTTATATATACTTTTCACTTACATTCATAGCATACAATTTCATCAGTTTTTTCACATATTTTCCAGTACTTTTTTTAGTTTCCTTTTTGATCATACATTCCTTTGAAGTTAGGTTTTCTGAAAATGTTTTTCTTCTTGTAAAATCGTTTTAAAATTCTGGCTAGTTGATCCATCTCCTCATCACTGTCAGGTGATGATTGTTCAATGGTGGAACTTTCTACATAAGCTTCCAGTTTCCCTTTGTCTTTGTGCTTCGAGAAGGTGGTCTTGAATGCTACAGATTTCCTCTTTAGTTCATCCTCCACTTATTTGTTGACTTTCAGATCTCCCTTATACATCATCAGTTTCCCAATGAGTTCTTTTACAGGTAGCTTACTGATTTCTTATGATTCTCTAATAGAGATAGAGGTTCCCCTCCATCTGTCAGTTAAACACCTAAGGATTCTCATGATCTATTCTTTGGTAGTGACTTATCTTCCAAGAGATATCATTGTGATGAAAATCTCATTGAACCTGATATACATGTCAGAAATAGACTCATTAGGTTTCATTTTAAAATTATCATATTTTATAGTATAAGTATTAAGTCTCATTTCCTTTACACTAGATGTGCCTTCATGTGAGACAAACAAGGTATCCCAAATTTCATGGGCAGTTCTACAATGAGAAAATCCTATTAAATTTTTCATCTCATATGGAACAGTATAAAGCATTCATGGATTTGAAATTGTTATTATAAGAAATTTTTGTAGGTTCATCCCATGTAATTCAATTATTCACAGGAAGTTTGTATTCATCTATAATTGATGACCAGATTTCAAAGCTCATACTCTCTAGATGCATTTTCATTTTAATTTTCTATTGAGCATAATTGGTTCTATTAAAGAATGGTGGTCTGTTGGTTGTAGCACCTTCCAATCTATTATTCATACTAACAAATTACTTTAAAAGAGATATAAATTTAGAATTGATAGAAATTTACAGATCTTTAAAGTACAACTATAATCATAGTTGAGTAATATTACACAGAGTCCTAATAGAGAATCCTATGATACAAAATGTTAGTCGGAGTAGTTCACTCAAGAGGGGAGGGGTGAATTGAGTGACTATAAAAATTTCTATCACAAAAAATGATGTTTTAAAATAAATATTTTTCCTAAAATTAAAATACAGCCCAGTTATTCATGGTTATACTATTATAAGAGTTTGACTATTTAAACAACTTCTTAGAAGATTGATTAATTATTAGTAATCTTATTATGTATTATTAACATTACTTTTTTAGTTATCCTACTAAGACAAATCAGTTATAATTTCTTTCCAAGACAAACTATCAAAGTGAAATTAGTGTTTTTTGGATTATGTAGTAAAGTAGTAAAATAGTGAAGACTAAATTAAAAGGCATAGCGGATATAAAACAAGTGGTTCAGTCTTAAGCCGAGACCTAATCCACTCCACTTTGTGATCACCTACCCACAAGCAGTTTATATAAATAAACATTGATCCACACCCTGGATCGGGATTAACAACAGTATAAATACTATCCAGGTCACACAGAGACCTCTTCCAAAGTTTTCGTGGGTAGAAAAAAACAATAACCAGTCCACACAGGGACCTCTTCGACAATTATTGTTGGTAAATAGAAATAGATAGTTTGGTGTAAGGATTTAGAAACCCTTCAGTTTAGCACAGGAGTCAGTGTGTGTGTGGAATATACAGAGTATACACACTTCTCGAAAGGAAAGTAAAATAATCACTAAGATAGAGTAGATATGAGTTTATAATTCTCTAGTGATTTTAAGTGCAGCTATGGATTCCTTTGTTTGAGCAGAAATGCTTCGATGTCCTTCTCTGGTTTTTTTCATGAAAAATAGAGTGTTGCGATTCAGCTTGTGTTCTCTACGAGATTTTATAATGTAAGGATGTTCTTTGGATTCCAGTGTACTTTGTTTATTCTTAAGAAAGGTTAGATTATATGCTTGTGAAAGTGCTTTCTTTGTAAAACTTGCAAAGTGTTCTTCGTGGTCGTTCTCACACACACTTTCTTAGTTCAGTATCACCGCATTTTTTCGTTGGTCACTCTCCAGTTTTTAACTTCGAATTCATGGGTTTTGGCCGACAGGTTCCATGTGCTTCGTACCTCGTACCTCGTACTATGTCTACAAGGAAACATTAATTATTTCAGTTCATTAAAGGCTTCAAATATGACCGTTAAACATTAAATTGAAAGACGACAAAATAGTTTAAGAAACGGTGTCACAGTAAGTTGAGAAAATCATGTCACCTTCATGGTGTCTGGGTGTCATGGTCTGAGTGTCACTGTCTAAGTGTCATGGTCTGAGTGTCACGGTCTGAGTGTCATGGTGTCTGATCTTCATGGTTTCTTGCTCACGGTTTCTTTTCTTCATGGTGTCTTGGATTACGGTGTCTTGGTCACGGTGTCTTGGTCACGGTGTCTTGGTCACGGTGTCTTGGTCATAGTGTCTAGCTAACTGTGTCTCACAAACTGTGTCTAGCTTCACGGTGTCTGGTCTTCACGATGTCGTATACATAGGCAAATAATTGTATTTAGACTTAACAGAAATATGAATGAAATGGATTGAGCTTAACCATTATAAATCATGAGAGAACTTGAAACAAAAATACACATGATTGGATAAAATTTATAGTATTGAACTAGTTTGAATGATATTTTTGGTCATTAATAAGATATGTGATAATTAAAGAGATTTTTGATCACTAAAACATGAGTAATACATGAGGATTCCAACAAATACCATGAATCTATCTAATAATTAATGGATAATTGGACTTGTATAGGAACTAATTTGAATTTGAGATATGGGAATCGGTGAATTCTTTCTATAATGGTCTATTTTAAAGTGATAGATGGATATTATTTGTATGATATGTCCAATAAAAAATATAAAATAAGGTAAATACTTCCTAATCTAGCTTTCCAGGAAACTCACTACCATATTAATAATGATCATGGTCTCTCTATACCTTTAAAAAAATAAAAAACTGTAAACTTCAAATGGAAGTAGATAAATTCAATTTTATAAACTACTAAATTGATATATAGAGATAGTTTTCTCATTAATAATAAAATTGGTAAAATTAAATTAATTGAAGAGAATTTGAGGGATTAAGAAACTATTTACGGAAAAATAATACATTTTGATTCAACAATGAGAAAAAACTCATAATCTCTTTTAGAATAATTTAAATTGAAACTAACCCCTTAAGACACAAAAATACCATAAAAAACTCCATCATATGGAAAATTACATGACTCTTTGGGATGAGATGAATAAATTCATCAAGTCTTTTTGAAATAATCATGGACATGGAATGATATATTTTCTTATTATGTTGGTTAGTGTGTTAAGTGAAATATTTCTTGAATTTTAGGTATATATTTTTATAATAGGATTAGAGAAATATAAATTAGGTGAATGTACTTAATAAATAAAATGAAACCATGGTCATTAATGAGGATTGGTAATTTGAGAACTAGGGTGTTAAATAATGAGACTATAATTGGATTAATACTTGAATTTTTATTCTGCAATATTTTTGAAGTTCATTTTTCTGGATGTCTGAAGATTAAGTGTACGTAAATTTAAGATCCAATATTTTTATGCATTTTTTCTTCAGTTCTAGTTATTTTAATCCAACCATTTTAAGTAATTATTTTATAAACATTGGCTGTATTTGTTTTATGAATAATCTATGAATTAGTTGATAAATAGTCTAAAAATATTTTTTATTAATTTATTTCTTTATTAGAATTATTTTTATATAACATAAGATTAACTCTATGTGTTTTAATGTTATTATTGGAGGTCTACAGACAATGTTGAAATCCAAAATTTAATTTCAAAGAGTTTAGAAATTATAGGAAGTGATTACAGACACACTATGAAGAAGTAGAAAATTTGGATAAGGAAATCCTCTAATGGAACTTGTGTATAGAATATTCTAAGGGAAATATGGGATAATTATCCTAAAACGAGGTCATATGAGACATGATCATTAATAAATTTTAGTTTACTTTGACCTAGAATATGATATTTTATCTCAAAATGGAACCTCTATATTAAAATTCATAAATAAAGTTTCCCATAATTTTTTTATGATCTAATGTAAGTGAACATGATAAATTATAGAAAAACATCAATGGAATTTCTCAGTATTTAAGAGAATCTATATGATGTTAGTAAATAATATTGACACAGTTCATATTAGTATATTTACTTTGTATAACATATCCAAATGACAAAAACATATGGAATTTAGAGTATTCATCTGGTATTTGAATTGAGACATTGGGTATCTATGTGAGTATTCATGAAACTAATTAGTAGCATCCATCTATATTCTTATGTGTTTGATATTTTTATAATTATACAAATAAAGGATTATTTGGATCCTTAGGAAGAAAGGATCATGAGGATTTAAATCCCTAAAAAATAAGGGAACTATAAAATTGGGAGTGAGATAATGTTAGAGGTATAATTTTAGGTTAAGGAGTAGAAAATCATGGTTCAAAAAAACATGAGAATTATGCTGAAAAAACGGGGCTCCTACAAAGTCCTAGAGAACCTGCTATTACATTAATGTTTACCAATTTCAATTTTCTTCAAAATTTTCCTTAGTTTATATGGATATCACGTTCCTTTATCTCTATTACCCATATAATATAGGGGTAAAAAGATGAATGAACATTAAATGGGAGGGTATCCTTTGTAATGATTGAGTCATACATTTATCTAATAAAACTCTATATCATTCAGCGATTTAAGTTTTCATTGGTAGTTTTACGATTAAAATGAGATTATATTTTTTGTTTTGAATTTATTATTGATTACTATCATGGCTAAAAATCTATCATCCTCGTCTATATAGTACAACTTTTCATGAAGAATAAGTCATATTGGGTGGAGATTCCCAAAACATCAATGGCATGTGTTCATAGTTGGTGGGTTTCATTTTAATATATTAGGAGAAGAAATACCTAATTGTCTATATCCATGTTATTTTTCCAGTACATTACTAATTTATCACGCACATAGTAAGGGAGTTTGACCATGTAGTAACTAGTGTTGGGTAACTCTCCCTAAACAACATCCAATAAAGGGTGACTAAAAAATCAGTCATGATTTCTTTCATTTATCAATTAATAAGAAGATTTGTAAAACTATTTAAAATACAATGACAGTAACAAAAATGGAAATCCATCCTTGATTCCATAATTTTATTAATTATTTATTCTCTAATAACTTTTTTCCATTTTCTAACTTTGGTTTATTAATAAAAATTTTGACCTCAAAATAAAACCCCCTTTCTTTAACTAATATATATGTGAAATTATATTTTTGATCACTTCTTAATAATAGAAAACATTAGGTTATGGAAATAATTATATTAATCCTACGAAATAAATTTTTTTCCCAAACCCCATGATAGGTGTTCATTAAAATATATAGTTTATGTAATTTTCTAGAGTGCCCAAACCACTATAATTTATGATAATAATTTTTGAAACTTAAAATAAATAGACTGAACAAGATATATAGTTATGAATATCAAAGCTCTCAAAGGTCAAGGTATGTGTTGGAATTGACCATATTATGGTGTCGTCCCAACACACTATAGTGGATAGGTAAATTTATGAATTGAATATTTAAGAAAATAAAGGTATTATTCATCAAAATGATTTTAATAGTTACTTTAATTCAATTATATCAAATGAAATAAATTACTATTTATTGTAATAAATATGATTTTATGAGTTGGGCTAATTTCATAGAATAAATTCGAGATATTTTTATAATAATTCCTTGGGAAATTGGGTAGGTATATATTATGAGATTGGAATATTATGTATATATGGAATATTTAGAGATGGATTTCTATAAATAAAAACATTAAAAATACATATTTTTTGTAAAAAAATAATCAGAAGTAGATATCCATCGGTGAATGGTGTGGAGTATTCTTTGTTTTATCATTGTAAGTGGCATTTTTCTATTATTTACCATGTATTGAGATTATTTTTAATGTGATAAGTTTAGGTAGTTACCCCTAGATGGATAAAGAAACCTTCCAAAACTCTGGTAATCACTATAATGAGTTCTGACTCTACTAGATTGATATTGCAATAAATCAATGTTCCTTGTCCATAGAATTATCAAATAATTTCCCTATAAATGTAATAAGATATATATATATATATATATGTTTATAGTGTATGGTTTAATTTTTATAACAAATATTTATGTGTTTTAAAAGTGAAGGGTAAAAGTTAAAAATTCCATACAATAGGTTTTATGATTTGAAGACGTGTTTTGATGAAAACATTTATAGAATCTTCAAGAGAATCATTATGGATGATTGATTTATTTGGGGACTCATTAATGATATAATGTATTTTTATATCATTAAAATTTTCTATATATATTTCGACATTTATTAAATTCAAAGGTTTATTCTCTTGATAAAGGAAATATTTAAGGGTTATATCATGATGTTTTACATAGAAAGCTTGTGGATTCTGAAATGTTATCGAAGCTTGAAGGTGTAATAAGAAATTATCAAAGGACATGGAATTCAATACCTTGGATAATATAAATTACCACAAAAGTTGAGAAAGAGATCATGATGTCAATGATTATTTTATATCAGCTACGTAAAGGATGTTTAAATTTTGAAATTCATGGTTTAAAGGAAAAAATATTTTGGATTTAGTTATTTATTGAATTTTTATACACAATTCATTTATATGTTTACGAATATTTTATGGTGATTAATGTGTGGATTAATTTATTCAAAAATAATAGAATAATTTTCTCCCTATCCTAGACAAAAAATATAGAAATTCATATGGAATGTGGTTTCATAAAAATATCATGGTGTGTAAGGAACAAAATGAAGATATTTTTTTCAAATTATTCCATACAAAATTCAAACATGATTTAAAGGTTGATTTTTTGGAAAAATTTATAAAATTTTAATCAAATACCCAAAAGGAAAATAAATTTGTCTGTATTTTTTACTATAATTCTGAACATGATAGTTATCTTTTGTAATTTTTATCTCAATAAAATAATAATGAAAATATTATTAAACTATTCAAGGATTATTCAAAGTATGTTATTAAACTATAAGTTAAAATTAATCGGTTAGAGTACGTAGTGGATGACCAAGGAGATTATTGTGGATGTTTTCGTAACGTTTTACATTTAAAAATTAAAATTATTGACCATGATAAATTAATTAATGGATATCATTCAAATATTGATTAAAAAGAAATTAATTATTAATATATTGAAGAATATGTGGTGGTGTTTATGAAAAAAACATGAAATTAAATTCAAAATTTTATGTCCCATAAAGCTATTATAGTTCATAATGTTCATGGGTGATAATTTGATAGATAGGGATAAAATTATCATAATGAATATTTATAATTTAATGAATTTTAAAATCACAAAAAACAAAGTTAAAAGTCATATTTCTTATGATATTGAACTTTCAAAATCTACAATGGAAAATGTCAATGGAAAAGGGAATAAAAATGAAGGTAAATTTCAAAAATTATTGGAATATCAATGACCAAATATATCTTTAATGATTATATATATATATAATAGTGGTGAAATGGTATTTCCACTAATAATGTGTTATGTTTTTTTTCATTATTTAGGTCATTCTATGTCCAATTTTGAAGATTAAAATTTTCATAAAAATATGGTGCTCAAAAGGTAACCAAGAATAATGATATCACATCCTATAATTCAAAGAATATATTTTTTATCAATATTTTTTTGTCACTCAAAATTTTATCACAATGATAGTGATTTCAAGAAAACGTGATGGGGGGAAACCCAATGAAATTAAGAGGAGGATGGATGAAGGGAAAGTGAACATGATTCCATTGAGAAACATATTTCTCCACCAAAAGATGACTAATAAATTAAGGTTTATAATACTAAAGATCATGATGAGAGACTATAAGATGTCTTGACAAAACCCATCATTAATTCAAGGGAAGATAAAAAGAATTTGGATATTGTCCCAGAAAATATAGTTTTTTAAGTTACAAAAAATAGTATCACGTGAATTATTTATATAGGGAGTTCATCCCTCATGGTCGAAAACTTGAAATTTAAGAGTCTGATTATTGGAGTTGGTTTATTGGTATTGATGGATCCTATAATATAAAAGTAAATGGAAATATGATTCTTTTTGATTAATTAATGAGAAACAATTTCATTCTCTATATATATATAATTTTTCAACATCTTTTGAGTGTTATTCAACTCTTTTATGAAAACCCCACCATTTATGAATAAAATTTTATTTTGAATGAATAAATGAAATATAGTGCTATTTTGGATAGTCTATTAGATTTAAAATACCATTAAGCATCATATTGTTAGTAATATATTTATTATACAGTGACTGTTATGATTAGTATGTATTAAGAGAGATAATAAAAATCCAATTGTCACATAAGGAAGAAGGGATGGCCTCAACCTTTAGGATCATAACCTTTTAATCACATTAATCAAAGATTCCAAGGGATATGGAATCACTAGGACATTACCATATCTAATCCCATGATGGGATTCAATAACTAAATCAGGAGTGAAACCTTGTAAGGGTGAAGTTCAAGGTTTTAGGGATCATGACCCTAACCATGTACTCTTAACCACACCAATACACTTTCACCAAGGAACACCTTACCCATCGGGCATACACTTTGGTAGTTAGGGGATATGTATCTATACCATAATAGATTTATTTTTTTTACTTTTCATAATATAATTATTATATTTAAATTTTTTACTAATATATAAATTATTAAAAAATAAGTTGGATAAAAATATGATTTTGATATGATGGAACACAAATTGAATTTATTGTTTTTTTTTGAAATATGTAGTTTCAATCAAGGGACCCTTTTTTATGAATTTTTTATTTTTTTTAGAACAATTATTTTAAAAAATTATTATTAAATAATATTTATTTATATATAAGTAATAATATAATTTTATTAATTCCAATGTAATTTTCATATAGGTCAGAAACTATTTTCTTCACAAAAACTCACTTTTTCAGTAAATGGAGATTTTTTACATAAAAGATTAAATTTTCATATCTTAAAAATTATTTTGATAAAATAAATATTATTTTTGAAATCAGTATGTCGGTATTAACCAATTGTGAATTTTTTAAATTCATATGATATAGATGAATTTTATTATGAAAATTAATTATGGTATAAATATACGACATATGTTATAAGATCATAAATTCCTATATGCATTATAAAAAATACTATAAATAGTTTGTATAATGAAACTTTTTTTCCATTAAATATATTTTTTGAATTTATTTGGTTAGTATTACAAACCCTTAATGAATCATCCAAAACTTATATTATATTTTATATATCTAAAATAAATTCTTTATAAACATGACTCACTTCCACATCACCATGGGTATTATTATAATTATTTTTGTTATCAGTATTATAATTTGTTGAATACCAATCCAATTTTTCATAAACCAGTGGAAAAACCTTGAGATGTTTTGTTTTTTGGATTAATTTATCATATAGAGTCCGAAACATAAGATTAAAATTAATAAAGAACTACCCAGTATTTTTCTATAAATACCCACCCATCCTCCCATTACTATTCACTAAAAACCTGTGGAGCATGAATTTATGCTTTTTTACCAAAATATATTCCTCCCCTGATTCCCTAATTCACTTATTAAGCTCCTCCCAATCATTTATAAGGTCCCTCTCATGGTAGGGGATCTTCTCTTATTACTTTTTTGTAAGAAATTTCTTTGTACTAAGCCTTTTTGTTTCCCATTTATTGGGTTATAATGTTTTCTTAAACACCCAATGTCAATTATTATGAATTATAATTAATGTTAGATGAATTTTCATTTTAATTAACACATTACATGAATTTTTAGGTACACCAATTAGGCTACCAAAATTATCCTATGATTTTTCCATGCCAAAGATGTTTATAGTGAAAACCCATCCATATTCCCACTCAAGGGTATTAAATTAGATGTAACTATACATCATTGATTTGGTAAATAAATGTTTTGTAACCCATACTATATAATCATAGGATTAATTATGATGGAAGACAACCTTATGTTTTATGTTCTATGTGGCACACTTATGCATGTACATTATATGAATATGAAATGTGGGCTCAGAATTATGAAACCCTTCATTGAAATGGTTAATGTTTTTATCGCAGGAGATACCATGTATAGTTCATGAGAGGTTATCCTAATCACACTATGTTATTATGTCGAGGTGGTTATCCATGACCTGTATTTATGATATCATGTTGTATGTTGTTTCAATATTCCAATGTGGCCTTTCTATTATCGTCTTATATTAATATTTAATGTCCACGTTTATGATTCTCACTCCTAAAATGTAACATTGATATTCTGATTAACTAACTTGTATTACTTTTATCATGTCGTTATTTGATTATTAGCTCACTAGGATTTATATCTCACAACTTTATAATGTACATCCCCATGTTATCTCGGGAAGTTCGAGAACAATCATGGAATACAAGGGAGTGTTTTAGAGTATTTTAAATAAAGATGTTGTACCCATGTTTCGCTTTATTGCACTATGTACCTATTTACCTAATAAAACTATGCCTCTCGATATAATGGTATTATATTTAGTGAATTTTATGTAATTAATCATGAATTAAGGTGTATTAAAATATGTGTAGTCATATTTGGTATTAAATGAATTTCTAGTAATTTTTTGGGGATGGAGATTAGAAAAACCTAGTGAAAGCCTTAGGAATTAGACTAAATATGTTATAAAATCCCTACATTTTTTGAAAAGGTTTGATTAATTGGTTACAAAAAATAAATCCATTTCTACATTAAACAAGTGATTGTGGATCTAATTTAGTTGTAAAAAGTGGTAATTACCCTAGAAATGACACATTGGTAATGACTCAATCATCACCTAGTGCATAACAATGAGGCCTTAATACACACCGGATTTGAAAAATGTGGGGGATATGACTTGGTAAATTTCAAATCCCCTTACAAATAAATAAAATGGGTAAAAATATTCCCATAATATTTTAGGTTAGTAAATAGATCATTGATAACATAGATTGAAACCCATAAATACATTGGATAACAAATATTTTTCATTTATTATTAATCCCTACAATTTTCATATATTTTTTTATGTGTTTAATAGTTTCCAAATTATTATCTTTATTTTTCCCATTATTTTAGTCAATGGATAGAAATAAGAGAAACTGAGTTATCAACTAATGTGATGACCAATGTAATGGATACCTCAGAGAGTCATATTTTCCAGGTTTATTTTATTTTAAAATAAAATGATTATGAAATTTAATAAAATAATTCTTCCATTTTTTATTTGTTTTTTTTTGTTTTTTGGAAGGATACAAACATGTGATGAAATATTAAAGCTATAATGGATCCAAGTATAAGTCAAAGTCTTACCCAATAGCTCAAAAATGAAGAATTGGGAAGATTCGAAGTGAAAATAGAAAGAAAAAATAATTACACATGATGTAAGTCATTCCAGATGTGTAATGTGTGGGAATAAAGGGTGTGAAAGAGCTCTGTGAAATAATCCATGAGAAGAATATACCCACACTATTCACATTGTGAAATCACCATTCATGACATAAAACACGCGATATAGACCAATATGAGGCAGATTTGATGTAATAATGGTGGTTAACCACTTTTAATGACATGGGACAATCCATATCGATGTGAGACAAATTTATGATCCCTTTATGAACCCAAATGCAGTAATTGACGCCTATAAATACATATCCTAAGGTGATTGGGGTAACAACTAGGCCCCTCTGATAGCATATACACCCTATCTTAACATGGTCATCGGGTTCAGGCCCTCCAAGTACCACCACAGGCCGACACATGTTCATTCCATTGTGAGTTATTCTCACCCACACACACCCTGGAAAGCTTACGGATGGTCACACTTCTTGATCACAACTCTAGGACAATAAAGATTAACTGTGGAGTTTTAATCAGGTAGGATCCCAAAGAGAAATGTTCATCTTGTTGACATGAGTTATATCATTTATTCACTTAACACTTTATTTTTCTGGGGTGTTACATTAACCCCCCCCCCCTAGGGCACAATTTCCTTATTTTGGACCCTATATCTCAACTTAGATAGTGCACTATAATTTATTTTAGGTTCCTACTCTAATATCAAATGAAAAAACTTAGCCCCACTAAGAACATAAACACCCTGCCTTAACTTGGTCGTCGAGCACTGACCTTCCAGGTACCACTAGTTTCCATGAAGACACATGGTCCACTCCCTATGGTCAAACCATGTGCCCGAACAGGTCATCTGACTGCTGAATATCCCCACATAACAACACATGGACTAAGGGTATTTGTGTAAAATTGATGACATCATACATACCCCACCCTAACATGGTTTTCAATTCATGTCCCTCCATGTACCACCACATGCTAAAATATGTTCATGTCCCGCCATGTACCACCACAAGCTAAAATATGTTCTTTCTAGTTTTCTTTTTCCTCACTGACACACACCCTAGAAAGCTTCCCATATTTTCACCCTTCCAGATCACTACTCTAGGAAAAACATGATTCAATGCGGGGTTCTAATCTGGTAGAATCCCAAAAATAAAGGTGTTCCATGTTCACCTAAGTCATATCATTTATTCATTTGAACCTTTATCATTCTTGGGTGTTACATTCACCCCCCCCCCCCAGAGCACAACATCCCCATTGTCAACCCTATATCTCAACCCAATAAGTGCACCACACTTAAGGCTATGTTCCTATTCTGATACCAAATGTAACAACTTCTCCCCACTGACAGCACAGACACCCCAACATAACATGGTCGTTGGTTCCTTGCTCGACAGGTACCACTTGTTTCCCCACAAACACGTGGTCCCCAGTAGGGCCCACCCACATTCCCGAATGGTTTATCCGACCGATGATTATCCACATAGGCCAACACATGTTCTTTTCAGTGTGATTTGTCCTCACTCACAAACACATTGGGAAACATCCTAGAAGGTCACCCAACCTGATCACTACTCAAGGCCAAGCACCCTTAAATGTTGAGTTCTAATTAGTTATTCTCTTGAAAATAAAGGTGAACCTTGTTGACATGAGTCAAATAATTTATTCATTTAACCCTTTATCATTTTAAGGTGTTACAATTATAGAACCAGATCTCAAAGATCCACTGCTACGTTGTGGTGTAGGGATATGGGTACTTTTGGTTTTCTTTCTTTTCCTTTTATTTTTGTTTTCTTTTCCCATTTAATGAATTCATTTATCTTTTATATCAATTGATTTAATATTATTCCATCTATATTTATCTTCCAACCCTAATCTCATTCTATCTCATTTCACTCTTCCCACTATGATCTCTTTTCACTCTGTGAATAGAAAGTGACCAACCTGTGTCTAGTCCCTGTGGGAGGAATTGTGGTGTTCTTTATTATTGATATTGAAATTCATTAATTCTAATATTATTTTTATGGGGGGTAAGTGTAAAATGCACAGTTGTAGTGAACTTCTGCCATGAACTGAATCTCAAATGAATTCCTACTTCCTACCAAGGTAGATGAAATTTTGTTGCACTGAACTAGTTTTCTATGCAAGAAAAGACCCACTCAAGGTAGAGACTATCCCTCAATTTATAATGTAAATATATTATGAAATTGAATTTAAAAAAATAATAACTAATAAAATAACACATTTTTCTAACCCTAGGACCAAGACCTTTCTTCCCTAATTTCATACTGTCTACATTTTAATCTTTAACTATGATAGTCTACTTTCCCAATGCATTAATTTCTTAACACAAAAAACCTTGTTTTTTAAAAAATAATAATAATAAAGAGATAGATTAAGTGGAATAGAATTAGTGATTGAATTGACTATGAGTCTCCTCAACTAAGAGGACCTTGATCAACCTCCATGCTATATTAGTAAAATTTAAATTTTATTTTTTCACTACCTATGATAGGTGTAGAACACTAACCAAATTAGTTTCCCAACCTGATGGGAATGGGAGTTGGTAACTTCATAATGGAACATTCTCAAATAGCTCAACTTATACACAAAAATTTGAATCAGCAGAACACCCCCACACCCTATGAAAATGAGAGTTTCAATTAATACCTTTATAAATAAAAGGAATCCAACATTTAGTTGGTCTTATGATTACTTAATAAAGGAACAACAGATCCACTCCATTGAAAAGATATTTTACATACTTCAGTGCGACTAGGAGAAAAGATCATGTTGGATGCTAGTCGTGTAGAGGGGGAATATGATCAATGGTGGAGTTTGAAAAAAAAAAAATCCCTAGAAGGATATCAATTCGATGGAGTGGAATGAATTCCAGAATATTGTTTTCAATAAATAATTTCCCTGCACTCTTTGATATAAAATGGGGATGAATTTCCTTCGTGTTAAGAAAATTAAAGATTCCAAAGTGAAACACTTGTAATTTATGAGATGCAGTAAGGATTTCATGCTGCTAGAATGTAAATTTAGCTTAGTATAAGATACCTCCAGATAAGTCATTGCTAGTGTCATACCGATAACACAGAATTTGGTTCAACTATAAGACCCCACCAAACCAGACACCACCAGTTGAGACACCACTAGAGAAGTGAAATTTTTTCTATGTCTATGACACCTCCAGTGTCATGCTGCAAGAACAACACACCACCAAACCCTGAGATTCCATCAAATCAACATACTTCCAAACTAAGACACCCCCATTGTTTTCATTACATAACCCATTTCATTTAAAAAAATTAACGGCTCTATTATTAAAGTTAATGAAAATTTTTATTTTAATTATTGTATCCTAAATGTTTTGAAAAACACATTTAAGAGGATGTTAGACATGCTATATGAAGATATATAATATCTATATGCACATGGATATTCTCTCTGTTGATGCTATTAAGAGTGGAATCATACTCCCTCATGTTAATTGAAAAGATAAGAAATAGTGTATAAATCCTACTGATAGAAATTTGAGATCTTGAACTTAGTAGTCCACATATAGCTAAACCTGATTGAAAATAAGAAGATCCCACCTTCACCAAACACACAACTAGAAAGCTGAACTCCATCATCATATTTTATAACTTCCACCAGTCAAGAACAAAAGTCTACGATACTCCGTTCTTTAATTTTTTTTTCAACATAGTTCAACTCAAGATTCACTAGAAAATAAAATAAAGAGTCTCAACTTACATTAAAATGATCGGTATTTTCTAAAATATAAACTTTTAGATTTCTCAATTCTTTCTATATTTATTACATTTTGAGAAGTCTGTGTGCGTACACCATTTTATCACTCCCACATTGTCTCTTATACTAAACTACAAGATACTTAGATATATTATTATTTTTTCTTACTCCTTTAATCCTAAGGATAATAGTGGTAGAGGTCCTTGAGTGTTATATTTGTTTTATCTCCAACGTATAACTATATAAGGGTTATTGTATGACTTGGATAGTTTGTAAACTATTGGAAATCCCAATACATGTCCTGGATCATCTTGTTTATTTTATATAAAATACTTGGTGGTGGGTGATCACCAAGTGGAGTCGACTATGTCTCAACTTGAGATAGAACGTCTTGTATTCAATCTTTCCATAGTATTCTTTAATTTTGTTTTACTATATTTCTACTTTAAAACTAAAAAAATTAACTATAAACAAAATATATACTTTGGTAGTTTATCTTAATTTTTTCTCATATACTATTTTGATCAAGTAAATTGATTTCAATGGATCTAATAATATTTTATATTATTCATTTTAGACCTAATTAATCTTTAGAGAAATATTTAGAAAGATTAAGATCTATATCATACAACATATTTTGATAAAATAAGATGTATTTAAACATTTGGTGGATTTTAAAATAATCCATTTTAAACAGAAACTTTTATTGGTTACTCAATTTACAACCATATTGAGATACTCACTCTGACCAAAATTAATCTACATCTATAAACCATAATGCATAAACAGGCATATAATATTTATTCCTAGCACATTCTATTATTCACCCTCAACATAAATAATCTACCATGATTCCCATACTTATGGGGACCCAAACTCCTAGATAAAACCCCTCTTGGGTAACACTCATACACCACATCTATTGGAAAAAATATTAGGAAAATGCTCTGCTAGTATGATACATTGATAATCTCACCAATGTATTGAGACACATCTCAACATCATAAGGAAACACCCAACTTAGAAAACCAAATATAACTTTATAATACATATTTATCTGAATGATCCAATAAATATGAGATCTAGCCACTCCAAGATTATCCTCAACTCATATCCTAAAAAACCAAGGAAAATAAGTAACGGGAAACATCTTCCATCACTTTTCCCTTTCCTTTCCACATAAGGGTGTTGAATAAAGGATCATGTCCATCCTACACTGCTCACTTTGGGGTCAAGAATGGACCCATAAGATTCAGATGTTGTCATAATACATTATAATTCTTAAGAAAAATTTTCAAACCCCAGGCCTCCAAAAGTATATCATCCTTGTATCTTATACAACACACAACATAAATGTCTCATAATCGAGGATCTGTCTCTATAGTCCCCTTGATCCAATCTGAAGATCTTTTCACACACACTACGACCTAAATCAAAATAAATATCTATTATAATATATGTACCCATGGTTAAATGAAATTGATAATAGGTACAACACCTTGTTATCATCTATATATCATATCACAGTATATCATAACATAGGTACTCTCACAATCTCCATATACCCTTACAAAAGGTCAAAATCATAAGCACAAAGGGACTACATTATATATATAGGATTCACCATATCACATTTATCCATTTCTCATAAAACTATATTTTCATAACAAGAATGTCAATTAAATGAAATGTAAATTACAATTTATAGAGGAAAACACTATGAAAGTTGTAATTATAATTTTATTAAGACTATCCCACATAATAACCAGATAATTGATCATGTAAAACACTTTCAACCATTTACCTTAATGAGAACATTTTTCAGTTGATGCTAAGTTAAATGAAATTTCAATTATAAATTATAGAGGAAAAAGATTTATAAGTTGTGATTGGAATTTTATTTAGGTGATTCTATGTATTAATTAACAAAAAATTTCACTTAAAACACTTTTATCCATTTTCAATATATGTTAAGTGTGATTCTACAGTACAGTTATATATAAAAAACAAATATATAGTTACAGACACATTTATTAATTAACTGTGTGTCATGGCCCAGTTAATAAATTAATCAATCATTGAAACTCACAAAAAGGACATGTAAATCCTACATTCCTGATATGGTTCATGATCGCACGTGAAATAAGAGGCAAGATCCCAAAAACCAATGACTTCAAAATCTAGTGTGTCACTCTATGTAAAATAATTCAATAATAAAAGCAAAAAACATAAAAATCAATCTAATCCTCACCAACATGGAATGAACACATATTTGGTTTGTACATGCTTAAGCATGAGTTATTTACTATGTTTTAAAAATTCTTTATCTCCTATATGACTTAAGAAAATATCCATAAAAAATAAAAGGCCTCTAATACTTCTTTATAACGTTCTCTCATATCCCATGACCACAGAGAAGTTCCTAAACCAAAGGCAGAGCCACTATACCTTAGACTGGACTCGTCATATTTCACATGCTACTAACTAGTGGCATGAATCTATGGTAGTATGGTGGGGAAACTATATCCATATATCAGAGTAAAACAAAAATAAAAATAATAGCAATCAAATTCATCCACACAAAGAAATAAATAAATATCATATCAAGTGCCTATAAATAAACACAATTTGATTATTTTTCCAAATTAATTGAATATATTTCTCATGAAATAATACATCAAAAAACCATGTATATAAATATCACAAAATGATCAAAAGATAAAAACATGGAAAAATCCTCTAAAATAGTCTCGATGAAAAGATTGGTCCCAACTCCCTTTTTACATCTTACAAATCTCGATCAAGCATCAGTGATAGGGTACTTTCCATTATCATATCTTGTAGTCATAAAGTCAATTTGGGTACCACCCAGTATCTAGATAAAGGTGTGAGTATGACTCAATAAGGACTCTTCAAATGGTGTTTATAATTATAATATAGTGTAAACCATAAGTTCATCATATTTTTTATAAGAAGTATGATAAATCATAAATAAATAAAACCTCATCAATCATCAGGTTCTTGGGTGACTCTCATAATTGACCATAGCTGCTTATACCTAATTCAGATGTCTCAATATATCAATCCAAAAAAGTCACAACCTGATCAATGGGATAGGTCTTGGGAATCCCAAATAATTTTTCATCCAGAATCCTAGGATAAAATCTAATGGAATCCCAAATCATGAGTCAAAATAATTCTTATAGGAATTTCCCTTCGGTAATCCATAACAATAATCACAATTCAAGCCCAAGGGGGATTACCCCAATGTGTTCCAAACCCATCATCATAATCTAAAACTAAGGGGATAGGCCAAAGTTTTCCTATAATCATCATTATAAACTAAATCCAAGGTGTGCTTCCCCATGGAATTTTTAAATCTTCTGATCCCAATGGGTACTGTGTGATGAAATTCCAAAATCATTATCAAAGTGAATCCAACGGGGGGTTCCACTTTGTATTCCAAACCATAGGTACCAAAATTAATCTAAATGGGATTTCATCATGGAATTTCTAAAAATATATCCCAATGAGTCCAATGGTTATTTCCCTAAGTCACTTCAAATCATAGTAAGCATTTCAATAAAACCCATTGAGAATATTTCCCACGACATTCCAAAAAAAAATCATAGTTAAGGTACATAATAAATCACTCGATTAATCTAATTATATCAATTACATCATGTATACAATGATTTACAAAAACATTATATCCTAGAGAAAATACTAGGCATGTCGAACCAAATAGATGGTTAATATATTTTTTCATGGAACCCCTTGGGTTTACCCTTTAATTAACCATTTCATATCCTCTAGTAAATATCATCTAATGTGGGGCATAAGTTTCTAATCACTAACCAAAATAAACATCATAAGTCTCAAAAACACCAATTATTTACTCTTTAATTTTTTGACTCACTTCCCATGGTTAATCTTACACCATGGAAATCTAAAATCATTGTATAAACTCACCATGGATTATTTTTAGCCCATAAGGAGGTTTTATTTCAATATTTAGGTCCTCAATTTTTATTTAAAATTTTAGTCCTAACATGTGGTATTTTACTGAGACCACACATGATAGGCATAATGGAGAACAGTGGTACCATGAGGTAAAATATTATAAAACACATTCTTTATGTGTTTAAATGTCTACTCATCCATTAAAATCCTTTTATTTGAGCTATATTAGTAGAAATCAGAAAAGGGAAAGAATACCACAAAATAGGGGAAATACACATAAATTGTATAAGATTGATTGATGGTCAAAGGAATTAAGAAAGATAAAGGAATAATTGTATACCAACTATTATCTCTTGATCATAGGATATGGCATGTGATTATATTGAGAAAAAATGTATAACCACCATGGAAGGGGAAGAAAAATCAAAGGGGAGGGGCATCATTTTCCACTATCTAAAATGGTGATATCCCACCTATTTTAAAATCCCTCCAACAAAAAAATTAATTAAAACTTAAAAAACTACCCAGAAGAAGTTTCGAGTGTGAAAGGGGATTTCACTCCATAAAAACTTGAATCAAAACAATCTGGGTCCATTCCACCTATATTTCATGGAATAACACACTATGTAACACTAGGAATCCTTCCTACTACTTTCAAATAGCAAAAGATCCTTACCAATTCTCCCAAACCCACTCTTGAGTCCTCATGACACCTCATTCGGGGAAAAAATAAGAAAAATACATGCATTATAGAAAAATTTAATAGGTTTATTACCTTGTATAATGGTTAGGGTTCTAATATTTTTATATATCTTCGTGTATCATCATATAAAAATATAATAGTTTGGTATATAAGGTTTACAGTTGTTCTTAAAGACAATAATATTGATCATATAAATTTTATTTTTAAATATATAATTTCTCAATATCTAACTCATGGGTTGTAGATATTGGGTCTCAATGAAACAATTTTGATGATATAAATATACTTAAAGATAATAAAGAACTAAAAAATTGTGAAGTAGATATATATGTCGGAAATGGTGAAGAGTTTCTACATTAAAAGTCATCACTTATGATTTATTCCATCCAAGAGGACTAGTTCTGGATTTGAAATACTAATATTATATTCCCCCCATAAAATAAAGTTTTTTCTATATCATGTTTTGAAAAGTTGACATTTTAATTAATTAATAAGAATAATAGGCATTCTATGTATATGAATGAAACATTTTATGTAATTGAGGTTATGGTAAATGGTGTATACATTCTAGATATATATAATCCTATTTGTAGTATTTAGAATAAGGTGGTTAAGGTTTATTCTGTTTCCAAATACCCTTTTTATTGGATCTTTAGATATATAAATTAGAAACACAATAAAATAATTTATTGATATATATTGTTAGAATCATTATATTATAAATTTTTTGATAATTTTGAATAATTATTATTAGGAAAAAAATAAAACAAATTAGTGTAAATGGTGATAAGGATGGTAGACTATTGGATCATGTACCTGATGATGTATATGGAAAAATAAATACCCAATAAAGTTCTAAGATTATGTAATCGGAAAATTTTACAGATGAATTTAGTTAGTATGCTTATTTGTTTTCATAAATCACATTACTAAAAAAAATTAAAATATAAAAGAGTTTCGTAATTAAGTACAAAATGATCAATTAAATTTTATTTATATTCATAAACAAGATTAGGGTGTTCAATACTTAATCTAAAATTCATGAATCATCTAATAGGTGGAACAATTATAACACAACTCACTCATCCCATAATAACACTATAGAATGTTGTGTTTGAGAAGATGATTCATACCCTTTTAGATATTTTTTGATCAAGGATGAGTCTATATGAATTTTATGTTTCCTTTTGGGGATATTCTATTGAAACTACATAATTCTCATTTAACTATGTTCTATAAAAACTATTCATAAATACACTATATAAGATATGGTATATTAAATGACATATTTTTTCTATTATGATGATTTTGTATTATGAACAACTCATATAACATTTTTCTTCTAACTAAATTTCCCTATGTCGTATAAATGTTTACTTATTGTTTATCCCAAAAAAATTAGAGGATATTGATTAAATTATATTATTGAACATAAAGTTTATGTGTCCTTAATGGGAATATTTATTAAGAAGGAATATATAAATAGTGGACTCTAAGGGGTTTTAATATACAATGATAAGTTCAGGACTAATAAATAGGAAGTGTTCTTGAGATGGAATTTGATTTGGTTCTATAAAGTGTTTTGGAAGAATAATTGACTTAGTTTATAAAATAACTTTGGGATAATTATAATATTTGGTAGGGTCCCACGATATATGGATATTTTATTAAAACTTATGATGATATAATGTTCATAAGTGGTGAACCTACAACCTACCAAGAGAGAATTGATAATTTTTACTCTAAGAGACTACTAAAATAAATTTAATATGAAATTTATTCCATGAACACTAACCAAGTCTGTAACTTTGTGGATTTACATATGAAGGTGAGACCCATATTGTGTAAGTGATGTTTTTATATGGAAACTAACCTAGATAGTTGTGACACTAACTATAAAGAACACTTGGGGGAAAAGGGATATAAAAACATTCATGTTTTTTACTATGGATATTTATTATCACTATTTGGGATGGTAAATTACATTCATATATTTCTTTCTATAATAGGTCACTTTGATTATGAGATACCCCAAAAGGATATAAAAAATTATTTACTTCAAAGGAAAGTAGTCAAAGACATGTACATGATACAACCCAAAGCTTTTGAAATTATAAAAAAGTATCCTTTGGTTTGAAAGTTGCAGTAATAAATTTATAGATTGAGGAAATCCACTTTTATTAGGAATATCTAGTTCTATGATGGTATCCTAGAGTTTAGTTACATCAAAAATTTAGAAGATTATTCTATATACACACAGATTTATGGAAGTGTGTTGGTAATATTTATATTTTTGTGTATCATATTATTCTTATCAAAAACATATTGTTAACATTACGCACTATAAAAATGTGGTTAAATAAATTCATCACAACAAAAGTCATCAGTGGTGTAGCCGATATACTATATATGAGAATATACAGGGATCGATCTAAAAGGATGGTTATACTTAGTTTGAACACAAATATTTTTAATTTTTAAAATTCGGTTAGCATGGAGAACTACAAAATGTGGTCTTTATCAATGTTTTAGGGAATTAATATGTAGAAAATTCAAGGTATTTCAAAAGAGTTAGATACAATATATAATATTCTTTATGTATCTTCTATATAATATACCTTGAATGTCATGTATTATACTCAACTTGATGTCGCTTATGCTTTGATTATTATAAGTAGATACCAAAACCATCCTGGTGGGAGTCACTGGATTACTGGTAATAACTTTTTTAAGTACTTAAGAAGAAGTAAGGATATTTTCTATGTCAATAGAGGTAAAAATGATCTCATTATAAATAGTTATAATCATAATAGTTTGTAATCCAAAAAATATGACATGAGATATCAATCCAATATCATGTTTATCCTAAATAGTTGATATATTAATTGGAATACTTTTAAACAAGCCATCATAGTTGACTCTATAAAGAGTAAAAGTAAATTGATATATCATATTCTATGAAGAAAGATGATTGGATCAAAAAATTAATTTTTAGACCAAGTTTTTTTATTCGAATAAAGGGGCCAATCAGGACTTACTATGATAATCATTGAGCTATTTCTTAGGCCAATGAACCATTTTATCACAAAATGAAAAAACAAATCATACAGAAGTACCAAATCATTTAAGGGTTCATTGAGAGGGTGATGAAATGATCTATTGGGTGGATGCATAAGCGAATGTAGAGAATCCAATGAAAATGTATTACAACAAAAAAACATAAGGTTCATGTTAAACATATTGGTATAAGATACAATAGTAATTAGATGCAGTGGTTGTAAAATGAATCATTACTTTTAAAAAAATGAAATATCCATTTATCATTCATTTATGTGTGTTGTAATTTATATTATAAGAATAGTACAATGATAGCATCCCCACAATGTATATCTTCAAGTTCTCCTAAATTGATAATCAACATGGTGTACTATTATTTGTTGTGATATATTAATACTCTCATGAGTAAAAGTTTCTAATCAAAAACATATAGTTTTTTGTGAGATATGTAATGCCCTGATATTTTAAAAGATGAACACTATGTTCGATAACGTACAAGACATGGAACACAGAGCCTAAAAATTAGGAAATATTATTATTATTTTATAATATATATATGTGTGTGTGTGTGTATTTTAGATACCTATCCATTATATATGTACATCCATTAGATATATATTTGTTAGCTATTATTTTTAAATTCAATTTATTGGAAATAAATAGAAAACCATTTGAAGATAAAAGAGATATAGTCTATTAAGCTATTTTTATGTGTGGACTAAAATTTCATCTTAATTTATTAAATTTATAACAATTGATAAATGAATCAAATAAAATAAGAAGATTATATATATTCAATATAAGAATAAAGCACTAAAACTAAACATTTTTCTACAATGATAGACCTCCCTATAATGTAATTCACTATGAAGTTCCTCCCCATGGTGATATATTACTTTAATTCGAAGGTCCTCCCCCTTCCAAAGAAACATTAAGAAATCCTTAATATAGTGTGGCACTAGAGATATTGAATTTAGATACATGAATAACCTTATCTCTAATAAGAAACATTATTTATCAATCATAAAATATTCTAAGGAAACTATCACTGTTCGAATAAACCTCTAGTCACTTAGCTTCCACCACAACAGGGAATATTCCAATCATCCCCACCTCCAAAATAAGGATGTCATGAAATAACCACTTTGGTAGAAATACATAGAGAAATACCTCAATGATTATGAAGATAACACCTTGGTTATGAGGAAATTACTATATAAACACAACGTACCAGTTGTGTTCTGGACCATATCCACATCTCTCTATAACATTCTAAAAATATTAATAGAGTAATATATACAAGATATTCATGGTTAATTATGGAAAAATCGTCATCATTTTATGTAAAATTATATAGCTTACATGGAATATGAAAACCACATTGAGGTGATAGAATTATTTCTTTGACATATTTATTTGGTACCCCTTTATGGGGTATGGAACCTAAAGTGAGAAAAAAAGTGTCAAAATCTATAACATACAATCATTAATTATTTGAGTAATCTATTCCATCTAATTCTTGATTCCCCATCTGATATTCATATAAGGATATTGGGTGATCATTGACCATTACACTTCACCCCAATCACTAATCAATTTATCCCTCTATGACCCACATCATTTAACATCATTATTTATATTCCTGGACCTATGAATGATAACTAGTATACTAAATAGGGTTTTTATATATCCATATCTCAGAAATTTAAAACCTAATGAGAGTAATAAATAAATATAATCCTACATCAGGCTTAAGAAAAGGTTGAATAGGAATATCAATGGAGAAAGGATAAACCTTCAAAAACATTTTCCCTTAAACATTGAACAACCCATTCTTTGGTAATAAAATATACCTATATCATGCTTGAATATATGTCTTCAATAAAAATAGGGAAGTGGTAGTGGTCACTTCCATTGTTATCTGGGAGAAACTCTATCTCATAAGGATGGCTGAATTTGTTCCACTAATTTTACTAATAAGATAATCAATTCTTTTGGGGGTCCAAAATATTGTAGTAATGGAGCCAAATAAACCCCATACCAGAGGATTCTGGGGGGTTTTAACACAACATCCCCCTCCCATAAGGAATTCAGTGTTATCCAGATTGTGATAAAGCCAAAAGAAAATCCTTCATTATTTATCCCATTTCATGACCTCTATTTTCACCTTGGAAACACGTACCAAAAGTGCTTTAGGGTATCTATATGGATTATCATTTGTAAAGTAGTCTTAGGGGAGCTATGGAAAGAAAATATATAGATATATAGGGGCCCTCAACTAAGGTGTCTCTATAGGATCAAAAGAGAATACAATTTACTATAAGTGGGGGTGAATTGTAGTTTATAAAAATTAAACATAGAGTTTTCAAAAACCTTTTTAATAAAGTTATCAGATGAAGTTTCATATAGATACACTCTATAAACATGGTTATAAATATTTTATAGCAAATAGTAAAGGATCATATATATACATGCACAGTAGAGTATAAACTTGTAAAAATAATTAAAAAATTTTATAAAGTATGTAAGAAAAACTTACAAAACCTTTAAAAGAAATTATACAAACCCTAACCTTCGGTAAAAACGAATTCTATAACCTGACTCAAGTTATCCATAATATTAACATTATCATATCGTTTTTCTTCCTTAGAAAGGGAGCCCTCAACCATAAAGATCAGACACAACATATTTCCTTAGGCTTGGGAAAACTCGATTTGACTAATTATAATATCCTTCTATATCTCAAACGTTGAGATCACCCAATCAACAAGGTTAGACACATCCATTATGAAAGAAACTATATAAGGAACATTAAAATGATCTCCTTAAAAAAATACTTTAGGAAAAACTCTCTAATGTTTAAAATGAATAAATCTCAACTAATAAGATGTTACAAAATATTTCATGAAAACTATATATCGTTGATGTTGAAAAATAAAAATATACCTTCTCCTCAAACATGTGACTCTATTTATAGGTGTATTCAAAAAGTTGTATTATGTATTTCTCTAATGTGGTTACAGTGGCATTAGAATAACTCATTAACTTGAAAACTCTAGTTTATCATCTTCATCATAAGTTCATCATGATTTGGACCACTATAGTGTAGGTAGGTTTTGATTGGTAGAATTTAGATCTTTGTATGGTAGAGTTTGTGAAATTCTTTGTACGGTATGTTTGATAAAAAAATTATACAAAAAACATGACTGCATATGTATGATAAATTTATTATGATATATATTATAGGACTTAATCTAATAGACTTTCTTAAAATCCATCTACAAAATTTGTAAACCTTCCATCTGGTGAACATGGTATTCATCCGCCTGATCTATAAATTATATATGTCACGTGTATACTTAACAAAGATTCATCCATTTTAAACAATAATGATCATCCAGTAAAATAGTATACTTTCCTATAAAAAACTTTTAATAAAATTGGAAATTATAAAAGTTAGAAATGAAAAAATTATTTATGTAGAGTATTATGATTATAAAAAGTGAGGTTAAAATTGTATGAAGTCTTATTTCGACTAAACAATCTCAAACTTTTTGAAAATAAAAATACACAACATTGGAATGTAAACATTGAAATAAAACATTTATAACTTACTCCCCCTAAAATACATCACTTCAAAGTGTTTTATAATTTATCCATTTCTCTCAAAAAGATAAAAATTTTACCTTTCTCCAAAAATGGTTTTAATATTCTCCCTCCCCCCCCCCCCCGCCCCTTGTTATTTTCAAAAAGGACTTTTGTGAGGTAGAAAGTTTTCCCTTTAGAGAAAAATTATATATGAAAAAAAAAATATACAAGTAAAATATTTTAACATCCTTCTAAAAATATTATAAATGACTAAAATTCAGAAAATATGCATCTAAACTGAATAAGAATATTATTATAAAAACATTAAATATTTTAAAATTCAAACTTTCAGTGAATGTTCTTTAATGATTTACTCTATCTATATAATTTCATCTTCATTCTTATTTGACACTGTAAATTCTGGATTTAGCTTTATAACTTCTTCTTCAAGATCATCAATCTTCTTTTCATAAATAGAAATTTTTTCAAATTTTTACATAGAATGATGCCTTTGATCATTTATATATTTTGATATTTTGTGAACTTTATTTTTTATTTTGTTAGAAAATTTAAAAAATCATTTGGTTTCTCTTTTAATCCCATAAACGTATTCATTTAACAATTCTATATCACCTTCAGTTTGAATCATCAATATAATAACACTTTTTATCTTTATGAATTAAAAATTTATACATTATCTTGAATTATTTGAATTCAAATTTATTTTGAATACATGTTTCTGCAATTAATTTTTCAAAAAAAGAGTTTTTTAGCACATCATATTTTCTTTGAATTTATTTTCATCTTGATTTTATATAATGGAATAAATAAAAAACTTCTTAAATTGTTTTAATTAATCATTTTTAATAATTAATATTAATTTACATTCAATTGGTATATATACATGGATCATAATTTTTTGAATCTAAATAAAATTATTTAAAGGAAGGTAATGTTTCTCTTGATAGTTTTGGTTATTCTCTTATAGTGAAAGGAGATTGAGATATCTCCATTAGACCAACTTACTCATTTTTTATAGTTGTATCTAATTTATTTTCATTAGATTCATGATTATCACTTTCAGAATATTCTTCATCATGATATCATAGAGAACCCACCTTTTCAAACTATGAAGATAAGGAAGTTGAAGCATGAACCAACATCTAATAAATTTCTAGAACATTCTTTAACTCTTATACAACTTCATATTTCTCCCTTGATTTCCTTTTCCCGGGTATTCATGTTTAGTCTATAGTATTAAAAACTTATTAATTTTATTTTAAACATAATTTTTCTAACTCAACATGTACATCTTCATCTTATCTATCATCAAAAACGATTATTTATATTTTTTCTTACAAATAGACACATTAACTAAGAAAACTTCTTTCGACATAATAGATAGAGGCTAAATGGATAGATAAATTGCTTCTTCAATCACAACAAATTTTCTCCCAAATATTTATACTATTGAGTGTGCTTTCTAAATTTATTTTAATAAATATATTAAGACTTTTTCATTATTCAATTTTTCTGATTGTCTTTTATTTTTCTCTTCCTCTCAGAGATTTTCATAAAAATATTTAAGGCCTTAAACTCCCCAAAACCAAAACAAAATATGGACTATAAGATTTCTTTTTTAATTTATTTTTAATTATTCAAAATGATCCACTTAATATATTGTATTGGTTTTATTTCTTTTCATAAGAGGTGTATTTTCACTTGCCTTTCTTTTTTCTATTTTTTTTAACTCTTCGACTTTAGAAATGGACAATCCTTTAGATATCTTATCTAAAAATAGTTTTATAACTACAATAAACCTAGGGATCATTTTGAAATTACTTATTCTCTAAAATATGAATTTTTTTCTCCAACTATAACTACCTCATTGTTAATATTTTATTCCTTCATAAAATTTACCTACACTTTGTTGATAAATCTTGGATAAATAAGAATCTTCAACTCTATTTTGTTGATGTATACTATCTTAGTACTAATGTACATAAACATTACTATGTTAAACATTCTCATATTATAGATAAAGCCAACAACATAGTTTTCTCTTAACTTTAGAGAATTCCAATCTCCTTTCTTTGGGATTACAATGTTTTTAAACTAAGGAAAACAATTATTTAATCCTATGAGAGGTGGGGTAACTTAATTTTCCATAAGAATGAAATAAATAAATTTCAAGTATTTATTTTTCAAAATATCTTGTATTTTCTAGAAACATGTATGAAAAAATTAAGAATCCTTTTTGGAAACACAAAGAGATTATTATACCAAGAAAGTAATTTATTCCTTTAACAGAAAAATAATAACATTCCAACCAAGTACATTTAATTATTCTTTATTTTATTTCTACCCTATTAGGAAAATCATTGGAAGATTCCATATATTATGATCAGATTATTTATAAAGGAATAGATAAACCTCAAAAACTAATGTATGGAAGGAAAATATAATATAAACTAATCTATAGCTAATTCAGATGGATGAGAAGTGGTTGTAACACCCCAAGATTTCATAGTGTGTTATTTCTTCAAAATAATTCTATAACTTTCACTACACACAACACCAAGTTCAAGCGCACCATGATTTACCAAAAAAGCCATTAAAAAGAGGTTATGAATAGTATTAAGTAAATTTTAAGCTTTATATAATCCTTATAATTTTAGAATCCATATTGTGAGTTTCTTAGACATAATGTAAGAACAAATTCATTTTCAGTATTGCACTTTTACCAAATTTTAATAGTAAACCCTTTTAAAATAAAATATTCTAAACTTTTTGACTAAATGGGGACATCATAAAAATTTAAAATGAAACATCCCAAGCTTCCACGGTACGCTTTCCTTTTAATAATACAGTAGCGTGTGTTGTACGCAACTTCGAGTTCTAACACACACCACAACCAATCTATCTATCCGTTATGAATAGTTATACCTACTTTTTGACAATTTATAAATTTTATCTCTCAAAATGGACTTCATTTTTGGATTTAGTATATCGAATTTATCCTGGGGTGAAATTTTGGAACTTTTCGGATAACACTTATATTTTGATGAATAGTGAAAATTACTAAATTTTAATTAAAAACAACTTTTTTAATAGAAATAATTTATATTGATAAATTATAAATTTGAGTGGTTTTAAATTATATTTAGAATATATTTTTACCATTTAATACAATTTTGGTCATTATACATAATTTTACAATTAAACCGGACATAAACAAGTGTCAATCTTTTGATATATATTGTTTCTTAAAAACACGCTATTTGTTGTGACAGCGGGAATTAATTATAAAATTAATTGATGCAACTTATATGTTTGGAATTTTTTAAAATAGGCATAATTTTTGAATTCGGAACATCAATTATAGCTTAGGGTGAAATTTTGGCATTGTTCTAAAAAACGTCAATTTTTTATGAATAGTGAAACTACTAAGTGGTAGTTAAAAAAACTGAATTTTTCATAAAACATAATTTTACCACTTCTGTGAATGAAATTTCAAAAATCCGAGAGACACAGTTAATATCAAGAAGTAAAATTTGGTTCAATGAGATGAAAATAATTTTTTCTGAATAGTAACTTTTTAATTTTATTTACCACGGTTAAAAGTAAATAGGGTAATTAAGGGTAAAAATGATATTAATATTACCTTAAAACATGTCATAATTCTATTAGATGAGTGTATCTCGACCAAAAACCACCTTAGAAATAAAATATTATCATTTAGGTCCACTTGGTTTAGATTAGGACATTTATTATTATTTAATTCAAAAAAGAGTTAAAAGAGTTAAAATCAAAGATTATTTACTAAAACATTTTTAATATAGTGTTATACATAAGATAAATTCTATTGTAAATATTCATTAGAAGGATAATATGATTTCCTACATAATGATATTTTATGTATAATTTTTAGACATTAAATAAGTTAATTTATTTATGACACAATGATGATGCAGTAATTACCATAATAGTGAAAAATTAGAATAATTGATATTATAAATTCCAAAATAAATATAATTTGAGACTTTTTATAAATTAAACTACTTTTATAGGTTACTATGACATGTTAGGATTTATTTAGTTAACTTTTGTAGAATTAATCATTCTTTATGAGTTTCAAAAAAATCAACTATTGAATAGTGTCAAAATTGACATAAAAGAGTTTTTAAAACAAATATTATATTATTAATTGATATTAAATTCTTAAAAATCTAAGGTTAGGCCAAGAGACTTATATCATGATATGTGTATCATTAATGGACAACTTGGGGGTCTCTTAGATGTATATAGTAAGTTTATTAACTATATAATATAAAAATACAAAGTGACATGGTAAATGTCAAACTAATTAACTAAGAGTTAAAACTAAAAGATATGGTTAATATAGAAACCCAAACTTGTCTAAATTCTATTGGTTGAATGGTTTTAGACCTATCCCCACCTTAAACTTTTAATAATCAACTTTGGATCCATTAGAAACCGAATATGAATTTATTATAAATTAATATTTCTAGCTTTTACAAAGGTTCCCCTCACCCCTCTTATAAAAGGGCACTCCACCTTCTCATTACTTCACACCTTCAAAGCCTTTTGGATCGGCCAAACTCTGTCCAAATACTCTCTCAACTTCCCTCAATACAACCTACAGGACTTAGTTTTATCAGAAATCCAACCTAAGGATCCCTTTTGATCAAATCAAAAGGAAGAACCCGAAGAAGAGGTAATGTTTTCACCACCCTTTTTCAAAATCATTTCTTCTTCCACTTCTTCTTTCTTTGTTATTACCATTCTAGAATAATAACTCCAGTATCTTATATATACTGTTATTTTATTATAAATATGGTACAACCATATTCAGTATTCTGTCCACCCTTTGAATAACATGTCACCATACGTGCGTACGTACGGCTTACCGTCTCCACGTCGTGGTGTAATTGTTATTCAACATATTATTATTTGGATGGGTATAATAATGATGTGTAACTCATGTAAATAATAAATATAACATGATAATGATTCTATATAAATTATATACTGTCCAATTATATATTATTTTAATATCAAAAGAATGATATTGTCGCTCGTGCGTACGTACGGACTACCGTCTCCACGAACGCGATGAGATTCATTCTCCATCGTATCCATTCAAGTATAATTATCATTTGATGATTTAAAAATAATGTTTAAGGACTTGATATCATTCTGGATATGAATAATATACAACCTATCCATGACAAAAATGGCTTACGTAACAAAACATATAAAAGAAAACGAGTAAGTTAACACCCAAAACGACGATAATACTAAGATATTATTAACAAAGCAATGTCAAAAGATCATATATGATATCATATTAATATATATGATTCTTGTATAATTTAATAACAATTATTTAACCATTATAAAGGAGTTTAACCAACCCTCAACCATGGAAAAGTACAAGGTAAGGGGTTTTTATCTCACTCCTTATTCTCGTGAGATTCATGCCATATTGCAACTATTACCTTTTGTGTGGTGTATGTACTGCCCATAATTATATTATTTGTGTAATAAACATTAATTTATATGTATTTACATATTCATTGAATGATACCTCTTTCATGGGTTGTATGTTTCATATGTTACCAAACTGGTAAGGGTTTATTTCACAATCTCTTCATTATCTGAGGTTGTTTGTACGTAATTTTCTACTGGCATCTCTTTATCATCCACATCCATGTTCCTTAAAAATATATTTAAAAAACATTTTTACTATTTACTAGACAATGGGTTAAAGTCATTTATACCCTTATGTGTTTTGAAAGTAATCTTTCTGTCGTTTTCCAAACAAGGCACTTTTGACCCTTTCGAAAAATTTAAGGTAAGAATGTTTTTTTTAACTTATACGGAGGATGCGGATATTTACCGCCGTTATAAAATTTTCAAAGCTTCCCTTACAAGAATTTAAGATTATTTTAAAAGTAAATGTTTTATTTAATAATTATGTGACTTTTAAATGATTTCAAAATGAATATTTTAATAATTTTTGAAAGGTACTCTTTTTCAAGATCATAATTTTAAATGTTTTAAAGATTTATCTTTCTAAATCTTTTAATTAATGTCCATGTTTTCAAAATGATTTTAAGGATTTATTTATATAGACATGAATGTTTTGAAATGATATTTCTTTTCAAAAGTTTCAAAGTGGTATGGGACACTTTGATTCAAAAATCTCTTTTAAATTACTTCTTTTATAAATGAGTGACTTTTCAATGATTTTGAGAAAAGAGATATTTCTCTCAAATTGTTTTGATTTAATCTAGGTAAACATACTTTGATATATTTTAAGCTTATTTGAAGTTGATTTATTATGATACAATACTTTTGTATTGTATTGAAGGTTTTGTGATATGTTTTACTGTGGATGTGTTATTTTTATACCATTCATGGTTTATGGAGAAAGTATTGAAATTTCGTATGCTAGTTTTAATACAAATGTTTATGTTATGTTTAAACCTTTTCATATGGGAATTCATTGGACTTATTAAGTGACGGGTGGAGCCCGCTATAGCTCCTCGATGCATCGCTAGGTCTCATGAGACAAACTAGTGTCTTGGCACAAGGTCTTGGCAAAATGTTATTTGTAGTCTTGGAACGAGGCCTTGGCTATGTGGTTATGATAGTCTGGCATTATGCATTCTATTATTATGAAAGTGGTTATTGATATTTCATGTGATTGTTAGACTAGTAGAACATCCATGTGAATAAGTAAATGGCATTATTTCATTTTATCTTTTCCATATTATGCTGATGTTCAAGTTTAAAAGGCTTTTGTTTTAGTTATACATTGCCTTAAATGTTTATGCTTATTTATGAAAGATTCTGTTGTATTTCTTACCCTTACGGAGCGTTTGAGCTCACCCCTTTGCAATGTTTTATTTTTCCCAGTATTCCAAGAAGTATATTGTGATTGATAAGAAGGGTTAAGATAAGGGAATAATGGCATTCATAAATGATCATTTATGTTGTTTTGTATGTTATGAAGTGTAATGTAACATTCATGTATGTAATCTATTTTCCAAGACTTCTAAACTAATCGGTCCTTTGGGACTTTATTCCTTGTAATCATCCCAATGTATTAAAATAATGCACCGACTCTGGGTAACTGGGGTTGGGGCGTTATAGTTGGTATCAGAGGAAGTTTAGTACAAACCTTGGAAGCTAGATTTAGATAAACTCTGATTAGAGAACGTAGACCTAACATAAACTTTGAGGATTAGTATAGAAGAACTTCCTAGAATTTTGGTGTTGTAGAGATTTTGTGAGTTTTCCGACCAATACATCCCTGTCTGGATAAGAGCGGGTAGAGGCGGCTCTGACACAGATGTACCTAGGGGTAAAACCCGAAAACACCGCTTTGAGCTAGACTCGAACGGGAACTGGTGCACGATAATGGGCCTTGCTGCACTCTTGGTTACGAAACTCCCGGGGGATATTCTTAGGATAATTCTCATTTATTTACAAACCATTATGAAGGGTTTATTAGTATATACTTCCTCAAAGGAGACATTTTTATGATTATGGATTATATCCATAAACTATTTAATTTATGTTATGTGTTTTACAAGTTGGGGATTAGGTATTGTTATTCATAAACTAATCTAGTGTATGCCATTGTTTAGAAATGGCGCCCAGTAGAAGGAATGATTACTCCAGCAATACACATGACACAAAGAGAATGAAGGATCATATATTTCATGGTCTTAATCCAGAATTTATAAGAGAAATAGTCTCACATGTATTATCATCATATGATGAAATAATATCATGTGTTGATAAGATAAGTAAAGTGTTTACTGAGTCCTATGGCTTTGAAGGGAAGCAAGAGAAGAAAAGGATGGAAGAGAGAAAGAGGGATAAAGGGAAGAGGGAAAAGAAGAATTTTCCCATATGTGATAACTGTAGAAAGAAACACCTTGGAACGTGCCTGAAAGGAATGGGAGTTTGTTATACATGTGGAGAAAAAAGGCACAAAGTATGTGACTGCGAGTGTAAGAAAATAGTTTCAAATGTACAATGCTTCATTTGCAAGGAGTTTTGACACTATGCGAACCTATGTCCCAGTCATCAGACTATGCCACAAATGATGTTATTGGATAATAATCAAGTTATGATACTACCACAGATGAGGAGGAATGATTAGAGTTCTTATGTTGATTATGTCATTTGAGTGTTGTATCAACAATGTATTTGTTATAATAATTATGGAGTATATAAGGATTGTACTGCAGTACTATTTCATTAAGGACTTGAGATTGTGTGGAATAAAGAAAAGTGACTCAATAGCAGGATAAATTTTTGGAAAATATATGGTTGAGAGAATGATAAACCATAATATAGTTCTAATACCGAGGTAGTGATTTTGGAATAATACATGATTGATTTGGATAAATTATATGGGATATTCTTGACTACCTTGAAACTGATTAATGATTTGTATATTCCATCATTTTTGGGGTTTAAAACATTTTTGGATTGAAGGAGTATATCTATTATTCTTTAAGGAATAAGGGATCATGAATGTAATCAATAAGGTTTTATGGTAATTCAAGATGTTGCAGTGTTTTAAAAGAATACATGATAAAGGTGTTCACATGTTATTATGCGGAAAAAAAGATCTTTATTGTGTTTACCTTCCTTATAAATTTTGGACTAAAGTATTTTGGATAGTTCTAGTTTGGATTATTTTTTATTGCCATAAAAGGACAACCCGGAGGTCGGGCAGCAACCCGTCGCATCCGGCAAGGCCGCGAGACTTGAACCCACAACCGAAGGGCGACAAGGGTGTATCACCTACCACTGACCCACGTGATGTCCTGGATTGAATAATGTCGTTTCTTTAATGGTTCTGCTAGATGAATTATAAATTCATTTTTTTAACCCTATACGAATAGGATAAATAGAATATTATTTTTAAGTTCTATTATCTTCTAGAGTGAAAGATGAGTCTGTGGTAGAAATTAGTTAAAGGATGGAACTCTACTTGTCAAAAATATATTTTTCTTCTTCTCTTAATATATGAAGAAATTAATTCTTATACTTTATTTAAGGGATCCTAAAACCAAAAATGTGTTATCTTACTACCCTATGTTTTGTTGAACCGATGGTATTTCAAATCATCATGGATTGATGAATTTAAGGGCCTCAATTTTATACTTCTTTTTGATTGATGACCTCAATCACTACCTATAAATATTTACGTTTTTCTTCCAATTATATGTCTCTAATTACCACCAATGTTCTCCTAATTGAGATCATAATTTGGTGGTGACCCTTTCATTTCTCTTTTCCTCATATTAAGACTAAATTTTAGTAACCCAATTTCCGATGTGGGTTTTCCCACAAAGATATTTTCTATTTTCAACCATTTATTTTTGAAGAACAATTTCAAATTGCGAGGACGCAATATATTTAATTAGGGGAGAATGTAACACCCCAAGATTTCATAGTGTGTTATTTCTTCAAAATAATTCAATAACTTGCACTACACGCAACACCGAGTTCAAGCGCACCATGATTTACCAAACAAGCCGTTAAAAAGAGGTTATGAATAGTATTAAATAAATTTTAAACTTTATATAATCCTTATAATTTTAGAATCCATATTATGAGTTTCTTAGACATAATGTAAGAACAAATTCATTTTCAGTATTGCACTTTTACCAACTTTTAACAGTAAACCCTTTTTAAATACAATATTTTAAACTTTTTGACCAAATGGGGACATCATAAAAATATAAAATGAAACATCCCAAGCATCCACGGTACGCTTTCCTTTGAATAATACAGCAGCGTGGGTTGTACGCAACTTCGAGTTCTAACACACACCACAACCAATCAAACTAGCTGTTATGAATAGTAATACCTGCTTTTTGAAAATTTATAAATTTTATCTCTCAAAATGGACTTCATTTTTTGGATTCGGAATATTGAATTTAGCCTAGGATGAAATTTTTGAACTTTTCAGATAACACTTATATTTTGATGAATAATGAAAATTACTAAATTTTAATTAAAAACAACTTTTTTAATCGAAATAATTTATATTGATAAATTATGAATTTGAGTGGTTTTAAAGTATATTTAGAAAATATTTTTACCATTTAATACAATTTTGGTCATTGTACATAATTTTACAATTAAACCGGACAAAAACAAGTGTCAATCTTTTGATATATATTGTTTCTTGAAAACACGCTATTTGTTGTGACAGCGGGAATTAATTATAAAATTAATTAATGCAACTTATATGTTTGGAATTATGTAAAATAGACATCATTTTGGAATTCATAATATCAATTATAGCTTAGGGTGAAATTTTGGCATTGTTCTGAAAAACATCAATTTTTGATGAATAGTGAAACTACTAAGTGGTAGTTAAAAAAACTGAATTTTTCATAAAACTTAATTTTACCGCTTCTGTGAATGGAATTTCGAAAATCCGAGAGACACAGTTAATATCAAGAAGTAAAATGTGGTTCAATGAGATGAAAATAATTATTGTTGAATAGTAACTTTTTACTTTTATTTACCACAGTTAAAAGTAAATAGGGTAATTAAGGGTAAAAATGATATTAAAATTACCATAACACATGTCCTAATTCTATTGGACAAGTGTATCTCGACCAAAAACAACCTTAGAAGTAAAATATTACTATTTAGGTCCACTTGGTTTAGAATTTCATATGGTCCAATTAACTTTGGACTCAGCTTTCCTTTCTTACCAAATCGCATCACACTTTTCCATGGTGATACTTTGAGAAAAAACCTGATCACCTACCTCGAAAGAGAGATCCTTCTTCCTATTGTCCACATAACTCTTCTGCCTACTCTGAGCTGTTCTCATGTGCTTCTGTATCAGCTGAACTTTTTCTGCCAACTCTTCTACCAATTCCGGTCCCATCCACTTCCTTTTACCCACTTCATCCCAGAAAGCTGGAGTTTGACACCGCTTCCCATATAATGCCTCAAATGGTGTCATCTGTATACTGGAATGAAAACTGTTATTATATGAAAATTCAACCAAAGAAAGATGTTGGTCCCAACTTCCCTGATAATCCATCGAACAAGATCGTAGCATATCCTCCAAGATCTGAATTGTTCGTTCCGACTACCCATCTGATTGAGGATGAAAAGCTGTACTAAAATTTAATTCAGTACCCAACGACTTCTGAAGGCCTTTCCAAAAGTTAGAAATGAACCTGGGATAACGGTCAGATACAATGGAGATAGGAACTCCATATAACCTGACTATCTCTTTAAGATACAAACGGGATAGTTCATCTAGAGAGAAAGTATATCATATAGCAAGGAAATGAGCAGATTTAGTCAAGCGATCAACAATAACCCAGATTGCATTATTACCTCGAGGGGACTTCGGCAATCCCACAACGAAGTCCATGGATATATTCTCCCATTTCCACACTGGCACTGGTAAAGGCTGAAGCATCCCTTTTGGTAACTACCGCTCTGTTTTAACATGCTGACAAGTCAAACACTTCACAGTAAAATCAGCAATATCTCTTTTCATTCCAACCCACCAGTAATACTCCCGAAGATCTCTATACATCTTAGTACTGCCTGGATGAACTGAAAACGGAAAACTATGAGCTTCACATAACAACTCTCTCTTCAACTGTGAATCACAAGGCACACACAATCTCTTCCCAAATCTCAAATTGCAATCATTATCAATGTTGAATTCAGACAACTTACCTTTCTGAACCAGCTCTACCTTTTTCTACAACTCACTATCTTGCTTTTGTGCTTGCTTGATTCTGTCTGATAGAGATGATCTCCCTGATACTTAAAACAAAACAGAAGAACTTCCTACACCAACAACTTCTATGTCAAAGTTCATCAAATCCTTAACCAAAGGATCATGTTCCAAACGCAACATTGCTAATGAAGCATTACTTTTTCGACTCAAAGCATCAGCCACTTTATTTTCTTTTCCCGGATGGTAATGAATTGTACAATCATAATCCTTGATTAATTCCAGCCATCTCCTCTGTCTCATGTTTAATTCTTTCTGAGTGAATATATACTTTAAACTTTTGTGATCAGTATATATTTCACACTTCACTCCATACAAATGATGCCTCCAAATTTTTAAAGCAAAAACAAAAGCAGTTAAATCCAAATCATGTGTAGGGTAATTTACCTCATGAGTTTTCAACTATCATGAATCATAACAAATTACCTGATCATTCTGCATTAGGACGCAACCAAGTCCTTTCAATGAAGCATCACTGTATATAACAAACTCACCATTCCTAGAAGGTAGTGCCAAAACTGGAGAATTCACCAATCTTCTTTTCAATTCCTGAAAACAATCATCACATTCTTTTGTCCAGATAAACTTAACACCCTTCCGAGTTAGCTTAGTCATTGGACTAGATAACCGTGAAAAATTTCTAACAAACCTTCGGTAATAGCCTACCAAACCAAGGAAACTACGAATCTCTGTTACATTTGAGGGTCTTGGCCATTCTTCAACAACCTTTGTTTTTGCAGGATCAACAGTTATCCCATATTTAGAAACAATGTGACCAAGGAAAGAAATTTGTTGCAACCAAAACTCACACTTGATGAATTTTCCATACAGTTTCTTTTCTTTTAAGGTTTGCAAGATAACCCTTAAATGTCTTTCATGCTCCTCTTTACTTTTAGAAAACACCAAAATATCATCAATAAAAACAACCAACATTTTTCAACTGAGTCAACTGAGCCATCACTACAGTAAACTATTTAGTTCTGATTCTGACCATATCCGGATTCTGATTTGAAAGGTCATTTACCTCTGTATTCCTTCCCAAGAAATCTGTTTTGTTTCCTCTAGGAAAAACCATTCTGAACAAACATGTCTTAGATGAAGCAACATGGTAATCTTCAAATGCTATATCATTTCAATTTGACCATAAAAAAAAAATATTTTTGGATAATTATTTAATAGAATTATAACTCCTAAAGTTATCTAAACCGACCTTTGATACCAACTATAAGGCCCCAGCCTTAAACCTTACTTAATCTTGAGTTGTTACAAGATTGCACATTGAGGATCTTTTCGGGTTTAGAGTTTTAGAGAATTAGAACATAAAACTTGCATTACATTCCATATATAAACAGAGTGGTTACATAAAGATAGTATTAATTTTTCCCATCAATGGAAACATATTTAAAACAAAACATGGATTCATTCTTGACACTTCCTTGACATTATCATCATATCATGTACCTTTCCCTTGACCTGTGAAAAACATTTCAAAAAAACTTGGGATGAGCATAAAAAGCTCAGTATGGGTTATAAAAAAATATGTAAAGGAAACATAAGTTCATATATACATAAGAATGAAATCATACTTTACCCATAAAACATAAGCACTTTAACATACCTCATCAAATCATGAATAAATCATAGAAATCATAAGACATAAAGGTAACTTGAGGCATTCATAACATTCTTACGTAGGGAGTAACCCTCTTGGTTACGTTTGGAATACCCATCATAGTATATTCCCTAAATCTCTTCATAGAAACCTTAACATTTCACTCCTTCGTGTTACCCAATGCATTGGAGAGCTATATCGGGCTCACCCACCCTTAGTTTATCACGGAACCACCCGTCTTCATAATAATTCCCAAGAACCTCAACATAATCGTATCACATAAAACATGCATAAAGGAAACATAACATTTCCACCTTTCAATCAAAAGATATCAATACAACACATTGATATAAAAAAATTATGAAAACCATTTTCAATACCAAAATAATAGAAAAGTAAAACATGGTATTTATTTTTCTTTTAAAAAGAAGGTATGGCTTGTAGAGGAAGCCGAAACTCAAATAATGGTCACGGCGGTGGAGAAGTCGTTGTTGCCGCATACGTACGACAAAAACATTCCCTTTTGTCGTTTTGTAAAACGCTTCGTATAAAAAAGATTCCTTTTGGATAAATGTAAAAGTCAAAGGGGTTTATACACCGTATAAAAGAATGTTGTGTATAAAATAAAATATGCCTCAATGAAAGGAGATTGAGACGAAGTCCCATACCTCAGGTCCGACTTGACTCGATCGTTCTTTAATGTCCTAAATAATAAACTTGAGTTAATTTATACTTTCTTAAAAAACTTTTTCAAGTTAATTATTCCTTTTATATCACTTATTGCCATGTCATGAACACTATGTAATTATTTAAGTTAATAACGGTCTTTTTAACGATCATTGGTACTTGAGTCAAAATAAACCCTTTATAATTACAAGTTGTCCATGTATCCATTATATCCAGAATTATAATAAAAATATATATATCATATATATCATATATATTTAGTATATACGTGCATTTATAATATTACATAATCATTTAGAGGTAAGAAATGAAATGCACCGTTCATGGAGACGGTAAGCCGTACGTACGCATGAACGCTACTTTCATTTCTATTTCGTATTTTATAGAATGGAATCATAGTGATATAAAGGTATATTATAATTCTAGTATAATATCATATGTAATATCATAGTTCCATCCTTTATACATCCCACATATGGTATTTAACGAATCAAATCACTTTGAAGGGGCGGTAGTCTGCACTTCCTTAAATGAAGATATCGCGTTTACCCATAATGGAAACCATAAAGGTATGCCCAAAATGAAAAATATAGAAGATTAAGTAAAACATAAGCATATTATATATCATATATAAATATAGTGACATCTTAATGGCCACCTTTGAAGGTGTTAAAAGAATGTTGAACAATCATCATTTCGGGATGCAGAAATTCACCATCCACAGAAACAATATGTTCTTTAAAAATTAGATGTAGGTGTGTGTAATTGTAGCTCAAATCCTTCTTATAAAAACATCCTAGTATATTTAGGATACTGGTGTTGTTACAAAAGAATAGAATAAAAAGAGTTTAGGTGGTTGGAGAAGCAAAATAAAACAAAAGGACTCAAAAGAAGACATTACCTTAAAATAGGGTAACTCCCTTTGGTTTGAGCTCAAAGGCTTCATTGGGAAGACTTCTGCCCAAGGTGAGGCTTCAAGGAGTAATAGAGGGATGTGGAGAGACAAAATGGGCAGGGTTTGGCCGAGCCAAAGTCTTTGGGAGTGTGGGTGAGGAGGTAGAGGTGGGGGCCTTTTATAAGAGGAGAGGAGGGGTACTCTTGGAAAGTAAAGAAATATTACTTTATTTGAAAATTATTTTCGGATTCAAAAGGTCCCAAATTAATATAATTCGAGGGTAAGGTGATAAGGGTTAGAAATCCACCCATCCAATAGGTTTTGGACATGTGTAGGTCATAGATTTCACATTATTATTTCATTTTATTTAAATCTTTTATTAATCAGGAAATCGCTGCATCATCATGATGTCATAAATAATTTAATTTATTTAAAGTCTAAAAATTATGAAAAAAATACTATGATTTACGAAATCTTTTTATCTTTACAATGAATATTTATAGTCTAAAATATCATCTATTTAGACAAAATTAAAAATATTGTACTTAGGTGATACATTCTTTGTCACATTTAACATTCTTTAAAAATAAAAAGATAAAAATTCACTTTCTCACAAAATTGATTCCATGGGGCCCCCAAGTTTGGCACAAGACATCCCATGGTCGTCCATGAGACAACCAGTAGAATTAGGACACATGTTGGTGTCATTTTTATATTATTATGATATTATTTTATTATCCTTAACTACCCGATTACTCATTAATCAAGATAATTAAAGATAATTACCGTCGTTACTATTCATAATGTCCAAAAACAAAAGAGTCTTGATTACATAATTTGGACCTTCTGATTAAAAATATGTAATACATTTTACCAAATTCCAAACACAAAAATTTCAGTAATTGATTTTAAAATAATTCTCATTGTCAAAACAAATAGCGGGTTTTTCTGAAACAATATCTATGAAAAGTTTGGCATTAGTTTATGCCCAATTCCAAAGTGAAATTAATCCTAATGACCACCATTGGATTAAATGGTAAAAATATATTCTAATTTAACTTTAAAAACAATTCAAAAGATAATCTAATCATATAAATAAATTAGATTAAAAAGCAGTTTTGATGTAACATGCAGTATTTTTCAGTATTCATTAAAAATGAACATTGTCAGAAAAATACCAAAAATTCACACAAAGTAAATTTTGATGTCCCAATCATAAAGAATAAGTTTATTTTTAAAAACATAGCTTATAAAATTGTCAAAATATAGATTTAAAAATGGTTTTCCATCAAAAGGCAGTAAAACAATCTTTTAAAAAATATTAGTGTATTCCATGCTTAAGATTGGATTTATTTTCATTTTAAGCCTCTAAAACACTATCTAATTCATTAATGGACATAGATAAAAATATCTATTATTCATTACTTACTTGGGATGTTACAATTTCATTTTATCTTTTCCATATTATGCTGATGTTCAAGTTTAAAAGGCTTTTGTTTTAGTTATACATTGCCTTAAATGTTTATGCTTATTTATGAAAGTTTCCGATGTATTGCTTACCCTTACGGAGCGTTTGAGCTCACCCCTTTGCTATGTTTTATTTTTCCCAGGATTTCTAGAAGTATATTTTGACTGATAAGAAGGGTTAAGATAAGGGAATAATGGCATTCATAAAGGATCATTTATGTCATTTTGTATGTTATGAAGTGTAATGTAACATTCATGTATGTAATCTATTTTCCAAGACTTCTAAACTAATCGGTCCTTTGGGACTTGATTCCTTGAAATCATTCCAATGTATTAAAATAATGCACCGACTCTGGGTAACTGGGGTCGGGGCGTTACAGTGGTGGTGGCCCACTTCTTATTTATATAGACTTAGAGGGAGGTATAATCCAACATATAACCATATCCAATGACTAAGAAATGAACCGTAAAAAAATTTTGAGAAATGATCTTCAAAAGATGATCACATAAAAATTTAAAGAAAGTAATATTTTTGAACACTCAAACTGTAGTAAAATTTTCTAGAAAATATATGTACTTTATCAAAGGGAATTTTATTTTGATGAACCCTTAATTTTTTTAATAAATATTTAAAAAAATAATAATATTTTACACCATTGAAAATATATATTAAATATAGGAAAATTTTAAAATTCCAAAGAAATTTTTAGGAAACATGCATTCTAATGTTTTTTTGATGAAATGATCTTCTTGTTTACATAAGAAAGTAAAGGAAAGAATTTTTCAGATAAAACATTAGATGAATCTCATTCCAATATTCTTTTTAATGTATTCAAATATATAATAATTTATGGGTTTGTAAAAATATTTATAAGTTAATCATTTGTTATTATAAATTGTAAAATAATAAATAATTTGTGAGTGATCCCAAAAGAAATGTGGTTTTATATCTATGTTTTTGGAATAGGGGGGATGTTATAGGTTTTTAATTAAATATATGGAAAAAAATTTATGACATAAAATCATAGTTTTACTAAAATTTAAGCCAAAATCAATGAGTGTGTGTTGCATCCACAGGACCTGAGGAGAACATCTTAAAAATTTTATATATTTAGCATTAGTAGTGGAAATTTCTACCAAGTAATATTTAATTAAACACCAAAAAAATTGGATTCTATTAAGAATTTAAAAGTTCAAGATATATATTTCCAATCCATTTTATATACACCAAATTCATCATCTAAAAAACATTTTAGTTAAAAATTATTTCTATAAGAACCAATAATCCAAGAACCATTATTTCCTTAAGAGAACCAAAAATTAATTTAAAATCTTTAAGATGATGTTCTTTTTTATTATCTTATAATATTATACATAATTATAAAGAAAAAAATTAACTCTGGTCAACTAGATATAAGATATAGAAAACTACCAATAATTCCTCTTAAAAAAACATCCATTGGTTTCTCATATTAATTAGGATCTAAAGTGTTTGAAGTTCTGATAGGAATACTAATACTCTTAGAAATGACATATTAAAACTTTCATGTAAATGTTTTATATAATTTTTTTGAGATAAGAATATTACTTTTGGTTCTTGTGATATTTAAAAACCTAGTAAAAACATAATTTCACCCCTCATGCTCATTTCAAATTCAGATTTCATAAAATCTGGAAAAGAAATAGAAATGTATTTTCCTGTTGATCAAAATATAATTTCTTTAATATAAATTTTAATAATGATTGTTTATATGAAAAATATTTTTAATAAAGTGTCTTAGATTAGTCGGTCCCTTACCAATGTTTTATTAAATTAAAAATCAGTAAGTAAATCAGACCAAGGTCATGGGGCTTATCTGAGTCCATAGAAAGCCTTATTATGTTTAAAAATATTATCCAAAGATTTTTTTGTTCCCAAAACTCAGTTTTTTTTTCAATATAACTTTATCTTGTACATATCTGTTAAGAAACCTACACTTCAAGTCCATTTGATAAATAGTAAAAGTGAAGAATATTGTATAGTATAGAATTATATGAATATAATTAAGTCATAAAACTATAGAGAATGTTTCTTCATAGTCTATACCTTCTTTTTTATTATATCACTTAAAAATAAGTATTTATTTATTTTTTAATATTATTAAATTTTTACATGTTCATTACAGAATACACATTTTTCTCTAATCACCGACAATATTTTGAACATTCTACTAAAGTCCGAAAAAAATTTCCTTTTGAATTAATTAAGAACATATTATATTTCCCTTATCCAGTATTTATCACTTAAAGCCTCATCATGAATTTTATGTTAGAACACTCATAAGAATATGAAATTTTCACATTTATTTCCTAAGGAAATTCTAGTTTTTACTAGTTGATCTACATCGCCAATGATATTATTAGTGGAATGATTCCTTGAAATTTTCAATATTATTAGGTTTTTAAAACTATGTTATTTAATAAAAATTTGACCTTATTCAAGAGGTATAACTTCATAATTTTTCTCTTCATTTTTTCTCTTATATGATGAATTTTACAAAATTGGTTGAAAACTAGTTTTTAAAATATCATTCAAATAGGCGGTTTTAGGTTGTTTAAAAACAAATGGATCAGTTTCAACAAATTTATCATGTATTGTTTTCTCAAAAGTACATGCTCTTTTATTAAAAACAAGATAAGACTTAATCATTATAGTATAACCAGGTAAAATTCCATTGTCATCGTTGCGAGAAAATTTATGTATACAATCTTTAATATTCAAGATGAAAGCTCTGTAACCAAAAACTATAAAGTAAGAAAGTTTTTCATATCTTTATATTTATAAATCATAAAAAAATTTATGAAAATAAAGGATTAATTAAAACCATATTTATAGTATTATAGGTAGTTCTAACATCTTTATATCAAAAATGTCTAGAAATTGAGTATTCACACAACATGATTATAGAATTTTTTGGAAGAACCCTTTTTCATCATTTAAATACACCATTTCGACGAGTTGTTCTAGAAACTAAAAAATTATGTATAATACCTTTCTTAATATAACAATTTTCCAAATATGAATTTTAAAATTTTCTAAAATGATCACTACACATAGTAACCAAGGGTTTACTTTTTTTCATTTTTAAAATGGTCTATAAAATTTTTAAAATAGAAAAATACTTTTAAATTTTTACCTAAAAAATAGACCCACATATATCATGTGTAATCATTAACCCAGATATATATATAGTATTTTCCTCCAATACATCTAGTTTGTGCTGGAAATAATAAATGCCTATGCACTAACTATAAAGCATGAGGTTTTGAAAGTTCATTAATAGATTTAAATTTTGAAAGAAATTTGTTACCTAATTGACATGGATCAAAAACTTTAGAAGAATAAAATGTAAGATATGGTAGATCTCTAATGAGTATTTTCCTAGAAAGTTTTTCTATACTCATTAGATTATTGTATCATAACATTTTATTCGATAACCAAGATTGGTCCTTCATTGCACTTAGGAAAGTTATATATTTTCTTATATGGTGTCCTAAGTTATGAGGGTACTCATTGTCATGCTTATCAACAAAAATAATAAATTTACCTTCTAAAATTTAAACGGTACATTATCATTCCTGATGTTCACAAGATTACCTTCATAACATAATTGACTAATGCTTATGGGATTTTTATTAATAACTAAAACACATGAAACAATCAAAATTGAATCATTTACAATAACTATAATATCTCTAAATCTTTTAATTTATCCATGAGGATTATCTAGGAAGGTAAATTTTTCACCTTAAATTTTGATAATATTTCGGTAAAGAATTTGTTTCCAACCATATACTTTGAACAACCACTATCCGTGTACCAAATATTCTTATTATTGGCCATCATCTTATTTCCAAGATATAAAACTTTTAATATTTTGGTACCTAAACTTTATTGGGTCCATACATGTTATAAAAAAATAACTTTTTGTATCCATATCTTCCTAAAAATTTTATGTTAGATAGGTGATAATTATTTTGATGCATAAGCTTTGTGAAAACTGAAAGATTTAATATTTTTTAGAGAACATATATTCTACCAATTTTCACTAGTTTAACATTTAGTATATGAATGTAAAATTTTCCAAAACAAAGTAATTAATTTAGAAGTATATTTTAGCTATAGTAAAACAAATCCCAAATGTATTTCTATATTACTTAAACTATCTATACAAATTTTTAAAAATGTTCTTACTGGAAGTAAATTTTGATAAAAATAATTCATTCTATGTGTTTTAAAATTATGTTTCACACCTCTATTTGTATCTAGTTTAGTAAAACTATAATTGTATTTTTTTTCTATCTCCATTGTATGATTTTAAATTTTTGAGGAAAGTTTTGAAATTCAGGAATTTGATTTAGAAATTTCTACCTTAGTACATTCATTGTATTTCTTAACATTATAATTTTGTTTCTCTTGAAAAGTAGAATACCCTATTAGTTATTTAAAATTATCTACATTATTCTAATCATTATATGCAATAAATATTTATTCTAAATAATAAGTAGAACATTCATCATCTTACTTAATATAATTATCATTTAAGGTTAAATTTGTAAGGGATTCAGTAGATACCTTTTCCATAAGACATTGGTTTCTCATTTGAATTCCCACATAAATGCTATGAAATATTTTTTTGTCACTTATATTATCCGAAGAACATTATTTGGCCATCCCTTAAATATGTGTATCATTTCATAAATTCTAATTCAAACTACATGTGTTATGAATTAAAAAAATCTATAATCCAATTATTCATGTGGCTTTCATACCCTCAATGATATTTATTTTTGTATCACATATGACATCTCTCCCATGGAACTTTTATTGTTCCTCTTTATGTTACTTAAAACCATATAAAAAAATGGTGCAACATTCATGAACATATACTAGAAACCCCATTCATTGGTTCAGTCTACATCAACATTGGGATCACTATTTATTCCAAGTTTTTCCTTTAACATTATTATATAACTATCAAAAAAATTTGTTCAAGATATATGAACATAAACAATATAAACCTATAGATAAATTTATACGTCTTTAAATTATGGAAATATGTGGTCCATGAATGATGAAATTAATTTGAGAGCACCCAGGTAAAAGTTATCTGACCATAAACATCAACCATACCAGTCTGAATTGCATGACCTAAAATTTCCCACATAAAGGGTCATAAAAATCATCGAGTTGAAAAACAAAAATTAGTACTCTATGGAAAAATTCAAGTGTATTTTTGTGGGGAATGAAAAATATTTTATTTAGGAAAAATAAATCATATATATTTGAAAAAAGGCACAAATTATGTTTGGGTGAAACCCTATGAAGTTAAACATAAGAAAAAATCCTAGTCCTTGTGGCCACCCCAATATGAAGCTTAAAGAAAAGTAATTGGGATAAAATAAATTTTTTAACGTTTTTGGGGTCAATAAAATGAGTCTAGGAGGAGTAATGGTATGCTCATTAAGCCCATTGGACTAGTAAAAATTTAGATCATTTTTCCTCTCATCCCTGGTTTTTTAGTCAAGAGAATCCATGTAAACTTCATAAAGTCATAACTTCAGGATTGTAGTACACCTAATTTTTAGTAAATAACCCTTTATTTGTGCTTAGATGAATATAATGTATAAGAGGGAAAGTTTTTAGAGTTTGGTGAACTTTAATAATGTTTTGGGGGCTTAAGGAGAGGCACACAGACTGTGCACAGTTTATCCAAACTGTGTGGCCATCCTAGTACAAACTATGTGAAATGGAAGGTTTGAGGTAGAGATATTTGGCATGGTGTGTGAATGTTTAGGTAGACTGTGTGGGGAGGTCGTTTAAGGCTCTTCCTAGGTAGTTTCTAACACATGTTTTGTGAATGGTTTGTCTAACCGTGCAAACTAACCGTGCAGATGGTTTAAGTGAGATCCAAAAAAGTGGACCTCAAAAGTTTTTGCCTCTAATTTAATCTTTTTTGCTCCTAAGAATCCATAACTCGTTATTTCTATTCCTTGAAGGTAGATAAACCTCTCACAAGTGATTTGGATTCAATCATAAGGCTTCCCTTGGTGTTTTAAACCTGGATTCTTGAGTTATGTGATCGTTCTTCATCGTTCTTGATCAATTTCTTAGATCTACGTAGTTCAACTTCTCCTCTCTTATTGGTTTCTTATATCTACACCCATTATGGATAGATATATGAGTTTGAATGCCAAATAAGTCTATATTTGGTCTTGGGCTTTCTAGGATAGGATATCTAAAGAGATTCTATGAAGAATCGACCCGGTTTTCTAAAGCGTTCTTCCTCTATGTCAAGTTTCGCCCAAAACCATCGAGGTAGGTGGCATTTCTCCCAACTCCACCTAGTAGAACTGATATGAATGATTTAAAATTGAATATTTGGTGTTGAATTGGTTTTTATTTGGATTTTTATTTGTTTATGAATCCTTGGAAACCCTTCTTTGTGATGGTTTTCCAAATTGGGGAAATCTGGAAAATCAAGTGTGTTGAATAAAGTGCTTTTATACTTGGTTTTAAAAAATTGATTTTAAAATGGGGATTTTCTGGAATTATGGAAAATAGATTTGATTTGATGGATTAAATAAAAATGTGATGTTTATTAAAAATAAACTGTTGTTTTGAAATTGGTTTATTCTTTGGTTTTTAATAAAAGTACAGTTTTATTGAAATGGTTTGAAATGTTTATTTGGAATGGTTTTGGAATACATTGGGTTTTTTGTGAGTTCATGTTCGACAAACACTAGAATAAGGGGTGTGTACCCTTGGGGTACATGGTGCATGACCCTCGATCGGGGGCGTGTGTTATTAGGACACAAGTTAATTAGACAAGAAACCGCTCATGAGTATGGAACTATTGAACGAAGCATATATGTGTGGGTTTGTTGTGAACTATGGAATGGGTAGGCCAAAATGTTGACATAAATTGGTTTTTAAGCTTTGATTAGTTATTTTCTGGAATATAACATTCTGGAAATTGATTTCATTTAACATTGTTTCACTTTTTTGTGATTGGTTTTTGAACTTGTTTATATTTGGTTATAAACTATTTGGTTAAATTGATTTATATAAAATGTTTTATATATTGTACCAACCATTATATCCTAGTGGCATGAGAAGGGAAGTCATTGGGAAAACCTACTGAGTTTTATACTCACCCCTGCTTTTGCACATTGGTACTTTTGTAGATGTTACCTTCTGGGACTCGGGAAAAGGTAAAGTATCATCCTTCTTTAGCACCATGTCATGATACTTTGGACTACTTGGGGATGTTGAATCCTGGATATTGTAGAGCAAGGAGTCTATTTGTTATCTTGGAGTTTAATTTTCATCTTTCTTCTATTTACTTTCATATTGGTTTGCCTTACACTGTACCATACTTCGGTTGTTTGTTATAACGAGAATGATTAAAATGACTTAGTTTATTCCATGCATCATATAGTGAGCAGTTTTTTGTTAGTTTTTTGAGTTATTGGTTTTAGTTTTTGAGGGTTAAATCATCCCACACATACTTTTAAACCCTTCATCATTTATTACCAGCCTTTGGCATCTTGGGGATGTCGCTTAAGGACCAATAATGACTCGTTTTACTCTTAAGACAATGGGAATTAGTGGGTCATTACAAATGGTATCAGAGGGAGGTTTCGATCCTCCGACCTGTGGGTTATGGTATAAGCTTTTTTGGTCCTTTATTAACAAGTTGTCTTAACTATTCTTAGTCTTGGAGTTCAAATTATTTATTTTCTATTCCTTGGGTTGGAATATTATAATGGAGTGGGATTGTTGGAACATGAAATGTATAGCATAAAAGGACATATCTAACCCTTTTATACTGAACTTCATGTTACGAGGAAGTTGGGTACATAAGTGTTTGGAGACACTTCTTGGATTTTGAAACCTCATTGTCAAGGGTTTAGCTAATGAGATGAGCATGAAATTCATTTTAAAGGAATGACTTACCACTAGGAGTAAATACATCATTTATAGTAATGATTCGTGTTGTGAAAAGTGTTGATTTTTTAAAAAGTATGCAATTTCTTTTCAAATGAAATGTTTTGAAAAAGGAAATGATCATCGTATTTTGAAAATAGTTTAATTTTGAAAAAGCAAGTTGAATGTTTTAAAAAAGGGTTGAACATGGAAAATTGATGTTTTTGGAAAACAATGTTGTGATAGTTTATGTGATAGAATTTGATATGATAAGACATAAGTTTCTAGATAGTGATATTGATGGAGTTTGTTTTCAGTTCATAAAATGGCACATGATAGGTGTCATCGAAACCAACCTGAAAAAGATGCGGATAATGTGGTTGCACCTGAACCACGAGTAAACCAGGATCTATTTAAGAGTATTCTCAGAGATTTTAAGGCTATGGATATAGGGAACCAGAGGAATGAGCCATGGATGTTGGATCAAACAATCCAGTTCATAAAGAATAATCCACCGAACTTCTGGGGTGATGAACTTAAAACAGTGGTGGTGTGGCTAAGTAAGATGAATAGTATCTTGGATTTCATCAGCACACCATTGAACCTAAAATTCAAGCTAGATACTTATATTCTCAATGATCTTGCACACCAGTGGTGGGATTTAGGAGTGCAGGCTAAATTGGATGAAGGCATTACAAGGGAGGATTTTTAGGAATTATTCAACAAACAATTCTATCCTCATACATTCAAAATATAGAAAATAATAGACTTCCTTATCCTAAATGAAGATAATCTCTTGGTCATGGAATTTGCTGATAAATTCATGAATTTAGTGCATTCACACTTACGACAAGTGAATCTTTAAAGGAACACATCTTTGAATCGGGTCTAAGGTAAGAGATTCGATTGAAGATTGTGGTGCTCTGTATTATGGATTATACCAAATGGTGAACAGAGCAATTGTGACTAAGCGTGATATCTCTGGATCTATGGTCAACGGTATGATTATACCTATTGGAAATGGTGGGAACTGAAATGCTAGGATCAATCTAATAAAGGACACCTATTTCTAAGGTGGAAGTGGAAATCAGAATCAGAGGGTTGCATCAGTGAACCTTGCTCCATGACCAAAGAGAAAACTAGATTATTTCCAATGTGGTTTATTTGATCATATAAAGTGAGAGTGTCTGGAATAACCCATAGAATTTCATAACTGCATGCTGATGGGGCATCTTCAGTGCTATTGTCGCAATACTCCATGGTCAGGTGCTCGAGACACTTTACAGGCATCACAAGCATCATATGCTTCAATTGGACAAGGACAGAAAAATTAGCCTGGTCAGCAAAGAAGAGCTAGCCACGGTGATTTTAGAAATACAATGACTCTTCAACCAGGAAAATCTCAGCATGTCAACAAGGAGAAAAGTGAAGCGATGAAGCAATTGTATGGAGCTGAGTAGATGATTGTCGATGATTTGGTTGGAACATCAACAGTGAGAGTTACGATTCTTTTAAATTCTACCCTTGATCAAGTGATCTTTGATATGGGTGCATTGCATTCTTTCATTTATTCTTGTTTTGTTCATTTTCTATGTTTAAGGATGGAAATGATTCCTTTTGTTTTAAAACTACAAACTCTTTTCATAGAAATAGAATTTCAAGCCTTTGTGTGTAGAGAATGTGCTATAACTATTGATGGAGTTGAGATAAGATGGGACTTCTCGGTATTGGACATGGATGTCTTTGACTTAATCCTGAGTATTGATTGGTTGAAAATATTCAAGGCTCACATAAACTATTATTGGAGAATAGTTAGTTTTATAATTGAGGATGGAATCAAGCATCTCTTCATAGGAGATATGATGGTAAAGAAGGGTGAAAAACTCTTGTTGGAAATTATGGTTGGAATGATATCATATCAGTTGGTAGCACTGACATTGGAATCAATGGAAGAGATCGAGGAAAATAGTTTTCCAATAGTTGTGGATAAATTTCCAAATGTATTTCCCAAGAAATTCTCAAGGTTACCACCTATATGGGAAGTGGATTTTATGATTGATATCCTTCAGGGGACCAGTCTTATTTCCCTTACGTCTTATAGGATAGCACCAATAAAGTTACAGTAATTGAAGGTGTAGTCAGAGGAGCTTCATTGAAAATGTTTTATTTGGATAAGTATATCTCAGTGGGCAGCACCAATCTTGTTCGTAAAGAAAGAAGATAGAACTCTTCGGTTGTGTGTTGATTATCGTAAGATTAACAAAGTTATGATAAAGAACATATATCCACTTACATTCATTTATGACCAATTTCATCAATTGAGGAGAGTTCAGTGGTTCTCCAAGATTGAATTTCAATTAGGATATCACCAATTGTGTATTTGGAAAGAAGATATTCCAAACACATCATTCAGAAGCATATATGGACACTACGAATATTTATTCAGGCCTTTCGGTCTGACGAATGCACCAACTGTATTCATGGATTTGATGAATCATATATTTTAGCCATATTTGGACTCTTTTGTTGTGGTGTTTGTGGGAGACATCTTGGTGTATTCAAAGAAAAGGTCTGACCGTGAGGAACACCCGAAAACAGTGTAACAAATCTTGAGATATCACTGTTTGTATTCCAGATTTTCAAAGTGTGAGTTTTGGATATAGGAAGTACATTTTTTGGCCACGAAATTTCTAAGAAAAGAGTTTCTATTGATCTAGAATATATAGAAGTTGTTATCTCATGGAAACCACTGAATAATTTCATCTAGATATGAAGTTTTCTTGGTCTAGATAGTTACTACTGATGCTTTGTGTGTGATTTCTCATGACTAGCTTCACCAATGAGAACTCTGACAAAGAATAATGCTCTATTCCAATGGAAAGAGGAATTTCATAAGTATTTATAGGAACTAAAATTTTGTCTTACATTGTCACCTATCTTGATTTTTATAGGATCATGATAGGGGTATGTGGTGTACTGTGATGCTTTAGGATCAGGTTTCGGATGTGTTCTCATGAAAGGATACCATGTGGTTGCTTATGATTCAAGGCAGTTGAGGGTGTGTGAGAATAATTACCCAACACATGATTTGGAGTTAGCTGCAATCATCCATTATTTGAAAAGTTGGAGACATTTTTTCTTTAGTGAGAAATTTACTATGTTTACACATCATAAAATCTTGAAAGACCTTTTCTCAGAGTGAGATTTGAATATTAGGCAAAGCAGATGGATGGAGTATCTCCAGATGTTTGACATTGACTTGATGTATACACCAAGAAAAGATAACTACGTGGCGGATGCATTGAGTTGAAATCCATATGCTCAGTGGATGACAGAAGCATCAGATGAGTGGCAGTTGATGTTCTTCCTAGTTGACATGCATGTGGAATGTGAAGACTGAGGTGATGTTGTGGTTTTCCTTTCAGCAATTCTTGTTCATGATTTTGTAAATATGGTTAAATAGGCACAAACATCTGATGTAGAATTTCTGGTCAGGAGTTAAAAACTCAATGGTGGGGAGACCATTGAGGGCTAGAAAATTAATGGTAATTCATTTTTAGGTTTAAGGGATCGGATGGTTGTACCTTTGGATTGTAAGAAACAACTCCTTCATTCTTACCACCATTAGAGATGGGATATTAATCCAGGTACATAGAAGATGTATAAGGCGTTGAAGGTGCAGTTTTTGTTGATTGGCATGAAAATAATGGTGGTCAAGTTCATCTCGCAAAGATTAACTTGTCAGCAGGTTAAATTCGAGCAATAGATACCTACAGGTATGTTGCAGTATTTACTTATTCCAGTGTTAAAATGGGAGAAGGTAGTATGGATTTTATTATAGGTCATCAAAAAATGGTTCGAAATCATTATTCCATTTGGGTGATAGTGGATTGGCTTACCAAGTTATCTCATTTCATCCCTATTCATGAAACTCATACAGTGGAGGATCTGTCCAAAAATTATTTTCAAAAAGTGGTAAAGAGACATGGAGTACTAGTCTCAATCATATCAAATAGATATCTGAGGTTCACAACTCATTTCTCGAAATCTTTACAAAAATACATTGGCACTCAGTTCAATATGAGAATAGCGTATCATCCTCGGATGGATGGGAAATCCAAACGGATGATAAAAACATTAGAAGACATATTGCTGGCTTTTGTAATTGATTTTGGTGGCTCATGGGAGGATCACTTACCCTTAGTGGAGTTCTCATATAATAACAGCTATCTGGCCTCCATACATATGGCTCCATTTGAAGCATTGTATGGGCATCCTCGTCATTCTCCACTATGGTGGGTGGAAACAAATGAAACATCCCTAGTTGGGCAGAGCCTGGTCCATGAAACAGTGGAGAAGATTTAGTTAATCAGAAAAAGGATAGAGACGTATTATAGGTGTCAAAAATCTTATGCATATCATCGTCGAAGGTTGTTGTTGTTTCTTATGAGTGATCATATATTCATGGGCATCTCTCCAAGACTTGGACATTGTTGTTTTAGGAAGAAGGGAAAGTTATATACTCTATACATAGGCCCTTTTGAGATACTGAAACAAGTATAAGAGGTTGAATATCAGTTAGCATTACCACCATGGTTTAGTTTAGTGCATAATGTGTTCCACGTATCATAGTAGAAAAATTCTCTGTCTGATCCTGACCATGTGATCAGATGGGATCACGTTGACCTAGAGTCGAATTCATTCTTGATACATATCCTAGTAAGGGTTCTTGATAGTCAAGAGAAAGTTTTGTGGGGAAAATCATCAGTCTATTATGGGTTTTATGGAAGCATGGTCATATTCAGGAGGAGACTTGGGAACGGGAGAAGGAAATGATACAGAAATGGAAGAACTCTTTCAGAGCAGTAATGGTTTTCTACTTTCTGAGGATGGAATGAAAAATGGTGGGGAGAATGTAATACCACTGGTTTCTGGTATTTAACCCTTTCATTTTTTATGGATATAATGTATAAGAGGGAATTTTGGGAGATTTTGGTGAACTTTTAGTATGTTTTGGGTGCTAAAGGAGAGCTGCATGGTATGCGCACAGTTTCTCCCAACCACACAGTTATCCTAGTAGAAACTGTGTGAAATGGAATTTTTGAGGTAGATAGCTTTGGTACCATGTGTGCACAGTTAGGGAGACTATGGGAAGAGGTCATGCGATGGTCTTCCTAGGAAGCAGCTAATGCACGGTTAGCACACGGTTTGTCTAACCATACGAACTGACCATGTGAATAGTTTAAGTGAGATACTAAAAAAGTGGATCTCACACGTTTTTGCCTCTATGTGGGTTGTTTTTGCTCCTAAACGTCCATAAATAAGGATTTCTCTTCCTTGAAGGTATAATAACCAATTCCAAGTGATTTAGATTCAATCTGAAGGCTATCTTTGTTGTTTCAAACCAAGATTCTTGAGGTATTCAATCGTTCATCATTTTTCTTGATTGGTTTCATAGATATAATTATACTCTATTATTGGTTTCTCATATCTACACCCGTTATGGGTAGATATATGAGTGTGGATTCCAAATAAGTTGAGGTTTGGTCTTGATCTTTCTAGGAGAAGAGGTCTAAGAAGGTTTTGTGAAGAATCGACCTAGTTTTCTAAAGAGTTCTTCATACTTGTCAAGTTTCTCCAAGAACAGTCGAGGTAGGTTACTTTTCTATTGACTCAAAATAGTATAACTAATGGGAAAGCATTCAAATTTAATATCTTGTGTTGAATTGTTTGTGATTCTACGGTTTAGAAATCATTGGAAACCCTCTCTTATAATGGTTTTCCAAATTGGAGAAATCCAGAAAAACAGGTGTTTTGAATAAAGTGTTTTTATTCTTGGTTTTAAAATATGGATTTTAAAATGGGGATTTTCTAGAATTGTGCCGGAGGGATTTTATTAGATGTTTTCAATAAAAAGGGGATGTTTATTGAAATAGAATGGATGTTTTGAAATTGATTTATTCTTTGTTTTTCAATAAAAGTACAGTTTTATTGAAATGGTTTTAAATGGTTATTTGGAATGGTTTTGGCATACATCGGGTTATGTGTGAGTTCATGTTCAACATGCCACTAAATAAGGGACATGTACCATTTGGGTACAAGGTGTGTGACCCTGGATCTAGTTCGTGTGTCGTTGGGACACAGAGTAATTGGATAAGAGACCGATCATCAGTAAGGAACTGTCGAACGAAGCATGCATGTGTGGTTTTGTTGTGAACTATGGAATGTGTATGCTAAAATGATAACAATAATTGGTTTTTAATATTTTATTAGTTATTTTACATAAAATAACTTTTTTGGAAATTGGTTTCATTTACCTTTCTTGCACTTGGTTATGATTGGTTTTCAAACTTTTTTATATTTGGTTATAAACTACTTTGGTAAATTGTTTTATAAAAACTTTTTATATAATTTGTTTACCGTTCTATCATGTTGGAATGAGTAGGGAAGTCATTGAGAAAACCTATGGAGTTTTATACTCACCCACGCTTTTTCACTTTGGTGCTTTTTAAGATGCTACCTGCTTGGACATCAGTAAAGGTAAAGTATCACCCTTCTTTAGCACCATGTCGTGATACTTTGGACTACATGGTGATGTTGGATCATGGATATTGTGGAGCATAGAGTCTTGTTGTCATCTTGGAGTTTATTTGTCATTTTTTTCATTTACTTTGATATTGGTTTGTCTTCTGATATAGCATAAATTGGTTGGTTGTTATAAAGAGAATAATTTAAATGACTTAGTTTATTTCATACATCATATAGTGAGTTGTTTGTTGTTAGTTTGTTTGTTATTGGTTTTAGTTTTTAAATGGTAAATCATCCCCCACTTACTCTAAAACCCTTCGGAATTTATTTCTAGCCTTTGGAATCTTTGGGATGTCGCTTAAGGCCCAGTAATGTCTTGTCGTACTCTCAAAAATAGTAGGAATTAGTGGGAAATTTCAAGGGTACTCAAATCCCTTTGAACATTGGAATCCTCATTCAAACGTTTCTAGGTTTTTGAGTGAAATAATCCATCAAAATTGACTGAATCTAGTGTTATAGTGATTTAATTTATGCATATTCCTATCCAGGATCCACACCCAAGAGGAAATCATATTGAATGAAATTTCTAGTATTCACAATTAACTTTATTCATTCTAAATTTAGTATCTAACATGGATTTAATTCCTAATATTTAACAAGTTAATGACAAAAGTAGATTTTAGTAAAGAAATAATTCTGAAAATAAATAATTGATTAGTGATTGTGGATGAAGTTTTTGACATTTATCAAAAAATAATAAAAGGTGTATCGACAAGTTAGAGTGACTCTATTTATTAAAACAATACATTGAAAATTTTCATCAAGATAATTTTGGAGTCATTATATATATACATATGCCTCCTCAACACTTTGTTGAAACCTATCCAGGTTCATAGCATTATCCTCCCCAGTAATAAGAATATATTACATCATAGTTGTATTAGAATCTTGTACCCATATTTTAATTTATTCATGAGATTGATATAGATGTACAAAATTCACCTTGATGTCGTCTAACTCTTTTTGGAGAAATATTGACATGATATCTTTCTCATCAAATTAGAAATTATATTTCACTAGCTCCTTGTTGTGGTTAATTTCTTACTAAGATGGTACTACTAAAAAATTATATGATTTTTCATTAATATCTTTTTTTAAGATGTCGTTTTAATAATTTATCTTATTTGTATCATTGAATGACCATGTTCATGGGGTAATGGACCACACAATATTCAAACCCACCATATCTAAATGTTGAATAAATTCTAAAAAACTAGAAAATATTTTGGGTAAATTATTCCTGGTTCATCTTTGAAACCAACCTACATACACCCTACCAAATTTATTATCGAGATACATGAATAGGGTTTGGGAAATATAATTTAACCTCAAAATCACTCATATTATGTGAGAAATACCCAAGAATCAATTAAATTAAGGAAAAATATGTGTTTCACCTACAAAGATGTAAGGTTCTAGATTGATTTTGGTACAAACATTCAATAATGGTTGAATCAGAGTGAGGTCCTCGTTGGTAGGCCCAAACATTGAAGCTGTCAATGCTGAAAGTGAACAAATATGGACAAAAGAAAATTTTTGATATTAAAAGAGAAACATATAGAAAATGAATAAATCAAGGGATTGGTGGATTATTATCTATAGATATAACAACCAATGGGACTAGGTTTATCTCTATATTAATCACTTAATCCGCCCAAAAAAGGGGGATTTTTAGTAAAACCACATTTTCTTGAGTATTTTCTAGGACCGACATAGATGACCCCATGAGTGTCCATATTTTTGAGATTTTGGTCTAGTTATCCCTCCATATTAGGATCACGATAAATCCCAACATCATGTTGATGGATTTCCTTGCATACATTCACTATAGAAAAAGATTCAAAAATTATGAGTTTTAATCAACACACCATGATTAAGGACACTAATTTGGAATGAATAAGGGGAATTACATACATACAAATATTTATGGAAATTACTAAAATATTCTATAGAACTGAGTATATCAATGTGTATGAGTATAACTTCCACCAATAGTGGGTTATATGAAGAGTTTCAAACCCAATCATATCTCCATCAGTGGGAAAATTATTTTGGATGCTTGGATCATGGTCCAAATTTATCCCTTCTTTAACTCCTCCAACCATTAACTCGGTGGGTAACCATTTAGAAGTATTAGGTTCTATAAACCCTTGAAGATTTGAAATATGATGGTTCTTGTAGAAATTGTTTACTATTAAGTTCTTATTCTTCCAATTTTTGACATCCTTAATGGTTAAGCTTTTAGAAAAGGTGATTGACAAAGCACGAGGTATCACTTGCAAAGAACTAGTCATTACCACCTCCATGTTCCATGGAAAACTAGGAGTAACTCTATCCCACATCGTGGTTTGACCATACATTAAGCCTCAACCTCCATATTTGATGTAATATCCCTCAATATTTTGGTAATGGGTCTCTAAATTTGAAATTCCATCAATATGAGGCTCACGGTTCGCAACAGGTGACCTCAATTCTGAGTTAGCTCATTTTGATATAGTTGAATAGAATATAATACAAATGGTTTTCATTATATCCCTCAACAAACATGAATATTCTTGTAATTTAATGGATCCTATGATAAAAAATAGAATTTATAAGTTATTAAAGAACATTTCAATCATATACAGTGGTCATACCTATTCTCTTTTATCCTACTTCATTAATGAGAGTAGGTGGGGTTAGTTTTTATTGATAAATATTCTGCCATAGGTATGGCATCATCAATGGGGATTTTTACTCTATCCAAGAAATTTTACTTTTTATCAACAAGACTAAATTCATTTCAATTAGGGTAGAATATATAGATTCTACAATTATAAAAAATATTTATATATATTGAATAGATCCGGGAAAATTTGTGCGAACAAACCTTGATGAAAGATGTGTTTGGCCGATAAATTTATTCCCTATTGAAGTCTGACTTCCAAAATTGTAAGACTAGTATACTCCAACTCAAATAATGGTATTAGAAGAAGAAATTTAGAATGGAATTCATCCATATCATCCTACATAATCCTCTATCCTAGAGATAACTCCCAAGCCTCTGTAGGAGATGACCTCTCTATTCCAATGGAGCTATCAGCTACAGTATACCTCAGTGATTTCAACGGAAATGATTTTTTCTATACCCTATGAAAATTGAGATGATATGTTTTGTAAAAAATAAATCCCCATTTAAAATAAAATAATAATTCCTTTCTTATGAGAGTTACATCCTGAGAATTGAAAAAAAATCCATTCTATATTAGATCAATTGACCACACCTTTAGTGGTGCTTCACTTTATCATTCCCCCCCCCCCTCATTATCTGATAGGGTTCTAGATTTATGTGGAATAGAATAGAATATACATATATTAGAAGAACTTTCCTACCTAAAAAACATTTGATTCATAATTTATGTTTGGGAATGCATATATATCCCCAAGTTGAAGAATATGCACATCAGACTAAATAATTTTACAAGGATTCCGAACATATGAGGGATAATTCTACCAGAATTAGGTTTCCTTGGTCCAAATGTATCATAAGGACTCCTAGTAAAGTTTTAAAGAAGACCTAACATCCATTGATTTGAATGGTTTTTTAGTAATTTCCACCTTAGTTGGACTCTAAACAATTGTTACATAGTTATCTTCTAGGTCATGATGATGGGACCATCATAATCTAATTGTATTTCATGTTGTAACAAACTAGAACCTAGTTTCCTAGAGCTGGTGGAAAAGTTATTAAAATTGTATAGATAAAAGATATTGCATCACTAAGTAGAAATTAGTTTAGTTTCCTTGAAGAAATATATACATATTTGGAACCCTTATTACATTAGTAAATAGACACATAATATAACAAAGGAAAATAAAAATTATTCCCTAATAATTATTCAAAGTGTTCATCTTTAAAACCTAGGGAAGGAATAAAGTGAAAGGGGTGATCTCTAACTTTCAATAAGGATGACATAAATCAATAATAATTGAAGCAAATACAATAAGGCATAATCATAATGTCAAGGTAAATAAATTTAAAACCTATTCCATGAATAAATTGAGAAGGTAAATGAATCCATAGATTTTGTCGTAGTAAAAAATATCATTGAATGCAATAACAGAATACTGAATAATGAAAATGATTATTAATTGTATTTTATGTATCTAGAACATGAACCATTATATTATCAAGATGGTTTAATCATGTGGGTAAAACCTTCTTGATTCTATTTGGAAATAAATACAAAGGGTTTGTCGTCAACTATTTTCTATCATGAGACGAGTTGATGCATCGAGGGGATATCAATAACCGAGCCCCACCCATCACTACACATAGAAATCATTATTAATAAAACGATTAAATTCAATAAAAAATCATATGTAAAAATTTTACATTTCTAACAAAATAATCATATTCATGGTATAAGAAATATGGATATTTAATGAATGATGATCATAAAAAAGGGAAATATGCATACACCACACATAAGGAATAAGAAGTCAAAGGGAATATCATAATGTTATCAATAAAAGAATTTATTGAAATCATAATTATATATTAATAACGATGAATAGTCATATATAATGATAAATTATTTCCAACTAAAGTGAAAACATGTAAAAATATATTTTTAAGAAACTTTAGAAAAGAGTCTCTTTAGTGCGGTTTATGGGACAATATTAGAGATTATTTAAAATGGAAAATGGATTAATTATGGTCATAAAACTAAAAATGAATTAAAATATTTTTTCATGATAAAAATATTTATTTTATAAAAATATTAGTGTCTTAAAATAGATTATGTAGTATACCTACAAATTTAGTTGAAATTGGAAAGTGCCCTTAAATCGGAATTTCTTATCGGAATGAATTGAAAATAGAACCTTATAAAACATGTATTTTCCCATTAATGAAAGAATTATTTATCTTCATACATATTTTTAGAAAATAAACATAGAATTTAGGATGAGTACATAATAATAATTAATAATTAAATTAGGGAAAACAGAAATAAATAGTAACCCTAAAGGAAAACATGGAAGTTCGAGGGGAATATACTATCTTATGTCTGAATGTATTCTACACCTGATAATGATGTCCTAGATAATCAGATTAAATCCATTAATTAATTAACTAACAAATTTTTATAGATGTATTTTATAAATTTTAAATTTATTAAGTTAATTTATAAACTTTTTATGAGTTATAGGATTCAATTTTTTCATTAGGAAGTGTGTGTTTCCTTGGTTTTCATGATTGGTTCTGTTGTGTGTAATTATAGGAATTCATGTAAAATGGATGAAAATTTTAGAAGTGAAATTATTCATTATTAATGATCTTACATAATATTAAATGTTCAAAAAGATCATTTTTTTAAATATAATGTGGATGATTCATTAGAAAAAATGTTAATGATAACTGTTTAGATCATTTCGGTGTTTCTCGATCATCACACACTAGTTTTTTTCAATTAATTTATACTATATATATATATATACTGGTTTCAGAAAAAATATATAACTTATAATATAAATTTTAAATTATGTTTTAACCATTATAATGGTTTTATGTCGAGCCTTCGAGGCAGTATTAGAAAATGAAAATGCATTGTCCATCCTGGCGGTAAATCAACACATGGACAACATTTTCTTTTTTAGAATAAAAGGTTAGGGAGATGGTTTTTGATGATAGATTTTACATTAACATAATAAAATTATAGTATATGTAATATAATATAGTTTTCATGACACTTGTGTTATGGTAGTTGAGTAAAGTATAATAAAATAAATGAAAATGAAAGAAAAATAAAGAAAATGATTTAGGGTTTCACCTATAGAATTATTCTTCATGAGAACCTCCTTTAGAGACTTGGGTTTGGACTTTTATTGAGACCAAATAATACTAGACTTGTTGGAGATACTTGGTAATAGGATATAATATAAATTGGATATGATTCATGGATTAAGATGTCGGAGGAGGATATGTGGTGAGGGTGGTATTTATAGTGGAGGAGAGGGGTGTTTTCTCATTATTTTATTCATTAGTTTATTATTTTGCTTAAATATGTTGAATAGTTTGATAATTATCATTAAATATATTAAAATAATAAATGATATTTCAAAATTATGGTCTTACATCATCCATACATCATCTAGGACTCAATAATTCTTGTATTTATCTTATATCATAAATTATTATTTTTCACTATTTACCAAAAAATCAAGTATTTTAGAAAAAACCCAAAAATTAACCCCAACAATTTTTTGGCATATAGAATTTAAAAATGAAATCCATTTTATGGGAATAATTTTGTAAATTTAAGAAATTTTATTTTTAATTGAAATAATTATTTACTTTGAAAATTGAAATTTTTATATTATAACCAATTTTATAACACATTGAAAAATAAATAAGGTCTCAAAAAATTATCATATAATCATAATATGACCAAATATTATTTTATGAATTATTTTTATGGAGATAAATTGTCTTTTAAATCATTATTATAATTATAAAATTTAAAATAAACATTTATGTGTACTTGTACTGTGATATAATTATATCATATTACCATTTATAAGATCCTTAAATTTTATTTATACTTTCATAGGTGAGGTTACTATTATATTGTATGAATTATTATTCCTAAGGGTCACATTACTATTACAAAGTTCAAGTTACTATTTCATATATATATATATATATATTCCTTAATTTCTAGAAAAATCATCTTATTTCATTCATTACTCACTTATAAAGTTTTTTTTATTTTCTATGTGGTTTTATACTATAGAAATATTTTTTGTGTGCAGTTTAATCAATCAAATGAGTTGAATTTATATAAGAGGATAGATACCGTAAAATATTGGGGTTTTATATTACTACCTCATTTAGAAATTTCTTCCTCAAATTTTTCATGAATATTTCCATCTAAATAGATGTGGGGGGTTATTTTTTATAACATCTTCCAGTTCTCATTTTGATTCTTCCATTTTACGGTTTCTCTAAAGAACATTTACCAATAAAGTTGTTTGATTTGTCAATAGTTGCTCTCTCGTTTCAATAATCTTGATAGGCTCTTCACAGTAAGACAAATCTGGTTCCATTTATATTACTTCAAAAGTGATTACATGTGTTGGATTGAGAATGTAATTATTTAACAATGATATATGGAACACATCATGAGCATTAGAGAGACTCAGTTTCATTACTAAACAGTAAGCTGAAACTATTACTCTTTCTAGAATTTCAAATTTTCTAATGTACCTAGGGCTCAGTTTCCCTATCTTACCAAACATTAAGACACTCTTCCTCAAAGATAAATTAAAACAAACCTGATCTCCCACTTAAAATTCCAAATCCTTTCTTCGATTGTCAACATTAATCTTTTCTCTACTTTTAGGATGCTTTAATATGATCTGGAATAGTCTTCATCTCTGTCATTGTCTCTTCAATAATTATTGAGTCTATAAGTTTCCTCACACCAACTTAATCCCAAATAGTTGTATTTCGGCATCTATTTCCATATAATGCTTCATATGGAACCATTTTAATACAATAATGGAAACTATTATTGTAGTAAATATATACGAAAGGGAAATACTGATCCCGCATACATTGAAAGTCAAGTGGGCTTGATCTCAACAACTCATCTAATGTTCTAAGAGTTCTTTCAGACAATATATTACTTTGAGGGTGATAAAAAGTACTCAATTAAAGCTCAGTGTCCATATCCTTCTGAACACCCTTCTAGATATTTGATGTAAAATGGGGATCTCGATGAGAAACAATCGATATATGTGTACCATTTAGTCTTAAAACTTCATTAATATTGATTCCTTCTAAGAACTCAAGAGGTTAGTCTTCTTTTATATAAAGGAAATGTGATGATTTTGTAAGAATATCGATAATAACTAATATTCCATCATACCTTCTAGGTGTCCTTATAATTACTATGCAACATTTCATCATAATATCATCCCACTTACTCATATAAATAGGTATAGGTTTCATTCATTTCAATTATGTTGTCTCTTGACCTTCACTTGTTGAAAAAATAGGCACCTTGACACATAGTCATAAATTTCCCTCTTCATGTTATCCCACCAAAAATGTTCTTTCAGATATATATAAATCTTGGTACTACCAGTGAGTATAGTGAAATTTAAGTTGTGGGCATCATCTAATATTTCCCTTTTTAGCTCTTGTTTTTATGGAACATATAACCTCTTTCCAAATTCTAGAATTATATCCTCATACACGACATCTTCAAATCTTCCATCTTTAACAACTATAATTTTATTTTTCAAATTCTCATCATCAGATTGAGAGCTTTTTATCTTTTCTAGTAAAGATGGTATAGAAATAATTTTAAAAAGGAGCGATGTTTCTCTTTCCTTAAAAATTCCCATATCCATTTTTACTAAATCCACGAATATGGTATGTTTGTAAATCCTCATTTGGGTCAGAAGTTTATGATCTTTCCTGACTAATTCACCTTATACCTTATTTTACTTTCTTGTGTGGTAGTGTATTGACAGTCATAATATTTGAGTAACTCAAGACATCATATTTTCCTTATGATGAGTTATTTATATGTAAATTTTTATTTCAAACTCTATTGATCGGTATATATCTAAAAAAATTCACCATATAGATAGTGTCTCCATATCATTAAAGAATGCATTACGATTTTGCACTCAAGATCATGAGTTAGATAATTTTTTCATGATTCTTCAACTATGTTGACGCATATCCAATAAATTTATCATTTTCTATAAGGACACAACTTAGTCCTTTATTTGAGGTATGGTTTTATATCACAAAACCATCATTTCCTATTGGTAAATTCAAAATTAGAGCATTAAATATTATTCTCTTCAATTTTTGAAAACATTTTTCACATTCTTTTGTCTGTACGAACCTAACCCATTTATGTGTGATGTTGTTTAATGGGTTATCCAATCAAGAAAATTTATGAGAAAAACACTGATATTAACCAGATAATACAATAAAACAATGTTCCCAGGTTATGTTCATTAGCGTAGGCCATTCATAGATTTCCTTTTTATTTGAAAGATCAACTAAAATTCCATACCTAGAGAAAATATGGCCAAGAAAAGAAATTTACTAAATCCAAAATTCAAACTTTATCAATTCAACATATAACTCTTTCAATCTGAGAGTCTCAAGAATAATTCACCTACGATTCACACATTCTTTATATTTTTTAGAATACAGCAGAATATCATTAATGAATACTACAAAAAATAATCAATATATTTCTTTAATATTCTTTTCATTAGATCCAGAAAAATATAGGGTGAATTAGTCAATCCAAATGGAATTACTGTTAACTTATAATATCATTACATCATTCAAAAAGTTTTCTTTGAATTATCTTAATTCTTTAATCACAATTTATGATACACAAAATGAAGTTCAATCATCAAAAAATATTTATATCCGTGGATTTGATTGAATAAATCATCAATTCGAGTCGAAGGATACTAGTTATTTATTGTAATAGAATTTATTTATCTATAGTCAATGCACAACCTCAAGGATCTATCTTTCTTCTTTACAAAAAAAAATAGGGGCTCCCAATGGAGAAATACTAGGGAAAATAAATTCATTATTACTAAAATCCTCTAATTGTTTCTTCAAATCCACTAATTCTATAGTGTCCATTCTATAAAGAGTTTTGATACTGGTCGTGTATACAGTATTATATGAATGGTAAATTCGACTTCATGATCATGGGGATTTCTAGGTAATTCCTTAATAAATACATCAATGTATTCCTATAAAATTGGTACATTCTCAATTTTAAGGTTACTTTACTCATCCCTAGATGTTTTTTCTCTTACTCTCCAATAGTTTCATTTAGTAGAGCTATTATGGATGGTTCTAGATAGGAATCAGATGATGAAGTTTCTTCTCTAAAGATTAGAGATTCTACATCTTCCTCCAAAATCATAATTTTCTTCTTTTTCATTAAATTCACACCCCATATTTTGAAATCCAGTACATAATAAATATTATATCAAATAAAACATTGTTATGATGATAATTTCATCAACAAAATCATGTTTATGTTTCATAAAGGGGATTGGCCGAAACATTTTATCTCCAATGAGACTTACCTTAGGAGTTTTTACTGATAACTCCCTTGTTAAATAAAAAGGTAAATTTATAATTTTCTCAAAAAACTAGGTATATATAAAAGAGTAAAATGATCCAGAATCAAATAAATCATTGGCTAGATTTTAAGATAGGATTAATGTACCAGATACCACATCATTGGGTACTTCTACTTTAGCTATCGTGATCACATTTGCTTGGCCATCTCCTCATGTCATATTCTATGGTATATTACCAGGATACTTAGGAAATTAATTTGAATAATTCCCCATTTCATTACATTGGAAGAATTTAACCACATTGATTTGTTTCTTCCCCTTTCATTCATTATCTCGATGAACCTTTATCTACAATAATAGAAAACTCCAAATCCTTTCAAAAATTTCCCAGGATAATTCTTTCCATACTTTCCACATAATGGAAATTGATTCATTCCCTCATTCTTCTTTAATGGCTCATCTTTTCCATGATTATCAGAATAACACTTTTTCTATTGATTTCCCTTGAAAAACTAAGATGTAGAAAAATCCTTCTACAATTTGATGGAACTTAATATTATTTCATCATTTGATGAAAATGTTTTGAGAAGATAGTTACCTTCATACAATTGTCTTTTTACCTTCAAATAAATGATCAATATTGTCTTCTAAATCATGTATGTAATCAATATCATACTTGTCTAGTCTTTTAAAGGTTTCCTCATAGTCTGCAACACTATCTTCTTCCTTTTACTTTAAGCTGAGAAATTTTCTCTTTATTTTAGTTCGTTAATCATGTGGGAAATATTTTCCAAATAATGTTTCTTTAAAAGTTATCCATTCCATGTATTTTATTTAATCTTACACCTTAGTATTCTAGATCAAATACCACCATTGATCATCATATCCTATGAGGCCATACACTTCCAATAATACATTTTCATTTCCATTGCATCCCAATGATAAAAATATACTTTCAATAGAATTGATCCATTTCTTAGTTACCACTGGATTAGTAGTCCCACAAAAATATGGGGGTATATTTCTCATGAAACTATCGAATAAAGGTGTATCATGGTTATTCATCATAACCCAAGTAAGCCTCCAAAATATGTTCATTATCTGGTTAGCTCCAACACTAATTGTGTTGGCTTGCTCAATGGGTAATCCATACAATTTCCATGGATATTGATTCATTTCCTTCCACTAAGTTCCATTTCTAAATAATGTCATACACTAAATTAGGTTATGAATCATAATGCATAATTTCTAATGAGAAAAACACTTAATATAAATTGAAAATGTATGCATAGATAATCTCGTAATCCTAATCATGGTTTCTTTGGGGACATATTTTCTTTTAAATACATCGTAATGGTTTGTAAATAGAATGAAAATTCTCCAAAGAATATACCCTAGGAGTGTCAAACTAGGATCATAGTAAGGACCATTTTCATGTACTAGGTTACGTCGAGTCTGACCCAACACACCTTATTTGAGTTATTATCCCTAGGTACATGTGTTCTAGAACCAAATCCTCTTTTAGTATCAAAATCAGGATGTATTTCTAGGAATATCCATACAATATCAACATTACCAAAGTTATAGGATGTTATTATATTATTATCCTAAAATTCTATCTTAGGCTTATGTTTCCTGATCTAGCTACTAAGGATTCTATTCAACTCCCTCTGATACAAACTATTACAAACCAGCCCCAGTATCCCAAAGTCGGTGGTAGTCTTGAAGAAGTATATACATACATGGTACCATTATTACATTGGTAAATAAACATAGAGCATAACAAAGGAAAATAAAATTATTCCTCGAAACTTATTCAAAGAGTTCATCTACAGAACCTGGGGAAGGAAAACAAATGAAAGGGGTGAGATCAAGTGCTCAGTATGGTTTACATGAATCGATATTAAGTGAAGAAAATACAACAAGTAATTATGATTATCTCAAGTTAAATAACTCAAAAACACATTCCATCAATAAACTGGGAGTGTAAATGTATACATAGATTTTTTTCAAGGAAATATTCTCAAAGAAAGTAATAACTGAATACTGAATGAAGAAAATGTTTATTTGTTATATTTCATGTATCTAGAACATGAACCATTATACCATAAAGACGGTTTAAGTATGTGGGTAAACAACCACCTAATTCTATTTGGGAATAAACACAAAGGGTATCTGTCTAATTGTTTTGTCTCATGAGATATATCGATGCATCAAGGGGATACCAATAATCAGACCCCACCAATCACTATATTTCAAAATAATTCTCCATACATAGATTCAATTAAACAATAATATCATATTTAAAAATGTAATATATATAATAAAATAATAATATCCATGTTATAAGAAATATATATATTTGACGAATAATTATCATAAATAAAAGGAAAATATACATGCACCACATATAAGGAATAAGTGGTAAAAGGGAATATCGTAATGGTTTCCTTGAAAGAATGGGTATAAATAATACTTAAGCATTCATAATGGAAAAAAGTATTATATCATGAGAAATTATTTCCATCTAAAATTAAAACATGTAAAAAGAATTTTTGTGAAAGTTTAGAAAAGAGCCTCCTTAGTGCGGTTTAATGGAAAATCATAAATAGTGTTTAAAAAGGACGAGGATGTAATTGTTTGAATAAAAACATAAATGAAATAATATATTTTATCATGATAAAAATATTAGTTTTATAAAAAAAATTTGGGGATTAAAATAATTAAATATTATACTTGAAAATAGGATTGGAAATGGAAAGTTCCCTTAAATCGGAATTGAGTATCCAAAGGAATTAAAAAATAGAACCTTATAAAACATGTACTTCCACATAAATCAATGAATAATTAATCTAGGTGCATATGTTTGGAATATACACACATAATGTAGGAGGATTACATAAAAATAATTAATAATTACATTGGGTTAAAGACATATAATGAGTAACCCGAAGGAAAAAATGGATGTTCAAGGTGAATCCCTTACCTTACGTACAAATATATTCTTCACTTGTTATTAATGTGATATATAATCATATCAAATCCATTTATTAATTAATTAAGAACATTTTCTATATTTATTTTATTTTTTATAAATTTATTAAGTTCATTTATAGCCTTTTTGATGAGTTATAAGATTCAATTTTTTTGTTTCTAATTGTTAGATTCCGTGGTTTTCATGATTAGTTCCGTTGAGTATAATTATGGTAATTCATGTAAAATTAAATAAAAACTCCAGAAGTCAAATTATTTAGTATTAATGAGCATCCATAATATTACATGTTCTCATAAATCATCTATTTATATGGAATGAGGATGATTCATTATATAAAATGTGAGTGATAACTGTTTAGATTATTTTGTTGATTTTAAATCATCTCACACAAGTTTTCATTATTTAATTAATATTATATATATACTAGTTCTAGAACACTATATAACTTATAATATACTTTATAAATTCTGCTTTAACTATTATAATGTTTTTTTGTCCAGCCTTGATTGTGGTATTATAAAATGAAAATGCATCATCCATGATGGCAGTAATCAACACTTAACAGACGATGGTTACATTTTTAGAATAAAAGGTAGGGGAGAATGAGTTTGAGGGTGTATTTACCATTAACATAATAAAATTATAGTATATACAAGATACTATAGTTATTATGGCACTTGGATGGGTTGAGTTGCAGATAGGATAATAAAATAATTGAAATTGAAAGAAAAAGAAATAGAAGGATGAAGGGTTTTACCTCTTGAATTATACTCCTTGACAACCTCATTAAGGGACATGAGTTTAGACTTTTTTTGAGGTCAAAGAATCCTAGACAGGGGGGAGAGACTTGGAAAGTGTATTGGGAAGAAATTGGACAAGATTCAAGGTTTCAAAGGTGTGAGGAGAAGAGGTGATGAGTGGTGGTATTTATATTGGAGGAGTGGGGTGTTTTCTCATTATTTTATTCATTAGTGTATTATTTCTCATTAATACTATGAATAGTTTTAGAATTATCAATAAATATATTAAAATAATGAAGGATAGTTTGAGATTATGGGCTTACATCATCCATACATCTTCTATGAATCTATAATTAATTATTTAGCTTATATCGTAAATTCAAGTATTATAGAAAATACCAGAATTTCACCCTAACCATTTTTTTATGTGTATAATTTCCAAATTAACTCCATTTTATGAAAATAATTTTTAAAATATGATTAATTTAATTTTAAATTATAATCATCATTTACATGGAAAATTGAAATTTTAAAATTATAATTGATTTTATAACATTTTGAAAAATTAATTAAGGTCTCTTAAATTTATCATATAATCATAAGAAAACAAAATATTAATTTATGAATACATTTTATGAAAATAAAGTTTCTTTTAAATCATTATTTTAAGTATAAAATTTAAAATAAACATTTATGTTTATAAAAAATATCAACACTTAATTAATAACTTCTAAAACATGTATTTATTTATACTATGATATAATTATATAATATTACCAATTATAACAGGACAAATTTATTTATAATTTCATAGGTGAGGTTACTATTGAATTGGCCATATTACTATTCCCAAGGGTCGCATTACTATTCCTAATGTCAAGTTACTATTTCATTGATATATGTTTCTTAATTTCTAGAAAAAAGCCACTTATTTCATTAATTATTCATTTATAGATATTTTTTTGTGTTCTCTATGTGATTTTACACTATATGAAATAACTTTGTGGGAAATGTAAGCTTTTAATGAGTTGAATTTATTTTAGAGGATACATATCTTAAAATATTAGGGTCTTATACTTGTGGGCTCTTCAACTCTGGTTCACCTCATATCTTATGGTCAGGACCATTTTGGTGATTCTGAGATCTTACCATTATCGCTCTTAGGATGAGGACTTCTCCATCATTCTCATTATCCCAGAGTCACAACTGCAAAAAATTGATGTATGGTTTTTTCAACATCCCTTGATGATATAATTAAATCAATTTGTGGGAATATTTAAGGGTTAACTCAATAGTTGTACTCAGTAGTGGAAACTTTATCACTACCAAAGAGATATTATGGGCCATTATTTCCCTGATTTATCTTGTAACTATCATGTACTTTTTTTATTCCATTAGAAATAACATAGTTGGATATTTAAGGTACCTAAATCATTGTGAAAATATATAAGGCATTTAAAACTCATAGATGATCTAATAATCTATCCATATCACCAACACACAATCTCTTAATCCCATCATATATAACCAAATCTTATATTCACTGAGATCATTATCAATAATTAACCCGGTGGGGTGGTCACTATTTGGAAAGAAGTTGAACTCTGTATATAGACTTAAGATCTTCAAATCTGATCCATATATTAAATATAGTGGCCTAAATCCAATGGTGTCTTAAATAAGAGAACCAAACTAAAATCCAAGAATATAAATTTCATTGAGTACTACGTATGAATTAAAGTGAAATATTATCCATCTTTATAACACCTATAATAGCCTCAAAATGTGAAAAGGGATATTTCCCACTAATACACATATGGACTTTAACAACACCATAATAGGCCTATGTCAGCCCCAAAATATAGCTGATAATCAAAACACCCTTAAAATCCATAGGCCATTATCAGTGCTAGAAATAGCACCCATAAAGGGGGTCCTTTATTAGTGATTTTTCTATAACTGATAAAGGGCCTCTTTATTAGTTATATTACTTGTGTTGAAAAAGGGGAATATTTATACAGTGTGCTATTAAAATTATAGCATACTCTAGTAGAAAAAACTGGGATAAAATAATATATATAATATATAATTTAATTAAAATAAAATTACAACATAAATAAAAGAAAAAACACTATATTTTAGGAGTTTTATAAATTGTTTTGTAAAATTACATGTGTAAGTAAAAATTATCATAAACATTCTAAAAAATCAATGTTCCATTATCTCTGGCCCCAAACCCCCAACCGTCTTATTAGTTGCAGAAAAAACCACCCTGACTCAAGAAAAAAATTCACCTATATAAAAAAATAAATCTTCTAGGAGTAATAATCTAAACAATTAAATTAAACACAAATGGTCAATTTTAAAATAAAAACACATACTTTGTGTCATACCAAGTACACCATGTATCAAATTGAGTTGTGGATGATTCATACATGTCACACCATTTCTTTTTGTTCTAAAAAGTAGCTTCTATTGAATTGATTCACATATGTTATGATAAAAAAACTCACTATGGATGTGAACCACTTCAAGAGAACTTTCTTGTTGAGAAAAATACTTCAACTATCACACCATTTCTTATATATTCCCAAGAATAATCTCTATAAAAATAAAATAAATAATTATAAGATAAAAATGATAAGGAAATTAATTAATTAATAGAAGATAAAATTATTATAAAATAATCTGATATTATTATGCTTATTTTTTCCTATGTGATGCGTGTTTTAAAATAAAATGGCACTTCTGTATTGAAAAAATGCATTTCAAGTCATACCAACCACATCGTGTGTCAGATTGAAGTGCAGTAAATTTCTAATTTTCAAAAATGAACAATTGATCATTATCCAAAATTTTGAAAACAATCTCTTTTTATCATTTTTTTTCTATTTGATGCATGTTTTAAACTAAAATAACACTTTTATATTGAAAACATCCACTTAGAGTCATATCGGTCACATCATGCTTCGAATTGATGTGTGGTCAATTTCTGTATGTCACAAATGAAATTTGTATAATTTTCCAGAAGTTTTAATCTTGTTTGATTTTGTTTTATCATTTTGACTATTTGATATATTTTTAAACTAAAATAAACTTTTTTTATTGAAAACACACACTTGGAGTCATATTAACCACATCTTGTTTCATATTGATATTTAGTTGATTCCTACATGTAAAAAATTAATTATGGATTTCTTTCCAAAATGTTTGAAACAATTTGAGCTTATTTACATAGTTTTGGTGATGTGACATGGGTTTTAAACTAAAATGTCACTTTTGTATTGTAAAATTTTACTTCTAGTCAAACCGTCCTCATCGGGTGTCGAACTGATATGATGTAAATTCTTACACATCAAAAATGAATTATCAATAATTTTTATAATGTTTGAAAATAATATGATCTTTTTTGCTTTTTTCTATTTGATGTGTGTTTTAAACTAAAATTATACCTTTATATTCAAAACATTCACTTCAAGTCATATTGGTCACATCTTATGTTGTATTGATGTGTGGTTTATTTTTACATGTCACAAATCAATTATGGATTGTTTTACTAAATTTAAAAAATAATATGATCTATGTTTATTAGTTTTTGCTATTTGATGTGTGTTTAGACTACAATTACACATTTTCATTGAAAACAAGCACATCGAGTTATACCAGCCACATCATCTATCATATTGATTTGAAATCAGTTAAAAAATTTCAATGATTAATATTGGATTATTTTGCTAAATTTTTTAAACAATATGATCTCATTTTATTTTTTTGTGGATGTGACATGCGTTTTAAACTTAAATAGCACTTTTCTATTGAAAACATGTACTTTATGTAATACTGACCACATCAGGTTTCAGATTAATGTTTATTTAATTCATATACATTAAAAATGAATTATTTATCATTATACTAAAGTTTGAAAACAATCGGAACCCATTTTCAAAATTTTAACTATTTCATGCATGATTTAAACTAAATGAACCTTTTATATTGAAAACACGCACTCTGATTCATACTGATAACATCATGTGTTAGATAGATTTTCAATAAATTTTTACATGTTTCAAATGTATTATGGATTACCTCCCTAAAGTTTGAAAACAATCCAATCATTTTTCTTATTTTTGTCTATTTGATGTGTGTTTTAAACTAGAATGGCACTTTTGTATTGAAAACATGCACTTTGAGTTATATCAACCACCTTATGTGTAAAATTGATATAAACTCAAACCCTATACATAAAAAATTTAGTAATGATCATTTTACTAAATTTTGAAAACAATCTGAGTGTGTTTTCTCTATTTGGGTAATGTGGCATGTGTTTTAAACTAAAATGGCACTTTTCTTTTGAAAACATGCACTTCAAGTTATATCGACCAAATAAAATGTCAGAATGATGTACAGTTGATTCCTAAATGTTATAAATGAATTATAAATAATTTTCCTATGGTTGGAAAACAATATGAGCTCATTTTATTAATTTTGGCTATATTATGCATGTCTTCAAACTAAAATGATTGCTTTATATTGAAAACATGCACTTCGAGTCATATCAGTCACATATTATATCGGATAGATGTCAAATAAATTCTTACATGTTTCAAATGAATTATGGGTCATTTCTATAAATTTCAAAAACAATGTGATCTCATTTTCTCCATTTTGGCTATTTCATGTGTGTTTTAAACTAAAAATAAACTTTTTATTAAAAACGTGTACCTAGAATTATATCAACCAAATCATGTGTCAGATTGATCTATGGTAAATTCCAACATAAAAATGAAATATGAATCATTTTAATAATGTTTAAAAATAATCTGATCTCTTTTTTTAAATTTTAGATATTTGACATGGATTTTAAATTAAAATGGAACTTTTCTATTGAAAACATGCACCTCGAGTCATACCGATCACAATGGGTGTCGAATAGATGTGCAGTCAATAACTACACATCCCAAATTAATTATATTTATTTTCCTTAAAGTTTTAGAATAATATTATCATGTTTTATCAGTTTTTTATATTTGATGTGTGTTTTAAGGTAAAATAACACATTTATATTGAAAACAAAAACTTCAAGCCATATCGCACACATCAAGCATCAGATTGATTTCTGGTAAGTAATTACACTCCAAAAATGAATTATGGATCTTTTTGTTAAATTCTGTAAACAATATGAACTCATTTTTTCAGGTTTTACTTATTGATGTGTCTTTGTAAACTAAAATTAAAATTTTATAATGAAAGAATTCACTTTGAGTTATATTAACCACTTCATGTGTTAGATTGATATGTTGTCGATTCCTATACATCAAAAAATGATTATGGATCATTTTCCTAATGTTTGAAATCAATTTTAGCCTTTTTTCTAGTTTTTGGTGATGTGATGTGTGTTTTAAACTAAAAAGTCACCTGTATATTGAAAACATGCACTTCAAGTCATACCGAGCATGTTGGGTGTCAGATTGACATCCGGTTGATTACTATACATCATAAATGAATTATTGATTATTTTCCTAAACTTTGAAAACAACATGAGCTATTTTCTCTAATTTCTCTATTTGATTCATGTTTTAAACTAAAAGGACACTATTATATTTGAAAACAAACACATTGAGTCATATTTGTCAAATCGTGCATTAGATTGATGTGTGGTCAATTATTTCACATCAAAAAATGATTTATGGATAATATTCCTAAATTTTGAAGAAAAAAATATGAGCTTATTTTATCTTTTTTTTGCTATTTCATGTGTGATTTAAACTAAAATGACACTTTTTTATTAAAAACGCATCTTTCAATTCATATCAAACAAATTTTGTTTCTGATTGATGTGTAGTCAATTCTTACACATCAAAAATGAATTATGGATCGTTTTCCTAATTTTTTAAAGCAATCCACAAATTTTTTCTTAGTTTTGGTGAAGTGGCACACCAAAATATCATTTTTCTATTGAATACATGCACTTCGAGCCATACTAACCATATCATATTTCAGATTGATGTGTGGTCTATTCTTACATGTCAAAAATGAATTATTGATCATTTATCTAAAGTGTCAAAATTATTTTGATCTTTTTCCCATTTTTGGATATTTGATGCTTGTTTTAAACAAAAATGACACTTTTGTATTAAAAACAATCACTTCAGGCCATACTAACCATATATCATATCATATTTATGTGTGTTCAATTCCTACAAGTGAAAAATTAATTATACATTGTTTTCCTCAATTTTGAAAAAAAACATAATTATAAAGAGGGATTGACCCACAAAATAGGTTTTCTATGTTTTCTTTTAATAAATAGGGCTTGACATTCACCAATTTAAAAAACCATGTACTCTTCCCACTCATCTCTAAAAAAATAATTCTTATTTTGAGTAAGTATATTATCATAAATCTTGGTTGTACTGATAAAATATAGACAAAAAATTATTAAGAAATATTTTTAATGAAATTTAAATTACATTAAAAAATTAACTATTTGAGGATGCTATTATTTTTATGGTATATGAAATTTTTCATAAACTTTCAAATGTAATCTCAACAATCCTTGAAGTTGTCTATCTTCAAAAACTATATAAACCATACCCAAAATAAGTAATTTTTTTGGAAATGTTTTCTAATAATTAATATTTATATATATAACTTAATATGTTTCCATTTCAATAAATCTATTTGCCTCTTATGTTCTGTGACCGACATCATAATATGATTTAACCAATATTTATAGATCTCCCTATCATAACAAAATTCTTGTTAAAACACATACTGAAACATATAATTCTAATTTTATCTATAAAATATTTATTGTAGTGCATTATAAATTCACAATACACATCATGTGTTATTAGTTCAATGGGAATCCATGCATTGGATCCAACAAATAAATATTTGGGGTATCCAAATTGATTGGGATCAGTATCTAGTACTTATAAAAAAATAAAAATTAAATAATTAATGAAAAAAAGAAAAATATATTTTATGTGACTAGATTGTATAGTTTTACCCCAACATTTTAAAAATTTAGAAGATTCTATTATCTACTATTTTATTCTCAAATTACTCTCTTAGTTTATATTTTTTATTATTAATTTCTTTCACTTCCAAATAATTTTCTTTCATAGGAATGTTATAGGTATTAATGAATACATGTCATGATTCATGGGGTTTTCCTTTAATATAATAGTAATATAAACCCCTATAGAAAATATGAATAATTATTAACATTAATGAACATAATGGGTCCTTTTTTGGACAGGTGGATTACGAAACTGTACCTCATATATGTATTCGCAATAGATACTCCAAACTATTCAAACTTTATAATCTCATTTATACTCTATAGACCAACCACGTATATAATTAAATTTCCAAATAATTATTCTTTATATTGAATGTAGAACATATATCCGTCTTTGAATGTGGTTTATACATAAACTTTTAATGTTAATACATGTCATAGTGGAATAGGAAGGGAGAAGGTACTCCGATAAGGTTATTTTGTTTTATTGGTCGATTCACTATATTTTTTTTGATCTGACCATCTGTTTCCCCATCATTTTATCCATATGTAATACCATACCTCACTTCAAACCAATTTTCATCAAACGTTATCAGTTTTTCATTTGAAAAAATTGATAATGACATACCCCATTTATATTTACAATATTAGAAGATTTTGCTGAGAAAGTTCCAATATCATCATTGAACATTGAAATATCTGGATCATCAAGTGGAATAGGAAACTCAGCACTCGACTCTTTAGTTACTTCAATTCCCCCAATTATATGATATTTGGGGAGTTATTTTTTTTGTAGAATGTTCCCAATGATATTATAAATCGTACCCCTTATAACAATGTAGTACATGGGTGTTGATAGATAGCAATCACCAACAACATTAACCTATATAATTTTAGTAATATAAAGTTATCAAATGTTTTTTGATTCACATTTAGGAGAAATAGTAATGAAAAAATTTATTATTCTGGGTAAGGTATGCAGTTGAGGGGAATGACTGGCCTCAATGTAAGTGGTTTCATTTGGTTGTTCATGTGTGGACCTTTGTTCCACTTTCAGTTCCCTCTGATCCTTTTTTATACAATAGTCTTCCAAACTAGACAAGAAAGGAATATCTTAGAAAGCATATATTTCCACATGCAATCATTTTTTTGGAAATTTCATGAGTTTTAATAATAGAACCGGTTTTCAAATGAACAAAATATATAAGAAACAACCATATAAGATATAGAAATTTATGCGATTCAGGAAATTATCCCAACATCCAAAGATAGGCTGAAATTTCACTAGTTTCGAGAGAAAAATTACAAGTAGTATCTCAGAGTTTCTAACATATAGAAAACCTGCCCAAAATGGGATAATATAGATGATGGAGCTTTATTCCACCAACCATATAGAAAGTCTGATGTGATACTGTGAAAGGAGTCTAGAAGTCTGCTTCACTATAGTGTTTTGGACACCCAATTCCAAGCGAAAATAGTGGATAGTGTCTATAATTCCATGAAGATATAGTAATAATGTCTCCAAAGTTATAATTTATATATTATTCATACGATATTATATACTCCTATAGTAAATTTTTTGTGTCATTTGGTCAGATCGACAAGCAGAGTTGCAGTCTGATGCGCAGTATGGGTCGCAATCATTTTTCCCAACAACATCCAAATAGGATCATGCAACATCAATCCAAAAATCTCCCATTTGGATCCTGATCCACTATGCGGACCTACTTCAATTCCACTAACATTAACAACTTACATAATCATAGCTCCTCCTCTTCTTCACTCATCCAAGAAGTTCTTCAGCTAAATCATCTCCTTCCAAAATTCTGTTATAATAATTTATTTTGCCTCTAAAGTGGATAAATCTACCACCTTCTGCAATTGTGATATCCATATTATAGAAATTCCTCCATAGGTAAATAAATAATGTATGGGGATGCTCTTTTTGTTGATATCACCACCAAGGTCAATATCGATAAACCTCTATAACGAATTTACTTTATCAAAGCATAGAGATATGTACATTCATCCCTCAAAATACCTCAATATCCACTTCACATCTTTCCAAATTTTCATTCCAAATAAATTTATTGTGTATAAATTATACAGAGATTAATGAATACAAATCACGATTCATGGGGTTTTCCTTTTATATAGTAGTAATATAAACCCCTATAGAAAATATGAAGAGTTATTAACTTTAATGAACATAATGGATTGTTTTTTGGAAAGGTGGATTATGAAAATGTACCTCATGTATGTATTCACAATAGAGACTCCTAACTAATCAAACTTTAGAATCTCATTTATACTCTAAATACCAACCACATATATAATTAAATTTCAAAATATTTATTCTTCATATTGAATGTAGGAAATATATCCATCTTTGAATGTGGTTTCTACATGATCTTTTAGTGTTAATACATGTTTTAGTAGAATAGGTAGGGGGAAGGTACTCCCATAAGGTTATTTTGTTTTCTTGGTCAATTTACTATATTTTTTTGATCTGACCATTTGTTTCCCCATCATTTTATCCATAAATAATACCATACCTAACTTCAAACCATTTTTCATAGAATTTTATTAGTTTTTCATTTAAAAAATTATTAATGACATAACTCATGTATATTTATAAGATTATAAGACAATGCTACGAAAGTTACTATATCATAATTGACCTTTGTAATATCTGGATATTCAAGTCGAACAAGAAACTCAACACTTGGCTCCTAAAGTACATCAATTCCCGCAATTACATGATCTTTTGGGAGTTAATTTTTACGAAGAATGTCTCCCAGGAAATTATACACCATACCCTTTATAACAATGCAGTGCATGGGTTTTGATAGATAAAAATCACCTACAACATTACCCTATAGAATTTTAGTAATATAAAGTTATGAAATGTCACGACCCGTCCTCGGGGCCCGTACCGTGACTACCCCAAGCCCGCCTTCCATAGGCCAGGGGCTGGCGACTAGCACCAAAGGCGTAAATCCCGATAACTGGGAAGGCATTGCCTTTATAAAAGTAAACAAAACACCACAGAGTACAAGAGGAAATAAAACACTAAGTACAAAGAGAAGTGCTGAAGGTAAATGGGCCAGAATACAAACCCAAAAGAAAGTACAACTACAACTGAACAAAGTACAACAGAAAAAGACAACAGCTGGAAGGACGGAAGCAGCTCTTGGGTCATCCTCCTCAGATCCCACCTGAAGGGTAGGTACAGATGGCGCAGCTCCTGGATTGTCCACCACGGATCCTACCTGAAGGGTAGGTACAGATAGCCTCCACAATGCTCTCACCCGTCAACCTCCTCCGAGTGTCATCTCGCCGTGAAGTCCACCTCTGGATACTGACTCTTCGTGTAGTCCACATCCGTGTACTGACTTGTCGTGTAGTCCACCTCTGGGTACCGTCCAGTCCTCGAACACTCGGCCTCTGTCAGCACTGCCCGTCGTCTGCAACCAACACAACGAGGTGCGGGCATAGCCCGTGCAGGGGTGAGTATAACGATACTCAGTAGGGACCCCGAGACCCTCAAGGTCTCACTAAAACCAACAAGGATAACCACAAAGAATATCTAAACAGATAACCTCTACTTAGGTATATGCCCATACATATACCTAAGTTATTAACTAACCCATCTCAATCATGAGGAAACACAAGGGTTATGAAACCAACGGATAACCACTACCCAGGAATATGCCCATACATATACCTAAGTTATCAAGTAACTCAAATCAATCATGAGGAAACACAAGGGTCATAGACTCTGCTCAAACCAGGATTTTCATGATCGAAACCGTAACTACTGAAGAGCCCCGTCTCTGGAGTGTACAGTGGTCCTGTCACGACTCCGAGGTACTGCTCACTAACCTAAGACTGCTGAGGTACTCCTCCTGTCGAGTACTATGGGCCTGCTGCTACAACCAAGTGCTTCCCACCATTGGTCTGCCACTACAACCAAGCGCTCCCCCTCATAGACTCAAGAGGCACTCCTTCTGTTGAGTACCGCGGGTCTACCGCTACAACCAAGCGCTCCTCCGCCGTGGGTCTGCCGCTACAACCAAGCGCTCCCCCTAGTAGCCTCTAGAGGTACTCCTTCTGTTGAGTATCGCGGGTCTGCCGCTACAACCAAGCGCTCTTCCGCTCTGGGTCTGCCGCTACAACCAAGCGCTCCCCACTGGGCTATCCGAAACACACCGAGTCGATCGGTCAAGCAGTCGTCAGGTCTCAGCCGGCTACACGGTCTCCGTACTCCGCACGCTCGTCTCTAGGAGGGTCCGCTACATGATCTTCTGGTTGATACTACAAGTATCACAAAGTTCCACGAATAATTATCTCAAAGGACCGCCTCGACACAGGGGTCTCAACACAACAGACGAAGCGTCAATCAGACGCCCGGTCTGTGAGTTATTAGCCTTTTCGTCCTAGGGGCCCGGTTGGTCTCGTGTACGAACCAACCCGGCCGTATCTCAACTGTACCCCAACTCTCATAGGGTAAACGTAAAGGGACCATTTCTCAACGTGATCACCAACGCCGCAGACGGTTCGTCAAACAGACGTCTGGTCTGAAAGATATCAGCTTCTCCATTCCAGGGGCCTGGTTGGATTTCGAGTACAATCCAACCCGGCCACTATCCAATAACAACCAAAACTCGGGCAAAGTATGCCAAAAGTTCCATCTCATCAAGAGGAAAATCAACGAGATAGACGGCGCGTCAATCGGACGCCCGGTCTGTGAGTTATTGGCTTTTTCATTCTAGGGGCCCAGTTGGATTTCGTGACCAAACCGACCGCACTCCGATAGCATCCAAACCTCAAGAGGAGTAATCCAAAAGATCCGTCTTACTTAGATGAATCCATCAAAGTTGACGGCACGTCAATCGGACGTCCGAATCTCAAGATATGAGCGTTTCCGCTCCGAGGGCCCGGTTGGTTTCGTATCCGAACCAACCCGGCCGAACCCAAAGTGTTCCTAAACTGTGAGTGCAATATACCGAAACGACCGTCTCGATCCAAGGATCGTATCGCCACTGACGGTGCATCGTTCGGAGGCCCGTAGCTCAAGATAAGGGCAAAATACCGAAAACGGTCTGAAGACGGGGGGTCTGGGCCAGGACCGACCCGGCCCAACCCCCCTGGGTCGGCCAGAACCGGGTCAAACCAACCTGGGTCTGGGTCCGACCCGGTTGAGCGCGACCCGGCCCGGGCAGGTCGGCCCGGCCCGACCTGGGCGCGACCCGGCCGGCGGGTCGGCTCGGCCCGGCTCGGCTCGGCCGAGCGGCCGAGCCAGGGAAGTCCGGGGCGGGGGCGCGCTGCCCCCGCGTGTCAACACCGCGGCCCCCGCGGGGTCCACCCTCGGTCCGCGGACCTGGATTTTCAGCGTCCCATCTGCGCCAGACCCGCGTGGCCGCGGGTCCACTGGCGCCGCCGCGCCGGCGACCCGCGCCGCTGGTGGTTTCCGCGGGCCACCGGAGTTGGTCCGGTGGTCCGATTCCACTTCCGTCTGCGCCGTAGCTCCTCCCGGGTCCCGTTCTTCACTACAGAATCAACGAATCACCTCTGCGGCATGTTTTGTCATCGCCCGCAAATCCGCGCATCAATGAAGAACTGCGGAGGGTTGTCGGGCTGTGTTTGTTTGGCCCGCACCCTCCGCGTTAGGTGATAACAATTGGGAAGAATAAATTATCATATGAAAACTTAACAAGATACTATTTTAATAAATTAAAATTGTACTTTTGATCCAGGTTCATTGTTTTGAAAGGAAACAACCACGGAATAAAATTTTTATTTCACAAACAAAACCCCTACCGATTTCCCGGAATCAAGAATACTCATCCCACAACCAAACATCCCGCGGATCAACTTAATATTGAGTTGATCCACGTTCTTTATTTTCAAAAGGAAACATCCGAGGAAAAAGGGTATTATTATCCTCAATTAAAAACCCTACCTCAACGTCATCGAACGAGAGTTCTTTGTGGAATCGACCGTCGCGGAACAAGAGGATCGTTGTGTTGCGGAAGGGTGTCGCGTCGTCGTGGAAAGGCGTCGCGTCGACGATCTCCGAGGGGTAAAGAAAACACACGGATTTAATTTACAAGAATTAAATCCAGGTTAAGTATAACATTCACAAAGGAAAATTAAAAGATTCGTAAACTCCTACCTCGAACGGATGTTCGAAGATTTGCTGCGGAAGAAGGAACGTCGCAGAAGAACGTCGCGGGAGGAGAGTCGTCGGCATCACGTCGTCGATCTCCAGGGGGTTTGGAGTTCTTCGTCACCCTTCGTCGGAGGCCGGCGTTCTTCGCGTTCTTCGCGTTCTTCGCGTTCTTCGCGAAGGAGGATGAAGATCTTTAGAGAATCTCCAAAGGTTAACACAACAACCAGACCATAAAATAAGTCCTCATCTTATTTTATTATCAACTAAAGAATTTTAAAAACAAAGGTAAGTAATGAACAATTAATTCAAAGAATTAATTGTAAAACTTAACTGCCCAATTAAATAGAGGTGTTAAGAAATTAAGGAAATGCGTTGGTTGACTTCGTTTAATAGGGGGGTGCGGGTGTGTTACTTAAGAAGAAAAGAAATGGTGGGGCTCTTGTGGGTCCCACCTCACAAATATCCTACCAAGTGGGTAGGATATTTTGAATTGCACCCTATCCGCTTCAACCCAGCTTAAGTAGCTTAAAGTGGTCTTTAAGCGGCTTTAAGTGAAATGAAATAAAATTGTCGTACAACTTTATTTTATTTCTTAACTTAAACCCCAAAAATTAAAAACCACAACTGAGCAGACACAACTCCAGAAGAGGCGTTTCAAAGCAAATACCGGCGCTGTGATTCCATCGGTGCCCTCGGAATTCGATTCCGAGCACCGGTTCAAAAGTTAGAAAAACTCGCTCGTTCGTTCACTAAACGTACCCGAGCCAAACTTCGGAAATTGATTCCGGGCACACCAGGCCTCAGAATTAGGCGCCGTCAGAAACTGCATTCTTGTAAAATACCAAAGAAAATTAGAAAAAAAATTCCCTTGAATTTTACTGGTCTTTACATTACTCCCACCTCAGGGCTTTACGTCCTCGTAAAGCTTTAACATAAACTAGGGATACAAAAATGGTACAGAGCACACATCTGAGCCTTCCGCTCCCGTGTGCTCACCCGGAGGTTCCTGTACTGCCCGTGAAATCACACCTGAGGAATAGGCCATCCTCGAAGGATCCGCTCCTGTCGATCCTCAATTCCCACTAGAACCTCCATGAAAGACAATCCATCGCCATCGTCCAGCTCCTCATAGTCGATGATATGTGAAGGGTCGAGCATGTATCTCCTCAGTTGAGATACGTGGAATTCATCGTGCACCTAGTGCAACTGAGGTGGATGGTTCAAGTGGTAAACCACCCCGCCTACCTAGCTAAGGACCTAGAAAGGTCTGTTGAACCTCGGAGATAACTTGCCGCCTTGGACACATCTCTGTAAACCTCGTTGAGGTGAGACCCGTATAAGGACTTGATCGTCATCCTAGAACTCTAGAGGTCTCCAATTCCTATTAAAACTCAAAACGACTGCTGCCATGAGGGTAAGGTTGACCGACTCAAGAGTGATCGGTCACACCCTCCTGTGCATGATTTTATCATGTGCTGCTTGGGGTTTCCTTTTCGCCGACCAAGGAAAACCCATCCCGATGTCGTAGTTAAACCATAACCATTTTGCCTAATACCGTCAATTTGTGTATGAACTGTGATTGCCCAGTCCATACTCAAACCAACGTCGTAAGGCCTCAATGCCGCCACCAATAGATTCCAACTGAAACTCTCGCCTCGAGGGTCTGACCACACCGTCGGCGTAAGTGTGATTATCGAGTCTCCTTCCAAGGTATCTCCAGATGTGAGGGTCAAGTCCACGGCTTACCAGAAACTCTAGGTCTGGGATAAGATTTGTGAAAGTGAGAAATGATTCATATCGACGTCTATTACTACAGCAGCTAGTATTGGACACAGACTGTCCCTTGAATCATTTTTAGAGCCATTGGGACACACTCCTTGACCGCACGCAGCCGCACTCTTCCTCCGCCCTCCAGCTCCCTAGGCCTGGCGGGAAAAACTAAGGTGGGTGGTTGTTGCATGTTAAGATGTACACCACCTCATGCTGCTCTCCTAACTCTACCTCCACGTCTACCGCTTCGTAGACTCATCTCTCTTTAAAGCTTCCTCTTCTTGAAACATTTAACACGCCTGAGTCTCTAAGACTGACATCAGTTTCCTGTTTCTTACTGCACTGTGCAGTCTTCATCCGCTCTTGGATGATCTGCACCTTCTTTTCCTATGATCTGGAAGAGCTGCTAAAATTTCTCCCTTTCCGAAAAGAGAAACCCGGTCTCATCCCCTGGATGAACCACACCCATTGCCTAATATAGTCAATCCTGACATGAATGATTCATTCATGCCATGGACGACGTCGTAAGGCCTCGACGTAACGACCAAGAGATCCATCTGTCACTCTCTCCTCCAAGGGTCGAGTCACACTGTCGGCATTAGTGTGATGTCACTGGGTCTCCTCCAGTAGAAATCTTGAAAGTGAGGGTCAAGTCAACAGTTTTGACCAGAACCTCTCAGTACCAACCAAACAAAAGGGTAGGAATGAAAACATCACAAAGATAAGTGACTTTTTATTATTGCATCTCGTAGTACAAAGACACGAATACAACAGCAAAATGGAACTAGAGTACAAGGGACGTATCCAATAGTTCCGCTCATGTCCACCTGCTCCCGGAGCTCTACTACCTTGTCCACTTCTCGGCTATTGCTCAAGCACCCACCGCTGCTTCTGCCTCGGTGGCTCCTCCAAAGCCTGTGGATAAACTGTACGAGGTTTCGGACAGTCAAGTGCCTAGTGACCCTTTCCGCCGCATTCATAACACTTCCTACTCCTCGTACGGCTGGCTCTAGTCCTCTTGGACCTCTGCATCATCTGTCTACTGCCCACAAATGACTCGGCTACTGATCGAAAACCCTGCGGCAAAGGCATAAGCTCCTGTACACGCTCGGGGTGTAGAGCTACTGGCACAAACTCCACCCTGAAGAATGTCTCAAAGTCTTCCCATGTGAAGGTCATCCCGTCACAAAACTGGAACAAGTGGCTCCACCACCTGCCTGCTGGTTCCTGAAGAATGCTGGCAGTAAAGATCACCATGTGGTCTGACGGTGTCCCCACTAGCCTGAAGACTCTCACCACAGCCTCCAGCCAACCCTCAGCCGCCTGCGGGTTCGTCTCTCCTCGGAACCTGGGTGGCCTCTGGCACTGGAACTCGTGCAGCGCGCTCAAGTGTCGGGCATCGCCTACTTCTGGGGATGGTGGCATCAGTGGCCCAACGTATGGCAGTACCGCCGGTGCCTCTGCTGGTGCCTCACCTGCAAGAGGGCCCTGTATCGAAGCCTCGTCGCTTGGCAGGCTGTCAGTACGCACATCCCTCTGGGATCAAGCTGGTCGTCCGTGAAAAGGCATCCTGAAAAAAACAATGTGACACGGTCAAATGATTATACCTGGTGAGCTAACCTGGCTTTAGCTGACATTTAAAAACTTCTGGAAACACACTTGCAATTTGTGTTTTCGTGCACAAAGTCGGAAATCAGTTGTCAGGGTCCTGGTGTATGGATACGTCGGCCACCCGCACCAACACTAGACTCCCTGAACTAAAAACCACACTCTGTACTCTTAAAACTATTGCTTCACAGAAAGAAAATATCATAGTTATATGTTTTGCGGTAGAACCGACTCCTCTGATACCAATTTGTCACGACCCGTCCTCGGGGCCCATGCCGTGACTACCCCAAGCCCGCCTCCCATAGGCCAGAGGCTGGCGACTAGCACCAAAGGCGTAAATCCCGATAACTGGGAAGGCATTGCCTTTATAAAAGTAAACAAAACACCACAGAGTACAAGCGGAAATAAAACACTAAGTACAAAGAGAAGTGCTCAAGGTAAATGGGCCAGAATACAAACCCAAAAGAAAGTACAACTACAACTGAACAAAGTACAATAGAAAAAGACAACAGCTAGAAGGGCGGAAGTAGCTCCTAGGTCGTCCTCCTCAGATCCTACCTGAAGGGTAGGTACAGATGGCGCAGCTCCTCGATCGTCCACCACGGATCCTACCTGAAGGGTAGGTACAGATAGCCTCCACAACGCTCTCACCCGTCAACCTCCTCCAAGTGTCGTCTCACCGTGAAGTCCACCTCCGGATACTGACTCGTTGTGTAGTCCACCTTCGGGTACTGACTCATCGTGTAGTCCACCTTCGGGTACCATCCAGTCCTCGAACACTCGGCCACCTTCAGCACTGTCCGTCATCTGCAACCAACACAACGAGGTGCGGGCATAGCCCGTGTAGGGGTGAGTATAACGATAATCAGTAGGGACCCCGAGACCCTCAAGGTCTCACTAAAACCAACAAGGATAACAACAAAGAAGATCTCAACAGATAACCTCTACTTAGGTATATGCCCATACATATACCTAAGTTATTAAGTAAACCATCTCAATCATGAGGAAACACAAGGGTTATGAAACCAACAGATAACCACTACCCAGGTATATGCCCATACATATACCTAAGCTATCAAGTAACTCATATCATTCATGAGGAAACACAAGGGTCATAGACTCAGCTCAAACCAGGATTTTCATGATCGAAACCATAACTACTGAAGAGCCCCGTCTCTGGAGTGTACAGTGGTCCTGTCACGACTCCGAAGTACTGCTCACTAACCTAAGAATGCTGAGGTACTCCTCCTGTCGAGTACTATGGGCCTGCTGCTACAACCAAGCGCTTCCCGCCATGGGTCTGCCGCTACAACCAAGCGCTCCCCCTCATAGCCTCAAGAGGCACTCCTTCTGTTGAGTACTGCGGGTCTGCCGCTACAACAAAGCGCTCCTCCGCCGTGGGGCTGCCGCTACAACCAAGCGCTCCCCCTAATAGCCTCTAGAGGTACTCCTTCTATTGAGTACCGTGGGTCTGCCGCTACAACCAAGCACTCCTCCGCCGTGGGTCAGCCGCTACAACCAAGCGCTCCCCACTGGTCTATCCGAAACACACCGAGTTGATCGGGCAAGCAGTCGTCAGGTCTCATCCGGCTACACGGTCTCCGTACTCCGCACGCTCGTCTCTGGGAGGGTCCGCTCCACGAGCTTCTGGTCGATACTACAAGTATCACAAAGTTCCATGAATAATTATCTCAAAGGACCGCCTCGTCACAGGGGTCTCAACACAACAGGCAGCGCGCCAATCAGACGCCCGATCTGTGAGTTATTAGCCTTTTCGTCCCAGGGGCCCAGTTGGTCTCATGTACGAACCAACCTGGACGTATCTCAACTGTACCCCAACTCTCATAGAGTAAACTTAAAGGGACCATTTCTCAACGTGATCACCAACGCCGCAGACGGTTCGTCAAACGGACGTCTGGTCTGAAAGATATCATCTTTTCCGTTCCAGGGGCCCGGTTGGATTTCAGGTACAATCCAACCCGACCACTATCCAACAGCAACCAAAACTCGGGCGAAGTATGCCAAAAGTTCCGTCTGATCAAGAGGAAAATCAACGAGACAGACAGGGCGTCAATCGGACGCCCGGTCTGTGAGTTATTGGCTTTTTCGTTCCAGGGGCCCAGTTGGATTTCATGAGAAAACCAACCCGACCGCACTCCGATGGCATCCAAACCTCAAGATGAGTAAACCAAAAGATCCGTCTCACTTAGAGGAATCCATCAAAGTCGACGGAACATCAATCGGATGTTCGGATCTCAAGATATGAGCGTTTCCGCTCCGAGGGCCCGGTTGCTTTCGTATCCGAACCAACCCGACCGAACCCAAAGTGTTCCGAAACATTGAGTGTCATATACCGAAACGACCGTCTTGATCCAAGGATCGCATCGCCGCTGACGGTGCATCTTTCGGAGGCCCGTAGCTCAAGATATGGGCAAAAGACCGAAACCGGTCTGAAGACGGGGGGTCTGGGCCCGGACCGACCCGGCCCGACCCCCCCTGGGTCGGCCCAAACCGGGTCGACCCAACCCGGGTCCGGGTCCGACCCGGTTGAGCGCGACCCGACCCGGCCAGGGCATTCCGGCCCGGCCTGGGCGCGACCCGACGGGCGGGTCGGCTCGGCCCGGCTCGGCTCGGCCGGGCGGCCGAGCGAGGGAAGTCCGGGGCGGGGGCGCGCTGCCCCCACGTGTCAACACCGCGGCCCCCGCAGGGGCAGCCCTCGGTCAGCGGACGCGGCTTTGCCGCGTCCCGTGTACGCCGGACCCGCGCGGTCGTGGGTCCGTTAGCGCCGCCGGTGGTTTCCGCGGGCCACCGGAGTTGCTCCGGTGGTCCGATTCCACTTCCGTCTGCGTCGTAGCTCCTCCCGGGTCCAGTTCTTCACTGAGGAATCAACGAATCACCTCTACGGAATGTTTTGTCATCGCCCGCCAATCCGCGCATCAACGAAGAACTGCGGAGGGTTGTCGGGCCGTGTTTGTTTGGCCTGCACCCTCCACGTTAGGTGATAACAATCGGGAAGAATAAATTATCATATGAAAACATAACAAGATACAATTTTAATAAATTAAAATTGTACTTTTGATCCGGGTTCATTTTTTTGAAAGTAAACAACCACGGAATAAAATTATTATTTCACAAACAAAACCCCTACCGATTTCCCGCAATCAAGAATACTCATCCCACAACCAAACTTCCCGCGGATCAACTTAATATTGAGTTGATCTGCGTTCTTTATTTTCAAAAGGAAACATCCGAGAAAAAAGGGTATTATTATCCTCAATTAAAAACCCTACCTCAACATCGCCGAACGAGAGTTCTTCACGGAATCGGTCGTCACGGAACAAGAGGATCATTGCGTTGTGTAAGGGCATCGCGTCGTTGCGGAAAGGCGTCGCGTCGACGATCTCTGAGGGGTAAAGAAAACACGCGGATTTAATTTACAAGAATTAAATCCAGGTTAAGTATAACATTCACAAAGGAAAATTAAAAGATTCGTAAACTCCTACCTCGAACGGATGTTCGAAGATTTTCTACGGAAGAAGGAACGTCGCAGCAGAACGTCATGGGAGGAGAGTCGTCGGCGTCACGTTGTCGATATCCGGGGGGTTTGGCGTTCTTCGTCACCCTTCGTTGGAGGCTGGCATTCTTCGCGTTCTTCACGAAGGAGGATGAAGATCTTTAGATATTCTCCAAAGTTTAACACAACAACCAGATAATAAAATAAGTCCTCATATTATATTATTATCAACTAAAGAATTTGAAAAACAAAGGTAAGTAACGAACAATTAATTAAAAGAATTAATTGTAAAACTTAATTGCCTAATTAAATAGAGGCGTTAAGAAATTAAGGAAACGCGTCGGTTGACTTCGTTTAATAGGGGGGTGCGGGTGTGTTACTTAAGAAGAAAAGAAACGGTGGGGCTCGTGTGGGTACCACCTCACAAATATCCTACCAAGTGGGTAGGATATTTTGAATTGCACCCTATCGGCTTCAACCCAGCTTAAGTAGCTTAAAGTTTTCTTTAAGCGGATTTAAGTGAAATGAAATACAATTGTCGTACAGATTTATTTTATTTCTTAACTTAAACCCCAAAAATTAAAAACCACAATCGAGAAAACGCAACTCCAGAAGAGGCGTTTCTAAGCAAATACCGGTGCTTTGATTCCATCAGTTCCCTCAGAATTCGATTCCGAGCACCGGTTCAAAAGTTAGAAAAACCCGCTCGTTCGTTCACTGAACATACCTCAGCCAAACTTCGGAAATTGATTCCGGGCACACCGGGCCTCGGAATCAGGCGTCGTCAGAAACTGCGTTCTTGTAAAATCCCAAAGAAAATTAGAAAAAAAATTCCCTTGAATTTTACAAGTCTTTACATGAAATGTTTTTTATATACCTTTAAGAGAAATAGTAATATAAAAATTGAATACCACGGGTAAGGTATGCGTTTGAGAGGAAGGATTAGACTCAAAGTTAGTGGGTTCATTTGGTTGTTCATGTGTAGACATTTGTTCCACTACCTATTCCCTTGAATACTTTTGTATACATTAGTCTTCCAAACTAAACCAGATAGTAATATTTTGCAAAGAATCTGTCTCTACCTGCAATCCTTTTTGTGGAAATTTCATGACTCACAATGATAGAATTGGTTTTCAGATGGGGAAAATACATTAGAAACAACCAAACATGATACAGAAATTTATATGGTTCGGGAAATTATCCCTACATCCACAAAGAGGCAGAAATTTCACTAGTTTTTAGAGAAAAATTACAAGTAGTATCTTAGAGTTTCTATTATAAAGAAACCCTATCCTGAAATGTGATAATATAGATGATGGGGTATTATTCCACCAACCACATAGAAAGTCTGATGTGCTACTATGAAAGGTAGATGGATGTCTGCTTCACTATAGTATTGCGGCCACCCAATTCAAATCTACTATAGTGGATAATTGTTGGAAGTCTATGAAGATTTAGTAATAATGTTTCCAAAGTCAAAATTTATATAGTATTCATACCAGATTCTACACTGTTATACTTCATTTTCAGTGTCATTTGGTCAGATCAACGTGTAAAGTTGCGTCCTGGTGCATAGTATGGGCCGCAAACATTTTTCCCAACAACATCTGTAACACCCCGAGCTTCCATGATACGCTTCTCTTTCAATAATGCAATAGCTTGCATTGTACGCAACTTAGAGTTCTAACACACCGCAACTAATCAAAGTAGCCGTTATGAATAGTAATAACCACTTTTTAAATTTATAGAAATTTTATATTTCAAAATGGACTTCATTTTTGTATTCTTAATATTGAAATTAGCCTATGTTGAATTTTTGGTATTTTTCTGAGAACTTCCAATTTTTTATGAATAGTGAAAAATACTTAAAAACAACTTTTTTGATCAAAATAATTTATAGTGATAAATTATACTATTTAGTGGTTTTAAAGTATAATTAGAATATATTTTTACCATTTTATCCAATGGTGGTCATTATAATTAATTTAACATTGAAATTGGACATAAACAATTGCCAATCTTTTGATATAAATTGTTTCTTAAAAACACGCTATTTGTTTTGACAGCGGGAAATAATTATAAAATAAATTAATGCAACTTATATTTTTGTAATTTTGTAAAATTGACATCATTTTTGAAATCGGAATATCAATTATAGCTTAAGGTGAAATTTTGGCATTGTTCTGAAAAACTTCAATTTTTGATGAATAGTGAAACCACTAAGTGGTAGTTAAATAACTGATTTTTCGTTTAAATGAAATATTACCACCTCTGTGATTTGATTTTCAAAAATCCGACATACATGGTTGTCATTAAGAAGTAAAATGTGGTTCAATGAGATTAAAATAATTTTTGGTGAATAGTAACTTTTAAGTTCTTAATCGCGATTAGAGGTAATTAGTGTAGTTTAAGGTAAAAATAATGTTTTAATAATATGAAATTAGCTTGACACATGTCTTACCCTCATTGGATGTGCCATGGCCGACCAAGAAAATCCATGGGTCAACTTGGGGACCCCATGGAACCACTTTAGTTGGAAAATGACATAAATACCTTTTATTTAATGTTAAAGTAAAAAATGACACAAACATGAAATGTTTTACTAAAACAATTTTTACATGGGGTTATACAAGTCATATTTTTTACTATAAATATTCATTGGAAAGCTAAACAGATTTCCTACATCATAGTATTTGTTTTATAATTTTGTGACATTAAATAAATTAAATTATTTATGACATCATGATGATGCAACGATGACCTCATTATTTAACGATTTAAATAAAATGAGAAGATAATGTAAAATCCAAGGCTTACACTTGTCCAAAGCCTATTGGATGGGTATGTTTATAACCCTTATCACCTTAGACTAGAATTATATAAGTGTGGGACCTCTAAAATCCGAAACTCATTTTATAATAAAGTGACTTTTCTTTACTTTCCAAGAGTGCCCCTCCTCTCCCCTTATAAAAGGCCCCCACCTCTACCACCTCATTCACACTTTCAAGCCATTTGGCTTGGCCAAACTCTGCCCAAATACTCTCCCAAATTTCCTCACTTACTCCTGGAAGCCTCACTTTGGGGAGAACTCTTCCCAAGGAAGCCTTTGCCTCAAATCAAAAAGTGTTACCCGTTTTAAAGGTAGTGTTTTCTCTTATGTTCTTTTGTTTTGTTTTGCTTCTCCAACCCCCTAAACTCTTTTTATTCTTTTCTTTTGTAACAACACCATTATCCTCAATATACTAGAAGGTTGTTATAATAAGGATTCGAGCTACACTTAGACACACCTACATCTAATGGTTAATGAACATACTGTTTCTGTGGATGGCGAATTTCGGCCTCACGAAACAATGATTGTTCAAATTCTTTTAACACCTATAATGGTGGCCATTTTGATTACACTATTTTCATATATGATATATATATTATGTTTATGTTTTACTTATCATTCTGTATTTCTCATTTATGGCATACATTATGATTTCCATTATGGGTAAACGCGATAATTTCATTTTAGGAAGTGCGGACTACCGCCCCCTCAAAGTGATTTGAATCGTTAATGCCAAATGTGGGATGTATAAAGGATGGAGTAAATGGTATTATACATTATATTATACTGGAATTATATTATACCTTTATATAATTATAGCTTCATTCCATTAAATATGAAATATAAATGAAAGTAGCGTTCATGTGTACGTACGGCTTACCATCTCCATGAATGGTGCATTTCATTTCTTACCTCTAAATGTCATGTAATATTATGAATGAATGTATATACTGGATATATATGAGATATATGATATCTATATCATGAATATAATTCTGGATATAACGTATATTTCACCACATGAACAACTCGTAATTATAAGAAGTCTATTTTTGACTCAAGTACCAAAGATCGACAAAACGACCGTTATTAACTTAAATAATTAAATAATGTTCATAACATTGTAATAAGTGATATAAAAGGGGTAATTAACATGAAAAATGTTCTTAATAAAGTAGATATTAACTCTAGTTTATTATTCAGGAGGTTAAAGAACGGTCGAATAAAGTCGGACACAAGGTAAAGGAACTTCTTAACCCAATTTCTATTCTTTGGGTTAATCTCCTACTTTCAAATTATGTCATGATATTATTATTTCCTATTTTGTATTTTTACTTTCTTCATGTGTCCCTATAGTGAATACACATAATAGATCTATTTTATTTTAAAAATGATCTTTTTAAGTACTTCGTCTCAATCTCCTTTCATTGAGGCATTTTTGGTTTTATACACAACTTTCATTTATATAGTGTATAAACCCCTTTGACTTTTACCTTTATTCAAAAGGTTTTCTTTTATAATTATGTGATTTTTAAATGATTTCAAAAAAGAGATATTTCTCTCCAGTATATGAAAATCCAGTGCAAATGTATACGTATTTAATGCAAGCTTAAAAATGTTTTCAGAAAACCCGACTCTCGAGTGTGGTAGACAGGAAGGGATTGGGCATGGACCCATCATGGCCTGTAATTAGTCGAGAAGTCTCAGAATTAGTTATTTTGTTTTCAGAAGCCTGCATAACGTTTTCAGAAAAACACTGGATTATATTTGAGCAATTTTAAACGTAAGTATCTTCTAAAAAATTACATCGGTAGGTCTCATGAGAAAACTAGACGTGGAATTGGCCGAGGCCCTTTCCCAATTTGATTTATGGTTTTGGCCGAGGCCTTAATCATTTTAGATGTCTTGGCCGAGGCCTTGAAAAAATGTTTCAGAATGTCTGGAATTATACATTCCCTCATTATGAAAGTGGTTATTGATATTGCATGTGATTATTCGACCAGTAGAATATCCATGTGAAGAAGTGAATGGAATTATCTAATTTTACTTTTGCCATATTATGTTGATGTTCAAGTTTAAAAGGCTTTTGTTTTAGTTAAACATTGCCTTAAATGTTAATGTTTATTTATGAAAGCTTCCGCAATATTGTTATCCTTACTGAGCATTTGAGCTCACCCCTTTCAATGTTTTAATATTTTCCAGGATGTGAAGAAGTATTTTATGAATGACCTGTAGGGATAGTCAGAAGAGGATATGAGTGTGGACTATGGAGACTTTTTTTATTGTAGTTTTTCACTTTATGATGTAATGTAACGTTTATGAATGTATCTAGTGTTTCCAAGGCTACTAAACTAATCGGTCTTTCGAGACTTGATCTTTTGTGATCATGCCAATGTTACGAAGTAATGCACCGACTCTGGGTAGCTGGGGTCGGGGAGTTATAGTTGGTATCAGAGGCAGTTTAGTACTAACCTTGGAAGCTAGATTTAGATAAACTCTGATTAGAACACATAGCCCGAAGATAGACTTTGAGGATTAGTATAGAAGAACTTCCTAGAATTTTGTTATTGTAGAGATGTTGTGAGTTTTACGAGCAATACATCCCTGTCTGGATACGAGCAGGTAGAGGCGTCTCTGGCACAGATGTACCTAGGGGTAAAACCCGAAAACACTGATTTGAGCTAGACTGGAAGGGGAACTGGTGCACGACAACGGGCCTTGCTGCACTCTTGGTTACGACACTCCCGGGGGATATGCTTAGGATAATTCTCATTTTCATTACAAACCACTATGAAGGGTTATGAGTATATACTTCCTCAAAGAAAACTTTTTTTATGATTATGGATTATATCCATAAATAGTTAAATTAGTGTTAAGTGTTTTACAAGTATGGAATTATGTATTTTTATTCATAAACTAATCTAGTTTATGACATTGTTTAGAAATGGCGCCTAGTGGAAGGAATGGAAACCGTATCAATACACGCACTCCGTGTAGGGATTGCCCTCCTGCTCAAGATAATTATTGTGGAGCTGGAGATACAACTGGTGCCGATCAACTTATTACCATACTGGGAAAACTCACTCAGGTTATGAATAATAACCTTACTCGTATGGATCACCCTAATCCGCAACATGGAGGATCAATGATAGACCGCTTCATGAGGCAACAAGCACCAACCATCAATGGGAGTACAAATCCTATAGTAGCTGAGCAATGGATAAATTCCTTAGAAAAAATATTCCATGCCTTGGGGAGTAGTGAAAGGCAGAAAGTTGTCATGGCAGTTTACCGCCTCACTGGAGATGTCGATCAATGGTGGTCACTAATTCAAAATACAAAGGAAGATGATGAATTAACAAACATGGAATGGTAAGAGTTCAAAGATCTGTTCTTAGAAAAATACTTTCCTCGAGACCATCGAGCGGATATGGAAAGGCAATTTCTAAGTCTGAGGCAGAAGGAGGATGAGAATGTCGCAAAGTATGAGGCTAACTTTACAAGGTTAGCGAGGTATGCTGCAGATTATATACGTAACCCAAGAAGTAAGATTGATCGTTTCTTTGATGGGTTAAAACCTTTTCTCCGCTGAGATTTAGTATCACAATCTTTCTCAACATACGAGGATATAGTCTCATGTACTATCACGACAGAAAAAGAATTCTCTAAGTCTTATGACAACAAAGTAAAGCAAGAGAAGAAGAGAATGGTGGAACAAGAGACAGATAAAGGGAAAGAAGGAAAGAAGGATTTTCCATTATGTGATAATTGTGGGAAGAATCACCCTGGTACTTGCCTAAAAGGAATGGGAGTTTGTTACAAATGTGGAGAAAAAGGTCACCAGGCACGTGATTGAAAGGGAAAGAAAGAGGCTATCAATGTTGAATGCTACAATTGTAGAGAAATGGGGAATTATGCAAAGGAATGTCCTAAGCGTCAAGGAAACTTACCTCAGAAAAGGCCAAGGGATCAAGGCCAATCTTATGTTGTGACTACAGTTGAAGCGGAATAATTATTGTATTTGTGTTTTTGGACTCAATAACTAAATTATGGTTATAAGAATAATGTGATATATATAAGGATTGTACTGAAGTACTTGTTGTTTCATTAATGTTTTAATATTATGAAGTTAATCATATTTTTAGTATGTGACAATAAGAGAAACTTTACTTTGTTTGGGGAATCTGATAAATTGATTTTGGAATTAAGAGACCTTTTAGAGAAAGTTTGGACAGAGGTATTTTGGATAACTATAAAGGTTGGAATGGATTAACTTGATCATTGGATAGTATTGTTTAAGGTTAAAACATTTCTGAAGATTATTTTTGGAATATTATAGTTTTAGGAAAAGGACAACCTGTAGGGTGGGGCATAACCCGTCGCGTCGGACAAAGCTGTAGGAATCGAACCCACAAACATAGTGCGACAGGCCTTTATTTCCTACCACTAGCCTACAGGAAGTCCCTAGTTATTACAAAATAGTTTTACTAATCTAAATGGTATGTGTTAATATTTGTAACCTTATACAATTAGGATAAATAGAATATTTTTGAGTTCTATTACCTTTTGGAGTAAAAGATGGTTTTGTGGTAAAAAAATTTTAATGAATTAATGTTTACATAACAAGTATGTATAGTGACTTACATTCTTAGTAGATCTCCTAAATAATTCCTCAACTTTATAAAAGGTAACTTAAAACAAAAACGTTTTTGGTTAACTTTTCCTACTGGGGAATCATTGATCGTTTAACCAATCACAAGTTTGTGATTTTCTTGTAGTTAAGCTTTCTCCAAATCCTGTTTTCTACAACTCTCCATCAGACCTTGATGGTTTGTTTCTCCTCCATATCCATATTTTCATAGAATCCTAGTATGGGCTATCTCGGGTGACCATTGTACTTATCTTTCATTCTTTTAAAGTTATATATTTATTAACTTTATTTCCGATGTGGGTTTTCCACAAAGATATTTTCTATTTTTAACCTTTTATTTTACAAGAAAAATTTCAAATTGCGAGGACGAAATTTATTGAAGGAGGGGAGAATGTAACACCCCGAGCTTCCATGATATGCTTCTCTTTCAATAATGCAATAGCTTGCATTGTACGCAACTTCGAGTTCTAACACACCGCAACTAATCAAAGTAGCCGTTATGAATAGTAATAACCACTTTTTAAATTTATAGAAATTTTATATTTCAAAATGGACTTCATTTTTGTATTCGTAATATTGAAATTATCCTATGTTGAATTTTTGGTATTTTTCTGAGAACTTCCAATTTTTTATGAATAGTGAAAAATACTTAAAAACAACTTTTTTAATCAAAATAATTTATAGTGATAAATTATACTATTTAGTGGTTTTAAAGTATAATTAGAATATATTTTTACCATTTTATCCAATGGTGGTCATTATAATTAATTTAACATTGAAATTGGACATAAACAATTGCCAATCTTTTGATATAAATTGTTTCTTAAAAATATGCTATTTGTTGTGACAGCGGGAAATAATTATAAAATAAATTAATGCAACTTATATTTTTGTAATTTTTTAAAATTGACATCATTTTTGAAATCGGAATATCAATTATAGCTTAGGGTGAAATTTTGGCATTGTTCTGAAAAACTTCAATTTTTGATGAATAGTGAAACCACTAAGTGGTAGTTAAATAACTGATTTTTCGTCTAAATGAAATATTACCACCTCTGTGATTTGATTTTCAAAAATCCGACATACATGGTTGTCATTAAGAAGTAAAATGTGGTTCAATGAGATTAAAATAATTTTTGGTGAATAGTAACTTTTAAGTTCTTAATCGCGATTAGAGGTAATTAGTGTAGTTTAAGGTAAAAATAATGTTTTAATAATATGAAATGAGCTTGACACATGTCTTACCCTCATTGGATGTGCCATGGCCGACCAAGACAATCCATGGGTCAACTTGGGGACCCCATGGAACCACTTTATTTGGAAAATGCCATAAATACCTTTTATTTAATGTTAAAGTAAAAAATGACACAAACATGAAATGTTTTACTAAAACAATTTTTACATGGGGTTATACAAGTCATATTTTTGACTATAAATATTCATTGGAAAGCTAAAAAGATTTCATACATCATATTAGTTTTTTTATAATTTTGTGACATTAAATAAATTAAATTATTTATGACATCATGATGATGCAACGATGACCTCATTATTTAACGATTTAAATAAAATGAGAAGATAATGTAAAATCCAAGGCTTACACTTGTCCAAAGCCTATTGGATGGGTATATTTAGAACCCTTATCACCTTATCCTAGAATTATATAAGTGTGGGACCTCTAAAATCCGAAACTCATTTTATAATAAAGTGACGTTTCTTTACTTTCCAAGAGTGCCCCTCCTCTCCTCTTATAAAAGGCCCCCACCTCTACCACCTCATTCACACTTTCAAGCCATTTGGCTAGACCAAACTCTGCCCAAATACTCTCCCAAATTTCCTCACTTACTCCTAGAAGCCTCACTTTGGGCAGAACTCTTCCCAAGGAAGCCTTTGCCTCAAATCAAAAAGTGTTACCCGTTTTAAAGGTAGTGTTTTCTCTTATGTTCTTTTGTTTTGTTTTGCTTCTCCAACCCCCTAAACTCTTTTTATTATTTTCTTTTGTAACAACAACAGTATACTCAATATACTAGAATGTTGTTATAAGAAGGATTCGAGCTACACTTAGACACACATACATCTAATGGTTAATGAACATACTGTTTCTGTGGATGGCGAATTTCGGCCTCACGAAATGATGATTGTTCAAATTCTTTTAACACCTATAATGGTGGCCATTTTGATGACACTATTTTCATATGTGATATATATATTATGTTTATGTTTTCCTTATCATTCTGTATTTCTCATTTATGTCATACATTATGATTTCCATTATGGGTAAACGCGATAATTTCATTTTAGGAAGTGCGGACTACCGCCCCCTCAAAGTGAATTGAATCGTTAATGCCATATGTGGGATGTATAAAGGATGGAGTAAATGGTATTATACATTATATTATACTGGAATTATATTATACCTTTATATAATTATAACTTCATTCCATTAAATATGAAATAGAAATGAAAGTAGCGTTCATGCGTACGTACGGCTTACCGTCTCCATGAATGGTGCATTTCATTTCTTACCTCTAAATGTCATGTAATATTATGAATGAATGTATATAATGGATATATATGAGATATATGATATCTATATCATGAATATAATTCTGGATATAACGGATATTTCACCACATGAACAACTCGTAATTATAAGAAGTCTATTTTTGACTCAAGTACCAAAAATCGACAAAACGACCGTTATTAACTTAAATAATTACATAATGTTCAAAACATTGTAATAAGTGATATAAAAGGGGTAATGAACATGAAAAATGTTCTTAATATAGTAGATATTAACTCTAGTTTATTATTCAGGAGGTTAAAGAACGGTCGAATCAAGTCGGACACAAGGTAAGGGAACTTCTTATCCCAATTTCTATTCTTTGGGTTAATCTCCTACTTTCAAATTATGTCATGATATTATTATGTCCTATTTTGTATTTTTACTTTCTTCATGTGTACCTATAGTGAATAGACATAATAGATCTATTTTATTTTAAAAATGATCTTTTTAAGTACTTCGTCTCAATCTCCTTTCATTGAGGCATTTTTGGTTTTATACACAACTTTCATTTATATAGTGTATAAACCCCTTTGACTTTTACGTTTATTCAAAAGGTTTTCTTTTATAATTATGTGATTTTTAAATGATTTCAAAAAAGAGATATTTCTCTCCAATATATGAAAATCCAGTGCAAATGTATACGTATTTAATGCAAGCTTAAAAATGTTTTCAGAAAACCCAACTCTCGAGTGTGGTAGACAGGAAGGGATTGGGCATGGACCCATCATGGACTGTAATTAGTCGAGAAGTCTCAGAATTAGTTATTTTGTTTTCAGAAGCCTGCATAATGTTTTCAGAAAAACACTGGATTATATTTGAGCAATTTTAAACGTAAGTATCTTCTAAAAAATTACATCGGTAGGTCTCATGAGACAACTAGACGTGGAATTGGCCGAGGCCCTTTCCCAATTTGATTTATGGTTTTGGCCGAGGCCTTAATCATTTTAGACGTCTTGGCCGAGGCCTTGACAAAATGTTTCAGAATGTCTGGAATTATACATTCCCTCATTATGAAAGTGGTTATTGATATTGCATGTGATTATTCGACCAGTAGAATATCCATGTGAAGAAGTGAATGGCATTATCTCATTTTACTTTTTCCATATTATGTTGATGTTCAAGTTTAAAAGGCTTTTGTTTTAGTTATACATTTCCTTAAATGTTAATGTTTATTTATGAAATCTTCCGCAATATTGTTATCCTTACTGAGCATTTGAGCTCACCCCTTTCAATGTTTTAATATTTTCCAGGATGTGAAGAAGTATTTTATGAATAACCTGCAGGGATAGTCAGAAGAGGATATGAGTGTGGACTATGGAGGCTTTTTTATTGTAGTTTTTCACTTTATGATGTAATGTAACGTTTATGAATGTATCTAGTGTTTCCAAGGCTACTAAACTAATCGGTCTTTCGAGACTTGATCTTTTTTGATCATGCCAATGTTACGAAGTAATGCACCGACTCTGGGTAGCTGGGGTCGGGGCGTTACAGTTGGTATCAGAGGCAGTTTAGTACTAACCTTGGAAGCTAGATTTAGAAAAACTCTGATTAGAGCACATAGCCCGAAGATAGACTTTTATGATTAGTATAGAAGAACTTCCTATAATTTTAGTATTGTAGAGATGTTGTGAGTTTTCCGAGCAATACATACCTGTCTGGATACGAGCAGGTAGAGGCGGCTCTGGCACAGATGTACCTAGGGGTAAAACCCGAAAACACTGCTTTGAGCTAGACTCGAACGGGAAATGGTGCACGACAACGGGCCTTGCTGCACTCTTGGTTACGACACTCCTGGGGATATGCTTAGGATAATTCTCATTTTCTTTACAAACCACTATGAAGGGTTATGAGTATATACTTCCTCAAAGAAAACTTTTTTTATGATTATGGATTATATCCATAAAAAGTTAAATTAGTGTTAAGTGTTTTACAAGTATGGAATTATGTATTTTTATTCATAAACTAATCTAGTTTATGTCATTGTTTAGAAATGGCGCCTAGTGGAAGGAATGGAAACCGTATCAATACACGCACTCCGTGTAGGGATTGCCCTCCTGCTCAAGATAATTATTGTGGAGCTGGATATACAACTGGTGCTGATCAACTAATTACCATACTGGGACAACTCACTTAGGTTATGAATAATAACCTTACTCGTATGGATCACCCTAATCCGCAACATGGAGGATCAATGTTATACCGCTTCATGAGGCAACAAGCACCAACCTTCAATGGGAGTACAAATCCTATAGTAGCTGAGCAATGGATAAATTCCTTAGAGAAAATATTCCATGCCTTGGGGAGTAGTGAAAGAGAGAAAGTTGTCATGGCAGTTTACCGCCTCACTGGAGATTCCGATCAATGGTGGTCACTAATTCAAAATACAAAGGAAGATGATGAATTAACAAACATGGAATGGCAGGAGTTCAAAGAGCTGTTCTTAGAAAAATACTTTCCTCGAGACCATCGAGCGGATATGGAAAGGCAATTTCTAAGTCTGAGGCAGAAGGAGGATGAGAATGTCGCAAAGTATGAGGCTAACTTTACAAGGTTGGTGAGGTATGCTGCAGATTATATACGTAACCCAAGAAGTAAGATTGATCGTTTCTTTGATGGGTTAAAACCTTTTCTCCGCCGAGCTTTAGTATCACAATCTTTCTCAACATACGAGGATATAGTCTCATGTGCTATCAAGACAGAAAAATAATTATCTAAGTCTTATGACAACAAAGTAAATCAAGAGAAGAAGAGAACGGTGGAACAAGAGACAGATAAAGGGAAAAAGGGAAAGAAGGATTTTCCATTATGTGATAATTGTGGGAAGAATCACCCTGGTACTTGCCTAAAAGGAATGGGAGTTTGTTACAAATGTGGAGAAAAAGGTCACCAGGCACGTGATTGCAAGGGAAAGAAAGAGGCTATCAATGTTGAATGCTACAATTGTAGAGAAATGGGGCATTATGCAAATGAATTTCCTAAGAGTCAAGGAAACTTACCTCAGAAAAGGCCAAGGGATCAAGGTCAATCTTATGATGTGACTACAGTTGAAGCGGAATAATTATTGTATTTGTGTTTTTGGACTCGAGAACTAAATTATGGTTATAAGAATAATGTGATATATATAAGGATTGTACTGAAGTACTTGTTTTTTCATTAATGTTTTAATATGATGAAGTTAATCATATTTTTAGTATGTGACAATAAGAGAAACTTTACTTTGTTTGGGGAATCTGATAAATTGATTTTGGAATTAAGAGACCTTTTAGAGAAAGTTTGGACAGAGGTATTTTGGATAACTATAAAGGTTGGAATGGATTAAGTTGATCTTTGGATAGTATTGTTTAAGGTTAAAAAATTTCTGAAGATTATTTTTGGAATATTATAGTTTTAAGAAAAGGACAACCTGCAGGGTGGGGCATAACCCGTCGCGTCGGACAAAGCTGTAGGAATCGAACCCACAACCATAGTGCGACAGGCCTTTATTTCCTACCACTAGCCTACAGGAAGTCCCTGGTTATTACAAAATAGTTTTACTAATCTAAATGGTATGTGTTAATATTTGTAACCTTATACAATTAGGATAAATAGAATATTTTTGAGTTCTATTACCTTTTGGAGTAAAAGATGGTTTTGTGGTAAAAATTTATTAATGAATTAATGTTTACATAACAAGTATGTATTTTCCCTTACATTCTTAGTAGATCTCCTAAATAATTCCTCAACTTTATAAAAGGTAACTTAAAAAAAACGTTGTTGGTTAACTTTTCCTACTGGGGAATCAATGATCGTTTAACCAATCACAAGTTTGTGATTTTCTTGTAGTTAAGATTTCTCCTAATCCTGTTTTCTACAACTCTCCATCAGACCTTGATGGTTTGTTTCTCCTCCATATCCATATTTTCATAGAATCCTAGTATGGGATATCTCGGGTGACCTTTGTACTTATCTTTCATTCTTTTAAAGTTATATATTTATTAACTTTATTTCCGATGTGGGTTTTCCACAAAGATATTTTCTATTTTCAACCTTTTATTTTAAAAGAAAAATTTCAAATTGCGAGGATGAAATTTATTGAAGGAGGGGAGAATGTAACACCCCGAGCTTCCATGATACGCTTCTCTTTTAATAATGCAATAGCTTGCATTGTACGCAACTTCGAGTTCTAACACACCGCAACTAATCAAAGTAGCCGTTATGAATAGTAATAACCACTTTTTAAATTTATAGAAATTTTATATTTCAAAATGGACTTCATTTTTTGTATTCGTAATATTGAAATTAGCCTATGTTGAATTTTTGGTATTTTTCTGAGAACTTCCAATTTTTTATGAATAGTGAAAAATACTTAAAAACAACTTTTTTAATCAAAATAATTTATAGTGATAAATTATACTATTTAGTGGTTTTAAAGTATAATTAGAATATATTTTTACCATTTTATCCAATGGTGGTCATTATAATTAATTTAACATTGAAATTGGACATAAACAATTGCCAATCTTTTGATATAAATTGTTTCTTAAAAACACGCTATTTGTTGTGACAGCGGGAAATAATTATAAAATAAATTAATCCAACTTATATTTTTGTAATTTTGTAAAATTGACATCATTTTTGAAATCGGAATATCAATTATAGCTTAGGGTGAAATTTTGGCATTGTTCTGAAAAACTTCAATTTTTGATAAATAGTGAAACCACTAAGTGGTAGTTAAGTAACTGATTTTTCGTTTAAATGAAATATTACCACCTCTGTGATTTGATTTTCAAAAATCCGACATACATGGTTGTCATTAAGAAGTAAAATTTGGTTCAATGAGATTAAAATAATTTTTGGTGAATAGTAACTTTTAAGTTCTTAATCGCGATTAGAGGTAATTAGTGTAGTTTAAGGTAAAAATAATGTTTTAATAATATGAAATGAGCTTGACACATGTCTTAACCTCATTGGATGTGCCATGGCCGACCAAGACAATCCATGGGTCAACTTGGGGACCCCATGGAACCACATTAGTTGGAAAATGACATAAATACCTTTTATTTAATGTTAAAGTAAAAAATGACACAAACATGAAATGTTTTACTAAAACAATTTTTCCATGGGGTTATAAAAGTTATATTTTTGAATATAAATATTCATTGGAAAGATAAAAAGATTTCCTACATCATAGTAGTTTTTTTATAATTTTGTGACATTAAATAAATTAAATTATTTATGACATCATGATGATGCAACGATGACCTCATTATTTAACAATTTAAATAAAATGTGAAGATAATGTAAAATCCAAGGCTTACACTTGTCCAAATCCTATTGGATGGGTAGATTTAGAACCCTTATCACCTTATCCTAGAATTATATAAGTGTGGGACCTCTAAAATCCGAAACGCATTTTATAATAAAGTGACTTTTCTTTACTTTCCAAGAGTGCCCCTCCTCTCCTCTTATAAAAGGCCCCCACCTCTACCACCTCATTCACACTTTCAAGCCATTTGGCTCGGCCAAACTCTGCCCAAATACTCTCCCAAATTTCATCACTTACTCCTAGAAGCCTCACTTTGGGCAGAACTCTTCCCAAGGAAGCCTTTGCCTCAAATCAAAAAGTGTTACCCGTTTTAAAGGTAGTGTTTTCTCTTATGTTCTTTTGTTTTGTTTTGCTTCTCCAACCCCCTAAACTCTTTTTATTCTTTTCTTTTGTAACAACACCAGTATCCTCAATATACTAGAATGTTTTTATAAGTAGGATTCGAGCTACACTTAGACACACCTACATCTAATGGTTAATGAACATACTGTTTCTGTGGATGGCGAATTTCGGCCTCACGAAACGATGATTGTTCAAATTATTTTAACACCTATAATGGTGGCCATTTTGATGACACTATTTTCATATATGATATATATATTATTTTTATGTTTTCCTTATCATTATGTATTTATCATTTATGGAATACATTATGATTTCCATTATGGGTAAACGCGATAATTTCATTTTAGGAAGTGCGGACTACCGCCCCCTCAAAGTGATTTGAATCGTTAATGCCATATGTGGGATGTATAAAGGATGGAGTAAATGGTATTATACATTATATTATACTGGAATTATATTATACCTTTATATAATTATAACTTCATTCCATTAAATATGAAATAGAAATGAAAGTAGCGTTCATGCGTACGTACGGCTTACCGTCTCCATGAATGGTGCATTTCATTTCTTACCTCTAAATGTCATGTAATATTATGAATGAATGTATATACTGGATATATATGAGATATATGATATCTATATCAGGAATATAACTCTGGATATAATGGATATTTCACCACATGAACAACTCGTAATTATAAGAAGTCTATTTTTGACTCAAGTACCAAAGATCGACAAAACGACCGTTATTAACTTAAATAATTACATAATGTTCATAACATTGTAATAAGTGATATAAAAGGGGTAATTAACATGAAAAATGTTCTTAATAAAGTAGATATTAACTCTAGTTTATTATTCAGGAGGTTAAAGAATGGTCGAATCAAGTCGGACACAAGGTAAGGGAACTTCTTAACCCAATTTCTATTCTTTGGGTTAATCTCCTACTTTCAAATTATGTCATGATATTATTATGTCCTATTTTGTATTTTTACTTTCTTCATGTGTACCTATAGTGAATAGACATAATAGATCTATTTTGTTTTAAAAATGACCTTTTTAAGTACTTCGTCTCAATCTCCTTTCATTGAGGCATTTTTGGTTTCATACACAACTTTTATTTATATAGTGTATAAACCCCTTTGACTTTTACGTTTATTCAAAAGGTTTTCTTTTATAATTATGTGATTTTTAAATGATTTCAAAAAAGAGATATTTCTCTCCAATATATGAAAATCCAGTGCAAATGTATACGTATTTAATGCAAGCTTAAAAATGATTTCAGAAAACCCAACTCTCGAGTGTGGTAGACAGGAAGGGATTGGGAATGGACCCATCATGGCCTGTAATTAGTCGAGAAGTCTCAAAATTAGTTATTTTTTTTTCAGAAGCCTGCATAATGTTTTCAGAAAAACACTGGATTATATTTGAGCAATTTTAAACGTAAGTATCTTCTAAAAAATTACATCGGTAGGTCTCATGAGACAACTAGACGTGGAATTGGCTGAGGCCCTTTCCCAATTTGATTTATGGTTTTGGCCGAGGCCTTAATCATTTTAGACGTCTTAGCCGAGGCCTTGACAAAATGTTTCAGAATGTCTGGCATTATACATTCCCTCATTATGAAAGTGGTTATTGATATTGCATGTGATTATTCGACCAGAAGAATATCCATTTGAAGAAGTGAATGGCATTATCTCATTTTACTTTTGCCATATTATGTTGATGTTCAAGTTTAAAAGGCTTTTGTTTTAGTTATACATTGCCTTAAATGTTAATGTTTATTTATGAAAGCTTCCGCAATATTGTTATCCTTACTGAGCATTTGAGCTCACCCCTTTCAATGTTTTAATATTTTCCAGGATGTGAAGAAGTATTTTATGAATGACCTGCAGGGATAGTCAGAAGAGGATATGAGTGTGGACTATGGAGACTTTTTTTATTGTAGTTTTTCACTTTATGATGTAATGTAACGTTTATGAATGTGTCTAGTGTTTCCAAGGCTACTAAACTAATCGGTCTTTCGAGACTTGATCTTTTGTGATCATGCCAATGTTACGAAGTAATGCACCGACTCTGGGTAGCTGGGGTCGGGGCGTTACAGTTGGTATCAGAGGCAGTTTAGTACTAACCTTGGAAGCTAGATTTAGATAAACTCTGATTAGAGCACATAGCCCGAAGAGAGACTTTGAGGATAAGTTTAGAAGAACTTCCTAGAATTTTGGTATTGTAGAGATGTTGTGAGTTTTCCGAGCAATACATACCTGTCTGGATATGAGCAGGTAGAGGCGGCTCTGGCACAGATGTACCTAGGGGTAAAACCCGAAAACACTGCTTTGAGCTAGACTCGAACGGGAACTGGTGCACGACAACGGGCCTTGCTGCACTCTTGGTTACGACACTCCTGGGGGATATGCTTAGGATAATTCTCATTTTCTTTACAAACCACTATGAAGGGTTATGAGTATATACTTCCTCAAAGAAAACTTTTTTTATGATTATGGATTATATCCATAAATAGTTAAATTAGTGTTAAGTATTTTACAAGTATGGAATTATGTATTTTTATTCATAAACTAATCTAGTTTATGCCATTGTTTAGAAATGGTGCCTAGTGGAAGGAATGGAAACCGTATCAATACACGCACTCCATGTAGGGATTGCCCTCCTGCTCAAGATAATTATTGTGGAGCTGGAGATACAACTGGTGCTGATCAACTTATTACCATACTGGGACAACTCACTCAGGTTATGAATAATAACCTTACTCGTATGGATCACCCTAATCCGCAACATGGAGGATCAATGTTAGACCGCTTCATGAGGCAACAAGCACCAACCTTCAATGGGAGTACAAATCCTATAGTAGCTGATCAATGGATAAATTCCTTAGAGAAAATATTCCATGCCTTGGGGAGTAGTGAAAGGGAGAAAGTTGTCATGGCAGTTTACCGCCTCACTGGAGATTCCGATCAATGGTGGTCACTAGTTCAAAATAAAAAGGAAGATGATGAATTAACAAACATGGAATGGCAGGAGTTCAAAGAGCTGTTCTTAGAAAAATACTTTCCTCGAGACCATCGAGCGGATATGGAAAGGCAATTTCTAAGTCTGAGGCAGAAGGAGGATGAGAATGTCGCAATGTATGAGGCTAACTTTACAAGGGTAGCGAGGTATGCTGCAGATTATATACGTAACCCAAGAAGTAATATTGATCATTTCTTTGATGGGTTAAAACCTTTTCTCCACCGAGCTTTAGTATCACAATCTTTCTCAACATACGAGGATATAGTCTCATGTGCTATCAATACAGAAAAATAATTCTCTAAGTCTTATGACCACAAAGTAAAGCAAGATAATAAGAGAACGGTGGAACAAGAGACAGATAAAGGTAAAAAGGAAAAGAAGGATTTTCCATTATGTGATAATTGTGGGAAGAATCACCCTGGTACTTTCCTAAAAGGAATGGGAGTTTGTTACAAATGTGGAGAAAAAGGTCACCAGGCACGTGATTGTAAGGGAAAGAAAGAGGCTATCAATGTTGAATGCTACAATTGTAGAGAAATGGGGAATTATGCAAATGAATTTCCTAAGCATCAAGGAAACCTACCTCAGAAAAGGCCAAGGGATCAAGGCCAATCTTATGCTGTGACTACAGTTGAAGCGGAATAATTATTGTATTTGTGTTTTTGGACTCAAGAACTAAATTATGGTTATAAGAATAATGTGATATATATAAGGATTGTACTGAAGTACTTGTTGTTTCATTAAGGTTTTAATATGATGAAGTTAATCATATTTTTAGTATGTGACAATAAGAGAAACTTTACTTTGTTTGGGGAATCTGATAAATTGATTTTGGAATTAAGAGACCTTTTAGAGAAAGTTTGGACAGAGGTATTTTGGATAACTATAAAGGTTGGAATGGATTAAGTTGATCTTTGGATAGTATTGTTTAAGGTTAAAAAATTTCTGAAGATTATTTTTCGAATATTATAGTTTTAAGAAAAGGACAACCTGCAGGGTGGGGCATAACCCGTTGTGTCGGACAAAGCTGTAGGAATCGAACCCACAACCATAGTGCGACAGGCCTTTATTTCCTACCACTAGCCTACAGGAAGTCCCTGGTTATTACAAAATAGTTTTACTAATCTAAATGGTATGTGTTAATATTTGTAACCTTATACAATTAGGATAAATAGAATATTTTTGAGTTCTATTACCTTTTGGAGTAAAAGATGGTTTTGTGGTAAAAATTTATTAATGAATTAATGTTTACATAACAAGTATGTATATTCCCTTACATTCTTAGTAGATCTCCTAAATAATTCCTCAACTTTATAAAAGGTAACTTAAAATAAAAACTTTGTTGGTTAACTTTTCCTACTGGGGAATCAATGATCGTTTAACCAATCATAAGTTTGTGATTTTCTTGTAGTTAAGCTTTCTCCTAATCCTGTTTTCTACAACTCTCCATCAGACCTAGATGGTTTGTTTCTCCTCCATATCCATATTTTCATAGAATCCTAGTATGGGCTATCTCGGGTGACCTTTGTACTTATCTTTCATTCTTTTAAAGTTATATATTTATTAACTTTATTTCCGATGTGGGTTTTCCACAAAGATATTTTCTATTTTCAACCTTTTATTTTACAAGAAAAATTTCAAATTGCGAGGACGCAATTTATTGAAGGAGGGGAGAATGTAACACCCTGAGCTTCCATGATACGCTTCTCTTTCAATAATGCAATAGCTTGCATTGTACGCAACTTCGAGTTCTAACACACCGCAACTAATCAAAGTACCCGTTATGAATAGTAATAACCACTTTTTAAATTTATAGAAATTTTATATTTCAAAATGGACTTCATTTTTGTATTCTTAATATTGAAATTAGCCTATGTTGAATTTTTGGTATTTTTCTGAGAACTTCCAATTTTTTATGAATAGTGAAAAATACTTAAAAACAACTTTTTTAATAAAAATAATTTATAGTGATAAATTATACTATTTAGTGGTTTTAAAGTATAATTAGAATATATTTTTACCATTTTATCCAATGGTGGTCATTATAATTAATTTAACATTGAAATTGGACATAAACAATTGCCAATCTTTTGATATAAATTGTTTCTTAAAAACACGCTATTTGTTGTGACAGCGGGAAATAATTATCAAATAAATTAATGCAACTTATATTTTTGTAATTTTGTAAAATTGACATCATTTTTGAAATCGGAATATCAATTATAGCTTAGGGTGAAATTTTGGAATTGTTCTGAAAAACTTCAATTTTTGATGAATAGTGAAACCACTAAGTGGTAGTAAAATAACTGATTTTTCGTTTAAATGAAATATTACTACCTCTGTGATTGGATTTTCAAAAATCCGATATACATGGTTGTCATTAAGAAGTAAAATGTGGTTCAATGAGATTAAAATAATTTTTGGTGAATAGTAACTTTTAAGTTCTTAATCGCGATTAGAGATAATTAGTGTAGTTTAAGTTAAAAATAATGTTTTAATAATATGAAATGAGCTTGACACATGTCTTACCCTCATTGGATGTGCCATGGCCCACCAAGACAAACCATGGGTCAACTTGGGGACCCCATGGAACCACTTTAGTTGGAAAATGACATAAATACCTTTTATTTAATGTTAAAGTAAAAAATGACACAAACATGAAATGTTTTACTAAAACAATTTTTACATGGGGTTATACAAGTCATATTTTTGACTATAAATATTCATTGGAAACCTAAAACGATTTCCTATATCATAGTAGTTTTTTTATAATTTTGTGACATTAAATAAATTAAATTATTTATGACATCATGATGATGCAACGATGACCTCATTATTTAACGATTTAAATAAAATGAGAAGATAATGTAAAATAAAAGGCTTACACTTTTCCAAAGCCTATTGGATGGGTAGATTTAGAACCCTTATCACCTTAGCCTAGAATTATATAAGTCTGGGACCTCTAAAATCCGAAACTCATTTTATAATAAAGTGACTTTTCTTTACTTTCCATGAGTGCCCCTCCTCTCCTCTTATAAAAGGCCCCCACCTCTACCACCTCATTCACACTTTCAAGCCATTTGGATCGGCCAAAATCTGCCCAAATACTCTCCCAAATTTCATCACATACTCCTAGAAGCCTCACTTTGGGCAGAACTCTTCCCAAGGAAGCCTTTTCCTCAAATCAAAAAGTGTTACCCGTTTTAAAGGTAGTGTTTTCTCTTATGTTCTTTTGTTTTGTTTTGCTTCTCCAACCCCCTAAAATCTTTTTATTCTTTTCTTTTGTAACAACACCAGTATCCTCAATATACTAGAATGTTGTTATAAGAAGGATTCGAGCTACACTTAGACACACCTACATCTAATGGTTAATGAACATACTATTTCTGTGGATGGCGAATTTCGGCCTCACGAAACGATGATTGTTCAAATTCTTTTAACTCCTATAATGGTGGCCATTTTGATGACACTATTTTCATATATGATATATATATTATGTTTATGTTTTCCTTATCATTCTGTATTTCTCATTTATGGCATACATTATGATTTCCATTATGGGTAAACGCGATAATTTCATTTTAGGAAGTGCGAACTACCGCCCCCTCAAAGTGATTTGAATCGTTAATGCCATATGTGGGATGTATAAAGGATGGAGTAAATGGTATTATACATTATATTATACTGGAATTATATTATACCTTTATATAATTATAACTTCATTCCATTAAATATGAAATAGAAATGAAAGTAGCGTTCATGCGTACATACGGCTTACCGTCTCCATGAATAGTGCATTTCATTTCTTACCTCTAAATGTCATGTAATATTATGAATGAATGTATATACTAGATATATATGAGATATATGATATCTATATCATGAATATAATTCTGGATATAACGGATATTTCACCACATGAACAACTCGTAATTATAAGAAGTCTATTTTTGACTCAAGTACCAAAGATCGACAAAACGACCGTTATTAACTTAAATAATTACATAATGTTCATAACATTGTAATAAGTGATATAAAAGGGGTAATGAACATGAAAAATGTTCTTAATAAAGTAGATATTAACTCTAGTTTATTATTCAGGAGGTTAAAGAACGGTCGATTCAAGTCGGACACAAGGTGAGGGAACTTCTTAACCCAATTTCTATTCTTTGGGTTAATCTCCTACTTTCAAATTATGTCATGATATTATCATGTCCTATTTTGTATTTTTACTTTCTTCATGTGTACCTATAGTGAATAGACATAATAGATCTATTTTATTTTAAAAATGATCTTTTTAAGTACTTCGTCTCAATCTCCTTTAATTGAGGCATTTTTGGTTTTATACACAACTTTCATTTATATAGTGTATAAACCTCTTTGACTTTTACGTTTATTCAAAAGGTTTTCTTTTATAATTATTTGATTTTTAAATGATTTCAAAAAAGAGATATTTCTCTCCAATATATGAAAATCCAGTGAAAATTTATACGTATTTAATGCAAGCTTAAAAATGTTTTCGGAAAACCCGACTCTCGAGTGTGGTAGACAGGAAGGGATTGGGCATGGACCCATCATGGCCTGTAATTAGTCGAGAAGTCTCATAATTAGTTATTTTGTTTTCAGAAGCCTGTATAATGTTTTCAGAAAAACACTGGATTATATTTGAGCAATTTTAAACGTAAGTATCTTCTAAAAAATTACATCGGTAGGTCTCATGAGACAACTAGACGTGGAATTGGCTGAGGCCCTTTCCCAATTTGATTTATGGTTTTGGCCGAGGCCTTAATCATTTTAGACGTCTTGGCCGAGGCCTTGACAAAATGTTTCAGAATGTCTGGCATTATACATTCCCTCATTATGAAAGTGGTTATTGATATTGCATGTGATTATTCGACCAGTAGAATATCCATGTGAAGAAGTGAATGGCATTATCTCATTTTACTTTTGCCATATTATGTTGATGTTCAAGCTTAAAAGGCTTTTGTTTTAGTTATACATTGCCTTAAATGTTAATGTTTATTTATGAAATCTTCTGCAATATTGTTATCCTTACTGAGCATTTGAGCTCACCCCTTTCAATGTTTTAATATTTTCCAGGATGTGAAGAAGTATTTTATGAATGACCTGCAGGGATAGTCAGAAGAGGATATGAGTGTGGACTATGGAGAATTTTTTATTGTAGTTTTTCACTTTATGTTGTAATGTAACGTTTATGAATGTATCTAGTGTTTCCAAGGCTACTAAACTAATCGGTCTTTCGAGACTTGATCTTTTGTGATCATGCCAATGTTACAAAGTAATGCACCGACTCTGGGTAGCTGGGGTCGGAGCGTTACAGTTGGTATCAGAGGCAGTTTAGTACTAACCTTGGAAGCTAGATTTAGATAAACTCTGATTAGAGCACATAGCCCGAAGATAGACTTTGAGGATTAGTATAGAATAAATTCCTAGAATTTTGGTATTGTAGAGATGTTGTGAGTTTTCCGAGCAATACATACCTGTCTGGATACGAGCAGGTAGAGGCGGCTCTGGCACAGATGTACCTTGGGGTAAAACCCGAAAACACTGCTTTGAGCTAGACTCGAACGGGAACTGGTGCACGACAACGGGCCTTGCTGCACTCTTGGTTACGACACTCCCGGGGGATATGCTTAGGATAATTCTCATTTTCTTTACAAACCAATATGAAGGGTTATGAGTATATACTTCCTCAAAGAAAACTTTTTTTATGATTATGGATTATATCCATAAATAGTTAAATTAGTGTTAAGTGTTTTACAAGTATGGAATTCTGTATTTTTATTCATAAACTAATCTAGTTTATGCCATTGTTTAGAAATGGCGCCTAGTGGAAGGAATGGAAACCGTATCAATACACGCACTCCGTGTAGGGATTGCCCTCCTGCTCAAGATAATTATTGTGGAGCTAGAGATACAACTGGTGCTGATCAACTTATTACCATACTGGGACAACTCACTCAGGTTATGAATAATAACCTTACTCGTATGGATCACCCTAATCCGTAACATGGAGGATCAATGTTAGACCGCTTCATGAGGCAACAAGCACCAACCTTCAATGGGAGTACAAATCCTATAGTAGCTGAGCAATGGATAAATTCCTTAGAGAAAATATTCCATGCCTTGGGGAGTAGTGAAAGGGAGAAAGTTGTCATGGCAGTTTACCGCCTCACTGGAGATGCCGATCAATGGTGGTCACTAATTCAAAATACAAAGGAAGATGATGAATTAACAAACATGGAATGGCAGGAGTTTAAAGAGCTGTTCTTAGAAAAATACTTTCCTCAAGACCATCGAGAGGATATGGAAAGGCAATTTCTAAGTCTGAGGCAGAAGGAGGATGAGAATGTCGCAAAGTATGAGGCTAACTTTACATGGTTAGCGAGGTATGCTACAGATTATATACGTAACCCAAGAAGTAATATTGATCGTTTCTTTGATGGGTTAAAACCTTTTCTCCGCCGAGCTTTAGTATCACAATCTTTCTCAACATACGAGGATATAGTCTCATGTGCTATCAAGACAGAAAAATAATTCTCTAAGTCTTATGACAACAAAGTAAAGCAAGAGAAGAAGAGAACGATGGAACAAGAGACAGATAAAGGGAAAAAGGGAAAGAAGGATTTTCCATTATGTGATAATTGTGGGAAGAATCACCCTGGTACTTGCCTAAAAGGAATGGGAGTTTGTTACAAATGTGGAGAAAAAGGTCACCAGGCACGTGATTGAAAGGGAAAGAAAGAGACTATCAATGTTGAATGCTACAATTGTAAAGAAATGGGGTATTATGCAAATGAATGTCCTAAGCTTCAAGGAAACTTACCTCAGAAAAGGCCAAGGGATCAAGGCCAATCTTATGTTGTGACTACAGTTGAAGCGGAATAATTATTGTATTTGTGTTTTTGGACTCAAGAACTAAATTATGGTTATAAGAATAATGTGATATATATAAGGATTGTACTGAAGTACTTGTTGTTTCATTAAGGTTTTAATATGATGAAGTTAATCATATTTTTAGTATGTGACAATAAGAGAAACTTTACTTTATTTGGGGAATCTGATAAATTGATTTTGGAATTAAGAAACCTTTTAGAGAAAGTTTGGACAGAGGTATTTTGGATAACTATAAAGGTTGGAATGGATTAAGTTGATCTTTGGATAGTATTGTTTAAGGTTAAAACATTTCTAAAGATTATTTTTGGAATATTATAGTTTTAGGAAAAGGACAACCTGCAGGGTGGGGCATAACCCGTCGCGTCGGACAAAGCTGTAGGAATCGAACCCACAACCATAGTGTGACAGGCCTTTATTTCCTACCACTAGCCTACAGGAAGTCCCTAGTTATTAAAAAATAGTTTTACTAATCTAAATGGTATGTGTTAATATTTTTAACCTTATACAATTAGGATAAATAGAATATTTTTGAGTTCTATTACCTTTTGGAGTAAAAGATGGTTTTGTGGTAAAAATTTATTAATGAATTAATGTTTACATAACAAGTATGTATATTCCCTTACATTCTTATTAGATCTCCAAAATAATTCCTCAACTTTATAAAAGGTAACTTAAAACAAAAATGTTGTTGGTTAACTTTTCCTACTGGGGAATCAATGATCGTTTAACCAATCACAAGTTTGTGATTTTCTTGTAGTTAAGCTTTCTCCTAATCCTGTTTTCTACAACTCTCCATCAGACCTTGATGGTTTGTTTCTCCTCCATATCTATATTTTCATAGAATCCTAGTATGGGCTATCTCGGGTGACCTTTGTACTTATCTTTCATTCTTTTAAAGTTATATATTTATTAACTTTATTTCCGATGTGGGTTTTCCACAAAGATATTTTCTATTTTCAACCTTTTATTTTACAAGAAAATTTTCAAATTGCGAGGACGCAATTTATTGAAGGAGGGGAGAATGTAACACCCCGAGCTTCCATGATACGCTTCTCTTTCAATAATGCAATAGCTTGCATTGTACGCAACTTCGAGTTCTAACACACCGCAACTAATCAAAGTAGCCGTTATGAATAGTAATAACCACTTTTTAAATTTATATAAATTTTATATTTCAAAATGGACTTCATTTTTGTATTCGTAATATTGAAATTTGCCTATGTTGAATTTTTGGTATTTTTCTGAGAGCTTCCAATTTTTTATGAATAGTGAAAAATACTTAAAAAAACTTTTTTAATCAAAATAATTTATAGTGATAAATTATACTATTTAGTGGTTTTAAAGTATAATTAGAATATATTTTTACCATTTTATCCAATGGTGGTCATTATAATTAATTTAATATTGAAATTGGACATAAACAATTGCCAATCTTTTGATATAAATTGTTTCTTAAAAACACGCTATTTGTTGTGACAGCGGGAAATAATTATAAAATAAATTAATGAAACTTATATTTTTGTAATTTTGTCAAATTGACATCATTTTTGAAATCGTAATATCAATTATAGCTTAGGGTGAAATTTTGGCATTGTTCTGAAAAACTTCAATTTTTGATGAATAGTGAAACCACTAAGTGGTAGTTAAATAACTGATTTTTCGTTTAAATGAAATATTACCACCTCTGTGATTTGATTTTCAAAAATCCGACATACATGGTTGTCATTAAGAAGTAAAATGTGGTTCAATGAGCTTAAAATAATTTTTGGTGAATAATAACTTTTAAGTTCTTAATCGCGATTAGAGGTAATTAGTGTAGTTTAAGGTAAAAATAATGTTTTAATAATATGAAATGAGCTTGACACATGTTTTAACCTCATTGGATGTTCCATGGCCGACCAAGACAATCCATGGGTCAACTTGGGGACCCCATGGAACCACTTTAGTTGGAAAATGACATAAATACCTTTTATTTAATGTTAAAGTAAAAAATGACACAAACATGAAATGTTTTACTAAAACAATTTTTACATGGGGTTATACAAGTCATATTTTTGACTATAAATATTCATTGGAAAGATAAAAATATTTCCTACATCATAGTAGTTTTTTTATAATTTTGTGACATTAAATAAATTAAATTATTTATGACATCATGATGATGCAACGATGACCTCATTATTTAACGATTTAAATAAAATGAGAAGATAATGTAAAATCCAAGGCTTACACTTGTCCAAAGCCTATTGGATGGGTATATTTAGAACCCTTATCACCTTATCCTAGAATTATATATGTGTGGGACCTCTAAAATCCGAAACTCATTTTATAATAAAGTGACTTTTCTTTACTTTCCAAGAGTGCCCCTCCTCTCCTCTTATAAAAGGCCCCCACCTCTACCACCTCATTCACACTTTCAAGACATTTGGCTCGGCCAAACTCTGCACAAATACTCTCCCAAATTTCCTCACTTACTCCTAGAAGCCTCACATTGGGAAGAACTCTTCCCAAGGAAGCCTTTGCCTCAAATCAAAAAGTGTTACCTGTTTTAAAGGTAGTGTTTTCTCTTATGTTCTTTTGTTTTGTTTTGCTTCTCCAACCCCCTAAACTATTTTTATTCTTTTCTTTTGTAACAACACCAGTATCCTCAGTATACTAGAATTTTGTTATAAGAAGGATTCGAGCTACACTTAGACACACCTACATCTAATGGTTAATGAACATACTGTTTCTGTGGATGGCGAATTTCGGCCTCACGAAACGATGATTGTTCAAATTCTTTTAACACCTATAATGGTGGCCATTTTGATGACACTATTTTCATATATGATATATATATTATGTTTATGTTTTCCTTATCATTCTTTATTTCTCATTTATGGCATACATTATGATTTCCATTATGGGTAAACGCGATAATTTCATTTTAGGAAGTGCGGACTACCGCCCCCTAAAAGTGATTTGAATCGTTAATGCCATATGTGGGATGTATAAAGGATGGATTAAATGGTATTATACATTATATTATACTGGAATTATATTATACCTTTATATAATTATTACTTCATTCCATTAAATATGAAATAGAAATGAAAGTAGCGTTCATGCGTACGTACGGCTTACCGTCTCCATGAATGGTGCATTTCATTTCTTACCTCTAAATGTCATGTAATATTATGAATGAATGTATATACTGGATATATATGAGATATATGATATCTATATCATGAATATAATTCTGGATATAATGTATATTTCACCACATGAACAACTCGTAATTATAAGAAGTCTATTTTTGACTCAAGTACCAAAGATCGACAAAACGACCGTTATTAACTTAAATAATTACATAATGTTCATAACACTGTAATAAGTGATATAAAAGGGGTAATGAACATGAAAAATGTTCTTAATAAAGTAGATATTAACTCTAGTTTATTATTCAGGAGTTTAAAGAACGGTCGAATCAAGTCGGACACAAGGTAAGGGAACTTTTTAACCCAATTTCTATTCTTTGGGTTAATCTCCTACTTTAAAATTATGTCATGATATTATTATGTCCTATTTTGTATTTTTACTTTCTTCATGTGTACCTATAGTGAATAGACATAATAGATCTATTTTATTTTAAAAACGATCTTTTTAAGTACTTCGTCTCAATCTCCTTTCATTGAGGCATTTTTGGTTTTATACACAACTTTCATTTATATAGTGTATAAACCCCTTTGACTTTTACGTTTATTCAAAAGGTTTTCTTTTATAATTATGTGATTTTTAAATGATTTCAAAAAAGATATATTTCTCTCCAATATATGAAAATCCAGTGCAAATGTATACGTATTTAATGCAAGCTTAAAAATGTTTTCAGAAAACCCGACTCTCGAGTGTGGTAGACAGGAAGGGATTGGGCATGGACCCATCATGGCCTGTAATTAATCGAGCAGACTCAGAATTAGTTATTTTGTTTTCAGAAGCCTGCATAATGTTTTCAGAAAAACACTGGATTATATTTGAGCAATTTTAAACGTAAGTATCTTCTAAAAAATTACATCGGTAGGCCTCATGAGACAACTAGACGTGGAATTGGCCGAGGCCCTTTCCCAATTTGATTTATGGTTTTGGCCGAGGCCTTAATCGTTTTAGACGTCTTGGCCGAGGCCTTGACAAAATGTTTCAGAATGTCTGGCATTATACATTCCCTCATTATGAAAGTGGTTATTGATATTGCATGTGATTATTCGACCAGTAGAATATCCATGTGAAGAAGTGAATGGCATTATCTAATTTTACTTTTGCCATATTATGTTGATGTTCAAGTTTAAAAGGCTTTTGTTTTAGTTATACATTGCCTTAAATGTTAATGTTTATTTATGAAAGCTTCCGCAATATTGTTATCCTTACTGAGCATTTGAGCTCACCCCTTTCAATGTTTTAATATTTTCCAGGATGTGAAGAAGTACTTTATGAATGACCTGCAGGGATAGTCAGAAGAGGATATGAGTGTGGACTATGGAGACTTTTTTTATTGTAGTTTTTCACTTTATGATGTAATGTAATGTTTATGGATGTATCTAGTGTTTACAAGGCTACTAAACTAATCGGTCTTTCGAGACTTGATCTTTTGTGATCATGCCAATGTTACGAAGTAATGCACCGACTCTGGGTAGCTGGGGTCGGGGCGTTACAGTTGGTATCAGAGGCAGTTTAGTACTAACCTTGGAAGCTAGATTTAGATAAACTTTGATTAGAGCACATAGCCCGAAGATAGACTTTGAGGATTAGTATAGAAGAACTTCCTAGAATTTTGGTATTGTAGAGATGTTGTGAGTTTTCCGAGCAATACATACCTGTCTGGATACGAGCAGGTAGAGGCGGCTCTGGCACAGATGTACCTAGGGGTAAAACCCGAAAACACTGCTTTGAGCTAGACTCGAACGGGAACTGGTGCACGACAACGGGCCTTGCTGCACTCTTGGTTACGACACTCCCGGGGGATATGCTTAGGATAATTCTCATTTTATTTACAAACCACTATGAAGGGTTATGAGTATATAATTCCTCAAAGAAAACTTTTTTTATGATTATGGATTATATCCATAAATAGTTGAATTAGTGTTAAGTGTTTTACAAGTATGGAATTATGTATTTTTATTCATAAACTAATCCAGTTTATGCCATTGTTTAGAAATGGCGCCTAGTGGAAGGAATGGAAACCGTATCAATACACGCACTCCGTGTAGGGATTGCCCTCCTGCTCAAGATAATTATTGTGGAGCTGGAGATACAACTGGTGCTGATCAACTTATTACCATACTGGGACAACTCACTCAGGTTATGAATAATAACCTTACTCGTATGGATCACCCTAATCCGCAACATGGAGGATAAATGTTAGACCGCTTCATGAGGCAACAAGCACCATCCTTCAATGGGAGTACAAATCCTATAGTAGCTGAGGCATGGATAAATTCCTTAGAGAAAATATTCCATGCCTTGGGGAGTAGTGAAAGGGAGAAAGTTGTCATGGCATTTTACCGCCTCACTGGAGATGCCGATCAATGGTGGTCACTAATTCAAAATACAAAGGAAGATGATGAATTAACAAACATGGAATGGCAGGAGTTCAAAGAGCTGTTCTTAGAAAAATACTTTCCTCGAGACCATCGAGCGGATATGGAAAGGCAATTTCTAAGTCTGAGGCAGAAGGAGGATGAGAATGTCGCAAAGTATGAGGCTAACATTACAAGGTTAGCGAGGTATGCTGCAGATTATATACGTAAATCAAGAAGTAAGATTGATCGTTTCTTTGATGGGTTAAAACCTTTTCTCCGTCGAGCTTTAGTATCACAATCTTTCTCAACATACGAGGATATAGTCTCATGTGCTATCAAGGCAGAAAAATAATTCTCTAAGTCTTATGACAACAAAGTAAAGCAAGAGAAGAAGAGAACGGTGGAACAAGAGACAGATAAAGGGAAAAAGGGAAAGAAGGATTTTCCATTATGTGATAATTGTGGGAAGAATCACCCTGGTACTTGCCTAAAAGGAATGGGAGTTTGTTACAAATGTGGAGAAAAAGGTCACCAGGCACGTGATTGCAAGGGAAAGAAAGAGGCTATCAATGTTGAATGCTACAATTGTAGAGAAATGGGGAATTATGCAAATGAATGTCCTAAGCGTCAAGGAAACTTACCTCAGAAAAGGCCAAGGGATCAAGGCCAATCTTATGCTGTGACTACAGTTGAAGCGGAATAATTATTGTATTTGTGTTTTTGGACTCAAGAACTAAATTATGGTTATAAGAATAATGTGATATATATAAGGATTGTACTGAAGTACTTGTTGTTTCATTAAGGTTTTAATATGATGAAGTTAATCATATTTTTAGTATGTGACAATAAGAGAAACTTTACTTTGTTTGGGGAATCTGATAAATTGATTTTGAAATTAAGAGACCTTTTAGAGAAAGTTTGGACAGAGGTATTTTGGATTACTATAAAGGTTGGAATGGATTAAGTTGATCTTTGGATAGTATTGTTTAAGGTTAAAACATTTCTGAAGATTATTTTTGGAATATTATAGTTTTAGGAAAAGGAGAACTTGCAGGGTGGGGCATAACCCATCGCGTCAGACAAAGCTGTAGGAATCGAACCCACAACCATAGTGCGACAGGCCTTTATTTCCTACCACTAGCCTACAGGAAGTCCCTGGTTATTACAAAATAGTTTTACTAATCTAAATGGTATGTCTTAATATTTGTAACCTTATACAATTAGGATAAATAGAATATTTTTGAGTTCTATTACCTTTTGGAGTAAAAGATGGTTTTGTGGTAAAAATTTATTAATGAATTAATGTTTACATAACAAGTATGTATATTCCCATACATTCTTAGTAGATCTCCTAAATAATTCCTCAACTTTATAAAAGGTAACTTAAAACAAAAACGTTGTTGGTTAACTTTTCCTACGGGGGAATCAATGATCGTTTAACCAATCACAAGTTTGTGATTTTCTTGTAGTTAAGCTTTCTCCTAATCCTGTTTTCTACAACTCTCCATCAGACCTTGATGGTTTGTTTCTCCTCCATATCCATATTTTCATATAATCCTAGTATGGGCTATCCCGGGTGACCTTTGTACTTATCTTTCATTCTTTTAAAGTTATATATTTATTAACTTTATTTCCGATGTGGGTTTTCCACAAAGATATTTTCTATTTTCAACCTTTCATTTTACAAGAAAAATTTCAAATTGAGAGGACGCAATTTATTGAAGGAGGGGAGAATGTAACACCCCGAGCTTCCATGATACGCTTCTCTTTCAATAATACAATAGCTTGCATTGTACGCAACTTCGAGTTCTAACACACCGCAACTAATCAAAGTAGCCGTTATGAATAGTAATAACCACTTTTTAAATTTATAGAAATTTTATATTTCAAAATGGACTTCATTTTTGTATTCGTAATATTGAAATTAGCCTATGTTGAATTTTTGGTATTTTTCTGAGAACTTCCAATTTTTTATGAATAGTGAAAAATACTTAAAAACAACTTTTTTAATCAAAATAATTTATAGTGATAAATTATACTATTTAGTGGTTTTAAAGTATAATTAGAATATATTTTTACCATTTTATCCAATGGTGGTCATTATAATTAATTTAACATTGAAATTGGACATAAACAATTGCCAATCTTTTGATATAAATTGATTCTTAAAAACACGCTATTTGTTGTGACAGCGGGAAATAATTATAAAATAAATTAATGCAACTTATATTTTTGTAATTTTGTAAAATTGAAATCATTTTTGAAATCGGAATATCAATTATAGCTTAGGGTGAAATTTTGGCATTGTTCTGAAAAACTTCAATTTTTGATGAATAGTGAAACCACTAAGTGGTAGTTAAATAACTGATTTTTCGTTTAAATGAAATATTACCACCTCTGTGATTTGATTTTCAAAAATCCGACATACATGGTTGTCATTAATAAGTAAAATGTGGTTCAATGAGATTAAAATAATTTTTGGTCAATAGTAACTTTTAAGTTCTTAATCGCGATTAGAGATAATTAGTGTAGTTTAAGGTAAAAATAATGTTTTAATAATATGAAATGAGCTTGACACATGTCTTACCCTCATTGGATGTGCCATGGCCGACCAAGAAAATCCATGGGTCAACTTGGGGACCCCATGGAACCACTTTAGTTGGAAAATGGCATAAATACCTTTTATTTAATGTTAAAGTAAAAAATGACACAAACATGAAATGTTTTACTAAAAAAAATTTACATGAGGTTATACAAGTCATATTTTTGACTATAAATATTCATTGGAAATCTAAAAATATTTCCTACATCATAGTATTTTTTTTATAATTTTGTGACATTAAATAAATAAATTATTTATGACATCATGATGATGCAACGATGACCTCATTATTTAACGATTTAAATAAAATGAGAAGATAATGTAAAATCCAAGGCTTACACTTGTCCAAAGCCTATTGGATGGGTAGATTTAGAACCCTTATCACCTTAGCCTAGAATTATATAAGTGTGGGACCTCTAAAATCCGAAACTCATTTTATAATAAAGTGACTTTTCTTTACTTTCCCAGAGTGCCCCTCCTCTCCTCTTATAAAAGGCCCCCACCTCTACCACCTCATTCACACTTTCAAGCCATTTGGCTCGGCCAAACTCTGCCCAAATACTCTCCCAACTTTCCTCACTTACTCCTAGAAGCCTCACTTTGGGCAGAACTCTTCCCAAGGAAGCCTTTGCCTCAAATCAAAAAGTGTTACCCGTTTTAAAGGTAGTGTTTTCTCTTATGTTCTTTTGTTTTGTTTTGCTTCTCCAACCCCCTAAACTCTTTTTATTCTTTTCTTTTGTAACAACACCAGTATCATCAATATACTAGAATGTTGTTATAAGAAGGATTCGAGCTACACTTAGACACACCTACATCTAATGGTTAAAGAACATACTGTTTCTGTGGATGGCGAATTTCGGCCTCACGAAACGATGATTGTTCAAATTCTTTTAACACCTATAATGGTGGCCATTTTGATGACACTATTTTCATATATGATATATATATTATGTTTATGTTTTCCTTATCATTCTTTATTTCTCATTTATGGCATACATTATGATTTCCATTATGGGTAAACGCGATAATTTCATTTTAGGAAGTGCGGACTACCGCCCCCTCAAAGTGATTTGAATCGTTAATGCCATATGTGGTATTTATAATGGATGGAGTAAATGGTATTATACATTATATTATACTGGAATTATATTATACCTTTATATAATTATAACTTCATTCCATTAAATATGAAATAGAAATGAAAGTAGCGTTCATGCGTACGTACGGCTTACCGTCTACATGGATGGTGCATTTCATTTCTTACCTCTAAATGTCATGTAATATTATGAATGAATGTATATACTGGATATATATGAGATATATGATATCTATATCATGAATATAATTCTGTATATAACATATATTTCACCACATGAACAACTTGTAATTATAAGAAGTCTATTTTTGACTCAAGTACCAAAGATCGACAAAACGACCGTTATTAACTTAAATAATTACATAATGTTAATAACATTGTAATAAGTGATATAAAAGGGGTAATGAACATGAAAAATGTTCTTAATAAAGTATATATTAACTCTAGTTTATTATTCATGAGGTTAAAGAATGGTCGAATCAAGTCGGACACAAGGTAAGGGAACTTCTTAACCCAATTTCTATTCTTTGGGTTAATCTCCTACTTTCAAATTATGTCATGATATTATTATGTCCTATTTTGTATTTTTACTTTCTTCATGTGTACCTATAGTGAATACACATAATAGATCTATTTTATTTTAAAAATGATCTTTTTAAGTACTTCGTCTCAATCTCCTTTCATTGAGGCATTTTTGGTTTTATACACAACTTTCATTTATATAGTGTATAAACCCCTTTGACTTTTACGTTTATTCAAAAGGTTTTCTTTTATAATTATGTGATTTTTAAATGATTTCAAAAAAGAGATATTTCTCTCCAATATATGAAAATCCAGTGCAAATGTATACGTATTTAATGCAAGCTTAAAAATGTTTTCAGAAAACCCGACTCTCGAGTGTGGTAGACAGGAAGGGATTGGGCATGGACCCATCATGGCCTGTAATTAGTCGAGAAGTCTCAGAATTAGTTATTTTGTTTTCAGAAGCTTGCATAATGTTTTCAGAAAAACACTGGATTATATTTGAGCAATTTTAAACGTAAGTATCTTCTAAAAAAATTACATTGGTAGGTCTCATGAGACAACTAGACGTGGAATTGGCTGAGGCCCTTTCCCAATTTGATTTATGGTTTTGGCCGTGGCCTTAATCATTTTAGACATCTTGGCCGAGGCCTTGACAAAATGTTTCAGAATGTCTGGCATTATACATTCCCTCATTATGAAAGTGGTTATTGATATTGCATGTGATTATTCGACCAGTAGAATATCCATGTGAAGAAGTGAATGGAATTATCTAATTTTACTTTTGCCATATTATGTTGATGTTCAAGTTTAAAAGGCTTTTGTTTTAGTTATACATTGCCTTAAATGTTAATGTTTATTTATGAAAGCTTCCGCAATATTGTTATCCTTACTGAGCATTTTAGCTCACCCCTTTCAATGTTTTAATATTTTCCAGGATGTGAAGAAGTATTTTATGAATGACCTGCAGGGATAGTCAGAAGAGGATATGAGTGTGGACTATGGAGACTTTTTTTTATTGTAGTTTTTCACTTTATGATGTAATGTAACGTTTATGAATGTATCTAGTGTTTCCAAAGCTACTAAACTAATCGGTATTTCGAGACTTGATCTTTTGTGATCATGCCAATGTTACGAAGTAATGCACCGACTCTGGGTAGCTGGGGTCGGGGCATTACAACATCCAAAGAGAATATTGCTACAAAAATCCAAAAATATCCCACTTGGATCCCGATCCACTGTACTGACCTACTTCAATGACACTAACATATAAAACTTACTTAATCATAGATCCTCCTCTTCTTCACTCATCCAATAAGTTCTTCAGCCAAACCACCTCCTTCCAAAATTCTACTATATAAATTTATTTTTCCTCTGAAGTGGATAAATCCACCACCTTCTACAATTATGATATCCATGTTACTGTAGTTCCTCTATAGGTAAAAAATAACTTATTCAGAACCTCTTGTTTTTTATGTCTCCTCCAAGGTTAATATCCGCATACCCCTGTAATGAATTTACTTTATCAAAGCATAGAGATACGTCCTTTTTCCCTTAAAATACCTCAGTATCCCCTTCACATCTTTCCAAATTTTCATTCCAGGATTTTCTATATATCTTCTCACAACTCCCATGGTAAGAGAAATTCAAGGTCAAGTACATCATGTTGTGAATAAATTTCTTCCTTCATGACCAACAACCACTTTCTAGACTCCATCACTGCATTTCCTCTTCAAATAATTTTAGTTCTCCACCATTATTCAGTGATAAATAATGTTAAGATGGTGAATACCCTTGCACAGGCCTTATAACACTTTTTTATCTCTTCAAATCCACTTGACTAGGCTCCACTAGTTCTAGTATCTCATGCTCAGGTACTTCTTGATGCTCTACTTTCTCTTTGAACTCTGATACATTATTGAAATTTTCATATTGATTTACATGGAGATCCTTGTATGTGATACCTTCATTAAATATCATGTTATAGATCCTGAAGAACATCTTGTTGAGATCATCCCAAAATTGATAACCAAACTCATCAGCACTGTAGCCAATGAAGAATCATGATTTGGACTTAGCATCAAGCGTGTCCCTTACATTAGCATCAATATGTACTTATGATAAATTTTCAAAGAGTCGTAAATGTGAGTATTACCTACTTACCAAATCATATCTCATAAATTATACATTCTTCCAATGGGATAGGTGGGGTCATATTAAAGAGATATCAATCTATGTCCACTTCATTAACCTAGAAGCTCTAAGGTATCCATGAGTGTAGCCTCATTCTCCTAAAACTTTCATTCAACATCTTATGCAAACTCTCATCTACACCATTATGTTGTGGTGCACCTAGAACAGTCCTCTCATATTTAATTAAAATATTGGAATACAAATCTCTTAACTTTTTACAACCATACTCCCCACCATTTTTAGACATCAAACTTTTTAGCTTAGTTCCTGGATCATTCTCTTTCATTGAATTCCACATCTAGAACACCTTAAACACATATAATTTTATTTTAAGAATTAAACACATACCTTCCTTGTTGAGTCATCAATAAATTTCACATAATATTGTGACCCTCTAAGGGAATGTACTGGTGTAGGGCCCCAAACATCTATGTGTGGCATGTCCAGCTTCCTATCCATTGGTATTCTGCCTCCATTTTTAAAAGATGCCTAATTCTACTTTCTTAAATATAGTCTTCCAAAGTCCAACATCCACTAACATTATCTCTATTATCAGTCCTTTTGTTTCCAACACCTTGATCCACTTCTCAATCATGTGGCCTAGCCTATAGTGCCACAGTTTTGAATCCCTGATAGTATTTACAGATTTAATCTTGTCCATCCTTGTCCAAATCATAATGTATAAGTTACTATTATTTTCTCCCTGAGCTATGACCATGGATCCCTTGGTAATATTTTAGGAACCACTAATAAATTTAGTTCTAAAACCTACATCATCAAGAAACCCAATATAAATAATATTTATTCTTAAACTAGTAATATACCACACATTTTCTAGAACCATGGAACTCCCACTATTGGTCTTAATCTTTGTATCACCCTTCCCCGTGATTTTTAAGGGTTCATCATCAGCAAGATGTATCTTTACAGAATTTCGAGAAATGAAATTGTTTAGGAAACTCTTCTTTGATATGGAATGAAATGATTTCCTTGATTCTAAAATCCTATACTCGATGGGGCTATCCATGCAGAGCAGCAACATGTCATCAGTTCATTCAGCCATCATGTTTTCTCAATTAGTTTCAGGTGCATTTCATTTTTATTTTCACTATTTATTGATGTGTCATTTCTTCCCACAAGTTCATAAGGTATGACCAACCCCATTTGAATTATCTCCACTCTTTCCTCTTGACTTTGATTATCCTCTAAAATTTTCTCGTTGTGCATACCTTCCACTTCCTTCTATATTCATATCAAAACCACAAAATCATCTGGGTTCTCTCCTTTGGATAACCTCACTGAGGATCGGGTATCATAAATCTTTTATAACCATCTTGGTATTCCTCAAAGAATTTTTAATAGTTGTTACATTTGCTTCCAAGTTTTTAGGTAAAGAAGATTGTAAAACCAGTGCACATACCTCATCACCCAGTACAATTTTCATTGATGTCAGCTGACTTGTGATGGGGTTTAATTTGTTGATGTGATCTATAACAATTCTCCCTTCAACCATTTTTATATTAAACAATTATCACATCAAATACACTTTTTTCTCCATAGAGTAAATATTCAAGAGATATTTCTTCATCTCAATCATCCTCTTCTCATCTCTGAGGTAAAATGCCATGATTTTTAAAAATGTGAGGCATAAAATGCCCAGAACCTATAAATCCAATAGATCCCACTCCGAAAGCTCTATGTCCATAGGATTTAAATTTAGAAGTGGTAAATTCATATTTTTATGATAAAGATAATTTTCAATATTTATCCTCTAGTAATTGAAGTCAGTTCCATCAAACTGATCAATATTTACCGTGACTTATTCCATATCCATCATTCAATTTTATAATTCTAAACTCAACCTTTGATACCAATTGTTGGGGAAACACTGAGAGGTGAAATAACATAATAGTTTTGAAGATAAAGAAAAGAATGAAGGTAGGATCACACATGGAATGGAGATTTACATGGTTCGGGAAATGATACCTACATCCATGGAGAGGTAAAAATTTCACTAGTTTTGGGAGCACAATTATAGTGAGTATCTCAAAGTTTATAACAAATAGAAACCCTATCCCAAAATGTTCTAATAAAGAAGATGAATCACTATTCCCCCAACTGCATTGAATGTCCATAGTTCTATAGTGAAAGGAAGCTGGAGGTCTATATCGCTACAGTGTCGTAGCAAGCCAATTCTAAGCTTCTATAGTGGTCGGCGACTGGAAGACCATGGAACTACAGAATTTCTTGTGACCTAGTTCATAGTATGGGCCATAAGAATTCAGACCAAATACATCTAAAGAGGATCAGGCTACAACAATCCAAAAATACTTTCATCATATGATATTTATCTTCATGAAATTTTTTATTCTTATAATTTTTATTTCTTGAAATATGTTTGAGTTGAAACTCCAAAACCTACACCTCTAATGAAACCATATTGTTTTTTAAACTTAAAAGCTACTGAAAGTAGTTTATATTCTTGTATATTCACTACTGATTCTTGTGTCTAATCCATATAAAACATATGAACATAAATATATATTTTTATAAAATATTATTATAAGTAATAATGAATACTATTATGACGTACATATACATGTTTCCCATACTGGTTTTTTGTTCTCATCAACCATTTTACCCTATATATTTACATGTGTATCCTTTGATAACACATGACATGTGATGGAAGTGGATTCTAATTTTGATTCATCAATATGAAAATAGAAAAAGGAAAAAATGTTGTATCATGTCACATGAAGATTTTTTGTAGATTAAAAATGCATACCATTTTCTTCTCTAGTGAATCGTACCCAATCCTTGTTTTGTGATAGGGGTGAATTATCTTAGATGCATGATATTTATTTTCATCACTTCTTTATAGTATCATAAATTAAAATTTTTGAATCAAATTGGATAATATAAATAATGTAAAGTAATATATTATCTACTACAATGAACCAACAATGATTTTTCATTGTGACAATGGATGGAAGTATTCCATGTTTCCTATATTATAATGTGTGCATAAGTAACTGGTTGGTAGGGATTTACATTCCCTTTAAAATCCCTAAGACGAAACATGGGATTAAGTGTCTATAAGCCTCTATGGGATTTTCCAGAATCCTTTAAGAAATATTTCTTACATAAATAATCTAAAATAAATGAATTATGTAATTCATAATGAAAATAAAATCAATGTTTCATTATATAATAATTTGGTAAAATAGAAAAATTATTTCATAAAATTACCTTAATATCTTCCCCAATTGTTTTCATCATTACAGGATACACATGGTTCCATGAATCTATATTATTTGGCACATTCATTCATTATAACCCCAATATTTCTAATGAATATTGACTTTTTGGGGTCAATTGGTTGGTCATGGTTATTCCATCCAATCTCAAATTTCATACCCTTTCTTATCAGCTAGATAATTTTAGTCAAAATGGTGATGCTACATCATTCTTATTTTTTTCATCAATATGTTGTTCATACCCCAATAATTCTTTGGTTTCATCATCAACCATCTGTAATTCCCTAATATTAGTAGCATAATCATGTATAGAACTCATTATATGTATGAGTATTAAAACATTTAACTTAGATGATGTTAATATATTACATAACACATAATATTATACGAAAAATAATAGTATATTAAAAACACATTAACCTAATCATTTAACTCTCTTTATCTTATTTAATGTTTGAAGGGACTAGGATCCTCTATCAAGAATACAAATATCCTATTTTTGGTCCCCTCTATCAGGAAATACATTTTCTTCATTGGTACCTTCATGAAATTATTGTGATCTCCCAATAAAAGGGTTATCCTCAATTGAATTTCCATCTTACCCTATAGTTGTTTTTATAAAGACCTGGGCATAAACATTACATGATCTAGGGTTTCATTTAAAAATTTACATTTTTTCACATTTAGGATCTTTTAAGGTTTAGAGTTTTAGAGAATTAGGCCATATCTAACACCTAACAAAACCATATAATACATAGTGGACACTTTCAAAAAATATCCATTTTCTACACCATATAAATATTTTAAAAAATAAGCCTGATTTTTTTTTTGAAAACTCTTTGTGACTTAAAACTTGACCTCTTCAAATCCTTTACTCATCATTAAATCCTTTGAAAACATTTAAAATGTTGGATGATCATAAAAATTTCATTACGGGATTTAAAAATAAGGAATTTGTTAGTCCATTGATAAAAATTAAAACACATGAAAATCCCTTTCTTGAAAACATGACATTTTTTCCAAAAATGGACAAATCCTTATTTAATAAATATTATTTATTTTACCTTTTCAAAAAAAATGTCTTCCATTAAAGCACATTTGAAAAAATAGAAAATTCATTTTGATACCTTGGGATATTATCACATTAAACCCTCACAGAACCATTACATATTAGAATAACTATATTGATAACTTCCTATATATTTTCTAGATAATATAATCATTACACAATTCATTGAATTTCTATCTAGTTGCACCCATCATTCAAGCTATAATGGGATATCCCGGTGCTATCTAGGCATACCCATCATTTAAAATTTCCAAGAACCACAACATGAAATAAAATATTACATCATTTTAAAAACTCTTTTAAACTCATATAAAAATCCATTTCGGATATTTAAATATTATTTTCTTTCACAAATCCCATTTTCAATACAAAATACACCTTTATTTTTAAATCCCATTTTCAATACCAAAATACCCACAAAAAAAGAAAAGAAGATTTTTCATTTAAGAAAACATGAAATATTTTAAAGGAATCCAAAAAATAAAATAATTCACATTGTGGTGGAAAATTTACTGAATCCATGTACTTTAAGAATATATAATTCCTTATGTCATTTATCAAAATGTTCTTTTTAAAACACGTAAAAAGATTTCTTTTTGAAAAAAAAATGAATGAAATCAAAAAATATATATATAATTTAATTTATAATACCTTTATATAAATAAAAATATAAAATAATATCAATAATATTGATATGGATGAAAATATTTTGAAATTAAACCTTAAAACATCTAAAAATTGATTTTTATATCAAAGTGGCCCATACCACTTTAAAATATTTGAATTAAATGACCAATGAAAGAAAACAATTTAACAAAACATTACATAACATGAGAATAAATAAATTAATGGTATTTATAAGGCCCCAGCCTTAATCCTTACTTAATCTTGAGTTATTACAAGATTACACATTGAGGATATTTTCAGGTTTAGAGTTTTAGAGAATTAGATCATAAAACTTTCATTACATTCCACATTTAAACAAAGTGGTTACATAAAAGATAGTATTCATTTTTCCCATCAACGGAAACATATTTATAATAAAACATGGATTCTTGCTTGACACTTCGATGACACTATCATCATATCATGTACCATTCCCTTGACCTGTGAAGAACATTTCAAAAACATGGGATAAGCATAAAAAGCTCAGTAAGGGATATAAAAATATGGAAAGGAAACGTGAGTACATGTATACACAAGAATCAATGAAATCATACTCTACTCATTAAACACAATAACTTTAACATACCTCATCAAATCATGAATAAATCATAGAAATCATAATACATAAAGGTAACTTGAGGCATTCATAACATTATTATATAGGGAGTAACCCTCTTGGTTACGTTTGGAATACCCATCACAGTATATTCCCTAAATATCTTAAGAGAAACCTTAACGTTTAACTCCTTCACATTACCCAATGCATTGGAGAGCTATATCGGGCTCACCCGCCCTTAGTTTATCATGGAACCACCCATCTTCATAACAATGCCCAAGAACCATAACATAATTGTATCACATAAAACATGCATAAAGGAAACATAACATTTCCACATTTCAATCACAAGATATCAATAAAACACATTTATATAATAAAAACTTATTAAAACCATTTTCAATACCAAAATAAAATAAAAGTAAAACAGGGTATTTATTTTTCTTTTAAAAAAATGTATGGCTTGTAGAGGAAGCTGAAACTCAAATAATCGTCACGGCGGCGGAGAAGTCGTTGTCGCCGTATACCTACGACAAAAACATTCCCTTTTGTCATTTAGTAAAACACTTCATATAAAAAAAAGATTCCTTTTGGAAAAACGTTAAATTCAAAGGGGATTATACACCATATAAAATAAGGTTGTGTATAAAACAAAATATGCCTCAATGAAAGGAGATTGAGACGAAGTCCCATACCTCGGGTCTGACTTGACTCGATTGTTCTTTAACCTCCTGAATAATAAACTTGAATTAATTTCTACTTGCTTAAGAACCTTTTTCAAGCTCATTATTCCTTTTATATCACTTATTACCATGTCATGAACACTATGTAATTATTTAAGTTAATAACGGTCATTTTATCGACCATTGGTACTTGAGTCAAAAATAAACTCTTTATAATTACAAGTTGTTCATGTATCCATTATATCCAGAGTTATACTCATGATGTAGATATCATATATATCATATATATCCAGTATATACATGCACTTATAATATTACATAACGTTTAGAGGTAAGAAATGAAATGCACCGTTCATGGAGACGGTAAGTCGTACGTACGCATGAACGCTACTTTCATTTCTATTTCTTATTTTATGGAATGGAATCATAATGATATAAAGGTATATTATAATTCCATTATGATATCATATATAATATCATTAATTACATCCTTTATACATCCCACATATGGCATTAATGAATCAAATCACTTTGAGGGGCCGTTAGTCCGCACTTCCTAAAATGAAGATATCGCGTTTACCCATAATGGAAACCATAAAGGTATGACATAAATGAAAAATACATAAGATTAAGTAAAACATAAACATATTATATATCATATATAAATATAGTGTCATCTTAATGGCCACCTTTTAAGGTGTTAAAAGAATATTGAACAATCATCGTTTTGTGTGGCAGAAATTCGCCATCCACGAAAACAGTATGTTCTTTAACCATTATATGTAGGTGTGTGTAAGTTTAGCTTGAATCCTTCTTATAAAAACATCCTATTATACGGAATATACTGGTTTTGTTACAAAATAAATGTATAAAAGGAGTTTAGGGGGTTGGAGAAGCAAAATAAAACATAAGAACACAATAGAAGACACTACCTTTAAATCGGGTAACTCTTTTTTATTTGAGTTCAAAGGCTTCCTTGGGACGACTTCTGCCCAAAGTGAGGCTTCTAAGAGTTATAGAGGGATGTGGAGAGACCAAATTGGAAGGGATTGGCTGAGCCAAAGTCTTTGGAAGTGTGGTTAAGGTGGTAGATGTGGGGGCCATTTATAAGAGGAGAGGAGGGGCACTCTTGGAAAATTAATAAAAGATACTTTGTTATAAAATGTTTTTCGGATAAAAATGGTCCCAAAATTATACATTTCTAGGATAAGGTGATAAGGTTTCTAAATACACCCATCCAATAGGTTTTTTACAAGTTTAGGTCATATATTTTACATTATATTTTCATTTTATTTAAATCGTTAAATAATGAGGTCATCGCTGCATCATCATGGTGTCATAAATAATTTAATTTATTTAATGTCTAAAAATTAGAAAAAAAATATATCATGATGTATGAAATATTTTTAGATTTCCAATTACTATTTATAGTCAAAAATATGACTTGTATAAACCCATGTAAAAATTGTTTTAATAAAACAATACATGTTTGTGTCATTTTTACTTTTACTTTAAATAAAAGGCATTAATGTCATTATCTTACCCAAGTGGATCCATGGGGTCCCAAAAATCGACCAATGGGTTTTCATGGTCCGCCATGACACACCCAATATGTTTAGGACATGTGTCAAGTTCATTTCATATTATTGAAACACTATTCTTACCTTAAATTACAATAATTACCTCTAATCGCGATTAAAAACTTAAAAGTTACTATTCACCAAAAAATTACATTAATCCCATTGAACCAAATTTTACTTCTTAATGACAACCATGTATGTCATATTTTCGAAATTCAAAACACAGAGGTGGTAAAATTTCATTTAAATGAAAAATCAGTTTTTTTAAGTACCACTTAGTGGTTTCACTATTCATCAAAAATTGAAGTTTTTCAGAAAAATACCAAAACTTCACCCTAAGATATATTTGATATTACAAATTAAAAAATGATGTCTATTTTAAAAAATTCAAAACGTATAAGTTACATTAATTAATTTAATAATTAATTCCCGTTGTCAGAGCAAATAGCGTGTTTTTATGAAACAATAAGTATCAAAAGATTTACACTAGTTTAAGTCCAATTTCAAAGTGAAATTAATTCCAATTACCACAATTGGATTAAATGGTAAAAATATATTCTAATTTCACTTTAAAACCAATTAAAAATATAATATAATCATATAAACAAATTAGATTAAAAAGAGGTTTTGAATTAAAATACAACATTTTTCACTATTCATTAAAAAAAGAACATTATCTGAAAAATACCAGAAATTTATCAAAAGTAAATTTCAATGTCCCAATCATAAAGAATAATATTATTTTGACAAATATAGCTTATAAAATTTCCAGAATATATATTTAAAAATGGTTTTCCATCAAAAGGCAGTAAAACAATCTTTTAAAAATATTAGTGTATTCCATGCTTAAGATTGGATTTATTCTCATTTTAAGCCTCTAAAACACTATCTAATTCATTAATAGACATAGATAAAAATATCTATTATTCATTACTTACTTTGGATGTTACAGTATTATATTTCAAAGGGGATATATATACACCTCATAAAAAGGTGGGTGTATAACATCAAATTATTCCTCAATGGAAGGAGATTGAGATGAAATCCCTTTCCATGAGTCTGACTTGTCATGTGTGTCTTCATCTTCTTGAAAAATAAACTTGTGTTAATTATGTATTTGATTCATAAATTTTTTCAATTTTATCATTAATTTTATTTCACTTATTACAATGTTTTGAAAAACTACTTCAATAATTAAGTTTACATCGAGTCTTTTGACCATATTCGGTTTCTTGTCAAAAAACACTTTGGTAGGTCAACTATTGTTAAAGGGGTCATATATAAACATATAACTAATAATAATAATGAATTAATTATCATATTTATACATTATATATATTTTTACAACAAATAATTAAATATGGTTATGAAAAATTAACCAACGTTAAAATCAAGGAGACGGTAGCCCGTACGTACGCATGAGTAGTGTTCCCATTTTTAAATGATATTTTTGGAAGGAATGTAAGTGAAAATTATCTCTCAAAAATGAAAATTACATCATAAATACCTTTTTATTTAATCATATGTACTTAGATTTATAATTCCTTCAATGTAAAAGGAATCTCATCTCGTCAAGGAGGTGGTAGTCGGCACATAAATGAATGACGTTATCACTTTTTTAGTGTGTGAAATGATATCAAAGAAAATTATATATTATATTAATAGTTAGGTAATTATTTCAGGAATATAATATATATGTCATGTATGTATCATATTTTTAATTAAATCCATACTTAATACATTTAATGTAAAGTATAAAGAAATCCCATTGTTTTCAGGAGCTGATTGACCACGTGTCCACAAATGATGTTATCATATTCCCAGAAAATGGAAATCATGAAGGTATGTTTATATAAAATTTACATAATTATGAATAAATAAAAAATATCATATATATATATCATTTAAAAATAGTTTTTACATCATAATTTCCGACTATGAGAGTGGTAAATGAAAAAAAATGGTATCATTTCGTGAGGTGGTAGTTCATCATACACGCGAATTGTAAGTTTGTTACCCATTTGATGGAAATTTATGTAGGATTTGGTATAACCCTTAACAAAAAAATCTTAGTATATTTAATAAAATATTTTAATTATATAATCCTGATATATAGTGAAATGAAGGGATTAGGGAAGGAGGAAAATTAAAAAATACATGTTCAGGAAAGTTACGTCTTCTTCGGGTAACTCATTTTGGTTTTCACCAAAGGACTTGTTGGTGGGAGTTCATCCTCAAGTGATGCTTCTAGGTTGATGGTAGGTATGGTGGGATATTATTTTGGTAGGTTATGGATTATCCAAAGGGTCCTGTGATGTGTGAATAATTCAGGGGGTGACTTCCTTTTTGTAGTCGAGGGGGTCGCATTCTAGTAAATATACAAAGGTAAACACTATTGGGAGGTATACATTACATCCTGTGGCTCCAATAATGAGCCAAATTCTTTAAAATTGGTTATATGGTCAAATCATAGACATAAAAATTGATTTTGACATGTCTATAGGTCATTTCGACTCTTTAGATTAAATTTTAACCAATAGTAAACACATTTTTACTTTAGTCACTATAATTAATTTTAATTACTTTCACTAATATTTTTGTCCAAAAACTAATTTAAACTTTTTAGAAATTATAAATTTGGACTATTACAAATATTAAATCCATTTTTTATAAATTCCAATAATATAATTGGAAGAAATTAATTTAAAATCAGTCATGCGGATGGGAAGACGATGTGGGTGTTTAAAGTAAAAAATGGTCAAAGGTTTATTATGTTTTTATATCTAAATTCGATGTGAAAATGTTTGCAATGACCTGAAATTTTTTAAAAGATATAAAATTGATATATTTATACTTTAAAAACATATTTTAACTATTGAAATTATTTATATAAAAAATAATTTTTTAATTAAAATTCAGTATTATTTATTATTCATTAAAATGTGAATGTTCTTAGAAAAATACCAAAATTACTCCCAAAGTAAATTTTGATATCCCAATTTCAAAAATAAATTTTTTTATTTCATATAAAAATAATTAAAATTTAAAATTTATTTTTAAAATAGGTGTGCTGCTAAAAGGCGGTAAAATTTCTTTTTAGAAGAAATAGAGTTTTTAAGCATAAAACTGGTTTTATTCTTATATTATGCCTATAAAATTTATTTGATGAATGAAAAAACATTTATATACATATGTAAACAAGATATATTTTTTATATTCACACGAACCAATATAATTTATAGGTGATAGTTTCAACTTAAAATAATACTATTAAGAATATATTATTGTTCGTTATAACTCTGTCATGCATGCAATGCAAGATTTTGAAGAACTTGTTATTCTTTATTGGGTATGATATTGGATAGAGAATAAATTTTAATTTAAAATTACTATCTAATTCAAAAATATTAATAAATATGAAAAATACTTATTATATCCTTACCTTGGAAGTTACATCCTTCCTCCCTTTTAGAAATTTTGTTCTCATAATTTTGTTCACTTTTGAAATAAGTGGGGATATTTTTTCCTCATAGAATTTTCATACTCCCATGTTTCCTATTCAACCATATTTTTTTTCTATAAATATTTAACATAATAAATCACTTTATTCCACAATACTTTATACCTATGTCCAAGAAACTAATCGGGTTGTTCCTCATAAGAAATACTCTCTTCCATATGAACTACTTCAGAGTTCAAAACATGGGATGAATATGGAATATACTTCCTAAACATTGAAACATGAAATACGTTGTATATTTGGGATAAAATCATTGTAAAATAAACTTTTTAGGGAACTGGTCCAACTTTATCTAGGATTTCATATGTTCCAATGAACTGTAGGCTAAACTTCCCCTTCTTACCAAAATGCATCACACTTTTCCATAGAGAAAATTTGAAAAAAAAACTTGATCAGCTACCTTGAAAAAAAAGATATTTAGTTGAGTTATCCACATAACTTTTCTTCCTACTCTAAGATACCCATATGTGTTACTGAATCACTTGAAATATCTATTCCATTTCATCTACTAACTCTAGTCTTGTCAACTTTCTTTCTCATACATCACTCCAAAAATTTGGTGTCTGACACCACTTTCTATATAATGCCTTAAATGGTTCCATATATATTTTTGAATGAAAATATTTATTATAAGAAAATTCAACCAAATAAATATGTTGATCCTGACTTCCCTAGTAATCCATTGAGGAAGAACGAATCATATCTTACAAGCTCTGAATCATCCACTCATAATGTCCATTCGATTGAGGATGGAAATTTGTATTAAAATTTAATTCAGTACCCAATGACTTATAAAGTACTTTCTAAAAATTTGATGTTAACCAAGTATCATAGACTAATAAAATGGAGAGAGTCACTCCATGTAACTAGATAATACCTTTTAGATACAATTTTGAAATCTTCCCTAAAGACATTGTATATCATATGGAAATAAAATGTAAAGATTTAGTTAATTGATAAACAATAACCCAAATCGCATTATCACCTTGAGAGTTATTTTGAAATCCTATAACGAAATCCATTGATATATACTCTCATTTACACTCCATCACTGGTATAGGTTAAATAATCCCCTTCGGTAACTATTATTCTACTTTAATATACTAACAAGTCAAACACTTCATGGTGAATTCATCAACTTATTTTTTCATTCCATCCCACCAACAATACTCTCAAAGGTCTCTGTACATTTTAGTGCTACCCAGATGAATGGAAAATGAAGAACTGTGAAATTCAATCAACCAATATTTCCTAAAATGTGAATCTCAAGGCACATGTAAAATTTTTCTAAATTAGAAAACACAATCTTCATTAATATTAAAATCATAAAGCAAACCATTAATGATGGATACTACCTTTTCTTTCAAGGATTGATCCATCATCTAAGCCATCTAAATTATTTCTGAAAACGTTTACTACACTAAAACATCAAACAAATCAAAGGATGTCTCTACCTACACAACTTCTAGTTCAAAATTCATTAAATTATTAACCAAAGGGTGATGTTAAAAATGTAAAATGGTTAACACAACATTATTTTTTATTCAAATCATATACCACCTTTTTTTCTTTCCCAGTATGATAATTAATCGTGAAATCATAACACTTGACTAGTTCCAACCATCTTATTTGTCTCAAGTTCAATTATTTCTGAGTGAATATATACTTCATACTTTTATAATCAGTATATATTTCAAACTTTACTCCATAAAATTATTCCTACAAATTTTTATAGAAAAAAACAGAACCTAATTATTAATAATTTATAGGGTAATTTAACTCTTTAGGTTTCAACTGATGTAAAGCCTGAGAAATTATATGATCATTCTGCATTAGGAAACAACCATGACCTTTAAATGAGGCATCATTGTAGATGATAAATTAACCATTTCTTGAACATAGGTCCAAAATAGAGTCATTTTCCAATCTTCTTTTTAGTTATTGAAAATAATCATCACATTAGTTTGTCAAGATGAAATTAACTCCTTTTCGAGTTAACTTTTTCAGTGGGCTATCCAACCAAGCAAAGTTTCCAAAAAATATCCTGTAGTAACCCATTAATCCAAGAAAACTATGAATATTAGATATATTTTTATGTCATGGCCATTCTTTAACAACTTTTTCTTTAGTAGGATCAATATTTATTCTATATTTAGAAACAATATGACCAAGGAATGAAATGTTTTTGAACCAAAATTCACACTTGCTAAATTACCCATATATTTTATTTTCATTTAATATTTGAAACAAACTGTTAGATTCCTTTCATGTTCATTTTTATTTTTATAAAATACAAAAATGTCATCAATATCATCTTTCTCTCTGGTATTCTTAACCAAATACCACCATTTATCATATTCACCTTAAAAATTATAAACAAATAGTGTTAAATTTTGCTGATTTGAAGATCCAATGACTTCAAATATCTTCTCCAAATTGTTGATCTATCCTTCAACTTCAAAAAAAGACATATTACTTCATGGTAGATCAACTTCATCTCGGGCAAGGATACCCCCACCACTTATATCCTTTTTACCTGATACATAAATGAAACAAAATGTTCTATTCTGATTCTAACCATATTAGGATGTTGATATCGAAGGATATTTTCCTCTCAATTACTTCCCAATACAGCTTCCCAATTTTCACTTTGTAAAAACCTTCTGAATAGAAATAATTTAGTAGAAGTAACATGGTAATATTTAACTTCTATATCATTCTAACTTAACCCTAATTTAAATTATTTTTATAGGAACGTTAAAAAATTATATTAACCTCTAAAGTTACCTAAATATACCTTTTATACCAACTATAAGGACATGGACTTAAATATTAAAAAATCATAAAATTAATCAATCAATTATATTCTTTCACATTAAGGATATTTTCAGGTTTAGAGTTTTATAGAATTAGTCCATATCTATTACATAACAAAACCAAATAACACAAAGTGGATACTTAAAAATAGTATCCATTTTTTCCACTATATAAAATTTTTAAAAATTAAATCATGTCATATTTTAGGAAAAATATTCTTGAATTTCAAATTGACATCTTTCAATTCCTTAGTCATCGTTAAATCCTGTGAAAAACATTTTAAAACGTAGGGTGAGAAAAAAATATCATTAATGTATATTAAAGGAAGGATATCATTAGTCTATTGATAAATATTAAAACTCACTAATAAACCATTTTTTGAAAGCAAAGTATTTTACTCCAAAATGGAAATATCATTCTTTAATAAACATCATTTATTTGATCTTTTTTAAACTAATGACGTCAATGGAAACTCATTGGATAAAAATGAAAATTCATGTAGGTACCTTGGGAAATTATCTTAATGAACCATTAAAGGACCCGTATAGAATTCTTATAGATTAGAATAACCGTACTGAAAACATCCAATACAATTCTTTTGAAAATATAATCATTACCTATTGAATTGGAGTACAATATCAGTGCACCCATCATTTAAGCTATAATGGCCTCTCACAGTGCTATCTGGGTTCACCCATCATTTATAATGTCCAAGAACCACAACATGAAATAAAACATTTCATCATTTTCAAAACTCTTTTATAATCATATAAAAATCACTTTTAGATTTAGGAATACCATTTTCTTTCAAAAATACTATTTTCGATAAAAAATACACCTTTCTTTTGAAAACCATTTTCAATACCAAAATACCCAAAAAAAGGAAATAAGGTTTTTCATTTATGAAAACATAAAAAATTTAAATGTAATCCAAAATAAAATAATGGACAAAGTGGAATAAAATTCATTTTTGTCAGGTATGTTAGGAATAGAACATTATTTTTTTAACTTGTCAAAACATTCCATATAAAACATGTAAAAATATTAATTTTTAAAACATTTGAATGAATATAAAAATAGACATAAAATTTACTTTATAATATTTTTATATAAATAAACATATAAAATAATATCAATAATATTGGTATAGAAGAAAATATTTAGCAATTAAATCTTAAAACATAAAAAGAGAGAATTTTAAATCACAGTGTCCCATACCACTTTGAAATATTTGAATCAAAAGCACCATGAAATAATAAAATTTAAAAAAACATTAAATAAAATGGGAATAAATAAATTCATGGTATGATATGTCAAATTGGTGGTATATATAACTCATAAAAGAAGGTGGGTGTATAACATCAAAATATGTCTCAATGAACGGATATTGAGACGAAATATCTTACTTTGAGTCTGACATGTCACATATTTATTTATCTTCATGAATAGTGAACTTATGTTAATCGTTTACTTACTTAAAACCCTTTTCAAGTTTTTCATTAATTTTATTTCACTTGTTACAATTTTTTAAAAAACCACTTAAATAAATAAGTTTACGTCGGGTGTATTGACCATATTCAGTTTACATGTCAAAAATGACTTTGGTAGGTCAAATATAGTCAAATGGGTCATTATATAAACATATAAATAACAATTATAATGAAATAATTTTAATATTTATGTATAAATTATATTTCTAAAACCAATAATGAAATATGTTTATAAAAAATGAACAAACATTACAATCATGCAGATGGTAGGTCGTACGTATGCACGAGTAACATTCCCATTTTTCAAAGATCATTATAGAAAGAAGTTAAGCAACATTTTTATTTACATAATTATCATTACATCATAAATACCATGTTATTTAACAATTTATACTTATATATAATTATTTTTAGTTAAAAGGAATCACATCACGTCGTGGAGGCAGTAGTCTACACATCCACAAAAACGTTATAACTTTTGTTTAGTGTGTCAAATATTGTTAAATAAAATTATTAATTTTATTTATAGAAGATTAATTATGTAATTAATATCATATATATTTCATGTATGTAAAATATTTTTAAATAAAACCATCCATAATATATTCCATGTAAAGTGTAAATGTATAACATCACTTTGAGAAGGTTTTAGTCTACACGTCCACAAACTAAGTTATCGTATTCCCACAAAATGAAAAGAATGAAGGTATGTGTATATAACAATAATAGAAGTATTAGTACATAATAAATATAATATATATATATATATCATATAAAAATAGTGTTTCCATCATAATTTCAAACCATGAGATGTGGTAAAGGAAAAACGAACGACATTGTTTCGTGAGGCTATAGTTCTTTGTACACATGAATGGTAAGTTCATTGCCCATTTGATGAAATTGTGTGTATTTTTAGGTATAAACCTTAACATAACAAAATATAATTATATTTTAGATAATTATTTTATTATATAATCATGATATTAAGTTAAATGATTTGAGTGGAAAAGGAAACAAAGTAAAAAAATGCTTGTTGATGAAAGTTTCCACTTCTTCGGGTAACTCCTTCTGGTTTGCACAAAAGAACTTAATGGTTGGATTTATGCCCAACTATAGAAATATAGGGTTAGGTGAGGTATTTTGTGAGGTTTGTTATGGTTAAGATGATACAAAGGGTCTTGAGAGTTTTGAATAAGTGAGGGGGAGTTCTTTTTTAAAGTGGAGGGGGAATGGTATTCTTATAAATATAATAATGTAAACACTTTTGGGAGGTATACCTTACATCATGTGACTTAAATAATGAAAACAATTATATAAAATTAGGGATATGGTATAATAATAATAATCCAATTTTATTTGGACGTTTTTCTAGCTCATTTGGACTCTTAATATTAAAGTTTAACCACTAACTAAAAACAGTTTTACCTTAATCACTCTAATTAATTTTAATTAATTTCAAAAATATTTTTGGACAAAAACTAAGCTGGACATATTATAAATTTTAAATTATTCTTATTAAAAATATGGAATCCATTTAACAAAATTCTAATTAAATAAGTGATTGAAATTAATTTAAAATTGATCTCATAGACAGGATGATAAACCGTGTTTTTAAAGTAAAAATGTTCAAAGGTTTGCTTTGTTTTTATATCTAAATCTAATGTGAAATTTTTTTCCAATGACATAAATTGGTTTAAATGATATATAATTTCACTAATTATACTTTAAAACTAACTAAAAACAAAATTTAACTATATAAATTATTGAGATGAAAAAGTTATTTTCAATTAAAATTCTGTATTATTTACTATTCATCAAAATATTAAAGTTCTCCAAAAAAGACCAAAAATACACCTGAAATAAATTTTGATATCCCAATTTCAAAAATAAAGTTTTTTTTGTCATATAAAAATTATAAAAATTTCAAAATTTTGTTTTAAAATAGGTGCGCCACTAAAACCCAATAAAACTGCTTTTTAGAAAAATAGAGTTTTTAAGTGTAAAACTCAATTTATTCATATCACATGACTATAAAATTTATTACATGAATGTTAGAAAATTTATAAAAATGTGTAAAAATAATATAGTTACTTCTATTTACACCCATCAATATAATGGCTAGGCAGTAGCTTCCACTAAAAATAATAATATTAATAGTATATTACTGTTCAATATAACTCAGACTTGTTTGCAAAGCAAGATTTCAAATAACTCATTTTTGTGCATTGGGTATTCTATTGGACATAGAGTAACTTTTAATTTATAATTAATATTTATTTCATTAATATTATTAATAATTAAAAGGACTTATTTTTTCATCACTTTTGATGTCACAGTTTTAGCCACCAACAGGAAAATTGAACAATTCTTGTTTGTTGTATCTGAGATGTAAAATAATCTCCCTAATTGTAATACAATTATGAATGGATCATACTTATACCCTTACACACTAAAATTAACCTCTGTGAAGGACATTTTATCAACTTTCACTAAACTCCTCTTATCAACACATTTTCAATAGAAAATCAGCACTTGAAATGTTGTATAATCCAACCCGTATATCTGTTCGATGATATTGAAATATGACATATTCGCCTAAATTGGATTTCTATCGTTGGAACTAGATATGTTAATTTATTCTACCATAAGTGTAACTCCACTATTTTTCATCATACTACAATTATCATGTTCTTTTTTATACAATGTATAACAATGTTGGCGCCAAAAATGTGGCCCGAAAGGAAGGAACGAAAAGACAGCCGGCGCGCTGCCTCGCGAAGCACAGCCGCGAAGCACAGCCGCGAAGCACAGCCGCGAAGCGTCCCAACCTTGGCGGCCCCGCGAAGCTCCGGAGGCGGTAATCCTCCGCGAATCCGTGTGACGTTCGCGAGCCGCCGCGAAGCTCCGGAGGCGGTAATCCTCCGCGAATCCGGGTGACGTTCGCGAGCCGCCGCGAAGCACCCGAGGCGGTCATCCTCCGCGAACCGGTTTGACGTTCGCGAGCCGCCGCGAAGCCCCGAAGGCGGCGCGCGAGCCCTGCTTCGCGGCGCCCCTTCCCTATAAATACTCGACTCCCCCTGAGTCCCAGGGGACGGACAATCCGACCTTTCGGCTTCTCCTCTCCCGAATCGCGAAGCAAGCTTTGCCCCGGGAATCATGAGCTCCACGAGGTATTTCTACTTCGCGAGACGACTCTGATTTGTTTCGTTCTGAGCCCCTCTTCCGAGAGGGATGCCCTTCGCGAAGCCCAAGGGCGTTCGCAAAGGAAGGGGATTCCCAAGGGAACCCGGGCAGCCGCGGAGCACTTGTGCTTCGCGAAACACCCAACCCATGCTAGTAATCCCTATGCCAAGGCAGGATAACTATGCATCGCGAAGCACATTGCTTGGCAGGACCCTGCTTCGCGAACCACTCCTTCTTCGTGAGGCAGTGCTCCGCGAACACTGTTCCACTTCGCGAAGCACCTCTCACTCCCACTTCTGCCCCATGCTAAGGCCAAGGCACCCCACCTCGCAAAGCACACTCCTCTGCTTAACGATTCCTCTTTCCGTGCGACCCTCCAGGTTTGCACGATGTGATTTCAAAGTCCCATGGACAACACCTCCCGTAGCGTTGCTTCGCCGAATGCTTCTTCGCATAGGCACGCTAACGGCTATTGCTCCTTCGCATAGCCACGCTAACGTGGACCCCTCGATGGTTCCTCCCGTGACCCCCCTTTACCATGGCCTTACCGGTACCTTCACTTCCCCAAGGACCAGAGGGTACCGGTTATGTAAGCCCTAGGGGTGTGGAGTGAACCCACCTCGTCCGAGCTGCAGGACGTTAAACTGCCAAGCACCACGTCCTCGACACATGACGTTAAACTGTGACCCAACCTCGTCTCCCTCACGAAGGGTCCCCCCAGCTCGAGCATTCATTACACCGCTCGTCTCCACGGGAATGGTAACTCTTCCGCACAAGGAATGAGATCCTCCTTGTCGGAGTGGTGTACGTTCGCAGGGGAAGGGTCGTCTCAGAGCGTAAATCCCTAACCTTTGGTACGGATGATTTCACCCGTGCATCTCGGTACTCCCCCACTACCAAGGTCAGTGGAGGACGTGATAGGGAACGAGGCACCTCCCATTGTCGGACCAAGGTCCATCTTTCCCGCGCTTTGTCGCGCCATGGGACTCCATCCTGGAGTAAGTCCCAACACCATGGGACGCTCAACGCGTAAGCCCCTCTTCGCTTCTCACGGACGCACCCTTCGCGACGTGATCGTCAGGTCCTTGCAACCTCTTGTTTCTCACACCGAGCATGACTCACGTGGGCTTAGAGTGAGCACCGACCCTGACAAACCCCATTTGAACTACGAGGTCTTTGATCCATGTCAAGGCATGGTACGTAGGAAGCCTCCACGAGGTTCAAGTCCACCAACAGTGGACCAAGGTCTACTTTCACGTCGGTTCACCGACAAAACCCCACCTGAACTACGAGGTCTTTGATCCATGTCAAGGCATGGTACGTAGGAAGCCTCTATGAGGTTCAAGCCCACCCGTCTTTCACGTCGGGTTTCACCCCCGTCCAGCGCGACGTGAAACTGCACCCCGGTCCAGTGGTAAGCCATTGCGATCCACAAACCCCACCTGAACTACGAGGTCTTTGATCCATGCCAAGGCATGGTACGTAGGACGCCTTTATGAGGTTCAAGCCCACCAATAGTGGACCAAGGTCTACTTTCACGTCGGTTCACCGACACACCCACCCGTCGCTCTTTCACGTCGGGTCCCATTCCAGTCCAGCGGTAAGCCGTTGTGACCTCTGAACTACGAAGTCTTTGATCCATGTCAAGGCATGGTACGTAGGAAGCCTCCACGAGGTTCAAGCCCACCCGTCGTTTATTCACGTCAGGGTTCACTTTCGTCCCGCATGACGTTAAACTGTAGTCTCTGAACTACGAGGTCTTTGATCCGTGTTAAGGCATGGTACGTAGGAAGCCTCCACAAGGTTCAATCCCACCCATCACCCAATTCACGTCGGTTTACCGGCACCATCCCGAACTACGCGGACTTTGATTCCCTGCCACAGGGATACGTAGGAAGCCTCCTCAAGGCTCAAGCCCAACTTCACTGTCGCCCCCCCCCCCCTGCGATGGTCCCATTTCATCCTCCTCCACTTCACTCATCCATCCGTCACCCATCCTGATTCTCACCCGGGCCGCAACATCCCGGTGGAGTCATGCCATCCATCTCCTCGCTGCCCCTAGCGGCGCCTGGGCCACTTTCCATGTGTAAGTCCCATCATATCTCCGGGTCGCTGTCCTCCGTGTACACCCCAATTCATCACCCTTTTCCCCTATAGGGAGTGCACCACCTCGGATTCGTCCTCATTGGGCATTCTGACTCGTCTCTATGGGACCATAGCCGTCTCCATGCGACACACCAATCTGATCCGTCTCTATGGGACGTTCTGATCACCCTCATCCGTCTCCGCTGGACGTTAAACTCGCGGCATACCCTGTGTTGAACACGGGAAGCTGAGGAAAAACTCAGATACATGTCAATGACATGTAATCCCCCCGCGCTCGATGTGGGATGCCTCGGGCTTCCACGCCCTCGAGAAGCCTTGTGATCGAGGATAACAGACAGACACGCCAGGTATCCCCAGCATCCAGACACGCTACTGATGCCTCAAACGTGACTACTCCCCTGACCGAAGGTTGCTGCCCTGACTGGACCCTTTGGAATGTCCCGACAGAAGCAGTGTAATTAACCGGCGTCCATAGAAACATGGCACTAGGAAGAGTTTCACGAACTACGTATTAAATCTATAAGGGAGACCCGGACTAGGTGACGAGTTCTGAGGAGGAATCCACAGGAGGAAGAACCAACATCCCATCATCCCGTTTCGATCAAGGAGCAGACGTACCTGAATAAGGAACGAATGCTGCCCGCCTTTGGAAAGCGGGAATGCGGGGCAACAAAGCCGCGCGTCCCCCTCCCCCGCGGACGGATGCGCGCGCGCCCCGACGAAAGCGTCGGAAACAGAAATGGTGAACCCGACGTGAAACTCTTCTCCTCAGCATGGAGATTAGTAGCATTCGAGACACCAGTAGATTGACGTGTCACCGGATTCAGATATCCGTTGCCTGGTCCCGCCAAGTAAATGGCGGGCCTGTCGTGGAACTCACCAGAAGTCGGGGTAGTAGAACGTGGGGCGCTCCGCTCCGCAGCGTGTTGGCGTGGATCCTTCTCACAGACATGGAGGATGGAAGAACGCTGGGGCACCGGCTGTCAATCCTTTTCCTCTCAGTACTGATGAGTTGATCCCTTCGTTTGCCAGGAACCAGGTTGCTATTTCAGAGATGCGGTCACCATCCAGTCCTCGCCCGCGCAGGGGCAGGGGCAACACCACTACCGCCACGACGGCTGCCACGTCACGGGATGCGGGACGTCCACGTCCCCTTTCCCCATCAGAGGTCATCCAACGAAGGGTGATCAACAGCCTCGTGCGCAGGTATGAGGAACAAGGGGTCATCCCGACCAGGGATATGGCCCGTTTGGACCTGGAGGCTTCCAGGCCCCGCCGTCAACGCCGCCCTAACAGGCCGCGCAGGGAGCCCCCGCTCCCCACCTCGACATTCAACCGTTTCGGGAGCCTATCCCCAGAACGCCTTGACGACTCTTCGCCTTACGCCGAAGAGGCAGGCGCGGTCCGGCTCAGCCCGCTCAGGGCCCCGACCCAGGACCCCCAGGCGAGAGCTCCCGTCCGGCCACGTCAGCGCCGCCGTCCGGCCCCGCAGGAAGAACAGGCAGACTATGTCCCTGCACCACCTGCACCAGCCCGCCTGACCCGACGTCAGCGCCGGGCCCGGGCTGAGGACGCTCGCCTAGCCGCGTCCACAGTGACAGCTATAGTGGCCCGAGCCACCGCCGACGTACATTATGAATCCCCCGCCTACATTGAGCAGGGGCACCCCTTCGCCCAACCAAGATTGAGACCCCAGCCGCCGCATGGGCAGGCCGGGTTGACTCTTCGGGTTGCAGGCCCCAGTGATGATCGTCACGAACTAACCCGCGGTGATGCCACCCCGTACGGAGGTCATCCCCGTACCACTACTCCACAGAGCGTGGGCCTTCCCCGCTCCGAGGTTCGTCGTGGAGGAATGCCTCGTGCTGCCCCCATCCTGCAGGAAGACCTGCCCCGGGGCAGTGATGCTCAGCGCGGAAACATTTCTCGCGCCCGCTGTACAGGGTATGAAGTCCATCCTTCTGAAGGCACCATCCATCCGGTCCTTCGACGTGGGGGCCCCCCCTACGTCCTCTCTGCGACTGGCGAAGATCCTCCTCGCCCCAGCAACTCAAGGAGTGAAGGTCAGCCTCGCTCCACTCGCATCGACCATGGAGGCCTTCCCCATGCTCCTGCCGGTTCCAACAGAGGCCCCGCCCACGTGGGTACTGTTCATGGAGGTCCTCCCCATGTACCCTTTGATATTTGCCCTGGTGCCCCTGGCACCCCAGCTGTCCCAAGTGGGGGCCCTCTCCGCCACGGCGCCAGTGCCGCCCCAGGGCTGCCTGATAGGGGTCAACCCTGTCCCGAAGAGCCGCCCAGGGGCAGAAGAGCGGGTCGTCGCCGCCACAAGAAGAATCCTGGGAAGGCCCAGGGGCGGATCAAACCTGCCCGCTTCTCCGATTCGGAAGCGGAATGCGATTCAGCGATGGAACCTTCTCCCAGCTCCTCCGTATCAAGGACTGGGGCAGGAACCAGACGCGTCAGCCTCGTTCTCCCAGAATTTGAGGTCCACCGGATTCCCGTCTCTCTCCGCAGGTACATCCAGGAGGAAGAAATCCTGGGAATTCCGCAGGTTTCGACCGCGCAGTCACCGCCACCATCACCCGAAGCGCCCTCTACCTCTACTCGGGATCACGAGGAGCTGTTTTGGGAGTCAACGGGGGTAGATCCACGACATGACCGGACACCGGTAACGTCAATTCCCGTACCCGAAGCAGTGACTGTTAGCCCGTCCTATCGTGACATTGTGGTCAGGTCACCTCGCTCTTCAGAGGAAGGCCCAGAGTACGGTGGCCAGTCTGCTCGCTTGTCGTATTCTCCACCGCCGAGTTTGCTATCCCAGAGGTCCGCCTCGGTACCGCTACCGGTCCCTCAGCCACCCCCGGTCGATGAGTGGGGAAATGTGGGGCCGAACCCCGAGGATGAACCCAGGAGCTTTTGGAGTATTCTTGCAGCGGACTACTTCCCAGAGAAGTTTTGGCCCACGGCGGCACTGAATTTCCGCGTACCCGAGTTGCTTACCCCTGAAGAAGTGGGATGCTTTTGTCGGACCCTGTGGGAGACGCACTTCCGCCTCCGTTGGGAACAGGTAGTGTACCCCAGGATTCGAGAGCACTTCGAGGATATTGGCAAACAGTGCCGCCTAATTGATGTAGCGGCACTCCTTGCGGCCCAGCACCCCGAGTCGCCCGGTCACCAGAGTGCCCTCCAACGAAAATGCGTCCAGAGTTTCAAGGCACTCCGCAAGATCGTCAGGGAAGCCACCCCCCATGTGCAAGTCCGTGGTTGGGGACGCTATGCCGCTCTCCTCTTCGACCATATCCGACGACAGCCCGATTCGCTATGCGACATTGAGGATATGCCCTCAAGAGGGGTCACAGTCCACATGGCCGACGTTGTGGATAAGGAAGATGAGCTTGAGTTCCTTGATGGGGACTTACCATCCGAGGGCGTACCGCCACTACTCGACCCATCAGGGAGAGTCACCCGTCAGCAAAGGAACCTGCTAGGCCTCCCCGTACCCACCGAGTCACTGGCACTCGGTCGAAGCACTGGAAAGGGTAAAGAGCATGTCGGGATAGTCAAGCACTCCGACCCGTCCACCTCTGTGCAGAAAACGGACGAAGACCCTGAGAAGGCCACGTTGCGCCAGAAACTTACTGATCAGAAGAGGCTGGTCGACGAACTCTTGGCTGAACGCGCCGCAGAGCGACGACCCGACTATGGTAATCCCAGGCCGGGGCAGCAGGGGCAGGAACAATTTCCCCCCGGTGAGATGCCTCCGGGCAACCCTGATCATGCTACTGCCGCGGACAGGGCGGAAGCCGGAACGTACGGCAAGAGGGCGCGATACGTCTCGCCAAACCCCCCTGAGCGACGGGGCAATCTGAAGAACCCAACTCGGGTTCCCCCAGTCGCCCAACAGGTCGTCCAACCAGTCAACCCGCGAGCAGCAGAAGCCGTCTACCGTGTTGAAGAACCTGGAAATGCGCTTGTGGTTAGGGACCCCCGTCAAGACAGGGACCCCCACCCGGAGGACCTTATTGCGGCACTCACAGCCCGCCTCGAGGCGTTGGAGACACGGCAGGTGGCGGTCCCACCGGATGGCAAGCCTTATCCCGCGTGGGTGGATGATATTCCCGCGCCTCCGGGTTTTGGGAACCCCACTTTCTCGCCTTTTAACGGGACAGGGGACCCACCCCAGCACTTGGCTCATTTCTCTTCCAGGTGTGGCCCCATGTTGGGGACCCCGGCTCAGCAAGAAGCCGCTAAGCTCCGATGTTTTGTACAGACGTTGGAAGGTCCGGCATTCGTCTGGTACAGCCAGCTCCCCATCGGATCAGTGACCGGTTGGGAGGATCTTCGCCGGCAGTTCTTGTACCAGTTCAGCTCCACCACGCGGAAGACCAGCATCGCGGACCTCTTTAAGTGCAAACAGAGGCCTGATGAGCGGGTTGCAGACTTCATCGCCCGGTGGAAAGGACTTACGTATTCTCTCGATATGCCGCTGACTCAGGAGCAATTACTGACGATGTGTGTGGGGAACGTAAAGACAGAGCTGGTACCCTCCTTGATTACCCATAACTACCCTGGGGGGTTCAGAGATTTCTCAGATAAGGCCTAGCGCCTCGAGGAGGCCCTGCAACAGGCTAGTCAGGCACGTTTGCTGCCCCCTATGATCCCAGCCAGGAGGGCCGCCAGGGCTGAACCCACCGCAGTGGCTCAAATAGAAGCCCCGAGGCAGCTGGAATTGTTACCGGCGGCACCACCCCCGCAACCCCGCAGAGGTCCTCCACCTCAAGCACAGGCTCCTGCCCAGCAGCGGCCGCCTCAGAACCGACAGGTTCCCCCGCGCAACGCGCCACCGCCACCTAGGCGAGACAACCGGGCGCCGCCCCCTCGGCAGGCCCCTCCGGTCCCTCGAAAGGACCAGGCCCCCAGGGCTCCTTACCCGGAAAGAAAGTACCATACCTATTCGTTTAACGAAAATCAGGTCCCTGGTTACTTCCGAAGTGCTCTAGAGCAAGGGATCGTGCGTCTTCCTGAGTGCAGGAGGCCGGCAGAGGCGCATCTCACTGATCACCCCAACTACTGCCCTTATCATCAGATCCTGGGTCACACCCTCAAGCGATGCTATGTGTTTAAAGACTGGCTTCAGGACCAGGTCAAAAACAACATAGTCAAGTTGGGCCCAGCGCCAGCGCAGGTGGCAGGCGTCTTTGCGGGATCAGAAATCGGCAGTGACAGCGAGGGTGAGTGGCAGCAGGTCCCTAGCCGCGGGTCCCAGAAATACGACAACTGGATGGCTCGAAAAACTGTCGTTTGTGCCCAGGGTATCATCCGGGCACGCCTGAAGCAGTCGGAACCTTCAGAAGAAGTAGTTGGCGCCTCAACATCGTCTTCACAGTCGACCTCTGCCCAAAAAGGCAAGCAGCGGCGACGTAAGAAGAAGCAACGTGCACCGCCAGTGCTGTCGTCATCCCGCACTCTCGGTGACTTTATGCCTCCCGAAATGGGCATTCCCCCCAGAATCCGCCCAGCGGTGGATGACTCTTCGAGTGACAGTCAAGGGTACGCTTCGGTTAACACCGTGGAGCTGGTAAATCCCTATATGACCCCCGACGAGGGGGAACCCCAGGAAGACCGCCCCAACGTTTCCAGCCGACGTCAACGTCAGCGGAATCGCAATCGCGCCGGTCACCGAGGTATGTCAGCAGGCACTTGTGACCAAGCCGTGCACGCTACCGAGACCAGGCAGCAGGCTCTGCGCAGATCTCAGCACGCGCAGACCCATCCAGCACCCTTGGCTCTACCTCCACCGCCGTTCGTGTTGCTGGATCAGGGAGAGCCGCCTCATTCGTATCACAGCCAGTCTCGCCCGGCGACGGGCCAGCCCCCGCTGTTCGATCTTAGCCCGGCGACTACTCTCCAGGCTTCTACTAGCAGGCAGCAGGATGTACCCAGTTCTAGCCGACCGCCAGTTCAACCGGCAGGACCCGCTATGCCTCCAAATACCGAAAAACCCCATGTAAGCAGAGGTTCGCGTTTGGCACGCAAGTATGATGTCCTAAAGCACCTAGCCGGCATTCCGGCGAGGCTTTCCATCCTTGAGGCCCTGCGCTTGTCATCCGAGATGCGCGAGGCACTTGCCGAGGCCCTAAGGAGCCCCCTCCAGTTCGAGACGGAAGTGGCAGCCGCGGAGGCCTTCCATACCGAGGCGATTGAAAACGCCGAATGTCAGGCGGTTATCTCGTTCTCTGGTGAAGATGAAGACCCTCCTATACAGGGGCACATTCGCCCACTGTATATCACTGGCCACTTTAACGGTGTGGAAGTTCGTCGCTGCCTCGTTGACACGGGTTCCGGAATCAATCTAATTCCGACCCGAACGCTGCGAAAGCTGGGTTTGTCCGAAGGTGATTTGACTCCCTCTGACCTCAGGATTCAGGGGTACGACAGGACAGAGCAAACCCCGGTCGGCAAGATCCGTCTGAAGACCCAGTTCGGTGGCTTAATTGCCAGCACCGAGTTCATGGTTGTTTCTCAGGATACCGCCTACAACGCATTGATGGGCAGGCCATGGCTCCATCTGCATGCAGCGGTTCCCTCGTCGTATCACCAGTGCCTTAAGTACTCGCTCAACGGTCGAGTAGGCGTGCTCCAAGGAGACGCGTCCCCTTTCGCTTCTTGTGAGGCCCGCTATCTGGATGCGGGTTATTTCAAAAGTAAGGACAAGCAGATCCTGGTCAGCGAGGATGAGCCCGCCCCAATCACAAGTGATCCCTGGGCTAGCATGGACGACGCCTACATCCTCCCGATCCACCGGTTGGAGGCCACGACCCCCGACATGGGACAATGTTTCGTTGTTTCGAGTACGCAAGGAAGGCATGTTCCCGCGTCCAAGCGATGGTGGAAAATCACCTCGTACTCCTACATCAACCAGGCTCGGGTCATCCCGGAATCTCCTACCCCTGTACGGTACCGGGACGTCAAGCTCATGACAACGGCGGTGCGCCATACGTGTCTATTTCGCCGGGCTGGAATCAACCGACTCTGGCCGACACGTCACCACTACTTTGATATCTTCAATCGTGGCCCCTTAGGCTGAAGGCCAGATGGGATAGGGTCAAATTCATTCATTGCTATGGTCTCCACGACGAGTGAGTCTCCTGATGTGATGACCGCTGCTGCCCAAGCCGGCACCAGCTGCCCCTCGGGTTTTGAGAGCCCAGAAGTACCTTCCGTCACGGGAAATCCCCCCACGGCTGGGGAGGAAGACTTGGAGGATGCTCCCCCAGCCTTTGAAGAAGGCGTCTCTACCACGGTCGATGAGCTGGTACAGGTGAACCTTGGTAGCGAGACAGATCCAAGACCCACATTAATCAGTGCGGCCATGTCCCTCGAGGAGCGGCAGCAGTATGTAGACTTCCTCAAACAGCACCGCGATGTGTTTGCCTGGAGTTACGATGAGATGCCAGGGCTGGATCCCCAAGTGGTCGTCCACCGTCTGGGCCTCCCAGTAAAACATCGTGGGTTTAAGCAGCCTCCCAGGAAAATGCACCCTTCCCATGGCGCTATGGTTGAGGCCGAAGTTGATAAGCTAATCAAGGCCAACTTCGTCAAAGAGGTCCAGTACCCCAAATGGCTCGCCAACATTGTGCCAGTCAGGAAGAAAAATGGGCAGATTAGAGTCTGCATCGACTTCCGCGATCTCAATCGCCACTTCCCAAAGGATGACTTCCCACTCCCGGTGACGGAGCTATTGATTGACGCCACGGCCGGGTTCCAAGCCCTCTCTTTCATGGATGGGTATTCCGGGTATAACCAGATCCGGATGGCCCCCGAAGATGAGGAGTCCACTGCCTTCAGGGCTCCCCAGGGTACCTTTTGCTACCGGGTAATGTCATTCGGTTTGAAAAATGCAGGTGCCACTTATCAGAGGGCCATGCATCGCATATTCAAACCGATCCTCGGGACATTGGTGGAGTGCTACGTGGATGACCTTGTAGTCAAATCATATCAGCGCCAGGACCATCTCAAAGACCTTGAGAAAGTGTTCGGTTTCCTCCGTTCCCGTCACCTGAAGATGAACCCACTGAAGTGTGCCTTCGGAGTCACCTCCGGGAAGTTTCTGGGCTTTGTTGTCAGATACCGAGGTATCGAGATCGACCCGGAGAAGATCAAGGCCATCAGCCAAATGCCTCCCCCGAGCAACATTCGGGAGATTCGAGGCTTGCAAGGCCACTTAGCCTATATACGCCGATTCATTGCGAACCTGGCCGGCAAGTGTAAGCCCTTTTCTCGGCTCATGAAGAAAGGCGCTGCCTACGAATGGGATGAGGAGTGTCGGATCGCCTTCGAGGAAATCAAGCAGTATCTGCTCCAACCTCCGGTCTTGATGCCACCCGTCTCTGGAAAGCCGCTGGTCCTTTACGTGACAGCCCTGGAGAGATCCCTCTGCGCGCTGCTCGCCCAGAAGAATAACGAGGGTACTGAGAACAGTCTCTACTATCTCAGTCGCATGCTTCTCGATACGGAGGTCAGATATTCCCTTATCGAAAAGAGCTGCCTTGCGCTCGTCTTCGCCGTGCAGAAGTTGTGACACTACCTGCAACACCACGAGGTGCAATTGATCTCTCGGGTGGATCCGCTGAAGTACATCCTGAACCGCCCCATGCTGACTGGCCGGCTAGCACGGTGGGCGGTGATTCTCCAGCAGTTTGACATCAGGTTTGTGCCTCAGAAGGCCGTTAAGGGACAGGCATTGGCAGACTTTTTAGCTGCCCATCCAACCTCCGCGGATCAATCCCTGGACCTGGATTTCCCCGACGAGACGATCCTCTCGGTCGATCACGCTGTCCCGTGTTGGCAAATGCATTTCGACGGCGCCTCCCGGAGCCCCACTGGTAGAAGGCTCAATGACCCCAAGCTCAACAGAGTGGGTCTGGGTATTGTTTTCATTACCCCGGCGCAAGCCGTCCTGCCGTACTCCTTCCTGTTTTCAGAAGGTTGTACGAACAATGAGGCAGAGTACCAAGCTCTCATCACCGGCCTCGAGTTGGCCCTTGAGATCCATGTACCCCATCTACATGTGAAGGGAGATTCTGAACTGGTAATCAAACAGGTTAATGGCGACTACGTCGTCAGGAAGCCAGAGCTTGCAACGTTGCTGGAGTACACCCTCCTCCTAATGGCCCAGTTCTCTTCTTGGCCAGAGGTTACCCATGTCCCGCGGTCGCAGAACGGCCAAGCGGACGCCCTAGCAGGCTTAGCCGCATCGCTCGCAGAACCCGAGCAAGATGATTTGGTCATACACGTGTCCCACCGGAGAGTCATTGCTCCCGTCACCCAAGAGGACCGTGATAGCCTACGGGTAAGTCATCTCACCGCCGGACTCTCCGTATCGGGAGTCCCGGGTTCGTCAGACGCGGTGGTTGAAACGACCCCCGATTGGAGAGCACCTTTTGTCGATTATCTCCATAATGGCCAGCTCCCGGACAACCGGGCCGAGCGCGAGTGAATCCGATGCCGCGCACTTCAATTTACCCTCCAGAGCGGCCCAGTCTTGAGCAGACCCTCTATAAACGGAGTTTTGATGGTGTCCTCCTCCGTTGCATCCAAGGAGTAGAGATACCTCAAGTTATGCAAGAGGTTCACGCCGGTTCCTGTGGCGCCCATCAAGCTGGGCCGAAGCTGTCCCATCAAATCCGGAGGCTAGGGTACTTCTGGCCCTCCATGATCCACGATTGTATTGGATACGCCAAGAGATGCCACGCGTGCCAAGTTCACGCCAACTTCTTGCATCGGCCGCCAGAACCCCTCCACCCCACCAAGTACTCTTGGCCATTTGCGGTATGGGGACTCGATGTAGTGGGACCGTATCCGCCGGCAACAGCCCGCCAGTGTAGGTTCATCCTGACTGCTACAGATTTCTTCTCCAAGTGGGCAGAAGCAGTTCCGCTCAAAGAGGTCAAGGCCCGTTCCGTCGTTGACTTTGTGAGCTCCAACATCATCCACCGGTTTGGGGTCCCTCACGCCGTCCTCACTGACAACGACACCAACTTCCGAGCAGCTGAATTGAAGAAATTGTACGCTAAGTACGACATCCGGTCAAACCATACCTCCCGCTACCACGCACAGGCGAATGGACAGATCGAGGCATTCAACAAAACCCTCTCTAACATTCTGCAGAAGATGGTCGGTCAGAACAAGAAGAGTTGGCCGGACAAGCTCCCCAACGCCCTTTGGGCTTACTGGACGACGACTCGCAGCTCTACCCAGGTGACCCCATATTCCCTGGTGTATGGAGCTGAGGTCGTCCTACCCATTGAGATCCAGCTGTCGTCGCTACGCACGGCAGTTTATGATCACCAGACATCAGATGAGGTAGCCGAGATCCGTCTAGCTGAGTTAGAGGCACTGGACGAGAACCGGCTTCGTGCCCTGCACAATCTAGAAAGGCATCAGGACAAGATGGCAAGAGCTTTTGACAAGAAGGTTCGTCTCCGCTCTTTTCTACAGGGTGACCTGGTGCTGGCCCTGCGAGCTCCAATGATTCCCGGAAGGAAACCGCCCAAGTTAGAACCCAAATGGGAAGGGCCTTATATCATCCATAAGGTTTACCCCAATGGAGCATACTCCTTGGTGACCACAGATGGAGAGCGTGTAACCCCTCCCACCAATGCCAGATTCCTCAAACGATACTTTGCCTAGGGCAAAAGTGGTCCTCCATGACCCTAAACTGCAAGAGGGTCCTGCACGACATTAAACTACATTGGTCCTGCACGACCCTAAACTGCGACTTGGTCCCGCATGACCTTAAACTGTATCTCCGTCCTCACTGCAAGACGTTAAACTGCAAGTCAGTCAGTTCTTCCTGACCGAGGCTCAGCCTCAGGCCCCTCGGCCTCTTTGGGCCCCTGGCCCCGTCTCCACCGAGGTCTGGCCCCAGGCCCCCCTCGTTTCTCTCCGACTTACCCTCTTACGGGATCGTACGGTACAGTGTAGGACTACGTTCTCACGTTGGGATCATGTACCATGCCGCACACATCCCCGAACGAGATGCCCCTCGTCCCGCATGACGTTAAACTGCATGTCAAGAACTACGTACGGCTTGATTCCCATCTTCATGGGATACGTAGGAACGCTCGGACGCCTTGTCTTGAGCCCAGCCCCAAGCTTCTCTCTTCCACTATTCCCCCTAGGAATGGTCTCCTTGGAGGATCTTTGTGTAGCAGGGCGTCGGCTTTCTCGGCCCCGCTCATGCAACCCCACTCACGCAAAGATTGTAAAGGTCGCACCACGCGCCCACTCCCGTTCTTCTACCCTCCCACGTCCTCACCGCATGACGCTAAACTGCATGGCCTTCAAGAACTACGTATGGCTTGATTCTCATCCTTATGAGATACGTAGGAACGCCCGGACATTTCGTCCGTTGGCCCAGCCCAAAAGCCAAAATCTTCCCCTCGGGTCAAGACACGGCAGGGTGCACACTTTTGCCCCGACCCACGTCGAGCAAGCCTCGACCCGGCTGCACATTCCCCCCTGGAGGTGTTTTCCCCTTTCGTGGATGGATTCACACCCTGAGGGGCCCCCAAGAACGGCCTGGATACAAATCCCAAGGGCTCTCCTACTGATACGGGCCAACGCCCCCGAGGGTTTCTCAGGCAACAAATCGAAACAAGTCCCGCGTTGCGAATTTGGTCAGCGGTCGACGCTCGTTTGTTGCCCACATGCGGGTCACCATAGGAACGCTGTGTTTCGAATATGGTCAACAGTGATTCATTTTGCCCCATCCTGAGGTGACAAACTTCCCCCAGGTGGTGCTAGTGATCGGGCCCACAGCCCAGGATTCCTCACCCGGAGCGTACGGTGTGGTGTAGGACTACGTCCTCATTCACGTCGGGATCATGTACCATGTCGTACGACTCCACTTTCGAGGCTCAGCCTCAGGCCCCTTGGCCTCCTTGGGCCCCTGGCCCCCCGTCCTCATGTAAGACGTTAAACTACAAACCAGTCAGTTCTTCCTGACCGAGGCTCAGCCCCAGGCCCCTCGGCCTTTCCAGGCCGCGGCCCAGGACCTATCTTATAGGATTGTACGGCATGGCGTAGGGCTATGTCCTCATTAACGTCGGTTTTTTGCCATACTGTACACCTTGCTTAGGGATATGTTATTCCCCTCCTCGTCCGGTATGACGTTAAACTACATTTCAAGAACTACGTGTGGCTTGATTCCCATCCTGATGGGATACGTAGGACCACCTGGATGTCCAAGATCCGGGTCCAGCCCCATCTCTTGGGAATCCTCATCCCATCTTGGCCCCTTGGCCCATCCTTCCTCCATGCGGAGATCATATGGTGCGGTGTGGGATTATGTCCTCATCCACGACGGTCTCTTGATGACCACGCCATGCTCCCACCCCCTGCTGAGTTGTTTCGTCGATCCCTCTTTTTCGGCGGTTCTCCAATGTGCTTAAGAGTACTCTGGTTCATTACCTGGAATGCCAAGCTTTACTCAGACACGTCCGCACCCGCTTTCCAGGCTTTGCGTATCCCCGCATCAGGGCTTTCACCATCTTTCACACCCGGAGGGACCCCCAAGAACGGCCTGGATACAAAGCCCAAGGGCTCTCCTACCGATACGGGCCAACGCCCCCCAGGGTTTCGGACAACAAATCGATAAAATCCCGCGTTGCGAATATGGTCAGCGGTCGATGCTCGTTTGTTGTTCCCACCTCAGGCTAACGCGATACAGACACTGTGTTTCTGTCATGGATAACAGTTTTCCTCTGTCGCCACGCCAACCCGTTAAGCCCAAATGCCGGGTACACAATTCACACCCTTCATCACTTCATCGTGTCCAAGTAGAGTCTCGGGATTCTTGGTACTTTTCCCCCATACACGTCCGCGCATTGGGAGAACAAGCTACATCAAAGGTGTCCTTCGGAACTTTCTGCTGACTCCCCGTTAATGGATGCCCCAGGTATTGCAATGAGGATGCCCCCCTTGTTTCCCACACCGAGTTTATCTCACGTGGGCTTAGGGATTGGGCTGACATCTGTGCTTACTCGGGAGTTGTCACCATCCACGGTCCGAGCTCTAAGACCATAAACTAAGACTCTCATCTGGAACTACGTTCAAGACCCCTTGTCTTTGGACCCAGCTTGAGTTCAGCAAATTTACCTCTCTAATCCTCTCTTCAGGACCCTGATCACAGGACTGCGTGGCGCAGTGTAGGACTACGTCCTCATTCACGTCGGGTTTGCAACAACTGCACCACGCACGCCCCCATTCTGAGATTCAGTCCTCCTGTTCTGTCCTGCATGACGTTAAAAGGCACATTTCAGAACTACGTATGGCTTGATTCCCATCCTAATGGGATACGTAGGACCACCCGAGTGTCTAAGATTCGGGTCCAGCCCCACCTCTGGGAGATCTCCTGATTTCCCGGTCACCTAGGCCACTTGGTCCATCCCTCTCCAGCGGGGGGTGTGCAGGTATAATACAAGGTTTTGGGCACCATGCCCCCCTTCCCCTGGGGATCTGCCATCTCTCGATCACCCTCAAGGTTGAGTCCCTTGGCTCCCTGCAGTGGTTCACCCATGTTTTAAGAGCACTCTAGTCTAGCACCAAGAGTGTCAGATTCAACTTGGTCAAGTTCCTTCCACTTGTCAAGCTTCGTGTTCCCCTCTATTCGGACTTCCATCATCTTTCACACCCAGAGGGACCCCCAAGAACGGCCTGGATACTACGCCCAAGGGCTCTCCTACCGATACGGGCCAATGCCCTCCAGGGTTACGAACGACAAATCGATAAAATCCCACGTTGCGAATATGGTCAGCGGTCGATGCTCGTTTTAATTAGTCCTCATTTCAGGCTAAAGCGACAGGATGCTGTGTTGCGAACATGGTCAGCAGTAATCCTCTGTCGTCACGCCAGCCCCTTCAGTCCTTGAATGTTGGTTGCATGATTCACATCATTTTCCACCCCATCATGTCCAGTTGAAATCTCGACACTTTTGGCGCTATCCCTCAGTGCACCTTTGCATGATAGGGGGACAAAGATGCAATCTGGCGTCCTTTGGGACTCCCATGGTCCGAGCTCTAAGACCATAAACTAAAACCCATTCGGGACTACGTTCAAATTCCCATCCTCATGGGACACGTAGGACCGCCCAGATGCCCTGTCTCCGGGTACAACCCATTCAGGAAGCCAGTCTCTCTCCCTGTTTCCCCTCTGTATAGGCCCCTCGGCCTAAGGTTTCACCCTCCAAATGGCGTACAATCTGATGTGGGATCACGTCTCCGTCAATTGTGTTTTATAACACTACGCACATTTCCCGCCTAGCATCGTCTCTGCTACGTCTGCGCTGCATGACGATAAAATGCATGCTTGGTCCTATCATACGACCCTAAACTGTGACATTATCGTCCTGGCCGCACGACGAAAAACGGCACCGCATTGTGGTGACCTCGCTGTAGAGGACATCACGTTGGGTACTAGCCACGCGCCATGCCATTTGTCAATGCCCATCACGGCTTGATTCTTGTGGCGACATCACGACCTACAGTTCTAGGCCTGTCGCTTCACAAAAAAAACCATTCACCTCAAAGAACAAACGAGATACATCAAATTCCGCCTCTTTTAGTGCAAGGGCCACGTCCGCACTTCCCCTTTCCCCTGTCACTGGTACCTTACCCTGCCACCTTCCAGAACTACGTATGGCTTGATTCTCATCCTCATGAGATACGTAGGAGCGCCCGGGTACTTCCCCGCGGGCCCAGCCTAACCCTGGTGTTCGGTCCCTCGACTCGAGCTCATTCACGTCAGGATGTGATGTCATGCGTCCCCAGATCCCTTTTCCAATCCATGGTCCGAGTTCTATGACCCTAAACTAAGATCTCCCCAAGGGAAAGGAATCTGCTCCCTCTCTCTAATACGTTTCGTTGACGTATTCGGATGTGTTTTGACAGAAAGCCCGAAGCATGGGATTTTCACAGGGACATTCCCCTCATCTCATGACCAAGCTTCGTGAGCTCGCTATTTGGATCCTCATCCTCTTCCACATCCAAAGGGACCCTCGGACGACGTGGAGACTAAGCTTAAGGGCTCTCCATGAATGCTGGACCTAAGGGCCCTACACTCGTTTCGGGCCAACGTCCCCACGGATCTCTGACAACATTTGTGACATGGTCCCGTGTTTCGAACATGGTCAACGGTCGACCCTCATTTGTTTGTCCCCATTCTAGGCTAATGCGATAGGATGCTGTGTTGCGAACATGGTCAGCAGTAATCCTCCATCGTCATGCCGCCATCATTGTGATCTGAATCTCGAGCACCATGATTCACACATTTCCACTCTCACATGTTCAAGTGGAACTCCACCATACTCGGCTCTTTCTCTTCGCGCATCTAGGTGCGCTGAATGATCGTGTTAGTGTCATTGGGCCGGTAGTCACCGAGAATCCCTTTGCCCCAACCTGCCCCTCTCTGCGTCGGGAAATTCCCACCACTACTACTTGTTTCCCACACCGAGCACGACTCACGTGGGCTTAGTAGTTTTGGCTGGATGTGTACCAACACGGTTAGGCTGCTCCTCGTCCAGTACGATGTTAAACTGCGCTTCCAGAACTACGTGCGGCTTGATTCCCATCATCACGTGGGATACGTAGAGACGCCCAGGCATTTCGCCTAGGGTTCAGCCCCAGGAATCACAAAATCCTGTTCCTCCCCATTTCCAGCCCTCTGGCCTGACCCCCCGGGGAGAACTATGTAGCTACAATTTTACCCTGAACAAGTTCAGGATGCCCCTAGATCCCATTGGGAAGCGATAGATCCCCTCGCCATAGAGGCCCTGTCCCAAAAAGGAATGATCCGTGATCAGGTCGATGCGCCCATCTGGCGTACTCCCTCCACGGTGGTGCAACTACCGAGGTGTTGGATTCTGTTTGAACAAACCACCACGCCATGTTCCACGCTTTGCGTGTCCCTTATTCGGACTCTCGTCCTCTTTCATGTCTGAAGGAACCCCCTAACGACCTGGTCTTGTGCCGCATCGGCTCACCTACCGTCCTGGGCCAACGTTCCGGAAGACTGGTCATGTCTGGAAGGACCCCCTAACAGTATGGATGTCTGACCTATGGTCCACCAACTGTCCTAGGCCAACGTTCTGAAAGATTAATCGACAACAAATTGATAAAATCCCGCGTTGCGAATATGGTCAGCGGTCGATGCTCATTTGTTCTCCCCACTTCAGGCTAACACAGTAAGGATACCGTCTGTCCGCCACGGTTAGCGGTTGTCCTTTATTGTCACGCCATCCCCGCAGTGTTCCGAATTTGGGCATCGTGATTCACACCACCCATTTTCATCTGTTTGAACTGATTCCAGCGCCCCTGGCGTTGCCCTGGCCGTGCATAAGAGCACGTTGAAGAAACAGTGGTTCGGCTATCCTGGAAGTTCCTCCTCCGATCAAGCCTTCCCCATCTTTCGGGAATCTGGACTGGTTTGAGGGAATTGTCGTCAAACGTCCCGCAAACATTGCAGGGATGCAACAAGGCAATTCAACAGTGGAAATCGTACGTGCTACGGAACTCAAAACAAGGGAGAAAGAAATAGTTGAAGCACAAAAGTGTTAATAAAAGTTTCTTCGGGTTCGCTACAATACTCGGGGGTTGACTTCCCCCATGGACGGGTTGACTCCGTCAAAGGAGCGTTGCAGCTCCGCCACCCGTTGACTTGCGGCGTCCAAAGCCTGTTGCCGCTGATTCAACTCCCGCTCCTCTTCAGCAGCGGCGGGGCGTAATTCCTCAACCCTAGCCCTGGCCCTTTCCACCCCGGCCCGAACAGCAGCTATCCTTCTAGAGGTCTTCCCCATGTGCTCCTCAGCCTCTGCCAGCTGGGCCTTCAATTGTGAGACCAGCTCAGACTGCGCATCGAGAGTGGCTGAAAGCTCGTTGGCCCAGATCTGCATCTGTTGGACCTCGCCTTCAGCCTCCTGGAGCTTCCTAATGCTAGTCGCCTTCCTCCGCTGCCATCCCACGCTCAGCCCACGATCATGCTCCCGGATCTTCTCAGCCATGAGGTCTCGGATGAGCGCGTGAGGGCGTTGGGCATCCACTCCCCCGGCACACAGTTCGCGCAACCGTGAGCAGAGCCTATTCATTTCGTCCAGCCATTGCACTTGGGGAGTGTCCCTGATAAAGCGCGTGATCAGCTTCCACGACCGGCGGCGGACTATGCTGCTGTCTTCCTCATCAGAGGCTATTTCGTCCCAATCCGCGCGGTCAGCGGGCTCGTACACAGGATATGCCTGCAGGAATTCCTCAGCGGGATCCGCATCTGGTGTTGAGTCTGGTACGACACCTGACGCCGGCACAGGCACGACAGGACTGGGACTGACCGGTTGATCCTCTTCCTCGGAGTCCACCTCGATGACTTCAGGTATGACCCTGCTGGTGGTCCCGCCAGTGATGGTGTGCGCCGCAGCTTGAGGCGGTGAAGGGACTATCGACACCATCACCGGCATGCCCCTGGGAGGGACGCCGCCAGACATCCCAACCAGCCTAGCTGCAGCAGCCCACGCCAGTTGGAGAACTGTATGGCAGAAATAGACATAAACGTTAGTTGGCATGGCCCACGTGTGGCAACGCGGAGGCCGGTGAAGGAGACTTACGAAGATCGACCTCCGAGCGCTGCTCCCGGACCGGTACCGATGGGACTCCAAGACGAGGCCCCCCGTATACTGTTGGAAGGCCTGGAGAGTCCAGAGGAGCCACCTCAGACCCCCTGGTCCCACCAGATGCAGAACTGAACGCAGCCATAGGCGCGGGTTCCAAAGGTCCCGCGACATCACCCGCCAAGGAGCGAGAACGAGGCCTACGAACAAGTTCCTCCTGCATGGCTCGAACATTGGTGAGAAGTCCATAGGGATTCAAGAACAGATTGTAAGAAGAGGAGTTCGGAATGCTACCTCGAGAGCCTCCGCGAAGTCGTCGGATTCTGAGCTTCGGTCTCCGACCTCGCCCTCATCCAACGGGCTCCCTCCTCCAGCCTCGTCCCCCTGAGAAGAGTCCCCTGATTCCTCCGGTAAGGGGAAGCGCTCCCTCATATCGGCAGCCGATGGCTGTGGAGGGACCGTCTGATTCAACAGTACCCTCACCCGGTCTGTCATTGGGCGAGGGACACCACTGGAGTGGATGTAATCCTCCAGCTCGTTCAAGTATTGCTCCGCCTCCGCCGGAGACACCATGAATCCAGCCCGGACTGGGCCTATGCCCGGCAGTCTCATCCTGAGGCGATTCAGATGGGCCCACATCTCAGATGGGCTGAGGAATTGCCGGTTGACGTCCCAGACGTCCCAAGCTTCCGGAAAGACAGCATCTTCTGCCATGTCAATGTGACGCAGCCGCTTCCCCGGAGCCTGAGCGGATATCCGACGGAATCCCCTCGGTGGCCGCCCCTCCGGATGACCTTGCTCTCCCGGAACCACCGGATCCGCCACTGCTGCCATACCCTCGGCCGGTGCGGGTCTCTCTGCCATGGCAGCCCCGCTGCCACGGGTGGCCCTAGCTGCCCTCCGACCCCGACCTCAAGATAAAGGAGGCCCACCGTCACCAACCCAGATCGTTGGCTGCTTCATCATCTCCCCAGGATAAGCGGCCTCCCAGCTAATGGCGTACTCCTTCACTAAGCTGAAGGCGGCTGTGGGTGGAGGCAATGTGATCTTCATCTTTCCATCCTCACGTGTGAACATGAGCCACAGCTGCCTCATCACACACGGGTGCTCCTCGTGACGCACCTCCCAGTATACCTGCGGGGTCAGCCGCTGGAGGCACCGGAACTGCCTCGAAAAACGGTGTGGGGTGTACGGTTCACAGATCGGCTCACGATCTATCCGAGCCACCAAAACTCCACCTCGGAAGGCCAGGAGGTAAGCCCGATGCTCTTCCGTTCCCCGTCCATCATCAGTAAGCCTCCCCGTCGGCAGTGGAAAGGGATGAAAGTTGAACTCGTCCGCCCTCCACACCCTATTCAGCACCATCGGAACGGCCAGTTTGAATGGGAAGCTCCCAACTGCGTTCAGGATGGAAGGGCGAAAGTCTGATCCCGGCGGCGAAATGGGGTTTGGATACTCGTAAATCCCCCTGATATGCGCCGCGATCCACCCATACAAGAGGTGGAAGGGCCCACATATTCTTGGTGGCTTCTTGCCCTCGCTGATACGTCGCAGCATTCTGTATAGCTTGGCGAGCATCGGGATCCCCAGGTTGATCCGCTGCCCCATGGCCAGCATCGATGCCATGATGAACGAGCTGGGCCGTACCCCCATGCTTGTATCTCTCACCGGAAGGATCCACCCATAGATGAGAGCCGCGATGAACGCCGCCAGCCTGACTATTGGCTGTTGTTCGGTGCTGACGCTGAAACCCCACGTCTTCCATTGGCTGTCCTCCAAAACCCGCCAATACGAGTGCCCCTTGCCCCACTGGGCTGCCCTCGGACAAGTTCGAGGCCTTGGAGGGAACTCTCGATTCTATGGAAAGTTCAGGAAACACTTGAACCACCTCTTGAAGTGGACGTCCCTCACGGCCTCCTTGTCCTCTCCAGGGACAAGCGCCATCAGCGCTGACGCCAGCCGTGGCATCTGCTCAGCATCCCCCCACACGCTGGCAACGGGGAGGAACTCTTCGTACATGGCCCCCAAGATCGGGACCCCAGAAACCTGGTGGACATCCCACAGGCTGATGCCCACCTCCCTGTGATGCAGATGAAAAGTGTTGGTCCTGGATGACCATCTACTCAGCAGTTCCGGCATCAGCTGCTTTGGCTGGTAAATGTGGAACTGGGAGGCCCATGCCGCCTCGTAAAATCCCACTCTCCTCAGCTCAGCCTCGAACTCCTTGCACGAGGCGCCTACCCAGTAGGCCTAGGCCCAGTCGTCGGTAAAATTGCCGCCCTGGCGTAGGTCCCACTCATCGGAACATCCCTTCTTCGGATCCTGCAGAGCCGCCTTCAGCATGGTGCGGTAGAGAGGAGGGGACGTCTCCGGTTGTAGTGGCCTCCCGTCAATGTCATTTACATGATTGTAGAGGCAATCAGCGGTAACGGGTGTGAAATCCTCCCGTGCATGACCATCGGCCGCCCTGAACCATTGGTGCTGGCATGGCATGCTCCTGAACCAGCAAGCTGGTTCATCCCTTCCCGCCTCAGGGATGAAGACGTCATCCCTCAGCCCGAAGCCGTACAACGGCAGCTTTTTGCACTGTGGATAATCCTTCTGACCTTCCGACAGTAGATCTGTCAGAGAAGTGTGGTCCGAGTGGCTCCGAACCATTTCCCCCAGGCCTGGACGGTTGACCATCTCATCTCGACGAGCAGCGTCTGCAAGGACCCCCAAGGCAGCTTCTTGATGGGCCATTTTGACTTTGGCCCTCGGAAAAGAATTCTTTCTGACGGATCGCGAAGCTCGGCCGCGAAGCTCGACCGCGAAGTCGGAACGCGAAGATCGGTCGCGAGCCCAAGCCGCGAAGTCTGGCCAAGGCAGACAGAGGTTCGCTTAGCGCGGACGCGGAGTCGGAGACTCGCGGTTCGCCGCGAAGCTCGATTCGCGGAGTGCTGTCGCGGAGTACGTGGAGCGTCGCGAAATCGAGAGCACAAAAGGACAAGGAAGGCGCGTAAAGACAAAAGAACGCGGACCCCCTATTTATAGGCGACGACCCCGGAGCATCGCGGCGCGCCTCACCCGCGCAAAGCATCGCGGCGCGTCCGGACCCGCGGCCCCGGCGAGCAGCGCGGGTCCTCCTTCGCGATGATACATCGCGAACCACCGACAGTTTTTGGCGATTGTCCCTCAGACTTCGACCCTTCGCCCTCCGCGGCTCCTAGTCTAAGGGGGGGCATTTGTTGGCGCCAAAAATGTGGCCCGAAAGGAAGGAACGAAAAGACAGCCGGCGCGCTGCCTCGCGAAGCACAGCCGCGAAGCACAGCCGCGAAGCGTCCCAACCTTGGCGGCCCCGCGAAGCTCCGGAGGCGGTAATCCTCCGCGAATCCGTGTGACGTTCGCGAGCCGCCGCGAAGCTCCGGAGGCGGTAATCCTCCGCGAATCCGGGTGACGTTCGCGAGCCGCCGCGAAGCACCCGAGGCGGTCATCCTCCGCGAACCGGTTTGACGTTCGCAAGCCTCCGCGAAGCCCCGAAGGCGGCGCGCGAGCCCTGCTTCGCGGCGCCCCTTCCCTATAAATACTCGACTCCCCCTGAGTCCCAGGGGACGGACAATCCGACCTTTCGGCTTCTCCTATCCCGAATCGCGAAGCAAGCTTTGCCCCGGGAATCATGAGCTCCGCGAGGTATTTCTACTTCGCGAGACGACTCTGATTTGTTTCGTTCTGAGCCCCTCTTCCGAGAGGGATGCCCTTTGCGAAGCCCAAGGGCGTTCGCAAAGGAAGGGGATTCCCAAGGGAACCCGGGCAGCCGCGGAGCACTTGTGCTTCGCGAAACACCCAACCCATGCTAGTAATCCCTATGCCAAGGCAGGATAACTATGCATCGCGAAGCACATTGCTTGGCAGGACCCTGCTTCGCGAACCACTCCTTCTTCGCGAGGCAGTGCTCCGCGAACACTGTTCCACTTCGCGAAGCACCTCTCACTCCCACTTCTGCCCCATGCTAAGGCCAAGGCACCCCACCTCGCAAAGCACACTCCTCTGCTTAGCGATTCCTCTTTCCGTGCGACCCTCCAGGTTTGAACGATGTGATTTTAAAGTCCCATGGACAACACCTCCCGTAGCGTTGCTTCGCCGAATGCTTCTTCGCATAGGCACGCTAACGGCTATTGCTCCTTCGCATAGCCATGCTAACGTGGACCCCTCGATGGTTCCTCCCGCGACCCCCCTTTACCATGGCCTTACTGGTACCTTCCCTTCCCCAAGGACCAGAGGGTACCGGTTATGTAAGCCCTAGGGGTGTGGAGTGAACCCACCTCGTCCGAGCTGCAGGACGTTAAACTGCCAAGCACCACGTCCTCGACACATGACGTTAAACTGTGACCCAACCTCGTCTCCCTCACGAAGGGTCCCCCCAGCTCGAGCATTCATTACACCGCTCGTCTCCACGGGAATGGTAACTCTTCCGCACATGGAATGAGATCCTCCTTGTCGGAGTGGTGTACGTTCGCAGGGGAAGGGTCGCCTCAGAGCGTAAATCCCTAACCTTTGGTACGGATGATTACACCCGTGCATCTCCGTACTCCCCCACTACCAAGGTCAGTGGAGGACGTGATAGGGAACGAGGCACCTCCCATTGTCGGACCAAGGTCCATCTTTCCCGCGCTTTGTCGCGCCATGGGCCTCCATCCTGGAGTAAGTCCCAACACCATGGGCCGCTCAACGCGTAAGCCCCTCTTCGCTTCTCACGGACGCACCCTTCGCGACGTGATCGTCAGGTCCTTGCAACCTCTTGTTTCTCACACCGAGCATGACTCACGTGGGCTTAGAGTGAGCACCGACCCTGACAAACCCCATTTGAACTACGAGGTCTTTGATCCATGTCAAGGCATGGTACGTAGGAAGCCTCCACGAGGTTCAAGTCCACCAACAGTGGACCAAGGTCTACTTTCATGTCGGTTCACCGACAAAACCCCACCTGAACTACGAGGTCTTTGATCCATGTCAAGGCATGGTACGTAGGAAGCCTCTATGAGGTTCAAGCCCACCCGTCTTTCACGTCGGGTTTCACCCCCGTCCAGCGCGACGTGAAACTGTACCCCGGTCCAGTGGTAAGCCATTGCGATCCACAAACCCCACCTGAACTACGAGGTCTTTGATCCATGCCAAGGCATGGTACGTAGGACGCCTTTATGAGGTTCAAGCCCACCAATAGTGGACCAAGGTCTACTTTCACGTCGGTTCACCGACACACCCACCCGTCGCTCTTTCACGTCGGGTCCCATTCCAGTCCAGCGGTAAGCCGTTGTGACCTCTGAACTACGAAGTCTTTGATCCATGTCAAGGCATGGTACGTAGGAAGCCTCCACGAGGTTCAAGCCCACCCGTCGTTTATTCACGTCAGGGTTCACTTTCGTCCCGCATGACGTTAAACTGTAGTCTCCGAACTACGAGGTCTTTGATCCGTGTTAAGGCATGGTACGTAGGAAGCCTCCACGAGGTTCAAGCCCACCCATCACCCAATTCACGTCGGTTTACCGGCACCATCCCGAACTACGCGGACTTTGATTCCCTGCCACAGGGATACGTAGGAAGCCTCCTCAAGGCTCAAGCCCAACTTCACTGTCGCCCCCCCCCCCCCCCTGCGATGGTCCCATTTCATCCTCCTCCACTTCACTCATCCATCCGTCACCCATCCTGATTCTCACCCGGGCCGCAACATCCCGGTGGAGTCATGCCATCCATCTCCTCGCTGCCCCTAGCGGCGCCTGGGCCACTTTCCATGTGTAAGTCCCATCATATCTCTGGGTCGCTGTCCTCCGTGTACACCCCGATTCATCACCCTTTTCCCCTATAGGGAGTGCACCACCTCGGATTCGTCCTCATTGGGCATTCTGACTCGTCTCTATGGGACCATAGCCGTCTCCATGCGACACACCAATCTGATCCGTCTCTATGGGACGTTCTGATCACCCTCATCCGTCTCCGCTGGACGTTAAACTCGCGGCATACCCTGTGTTGAACACGGGAAGCTGAGGAAAACCTCAGATACATGTCAATGACATGTAATCCCCCCGCTCTCGATGTGGGATGCCTCGGGCTTCCACGCCCTCGAGAAGCCTTGTGATCGAGGATAACAGACAGACACGCCAGGTATCCCCAGCATCCAGACACACTACTGATGCCTCAAACGTGACTACTCCCCTGACCGAAGGTTGCTGCCCTGACTGGACCATTTGGAATGTCCCGACAGAAGCAGTGTAATTAACCGGCGTCCATAGAAACATGGCACTGGGAAGAGTTTCACGAACTACGTATTAAATCTATAAGGGAGACCCGGACTAGGTGACGAGTTCTGAGGAGGAATCCACAGGAGGAAGAACCAACATCCCATCATCCCGTTTCGATCAAGGAGCAGACGTACCTGAATAAGGAACGAATGCCGCCCGCCTTTGGAAATCGGGAATGCGGGGCAACAAAGCCGCGCGTCCCCCTCCCCCGCGGACGGATGCGCGCGCGCCCCGGCGAAAGCGTCGGAAACAAACAATTAATTATAAAACCAGTGTAAGATATAACATTTTTATTTTCTCCCCTAGCTAGACATCGAACGTGTTTGGAAATTGAATTCATATTTTCATCTAACTATTTATAAATATGATCTTAGATCTATCATATAAATTTTTAATTAAGCCTTTTTGATATCTATCCTTCATCCCCTATGGATATAAATATCTAAAAATTTATTTATGATCTTCAAAATATGGATTGTAATCTTTACTATTATGTAAAATGTAATGGTGAGTTACTATCACTTTTTGATGGTAATTATAACTACATATCATCCATAAATACCTTCACCCATAAGGTTTCTGTATGAAAAGACTTTGAGAGAATGATTCTATCACTATATGATAGGTAATCATTGCATAATTCAACAGCTTCATTAATAGTATATCATTCTACAATAAAACCTTTTGGATGACATTAATTTTTTATTTACCCTTTCATAATATTCATATACCATTCAATGGGGTACATCCATCTGTAATGAACAGGAGCACATATTTGAACCTCTCTAACCATGTGAATTGTCATGTGGACCATTATATCAAATAATTATGGTGGGAAGAACATATATAATTCACACAATATTATTTCAACTTCATTATTAATGATTGGAAACATCACTGGGTCTATAACTTTACTAAATATGTCTTTAAAATGAAGTAGATTCTAGCTAATGTTTTTCATATATTTTTAGGAAGAATACAATTTAATGAAACCAACATCAACTATTTTATCAAAACCCAAGAGTTGTGAGATTATATTCCCTATAACTTCAAATTAGTCATTGAAACAACATTATTAATATTTGATTAATACCCCACTAGAACTCTTACATCATTAAGGAAATTAAAATTTTTAAATTTTTATTATCTGGATAGAGTGTAATATATTCGAGGAAGAAAATTCCTCCTTTTACCCTTCGCCAGTTCTAACTATTTCCTTATCCCATGTCAATCATATCCAACCTAGCCTTGACATCACTATTTTTTGTCAATAACGCCTAAAAATATACTGATAACACTATTGAATACATTTTTTCTATATAGATGACACTAAGAAAATGAAATATGTACAGACATTTCTAGTATGGTAATTCATAGAAAATTAATCTCTTTTTCCAATCATATTTCGTTAGGTTTTTCGAAAATTGTTTACAAAAAAAATAATTTAAATATCTTTTACTTTATTGAAATTTTGATCACGCATTAGTGCACGCATGTTTGTACATTGTTTGGTATTCCCAATGACTGTTATCATCCAGGATCAGTTTTTATGTCATCAAGGTAAAAAAATTATAACTTCCTAAGAAAAATGTCTTTGAGGAATGTATCAACCAAACTGGGTGTGTGCACTCTTCCATAATGGGACACCCCAAAATTCATTTATTGTTATATCCTAAAAAATTCCCATAGGTAGGAAAGTCATTTATCATACCATTCAACATGTCCTTGAATGTGAATTCTTCACTTCTATGATAATCCTGCATTTTAAAACCTGTATCCCACATCAATTTCAAATCATTGATCAATGGATCCAAATTGACTTAAGTATCATTACTGAGTTGTTTTCTTCCAGAAATAAGTAGAGACAAAATATTTTATTTGTGCTTCTTACATAAACATGGTGGAAATTTATAATTTTCCAACATAACTATCCATGTATTTGGAGTACTAATCTATAAACCAAAATGATTTATTCAATCCATATATAACACAAGACAAAATATTCTTTGCTAATTTTTAAATACAAGATACTCATAATAAATTTTCTTCCAATAAGGAGATTATACTGGATGATTTATCTTCACATTTTTAGTTCTTATATATATAAAATGTGTTAATTTTCTCCTGGTTTTCTATCATCCATATAGTAATCTAAACCATGTAATGATATGAAAGTACCATATAGATATCTAAGTACTTGATTGATCTTTCTTGTATTGATTCATACCATACTTAGGGAAATTTTTGAGTGACTCATAGTCCTTGCGAAACAATATGAAATCATTTATGAAAGCATGTACTTTTTTAGAGATCATTCCCATTGAATGTAGAATTTTTTTACCATCATATGTTTAACAAGGAAGTTCATTTTATTCTAGTAGTAAATCATTCAGGAGACCAAGTAGTTTTGTATAGCAAGTTTCACTCCATTCGTTGCCAACTTTGAAATTATATAACTTCAATATAGCTGAAAAAGTTATGTATTTATTACAAATAGTATACAATGGTATCTTAACACAAATATTTAACTTGTCAAAGAACTTTTGAAAATCACAAATTTAATCTTCAATTTCCATTTTTGATTCTTCCATACTATCACCACCATCATTTACACTGGTATTCATATCAAATGACCCATAAACCATAGTATCATCTCAATCAGTGTGCATGTTTAGTTTTTCACTGTGTTTAGTCCAATATTTATAGATGTGATCTAATTCACAACAAATAAAATTTTCTTCCAACTCTTTTAGACTAATTTTTCTGGAATAACAACAATATAAACATGGAAAAGGATTTAAGAAGGGTTATATGAATTCTCTATTTCAAACTTGATGAACTCTTTAACTCCATATTCATACCCTTTTAAAAAAAATAGTGTGTAACCATTTTTGATTCATAATGATCCTATTAGGTTTATAAAATATTCATTTCTTTTAAAAAATATACCTAATATATTCATAATCAAAGGAGAGAGTTATAGATAATTCTAATAAGGGGAATCCAACATTTTAATGTTATGGGTTATGATTCCTACAAAGTTATCATTTTGCATAAGTGTGACATGAAAAGAGACAACTTGGGGTAAACATGTTGTTGTTGGTCCATGTTATCAATTTGATGTTGTGTGTGACAAAAATGTGGTAATAAATATTTTACAAAACAAAATTTATTTATTATTGGATAGCATACTAACCTTTGAAATTATTGTTATTTATTGTCATTTAATTATGACATTTCTTTATAAATTTCTATAAAAATATCTTTCCTCAAAATATACAAGGTCTTATAATCACTGGATTTTGACACCTGGTCAAGGAGCTTAGAATTTCATTAAAAAAATGGTTCAAAATTTTATAGACTACATAAGTGAATTTGGATTCCATTTTAGTCTCTTTTTTTATAGATTATTCTAGACCATGTATTACAGGAATACCAAAAAAATATTGGTACTAAAACCCATAGATGAACCCCTATTTGAATAATAGAAGAGTTATCAATATTAGGTATATTTGACATATCCTACAATATCCAAAACCTCTATTCAATTACCTTAAAAACACCACAAATACTTTCCACTAATAAAAATTCTAAAAAATTAGTTGGTATGGATTTTACATCATTGAGATCCAAAACATTCTGATTCCACCTCTATCAATAACACATCTCACTATAAGTTATCTCTGAAATCTAGTAGTCAAACAATTAACAGTTACTTCCAAAAAAAGTATAATAATTATTAATAAAATTCATACCACATGTATGGTTTTGGGAGATTATAATAAAATTTATAAAATTCATCCAATATCTTCTAATCATGTATCTGTCTGAGATAAATGTGTTTTAAATTAGAAATTCTAATGTATAAAGCTCAAGCACTTCTAATGACACAAAAAAGATCAAAATAATATTATAAATATGTACAAGGATTAATAAAAATAAATAATGTTATAAATAAGAAGATGAAACATATATATACCCACATAGCTCAAATCATGACTACATTTTTCCTTGCCCACCCCTCATATATATAGTAACTTGGTAGGAAAATGATTCTGAAAAATAATTTTATCAACGTCTATATTAACCATGGAAAACTCACAACATATTTAATCCTAGGAGTCCTATTCTAATACAAAAAAGAAATATAACACTCTAAAACACCTTGAAACCTCCCTAAGAATTGATAGGTACATAATATAACTATTTACCAGGATGTAAGGTCAAAATAGGTTGAATAAAAAATTGATTTTCTGTTGTCACCTAATAGGAAAACCTCATGCCCTTTCAACTCTATACGAACGTGATATAAACCTTATAGTGTAATATCCTAAATTATATACCTCAAACCTTATATTTTAACATGATCGTATCGTAAATACCAAAAATAAAACACATGCTAAACCCCTATAAGAAACCCATTTAATAGGTCTTTGAAATCATAGATAAGATTAATCAAAACAATGTTCTTACAATTAATACAACATGTTCTTATTTTTATCTATAAAAATAATAATTCTATATATATTTTCACAAGAGATTAACATTTATCTATTTAATCAAGTAATGCCTTTGAAAATCAATTTTATAAAATCCTTGACTATTTGTATTCATTCTAAAAAATAATTCACTAATTAAACTACGAAACCATTTCATAGAAATCACTATAAAAAATTAATATTTAATTATAACCCTATTTTTAATTTAAAACCCCAAAAATCCATTCTTCATTTTAAAATATTTTCAAAACTTATAGTAAAAATCTATATTGAGTTTTGAAAATAGAACAAAAAAATATCTAATTTTATAAAAGTATAAAATCTACCTTTAAATAAAACATATAAAAACAAAAACTCCCCAAAAAATAAAAAAACATAGGGAGTAGGTTGTTTCGGTTGGATGAGGGAGTGGAATATGGGGAAAGGGTGGTCATGGAAGGGCTTCTTCATGACAGTTGATGGTCGGCCTGGGATGAAGAAAGGGAGGCATGGGGGAAGAAAGAAACAAATAATGTACAAAAAAATATAGCATGGGTTTGACCAGAAATGCGTGAGAGAGGTGATCGACAACACTGAAAAACAAGATATGAGTATAAATAATATCATACCTTGGATTTGAGAGAGTTGATTTGTCCGAGAGAAGGTCGAGGGGGAGAGGTGGTAGAGATGAACTACCACGAGAGCTTGAATGGTGAGAGGTAAATCGGTTCGGTTAGGGTTATATTTAAAATATCAAAAAGTATTTTATCAGTTCTTTCAAAAAAGTTTTGATAAAGATGGATTTTATCAACACCAAAAAAATAATTGTTGATAAAATACCTCTTTATCAGCACTAAGAAAGCACTCATAATGATCAATTTTATCAGTGCTTTCTTAAGACTGATAAACATATATCATTTTGAGCACTAAAAAAGAAAATATAAAGACCTATATAATTGATTTTAATATTTTAATTAATATAATTAAAAATTAAATGTATATAATTAAAAATAAATAAATAAAAATGCATATAATTATAAATATATTAAAAGTATTGTAAATATATATTTATAAATATAATTATAGATATATATTTATCATTATAATTATAAATAAATATATTTTGTAAATATATTTATAATTATTTATAAATAATTATATAATTATTATATACATAAATATTTATTTATAATTATATAAATACTTTTAAAAAAATTATAATTATTTGTTTATAATTATAAATATATAATTTTATGAATATATTAAATATACATTTTTTAAATATATTTATTTATAAATATTTATTACAAAATATATTTTTAACCTTATTAATGAATATATATTCTTAAATACATGAATGTTAAAAATCAGTGGAATTGAATAATTAGAAATGAGTAGACTTCAAAAATATTAAATATTGATAATTTTTATTATTCATACAAATTATTAAAAAAATAAAATATGGATACATATTGAAATGAAGATGAATAAATATTGAAAATATTAAAAACATAGTAAATAAATATATATAAATAAATATTATAAAATGATTTAATTCCCAAAGAAAATATTAAAAATTAATTAATATTACTAACTAAAATAGTAATAAAAATAAATAAATAAAATTTACTAATTAAAAACATAATATAATAAATATATTATGTTAATAAATAAAATTCTATAATGAATATTAAAATTTGAATAAATTATATAAATATTAGGTATGTCTGTTTCTATATAAGATTCCATTAATAGCGTAAACTTTTCTGTTTGGAAAATTAATGTATATATATATATAAGTTTGACATATGTAAAATTTAAATACATTATATAATATGTAGAATATATTAATTAAATAAAGAATAATAAAAATAAGTAAATCTTATTAGATATATAGATAATTTAAAAAAAATAATGAATATTATAAATTTTAAAATGGAAATGAATACAGATTAATTATATAAATTAAACCCATATTAAAAACATTAAATGCTAATAAAAAACATGTATAAAGAGGTATTATAAAATGGATAAAATTAAAAAAAATATTGAAAAATGAAAATTTGAAAAAGAATAAATCGCAAAAAAAATTAAAAATATTAATGAAAAATTATGTATAAAAACATTAAAATGAAAAAAATTATATTAAATATTAAATCGATAAATATTTTAAATCTATAAATTACAAAAAAAAAGTAAGCACACACTTAACATTATCAATGAATGAATTATATTAAATGAATGCAAGTTAAAAATGAGTGAAATGTAATTATATATATATATATATAATTAAATGTTTAATAAATTGTTTATAATTAATACAAATGAATAAAATTATTAAAAAAGAATAAATTTAATATATATATATATATCAATAAATAGTATATTAATGGTTGAATTAGTATATTATGTATTTAATAATTTTATTCATTTTTGTTAATTATAATCAATATATTAATTATTTAATTATGTATATATATATAATTAATATACTATTTATTAATATATATATATTAAATTTAAAAAAATTAATTATAAAAAAATTGGGGGTTGGCCCCATTTATCCTGTGAACCCACTTGAATATATGTTTAAATAAAAAAGAATATATAATATTTATATAAATTACAACGGCACTGAAAATGATAAATGCTATAAAAATATTAAAAACTTTTTTAATGAAATATTTATTTAAAAAATGAATAAATGTAATATATATGTATATATAGAGAGTAATAAATAGTGTATTAATAATTTAATAGGTATATTGTGTATTTAATAATTTTTTTATTTTTATTAATTATAAATAGTGCATTACATATTTAATTATATATATACTATTTTTAAAATTTGTTAATTTTTAATTAAATAATTAAAACACTATTTATTACTATATATATTAAATTTAATAAATTATATATATATATATAAATAATTAATTAATATACTATTTATAAATATATGTCAAAACATATTTATATATACATTAATATATATATATATATCAATATATTTATATATATTTATTTATTTATATACGAAATAATAATTCAATTATAGAAAAAGAATAAATATAAATAAATATTAAAAACTAATAAATTTTAATAATTATTAAACAAAAAAATTGGAAACAAATAAAAATATATATATATATATTCATATATATCAATATATAATTTTATAAATGAAATAAGAATTCAACTATAAAATAATTTGTTAAGTAAGCTAGCCCTCAACCTGAAGAGCCATCCATTTAGCCAACCCAACTGGGAAGGCCTACTTAAAAGATCCCATGGGGGCCCATGAGTGGAATAAGTCCAGCGGTGAACATATGGTGCGTAAAGTCCCATGTAGACCTGTGCAGGTAGGAATGGGACCATTTATGTGTGTAAATAGTGTATGTGGGAGCCCATCCCCGTTGTAGGCTTCTAGTGTTATCATAGTGCAAAATCATATAAAAAGATGTGGTATAGTATCCGAAAGTTTGATGTGGGACTTGGCGTGATCACTTTAGTTTTATCAGTGCTTTAACTAGAACTGATAAAGACAACCTTTATTGGTGATAAAAAAGAAATGATAAATGTGTTATTTTATCAGCTATTTTTTTTTTTTGCATAGAAAAATGGTACCCTTTTTTGTTGTTTTTTTAATGCTAATAAATTTATCCTTTAACAATGCTTTTCACTAGCATTGAATAAACCCAAATCCATGTAAACATGCATCAAGAACTAGTGGATATTTTCCAAAATATAGATTTTCAATCCCACAAACTTTCCTTACTCTAACTTGTCTTGTATAAAAAATAATCCTTACCTCACACTACTGTTAGAATTATATACAAGAAGAAAATAAGTGTTTAGACACATTTCTAGGAATCCATCAAGTTGGGTCCTCATTACGACGTCATGATCATCATTATAACCCCACTCTTCATATTGACCTTGTTCCAGCATAGGAAAATACTTTCCCAGGATTCCCATATTTTCCATTATGGTGTATCCCATTGGATGTCTTTAACTTGGTTTCCCTTGGGGTTTCAAGAAGGTATTCATCCAAAAACTAAAATTGTTGTCATCTTATGGGAAAGGGACTTTTCCAATGACCTTTGGGTTCAATTTTAATAAGTTTTATGAAATAGTGTTCACCCAACCCATATCCTCCCATGTTTCTTATGGAGGGATGAATTCATCATACATGGCCCCAAGGATCGGAAACCCATAAACCTTATAAATATCCCATAAAATAATATATACTTCACCGTTTGTCAGATTGAAAGTATTTATATGAGGGATCTATCAGCTCAAATACTCTAGGGCTAAGTCGGTATTTTTTTATATGTGTGCTTGAGAAACCCAAATGTCTTTATAAATAGTGAGCTCCCTCTTCCTCAAAATCTGCACACGCCTTATGAACATAATAGGTCCGTACCCATTCCTACCTAAATCCTCCTGCTACATGAATCGCTCAATCTTTATTCAAGCATTACGAATGATATATGGTAGAATGATACAAAATAGAAAATAATCATTGTCTCATTGGATCAAAAATATTAGGTTTCATGTATAGATAACTCGTACTATAGTGAGTCAGACACACAGGGTGTGATGTTACTTCATTGATATTGGCACCCTTTCTAGAAATATTAGTTGTCATAATGTTCATGTACTCACTAAAACAATAGTATGGTGTATATTTATATAGTATTAGAATAAGAACATCCATAAAAATATAATGATCATGTAGTGGAAGAAATTATCATACATGATACTCTAAATTATTCTTCTTCATGTGTCTTGTATAGTGCTATTGGAAAATGTTGAATGAGAGGTAGTATCTTGGTTTGGTTATTCCAATAATTTCATCAATATAACCAGCAATCTCATCATTCGAAATAAGGATCACTTTATCAATCATGAGTTCTCTACAAAAAACACATGAAGGTTCATTAATATTTAGTTATTTTTATAAGATGAAATTACACAAGAGAACAAGAACACATTCTTGAACACTGGGTGAAATTTTGGCTAAGTCAAATTTTCTCTCCCAAGTAGTTCTCCAAATACAAGGTGGAAATTTGGTTAGGTCCCATGTTTTCTTGCCCATGTATTTCACCCTATTTGAGTAGTTATTATAAGTAATTATATTATATTCTTTTCTTATATACCTTTCATTAGTCTATCACCTAGGGTGAGACCTCATGTAACAGCTTCACATGACCTCTACACCTAACATAAATTCACTAATGTTAGATACAAATACACATGGGGGAATACACCTTGAGCAAGAATGGAAAACAATAGTGCCTATAAAACAATAAATTTTATTCTTCAAGAAAAGGAATTGAAAAATGGGGGGTCCCATACAAACTAATTATTGGTCTTTCCCGACCATGTTCATGTGATAATTATGCACTACATTTTCTGATATAACTTATGTGAATGGTTTTCACAGCCCATCAGAACATACCAACCAAACCTTAAGCTTAAAACCATCCTATCTCAAAACTTAATTCATGTAAATATCTCTTTTACCATAAGATTAAATTCTTCGTGTTCTAATTGGATCCAATCCGGAGGGTGGGAGTCATTTTTTAGTCCTCTCCTTTCATGAAATGGATAAATATCTTGAAGAAATAATACATCAAACACATGATGGAAAATGCAGAGGGAATGGTGATGTGATTTTCCCTACAACACTTGAAAAGAACCTAATTTGACTCTATACATGAAACTTTAATGGCCAAGCATCTCACACAAGTTTAAACTTTGAAACTCACTAGTGTGAGACTCCACCTTTGTATGGGGTCCTAATAATTTGTAAAAATAGTACCCTTGGCCTCCTCATCTAATCCTTTGGGAAGAAAAATAAATGGTATGAATATTTTCTCAACCTAGTCTCTCTACGAAGTCCGAAAATCCCCCATGTAGCTTATTCAAGCCCTAAATCAAATGTAATTAACCCAAAGAGAGGTTTTTTGAGTTCCCTAAAGGTTTAAAACACCAAGACTCATTATGAGGAACCACATACTCCCTGATATAATAAAACTAGGGTGAATGAACCTTACCAAATTGTACACTTGTACACCCCTCTTCCAAATGAATCTGTGGATACCCCCTAAATCTATGGTGAAGCTTGGATAAATTCATGTCACCCAGATCATCCTTTATCCCTAGAATAACGTTTTAGAACCACTCATTACTTTTCCCTAGTATAATTTGGGAGAATACCTCATCACATCACCATAGAACAATTTCGGAAAAGCCCTCCTCTCATCACCCTACTATCACTTAGGTGAATCCATCATCACCTCGCCCTAGTATCACATGGGTGTAGCTTTGCCATTCTCCCAAGTATTAGTTGGTTGAGGTCTTCTTCCATATTTTTACTATGGAAAATCATCCTCTTCCACTCTAGTTCCGAAAAATCATGAACACCATAGCTTTAATGGTATATCATTGCTTCATCCAAATTATCTATTTAGACCCCCAATTATCATGGCCTCCTCAAAATACATTTAATTCTTAGAATCGGGGTATGAACACCATTTTTCTCCTATTTTTAAACTATATTATTTTGATAAAAGGTGTCACCTGTGTGTGATCCTTAACATATAGGGTCCCAATAGGTTCTTCTATCCAATAGTCTCATAATAAAGGGGGTATTGATATTAAGGACAATTGTGAGAATTTATCTCAAATATGTAGCATGACTTGGAAATTAACACCCCCATATTTTATAATATATATTTTTCATAAATAATTATTAAGTGTTGGATAGCTTTCTTGACACGCAACACTGAGTTTAGAAGAACTGTAATATACGATTGAATTGTGATTATTTAAATATGATTGTTATAACCAAGGTGTTAAATTAGAGGTCTGAATAAGAATAACCAAATTATGAAAAATATTTATAAATGTGGAATATAAATCTTATTCATTTTGTAATTAATAATAAATAATTACTCCATTTTTTTAAGAAAAATAATTTTATGGTTCGAAAATATATTTTCAACAAAATGGTTTTTATTAAATTTTGTACAATAACATTATAATTAACTTCTAAAAATTAGATATTTTATTTTAAAAAAATTATATCATTTTTGAAATTGTCATTTCAATTTTATCTGAGGGTGAATTTTTTGAATTTTTCTAAAAAGAAATATTTTGCAATGATTGTTGAAAATACTGATTTTTAAAATATCATTTATTTTTTAGTATAATTCCAATTAATTTTTAAATTTTATATTAAATTAATATAAGTATACTTTTAATATAAATAATATGATTAATTACATAGGTATCATATATTACTTTATTTTGGTATGCGTTAATTTTTTATCTTAAAATTGCATTTTTGAAAATTTATTTTTATGTGAATGATGTGTTTTTATTTTAATATATAAAATTAATCATGATCTATGAATGATTTCAATTAAATTTTTAGATAATTTATTAAATAAAATATTTTAACTTTCATCTAATAGTTTTTACATTTCATGGAATAAAGGTAAACATTGTTTTTTATGTAAAATACATTTTACTAAAAATAGTTTTTTTGTGTTTTGACACTTATTTTAAAATGAATTTCTTCCGTATATAGAAATAGAACCTATTAAAATGTATTAAATATTTGAAATAAAAATGAAAAAATTTATGTAATAATATCAACTTATATTTTGGTCATAATGAGTAGTATAAAGGGTTAAAAATTTATCACTGTAGTAAAATGGTACATCAGGTTATCCTAGGTTAGAAAAAAGTGATAAGATCACAGTTTTTCATATTAATTATTATTGGATGAATGTATTTATACCCTTACCACATTTTTCTTGAAATTTATATTTTATGGAACACCTATCCTTGAAAATTTCTTAATAATATTTTAATCCTTTCAAATATTCAAGGCATGTCCTTCCCCTAATTATAATAAGACATACACTTGTATTGTATTCACATCACATTGATCCAAATATTCTGACCAAGCCCTATAAAATTATCTTATAAAATTATATATATATATATATATATGAATTATAGGTTTTTTATTCTTAAAATACCATTCCATGGGTCTTTAAGAAGGGATTGTGTAACGCCCCGACCCCAGCTACCCAGAGTCGGTGCATTACTTCGTAACATTGGCATGATCACAAAAGATCAAGTCTCGAAAGACCGATTAGTTTAGTAGCCTTGGAAACACTAGATACATTCATAAATCTTACATTACATCATAAAGTGAAAAACTAATAACAAAGTCTTCATATTCCACACTCATATCCTCTTCTGACTATCCCTGCAGGTCATTCATAAAATAAATCTTCACATCCTGGAAAATATTAAAACATTGAAAGGGGTGAGCTCAAATGCTCAGTAAGGATAAAAATATTGCGGAAGCTTTCATAAATAAACATTAACTTTTAAGGCAATGTATAACTAAAACAAAAGCCTTTTAAACATGAACTTCAACATAATATGGAAAAAGTAAAATGAGATAATTCCATTTACTTATTCACATGGATATTCTACTGGTCGAATAATCACATGCAATATCAATAACCACTTTCATAATGAGGGAATGTATAATGCCAGACATTCTGAAACACTTTGTCAAGGCCTCGGCCAAGACGTCTAAAATGATTAAGGCCTCAGCCCAAACCATAAATCAAATTGGGAAAGGGCCTCGGCCAATTCCACGTCTAGTTGTCTCATGAGACCTACCGATGCATCAAGGAGCTATAGCGGGATCCACCCGTCACTTATTAAGTCCAATACATTCCTCATATGATTAGGTTTAAACATATCATAAACGATAACATAATCGTATCACATAAAACATTCACAAAGGAAACATAAAATTTCAACATTTCAATCACAAGATATCAATACAACACATTGATATAATAAAAACACTTTCAAAACCATTTTCAATACCAAAATAAAAGAAAGTTAAAACTTTGTATTTATTTTTCATTAAAAAAATGATGGCTTGTAGAGGAAGCCGAAACTCAAATAATGGTCACGGCGGTGGAGAAGTCGTTGTCGCCGCATAAGTATGGAAAGAAAAACATTCCCTTTTGTCGTTTAGCAAAACGCTTCGTATAAAAAATATTCCTTTTGAATAAACGTAAAATTCAAAGGGGTTTATACACCGTATAAAATAAAGTTGTGTATAAAACCAAATATGCCTCAATGAAAGGGGATTGAGACGAAGTCCTTAAAAAGATCATTTTTAAAATAAAATAGATATATTATGTGTATTAACTATAAGTACACATAAATAAAGTACAAATAAAAGATAGGACATAATAATATCATGACATAATTTGAAAGTAGGAGATTAACCCAAAGAATAGAAATTGGGTTAAGAAATTCCCTTACCTTGCGTCTTGTCCTGACTCGACCGTTCTTTAACCTCCTGAATAATAAACTAGAGTTAATTTCTATTTACTTAAGAACCTTTTTCATGTTCATTATTCTATTTATATCACTTATTACCATGTTATGAACATTATTTAATTATTTAAGTTAATAACGGTCGTTTTGTCGATCTTTGGTACTTGAGTCAACAATAACCTTCTTATAATTACAAGTTGTTCATGTGGTGAAATATCCATTATATCCAGAATTATATTAATGATGTAGATATCATATATATCATATATATCCAGTATATACATTCATTCATAATATTACGTAACATCTAGAGGTAAGAAATGAAATGCACCGTTCATGGAGACGGTAAGCCGTACGTACGCATGAACGCTACTTTCATTTCTATTTCATATTTAATGTAGTGAAATCATAATTATATAAAGGTATAATATAGTTCCAGTATAATATCATATATAATATCATTTACTCCATCCTTTATACATCCCACATATGGCATTAACGATTCACATCACTTTGAGGGGGCGGTAGTCCGCACTTCCTAAATTGAAATTATCGCGTTTTACCCATAATGGAAATCATAAAGTATGCCATAAATGAGAAATACAGAAGCATAAGTAAAACATAAACATATTATATATCATATATAAAAATAGTGACATCTTAATGGCCACCTTTGAAGGTGTTATATGAGTGTTGAACAATCATCGTTTCGTGAGGCAGAAATTCACCATCCACAGAAACCGTATGTTATTTAACCATTAGATGTAGGTGTGTGTAAGTGTAGCTCGAATAATTCTTATAAAAACATCCTAGTATATTGAGGATACTGGTGTTGTTACAAAAGAAATGAATAAAAAGAGTTTAGGGGGTTGGATAAGAAAAATAAAACAAAACAACATTAGAGAAGACATTACCTCAAAATCGGGTAACTCTTTTTGAATTGAGCCAAAGGCTTCCTTGGGAAGAGTTATTCCCAAAGTGAGGCTTCTAGGAGTAATAGAGGGATGTTGGGAGAGTATTTGGGCAGAGGTTGGCCGAGCCAAATGGCTTGAAAGTGTAAATGAGGTGGGAGAGGTGGGGGCCTTTTATAAGAGGAGAGGAGGGGCTCTTTTGGAAAGATTGAAATGTTACATTATTACACAATGCTTTTCGGATTCTAAAGGTCCCACACTTATATAATTCGAGGCTAAGGTGATAAGTGTTCGAAATCTCCTCATACAATTGGCTTTGGACAAGTGTAAGCCTTGGATTTTGCATTATCTTCCCATTTTATTTAAATCGTTAAATAATGAGGTCATCACTGCATCATCATGATGTCATAAATAATTTAATTTATTTAATGTATAAAAATTATAAAAAAAATACTATGATTTAGGAAATCTTTTTAGATTTCTAATTAATATTTATAATAAAAATTTGGACTTGTTTAACCCCACTTAAAAACTGTTTTAGTAAAACAACTCATGTTTGTGTCAACTTAATTTCAACATTAAATAAATATATATTAATGTCATTTTCCAACTAAAGTGGCTCCATGGGGTCCCCAAGTTGACCCATGGGTTGTCTTGGTCGGCCATGACTCATCCAATAGGAGTAGGACAAGTGTCATGCTCATCTCATATTATTATAACATTATTTGTACCTTAAACTACACTAATTACCTCTAATCGCGATTAAGAACTTAAAAGTTACTATTCACCAAAAAATTATTTTAATCTCATTGAACCACATTTTACTTGTTAATGAGAACCATTTATGTCGGATTTTTGAAAATCAAATCACAGAAGTGGTAATATTTCATTTAAACGAAAAATCAGTTATTTAACTACCACTTAGTGGTTTCACTATTCATCAAAAATTGAAGTTTTTCAGAACAATGCCAAAATTTCACCCTAAGCTATAATTGATATTCCGAATTCAAAAATGATGTCTATTTTAAAAAATTCCAAACATATATGTTGCATTAATTAATTTTATAATTAATTCCCGTTGTCACAACAAATAGCGTGTTTTTAAGAAACAATTTATATCAAAAGATTGGCAATTGTTTATGTCCAATTTCAATGTTAAATTAATTCTAATTACCACCATTGGATAAAATGGTAAAAATATATTCTAATTATACTTCAAAACCACTAAATAGTATAATTTATCACTATAAATTATTTTGATTAAAAAAGTTGTTTTTAAGTAATTTTCACTATTCATAAAAAATTAGAAGTTCTCAGAAAAATACCAAAAATTCAACATAGGCTAATTTCGATATTACGAATACAAAAATGAAGTCCATTTTGAAATATAAAATTTCTATAATTTTAAAAGGTGGTTATTACTATTCATAACGGCTACTTTGATTAGTCGCGGTGTTTTAGAACTGGAACTTGCGTACAATGCAAGCTATTGCCTTATTGAAAGAGAGGCATATCGTGGAAGCTCGGGGTGTTACATTCTCCCCTCCTTCAATAAATTGCGTCCTCGCAATTTGATATTTTTCTTTGAAAATAAAAGGTTGAAAATAGAAAATACCTTTGTGGAAAACCCACATCGGAAATAAGGTTAATAAAATTTAGCCTTAATAAGAGGGAAAGGGAAAAGAAAAAGTCACCACCCAATTATGATCTTGATTAGGAAAACATTGGTGGAAATTAGAGACATATAATTGGAGGAAAAACGTAAATATTCTTAGGGAGTGATTGAGGTCATCAATCACAATCAACTGTCAAATTGAGGGCCTCAAAACCTTCAATCTATATTGATTTAAAATATCATCAGTTCAACAAGACATAAGGTATTAGGATAACGCATTTTTTTGTTTTAATATCCCTTTACTAAAGTTTAAGAATTAATTTATTCATTGAATAACAGATAAGTATATATATATTTATGCCTGACAATTAGAGTTTCAACCTTCAACTCACCTTTCACTCAAAAATATAATAGAACCCAAAAATATTATACTTTTCCTAATTGTATAAGGTTCCAAATGTTAACACATACAATTTAGATTAGTAAAATTATTTTCTAATAACCAGGGACTTCCTGTAGGCTAGTGGTAGGAAATAAAGGCCTGTCGCACTATGGTTGTGGGTTCGATTCCTGCAGCTTTGTCCGACGCGACGGGTTATGCCCCACCCTCCAGGTTGTCCTTTTCCTAAAAATATAGTAATATACAATTCCAAAAATAATCTTCAGAAATTCTTTAACCTTAAACAATACTATCCAAAGATCAACTTAATCCACTCCAACCTTTATAGTTATCCAAAATACCTCTGTTCAGACTTTCTCTAAAAGGTCTCTTAATTCCAAAATCAATTGTAACATCAGATTCCCCAAACAAAGAAAAGTTCCTCTTATTGTCACATACTAAAAATATGATTACCTTAATCATATTAAAACCTTACTGAAATCAAAAAGTAATGCAGTACAATCCACATATATATATATCACATTATTCTTATAACCAGAATATAATCCTTGAGTCCAAAAGCACCAATACATTAATTATTCCGCTTCAACTGTAGTTACAGCATAAGATTGGCCTTGATCCCTTGGCCTTTTCTGAGGTAAGTTTCATTGACGCTTAGGACATTCATTTGCATAATGCCCCATTTCCCTACAATTGTAGCATTCAACTTTGGCAGCCTCTTTCTTTCCCTTGCAATCACGAGCCTGGTGACCCTTTTCTCCACATTTATAACAAACTCCTATTACTTTTAGGCACGTACCGGGGTGATTCTTCCCACAATTATCACATAATGGAAAATCCTTCTTTCCCTTTTTCCCTTTATCTGTCTCTTGTTCCCCCGTTCTCTTCTTCTCTTGCTTTACTTTGTTGTCATAAGACTTAGAGAATTCCTTTTCTGTCTTGATAGCACACGAGACAATATCTTCGTATGTTGAGAAAGATTGTGATACTAAATCTCGACGGAGATATGGTTTTAACCCATAAAAGAAACGATCAATCTTACTCCTTGGGTTTCGTATATAATCGGCAGCATGCCTCGCTAACCTTGTAAAGTTAGCCTCATACTTTGCGACATTCTCATCCTCCTTCTGCCTCAGACTCAGAAATTGCCTTTCCATATCTGCTCGATGGTCACGAGGAAAGTATTTTTCTAAGAAAAGCTCTTTGAACTCCCTCCATTCCATATTTGATACATCATCATCTTCCTTTGTGTTTTGAATCAGCGACCACCACTGATCGGCATCTCCAGTGAGGCGGTAAACTGCCATGAAAACCTTCTCCCTTTCACTACTCCCCAAGGCATGGAATATTTTCTCTAAGGAATTTATCCATTGCTCAGCTACTATAGGATTTGTACTCCCATTGAAGGTTGGTGGTTTTTGCCTCATGAAACGATCTAGCATTGATCCTCCACGTTGCGGATCAGGGTGCTCCATACGAGTAAGGTTATTATTCATAACCTGAGTGAGTTGTCACAGTATGGTAATAAGTTGATCAGCACCAGTTGTATCTCCAGATCCACAATAATTATCTTGAGAAGGAGGGCAATCCCTACATAGAGTGCGTGCATTGATACGGTTTCCATTCCTTCCACTAGGCGCCATTTCTAAACAATGGCATAAACTAGATTAGTTTATGAATTAAAATACATAATTCCATATTTGTAAAACACTTTACATAAATTGAACTATTTATGGATATAATCCATAATCATAAAAAGAAATTTTTTCATTGGTAAAGTATATACTCATAACCCTTCATAGTGGTTTGTAAAGAAAATGAGAATTATCCTAAGCATATCCCCTGGGAGTGTCGTAACCAAGAGTGCAGCAAGGCCCATTGTCGTGCACCAGTTCCCGTTCGAGTCTAGCTCAAAGCGGTGTTTTCGGGTTTTACCCCTATGTACATCTGTGCCAGAGCCGCCACTACCTGCTCGTATCCAGACAGGGATGTATTGCTCGGAAAACTCACAACATCTCTACAATACCAAAATTCTAGGAAGTTCTTCTATACTAATCCTCAAAGTCTATCTTTGGGCTATGTTCTCTTAATCAGAGTTTATCTAAATCTAGCTTCCAAGGTTAGTACTAAACTGCCTCTGATACCAACTGTAACGCCCCGACCCCAGCTACCCAGAGTCGGTGCATTACTTCGTAACATTGGCATGATCACAAAAGATCAAGTCTCGAAAGACCGATTAGTTTAGTAGCCTTGGAAACACTAGATACATTCATAAATCTTACATTACATCATAAAGTGAAAAACTAATAACAAAGTCTTCATAGTCCACACTCATATCCTCTTCTGACTATCCCTGCAGGTCATTCATAAAATAAATCTTCACATCCTGGAAAATATTAAAACATTGAAAGGGGTGAGCTCAAATGCTCAGTAAGGATAAAAATATTGCGGAAGCTTTCATAAATAAACATTAACTTTTAAGGCAATGTATAACTAAAACAAAAGCCTTTTAAACATGAACTTCAACATAATATGGAAAAAGTAAAATGAGATAATGCCATTTACTTATTCACATGGATATTCTACTGGTCGAATAATCACATGCAATATCAATAAGCACTTTCATAATGAGGGAATGTATAATGCCAGACATTCTGAAACACTTTGTCAAGGCCTCGGCCAAGACGTCTAAAATGATTAAGGTCTCGGCCAAAACCATAAATCAAATTTGGAAAGGGCCTCGGCCAATTCCACGTCTAGTTGTCTCATGAGACCTACCGATGCATCGAGGAGCTATAGCGGGCTCCACCCGTCACTTATTAAGTCCAATACATTCCTCATATGAATAGGTTTAAACATATCATAAACCATAACATAATCGTATCACATAAAACATTCACAAAGGAAACATAAAATTTCCACATTTCAATCACAAGATATCAATACAAAACATTGTTATAATAAAAACACTTTCAAAACCATTTTCAATACCAAAATAAAAGAAAGTTAAAACTTTGTATTTATTTTTCATTAAAAAAATGATGGCTTGTAGAGGAAGCCGAAACTCAAATAATGGTCACGGCGGCGGAGAAGTCGTTGTCGCCACATAACTACGGAAAGAAAAACATTCCCTTTTGTCGTTTAGCAAAACGCTTCGTATAAAAAAGATTCCTTTTGAATAAACGTAAAAGTCAAAGGGGTTTATACACCGTATAAAATAAAGTTGTGTATAAAACCAAATATGCCTCAATGAAAGGGGATTGAGACGAAGTCCTTAAAAAGATCATTTTTAAAATAAAATAGATATATTATGTGTATTCACTATAATTACACATAAATAAAGTACAAATAAAAGATAGGACATAATAATATCATGACATAATTTGAAAGTTGGAGATTAACCCAAAGAATAGAAATTGGGTTAAGAAATTCCCTTACCTTGCGTCTTGTCCTGACTCGACCGTTCTTTAACCTCCTGAATAATAAACTAGAGTTAATTTCTATTTACTTAAGAACCTTTTTCATGTTCATTATTCCATTTATATCACTTATTACCATGTTATGAATATTATTTAATTATTTAAGTTAATAACGGCCGTTTTGTCGATCTTTGGTACTTGAGTCAACAATAACCTTCTTATAATTACAAGTTGTTCATGTGGTGAAATATCCATTATATCCAGAATTATATTAATGATGTAGATGTCATATATATCATATATATCCAGTATATACATTCATTCATAATATTACGTAACATCTAGAGGTAAGAAATGAAATGCACCGTTCATGGAGACGGTAAGCCGTACGTACGCATGAACGCTACTTTCATTTCTATTTCGTATTTAATGTAGTGAAATCATAATTATATAAAGGTATAATATAGTTCCAGTATAATATCATATATAATATCATTTACTCCATCCTTTATACATCCCACATATGGCATTAACGAATCACATCACTTTGAGGGCGCGGTAGTCCGCACTTCCAAAAATGAAATTATCGCGTTTTACCCATAATGGAAATCATAAAGTATGCCATAAATGAGAAATACAGAAGCATAAGTAAAACATAAACATATTATATATCATATATAAAAATAGTGACATCTTAATGGCCACCTTTTAAGGTGTTATATGAGTGTTGAACAATCATCGTTTCGTGAGGCAGAAATTCGCCATCCACAGAAACCGTATGTTCTTTAACCATTAGATGTAGGTGTGTGTAAGTGTAGCTCGAATACTTCTTATAAAAACATCCTAGTATATTGAGGATACTTGTGTTGTTACAAAAGAAATTAATAAAAAGAGTTTAGGGGGTTGGAGAAGAAAAATAAAACAAAACAACATTAGAGAAGACATTACCTCAAAATCGGGTAACTCTTTTTGAATTGAGCCAAAGGCTTCCTTGGGAAGAGTTCTTCCCAAAGTGAGGCTTCTAGGAGTAATATAGGGATGTTGGGAGAGTATTTGGGCAGAGGTTGGCCGAGCCAAATGGCTTGAAAGTGTAAATGAGGTGGGAGAGGTGGGGGCTTTTATAAGAGGAGAGGAGGGGCTCTTTTGGAAAGATTGAAATGTTACATTATTACACAATGCTTTTCGGATTATAAAGGTCCCACACTTATATAATTCGAGGATAAGGTGATAAGGGTTCGAAATCTCCTCATCCAATTGGCTTTGGACAAGTGTAAGCCTTGGATTTTGCATTATCTTCCCATTTTATTTAAATCGTTAAATAATGAGGTCATCGCTGCATCATCATGATGTCATAAATAATTTAATTTATTTAATGTCTAAAAATTATAAAAAAATACTATGATGTAGTAAATCTTTTTATCTTTCTAATGAATATTTATAATCAAAATTTGGACTTGTTTAACCCCACTTAAAAACTGTTTTAGTAAAACAACTCATGTTTGTGTCAACTTAATTTCAACATTAAATAAATATATATTAATGTCATTTTCCAACTAAAGTGGCTCCATGGGGTCCCCAAGTTGACCCATGGGTTGTCTTGGTCGGCCATGACTAATCCAATAGGAGTAGTACAAGTGTCATGCTCATCTCATATTATTATAACATTATTTGTACCTTAAACTACACTAATTACCTCTAATCGCGATTAAGAACTTAAAAGTTACTATTCACCAAAAAATTATTTTAATCTCATTGAACCACATTTTACTTCTTAATTACAACCATGTATGTCGGATTTTTGAAAATCAAATCACAGAAGTGGTAATATTTCATTTAAACGAAAAATCAGTTATTTAACTACCACTTAGTGGTTTCACTATTCATCAAAAATTGAAGTTTTTCAGAACAATGCCAAACTTTCACCCTAAGCTATAATTGATATTCCGAATTCAAAAATGATGTCTATTTTACAAAATTTCAAACATATAAGTTGCATTAATTAATTTTATAATTAATTCCCGCTGTCACAATAAATAGCGTGTTTTTAAGAAACAATTTATATCAAAAGATTGGCAATTGTTTATGTCCAATTTCAATGTTAAATTAATTCTAATGACCATCATTGGATAAAATGGTAAAAATATATTCTAATTATACTTCAAAACCACTAAATAGTATAATTTATCACTATAAATTATTTTGATTAAAAAAGTTGTTTTTAAGTAATTTTCACTATTCATAAAAAATTAGAAGTTCTCAGAAAAATACCAAAAATTCAACATAGGCTAATTTCGATATTACGAATATAAAAATGAAGTCCATTTTGAAATATAAAATTTATATAATTTTAAAAGGTGGTTATTACTATTCATAACGGCTACTTTGATTAGTCGTGGTGTTTTAGAACTCGAACTTGCGTACAATGCAAGCTATTGCATTATTGAAAGAGAGGCATATCGCGGAAGCTCGGGGTGTTACAGATTGAAAGGAGGTCTACCAAAGAAGAAGTAATCTTCTTACATGAACTAGTTCAATTAATTTATTCTTATACATCCTATAAATTTTTGATATTAATAATAAATTAAAAACTTCTATATCTGTAATAAACTTAAATGTAATTATGTTTATGGAAACACAATTATCCAATCTTTTTTCTAACAAATTGGAAATGAAAGTAACACTCGTGTGTGCATGTGGACTACAACCTCCACGTAGCGACATGAGTCATTTTCCATCACTATAACACATGGTTGGTTATAATGATGTATATAATTCTAATATATTATATTTATTAAATATTTTTAATTCTATAATAAAAATATCATGTCTACCATTTTATCATCTATTCCATTGAAAAATGATAATGTTTCCCGTGCATATGTGTGGACTACCACCTCCAAAATGCGATGTGATTTGATTTTTATTTGTTCATTAATTTGATGGTAATAAAGATATATTTAATGAATATATAATATATTTATCTTATAAAAATTATTCTTTAATGTAAAATTATGATTTTAATTTTTTTTCCCATCCATAAAAATGTGGAAACCTTGTTCGCCTATACGTATGAAATACCATCTCAGTGAAGTGATTTAATTTACTTATCATCAACACAATATATGAATGGATATAAATATATATATAATTAATTAATTAATATATATATATGATATTTATTTTATAATTAAAATTATGCATATTATGGAACTATGATTAACATACAATAACTATATTTTATGAACTGGAACTTTTAGGAAAAAAAATAGTTATCACTCTGAAATAAGGAATTTAATTAAGAATTTTTCATAAAAGGGTTTTAAATGTTATAAGTTTATAATGTATTATATTAAAACTATTTAAATTGTTTTATTATTGAATTATAATAAAAATATATTTATTAGGTATGATGTTATATTGATTACTAATCAAATCAGACATAAGGTAAGGGTTTTTCGTCTCTAATATGGTTTTAGTGAGACACATTTAATTTTATGCTCCTAATTTTGTTTATGAGGAATATATAATGATCCTTTGACATGTTATATCAAGTATACTTCTTAAATTAGGTTATTTAAAGTTTAAATTGAGATTATTTCATCCAAAAGGTTTTGATTTTGATGTTACCAAAGTGGTAAGGCTTTATCAACTTGAATAGTCTCATTCGGGATATATGTAATGTTATACACCAATGTTCTTTTATAATGAGTATATAATAACACTTTGATATGTTTTATCATTCATATCCATATTTTTATGGTATTTAAAGTTTCATTTGATATTATTTCTTTCATGGTGGTTATGAATAAAATGTTTCCAAAGCAGTAATTGTTTTATGTTACAATATCATTTCATTTTGGGATTGTTTATGAAAAATTTACATTGAGGGAAATTATCTATGTATTGTCATTTAAACCAATTCCATTTTATTATTCACTATTTGTTAAAGTAATTCTTATATATTATTACCATTTTCCTCTCTTTTCTACTTTAAATTATTGAGTAAATCGTTTTGAATAAATCTAACCTTTTTTCCTTTCGGGTTGATGAAATTTTTCTTCCATATCCATGCCCTTAAAATAATTATTAAAGTTATTAAATAAACATAAAATATTTTAAAAGGGTAATTTTCACTACCTTTCACTTTATTAACAATGGTTTTAAAATAAATCTTTCTAAAAACATTACAAACTAGTTATTTTTTAATTTTTACAAAACAGTGGAAGAAATGTTCTCTTTTAACCTATAAAAAAAGAATGGATTTCCTAATAATCATTAATTTTATTTTATTAAAAGCATACTTTATGAGTTTTCTTGGTTATTTTCAATAAAAATTATTTTCTTGATATTATTCGAATTTTTTTAAAATCAAAATAAAATTATAGTTACTCGTGTTTTAAAGGAAAGGTTAAAATGATATTTTAAAGGGATTTTTCATCTATGTCAACATCCTTTATAGATTGGTATGATTGAATGAGGATATGATTTTATGATATGATCCACTTTATTTCTCTAGATTTCATTTTACAATGATGATTTAATGATGATTCTAAGAGACTCATTTCCTTCCCATTAGTTAATTATGTTATGATGAAACCTTTATGAAATTTGTTCCTTTTCCACATGTTATTCTATGATGAAATGATAAAATTTTTACAAAAATGGTTTCTTTCCATTGGTTATGATATGATGTTATGATGAATGTTTTATGATCTCTAAGTATAGATATGTATGGTTTTCATTTTTTGATAGGTGGGATCATAGTGATATAGCCCCCAAAAGCATTGGTCAAAGATGGATATCTCATGAGATAATAAGGAATATAATGGTGAGTGAACCTAATTTAGAAAGTGTAAAAACGTTTCCTTTCAATGAGGTGCATTTTCATTTTACTTTTTCTTAAACTGAAGATTATTCCTTAAGGCAGGTCAGTTTAATTTTTGGAAGAAGGTTAAAGAGGGGCTGAAACCTAGATGTAGATAAAATACATAGTGTGTATTTAAATAAATAGTATGTTTTAAATACACCTCGTATATTTGTCTAGACATACCCCATTCACACTATGTAAAGTGTTTGTCCCTAAGGGAAGACCCCAATCTTTACATAGCATGTAAATAATTTTCACATCATTTAAATTCCAAGGATCAATTTTTTTAAAAGATGGAAGCGCCTCTCATATTTTGGACAGAGGCTCATATATCCTGCCATGCATGGCAGGAGCTGCAAGGGAGTTCCCTTTCCACCTCAACCTAGGCTTCCATCATTCAACTTTGTCTGTCACCCAATTGAGACATATTATGTTAGGTTGGATATGCAATGGTAAGCTCCCTAATCCACTTTCTTCCTATCATGGTTTATCTTCCATTATTTTGTGCCATTTTGGTTCAAACTCATATGCCCAATTTTCAAGTAATTGGTATACTATTCTGGTTTCTTCATTCCTTATTTAAATCAAGCGTTCATACTAAAAGAGTGGTCATCTATGGAACTAAGTTAGGTGTTCTATAAATATTAACTAAAATTTTCGGTGTTATCATTACTTTTTCTAACGTTTCGCATGTTGAAAATTTTTGAGAAATGGTTTAAAATTTATTCTACCTTCCCTAATTAATTATGTAATATATAATTACTCCCACATAACAAGTTAAATTATTAGGGTATTATGAACTAATTGTTTTCCACCCCCTTGGGTGCACCTAATGAAATTACATCCTTTAATATAAATGTTTAAAAGACCAAACACCTTCTTAGTGTTTGGATTATCATGAGAAAGGTATTTTTCCTCTTTTATATAAATTTTTAATTGACCCAAGCACCGTTTAAGTGTTTTATTTATTCTATAATGGATTTTACTTACTTAATAAATTAAATATATTAAGCTAAATGTATGAGAGTTGGTGAAAAGGCCACACCATGTGCCATATATTTATTGATATGGATTATAAGAATTGTTCACCATCAGTTAAATTTGGTTAACTTATTACAAATGAAATATAGGAAATTACTGTTTATTATTATTATTATGATTAGTATGCCATGTTATTGGTTGTTGAACAATGGTGAAGGGTTATGTTGATCATGTTGTTTCATGATCCCTTGCATTGAGTGATAGGAATGATGTCTCACACCATTATACTTTTTTCTAGACGATGGGTATGATTCTCCACATTACCTTACTTTAGATATTGGGTGTGATGACTCACTCCACAATCTTGAGTGACAAGTATATAATCTTGAACTCATATGAGATTTAATTAATGTACCCTTGCTAGATCCATTGGCTTGTTTGACTATTTATGGATGCTTGAGTTACACCCCTGGTCCAACTAGCACCTGGTATCCATGTATATGGATCTAAATGTTCTCATGTATAGTGTGAATGTATATATATATATATATATATATTTCCTAATCATACATAAACCAACCTATTCTGTAGCAGGTTGAGCCATCCAGGTGTCCAATAGGAACCTGAGTCGTGTAGTATTTATTATTTATCATTTTTTATATTTTCTTTACATGTTTAATTATATTGTTATGTATACATGATTTAATATTTCAAAAAATCATTAGTGGTGGCCTATTTATTTTATCTTATACCCTAGTCAATATTGGAACCTGAGTAAACCTTATGACTATAGATATGGATACGATCAAGCCCCCTGCTACAGATTGTTGATCTCTTTTACTTATACCATGGAGCATGGGACTAGAGGACCAATCGCATGCTCATGATTCTAGTGGAGATGAATTATTTCCATTTTGTATTTTTATGTTATTTTTTATATGCATGTCCCCTATTTTGATTGGATCCTTTTCATTCTCATTTTTATTTAGTTTTGATAATTACTTCAACCCGTCAATCTTTTTCTTCTAATAAATTTGTTAAGTGTTTCATATTTTGTACATAAAAGTATTTATTTTATATATGAATCATTATTGGTTGTATTCTTATAGAATTTATTCCATTATAAATATTATAAGTTAAACTTTATTTCATTATTTTACATTAAAGGCTGAAAAAGTTGTTTGGATGGCCAATAAATTCAATGATTATTCCTATCTGTAGTTTTCCAGAATTTTATTGCTTTAGTTTTTCAAAATATATCATGAGATGTTGAAGTCATATTGATTTTATTCTTGATCCTTTTCAAATATCTAGAGATTCACAAAAAAATAAATCTTATGGTATTAAGGATGAATCTGATGTAAAATGGATCAAACAAATTTAGTTAATCCTAAAGTTAAGATGTTCACATTTTCCAGAAACACTATTCATAGCCTACATTATTAGACATAATGTAAGGATGGAACCCTACGTTGGTAAGTGTAAAGTAAGGAATGAACCATACATTTGATAAATTAACATATGGATTATCAACCCTACACTGAATAGTTTTTGTATGGATCGTCAAACCTGTGTTCGGCGAATGATAAACATAAGGAATATCAACACTACATTGGAATCTCAAAATACAATTCATACCCTACATTTGGGAGTTTGAAATTATGGTTAATCAATGCTATGTTTGGGATATTTTACTAAAAAAGTTGAATTTATGGATCATTATCCTTACATTACTTTGGTTCCCTGCGTTACGTGTAGATGAAAGTATGGTTTAGGAACCATACATTGGTAGGAACTGTACGCCATACAAATGAACTCTAAAATACGTAAAGAAACCATATTCCATGTAGTTGAACCCTATGTTTGGTATTTTTACATCATAGGAAGTATCCCTTAATTTTATTTTTCAATGATGGTGTTTTAAATCCATGATATTTTGCAAAATTTCTGCAACAGTCTTCATAGCATTAAAGATCATTATAAAGTTGTTTTATGACTGATTCAAAGGATCACATGAAACAGATCCAATCATTCCTATTTATAAAGAAAGTTATAAACCTATTTTAATGATTTGATTTTAAATATTAATAATTAATGATGCTTCTAGTTTTGAGAAATTATTTCATCTATATTTAAAGAGGTTTGAATGGATTTAAACAGGAGTTTTAAATTTTTCAATGCTACTATTATTATGGATATATTATTGGAGGAGTTATTCAAATTATTTTGAATGTATTTATTAGAGATCTATTCTAAAAGGAATAAATAGGCAATTGTACTAATCTATTCTTGGAATATTTATGAAGGTTATTGACTCTATTTATTTTGGGTATCCTAATGAAGAGGAATTTTGTTACAACTCCTGGATATTTATTCTCTATATATATCTCTCTCTAGCAGGAAAATAATACACAAAAAAGAAAAGAAGATACATGAATACTCTTTTAAAAAGAATGTGCTAAAAATATTCATACTAAATCTTGAGATTTTTTAAGAGATAATTAAAATTCATTGTTCATTCTTAATCTTTCACGATGTAAAGATGAAGGAAGCCTATACAAACATTGTTTGATCTATTTGCTGATATTTTAAGAAGAATAAGAATCCTAATATACATTGAAGATTATTTTGCTACTGCTATTTTCTATATTTATGATTTGATTTCATCTATTAGACATTGTTAAAAACTGTGAAGTTCAACCTATACTGTCAACAACATCAATCTATATTGATTTGGTGGATTATCAGCTGCGTGAACTCAATCGTGGTGGAGTGTCAGCTTCTCAGACTAAGCAATCGATATTTTGGTTCCCTGTAAAATAACAAGAAGGCCTTGTAAAAGCCTTCTAAGGTGTCAACTGCCTCTACTTAGTTGTGGAAGGTCTTTTGATAAGAGGACCAACTAGTGAAAATCACCAAGCTCATGGATTATAGCATTGGTGGAGTATACTAAGGGATTTATTTGCCCCAAACCCCTATACATCTTTGTTTTATTTTATTTTATTTATTTTCTCTTCTCTCTAAACTTTAAGAGGTAAGGAAAGGATCACTTTATTTCAAGAGGGAAGTTTTAATATTGTCAAGATTTTTAAAAGGAAACAATTCACCCCCCCCCCCCTCTTTTCTCTTCATCATAGCCATTCCAACCTAATAATTGGTATAAGAGGTGGGGATCTACTGATTCCTTTTGGTTCTAACAATCCTGAGTTAAAGATTCTGATGAAGAAAAATCTCAATGGAAAATTTTAGAGAAGGTATGTTAATAATCTGTGATCCATATTTTAATGGTGATAATTATAGATACTGGAAATTTTACAAGACTATATATTTGAAGAATCTTGGTTGCCAAGTTTATATGAATATTTTCAGACCTTAGGAAATCCCTATTGAACCATAAAAGTGGGATACTACTAAGTAATATGAGTATGATATTAATTAAAACCCCATGAATTCAATTATATACGGTATTAGTCTGGAATAATTTAAGTGTGATTCTCAATGTGATACTGCCTATGAGATGTGGCAGACTATTGTGGTTATATATAAAGGAACTGAAAATTTCAAACAACTAAGGCACAATACTGAAAAACTTGAATTTTACCCATTCAGGATGCAAGAATATGAGAGCATAACTCAGATGAATAGAATATTAAAAGAAGTTGTTAATAATGTTGCTTCCATGGGAACTCCAATTCAAGAACCAAATTAGGCATTAAAGGTACATAGTGTTTTACCTTATAAGTGAAATGGAATATCAGTTATGGTTATACCATCTACACCAGTTAAATAATTAATGATGAAGGAATTTATTGGAACCTTGATGATGTACAAATTAGAGATGCAAACAGAAGCTAAAAAACATATTTCTATCAAAAAGGAAATAGTTGAACTCAAATATTTTATGGATGAATTTTATGTTTCTGATTTTAGTCATTTGTATTCAAGTGATGAGATACCACATCTTTCTAAAAAATGGAATGTTTTATAAAGGGAGAAAAGGGAAATTGAAGTTGAATAAAGAGAAAGAAGTTAGATGCTACGAGTGTAAAATGGAAAGGTCATTCGATCTTTGATTGTCCTTTGCTTAAAGCTCAAAGGAAAGATGAATATAAATGAAAATGAAAGAAAGTCATGAAGGATACTAGTAATTCATATGAAGGTTCAAGTGATGAATCTTATATAAACACATAAGCTGAGCATAAAAATCAAAAGGTCAGTCTATGTCTTATGGCTCATGTTGATGAGGTATAATCTTCTTACTCTAAAAGTTATAATTATGAAAGTTTTTCTAAGGATGAACTTAATAATATTTTTTTATGCTTCAAGATAAATTTGATTCTTTAAATAAATATCACACAAATATTATAAAATATTATGATTCCATGTCAATTTATAGTAATGAAAATTTCAAAACAGATTGATGATTTAATATCAAATTCTTTCAAAATTTCTTGTGATCTACATGAAACTAAAATTAAAGAATTATTGGTTGATGTTGATAATTTAAAGCAAGATTCAAGTAGATTATTAAGGGAGATAATTAATTGAATCAAATCCATGATAAAAATGAAATTCACAAAGTAAAACTCGGTATTTGTAAAATAATATAAAAATTATTGTTTTCCTAGTTCAAACAGAAAAATCATGTCCACTATTAAATTTTTGTATTGTAGTATTAATGGACATTATGCTAATGGATGTTATTTTAAAAAACATCAATTTTGTGGTTTCAATCATGTTCATTATTCAAAATCATTATCTAGCTTTAATTATAAAATGTTAGTTCAAAAAAAAAATATTTGGTTTTCTAAATCATTAATTACTGACACTATTAGACCCAAAAGTATATATGTACCAAAAGGAACATGTATTTGATATATTGTACGTATATGATACTTAACATTATCGTTATATCATCCAGTGGTAGGTTGAAAATTATGGGAATTTATTATATTAATATTTCTTATTCTATTAAAGAGAATCTTCATTATTGGTGGAATGGTTAATCGAGAGAGTATTTTATTTTCAATTTAAATATACAGTTTAAATGCGTTATCTATTTTATATAGGGGGAAAAAAATTAATGTTTTATCGTTTATTCCTCTATATTTAATTATTCTTATCCTTAAACTATTAAATATTTTCATTCTATTATTTTATCAAATGAATTAATTTGTTGATTTATTTTATTAATCAATGACCATCAAACTTTTTATTAAGATTTTGTAAAAATGGTCATCTTCCATGTATGCATGTGTTTAATGTTTGACTATTTAAAATAATTGCATGTGCCAAATTAATCTCTTAATGTTTTTAATACATTATTCTATTATTAGATTAAAATGTTTTGGTCATTTATAACATGCGTAAAATTTTAATTAAATGCTTTGAAAATTATTTAAATTAAATTCATTGAAAATCCATTAATTAAATTCTTTAAAAATATTTCAATTATATTCATTGAATATCATTTAATTTAATTCTTTTAAAATATTTAAATTAAATTGATTTAAAACCCTTTAATTAAATTCTTTGACAATATTTTAATTAAATTAATTGTAAATCCTTTAATTAAATTATTCGAAAATATTCTATTTTATTTATTTATTTATTAATTAAAATATTTTATTGATATTCCTTGAAAAGTTTTTATATAAATTCATTGAATATCATAAATATTAATTTTTGGTCTTAAGGGGGGTAATATTTAATATTAAGCATGTGTTTAAATATTTTATTATTATGGAATGAATGAAATGTTTTAATGCATTCATTGGAAACCCTTGTTATTCTTTGAATAATATTTCATATGTTTTCATGGCTCCTTGATTATATCTTTTTATTTTTTAAGGAATCATGAATTTAGGGGGAGTTAATATTGTTTTATATATTTAGAACATATTTTGAAATAATTAATATTTTTAATATTTTTTAAAAAAAATATTTTTCAAATTTAAATTATTTAAAAAAAATAACGAACATTTTTAATATTTAAAAACAGATAATAAATGAAAATTTTATTTTTCAAAGTTTAAATCTTTTTATTTTAGGGGAAGAAAACTTTATTTCTCATATTTTAATTTTTTCAGGAAAAGAAATTTTTTTCAAATGTTAAATTCTTTTTCTACAACATAAATTTTCAAACTCCAATTCAATATTAAAAAGGGTAAATATATTGTATTATTTAATATACTCTAGAACTCGTCTTTTTTATCCTTACCAAAAGGGGGATAAAATGTTGATAATAAGTTAGTTTTTTGTAATTAAAAAAAAGGTGGAGACTATTGAGTGGCTCCTTGTCATTTTCATTTTTATTTAGTTTTGTTAATTACTTAAACCTGTCAATCTTTCACTTCTAATAAATTTGATAAGTGTTTTAGATTTATTACATCAAAGTATTTATTTTATATCTAAATTATTAGTGATCATATTCTTATGGAATTTATTCCATTTGAAATATTATAAGGTCATCTTGATTTCATCAGTTTACATCAAAAGATGAAAAAGTGGTTTGGATTGTCAATAAATTCACTGATTATTGGGCATGTAGTTTCCCTGCTATATTTTTTCATAACGTTATTGCTTAAGTTTTCCAAAGATATCAGAATATGTTGAAGTAGTATTTATTCGATTCTTGATCCTTTAGTAAGATCTTGAGATTTACTAAAACAAATTCTTGTGGGATTAAGGCTGAATCTGATGTTAAAGAGCTCAAAAAAATCAGTGAAGTCTAAAGTTAAGATGTTCACATTTTTTTGAAGCATTGTTCATACCCTATTTTGTTAGACATAACATAAGGATGGAACCCTATGTTGGCAAGCGTAATATAAGGAATGAACCCTACCTTTGATAAATGCATGTATGGATTATCAACCCTATGCAGAATAGTTTGCGTATGGATCAGCAACCCTAAATTTGGTGAATGATAAATATAAAGCATATTAACCCTACATTGGTATGTGGAAATACTATTAATACCATGTGTTTGGGAGTTTGAACATATGGTTAATCAATGCTACGTTTGGGATCTTGTTCTGAAAAAAATGGACATATGGATCATCATACCTACTTTACTTATATTCCCTATTTTACATGCAGATGAAAGTATTATTCAAGAACCATACATTGGTAGGAACTCTACGCAATGAAAAGGAATCATACTCTATGTAGTTGATCCCTACGTTTGGTATTTTTTCTGAGATGAAAAAACCCAAAGTTTGACTTTTCAATGATGATGTTTTAAATTTGTGATATTTTACGCAATCTCTACAATAGTCTTCTTAGTATTGAAGATCATTACAAAGCTATTTTTTAACCAATTCCAAGGCTCGTATGTAACAAATTAAATCATTATTATTTATAAGGAATTTTACAAATCTCTTTGAAGGATTTGATTTCAAATATTCATAATTAATTATGTTGTTGGTTTTGAGGAACTATTTCATCTATATTTAAAGAGGTTTGAATAGATTTAAAAAGGATTTTTATATTGTTCAATGATACTATTATTATGTAGATATTATTGGATGAGTTATTCAAATTATTTTGAATGCATTTATAAGATATATATTCTATAGAAATAAAGGGGTAATGGTGCTACTCTAATCTTGGAATATTTATGAAGTATATTGACTCTATTTTTATTATCTTATGGAAAAAGAATGTTGTTACAACTGCTATATATTTATTATATATATATATATATCTCTATAGTAGGAAAATAATACAAAATGAAGAAAATAGGGGACAGTAATACTCTGTTAGAAAGAAGGTATTGAAAATATTCATAATAAATATTGACAGTTTTGAAGAGAGAATTAAAATTATTTGTTCATTCTTATTCTCTCATAGTGTAAAGTTGAAGTAAGCCAACACAAATATTTTTTGATCTATTTGGTACTATTTTAAGAATAATAATAATAATTCTACTCTACAATGAAGATTAATTTGTAGTTGTTTTTTTATATATTAAAGAAATGATTTCATCTATCAGTTGTTGTTTCGAACTTTGAAGGTCAACTTTCACCATCTACAAAATCAATCTCTATTGATTTGGTAGAGTATCGGATACTCGGACTTAGTCATGGTGGAGTGTCATATTCTCATACTAAGTTTTGTATATTTAAATTCTCTATAAAAGAACCATAATGCCCTATAAATCCTTGTAAGGTGTCAACTGCCTGTACTCAATTGTGGAAGGTCTTGTGATAAGAGGACCAACTAGTGAAAATCATCAAGCTCGTGGAGTAGAGCATTGGTGGAGTGGACTAGGGGATTTATATACCATGTACGACTATACATCCTTTTGTAATTTTCCTTTATTTATATCTACTTCTTGGTCGAATTTAAGAGAGAAGGAAAGGATCACTTTATTTAAAGTGGGACGTTTTAATATTTTCATGAATTTTAAAAGAAAACAATTCACCCTCTATTATATCTTCATCACGACCATTCATACATAACACCATATATCCCATGTTTCCATTTTTATATTATAATGACATGAAATCATTTTATATGACTCAACCTATGGATTTTAGTGTATATTAATGTTAGTTGATTTTTTTTGTCTCCACAATTGATATTATACATGTTTCTGATATGTCATCTATTATATTATGATTCTACTACTTCTGATTATTTTCTATATTTGATGTTCCACTTGGATATGAGGGTATAGTCTCCTTACTGTACCACATTAGACCCTCACTACTAGTCATTGGCCTCTAACGTATAGGGTGGATTGTATAAGGCCAAGTGACCCAATGGCTTGTGGCACTATTATAGTGGCTCCCTAGTTGGGACATTAAAAAGTAGTATCAGAGAATCTTTTCCCTTTTGTGTTACTATATTAGTGTTAGACAGTAGAATATGATGTAATGGAATTTCATAATGAGATTGTTCCATGGAGTAGCTAACTCAAATACATGAGATACCCAAATTACATGGGATGGGTAATTGTTGTTTTGATTTTTCACCTGTTATAGTTGATTCGATTTCATCGTTGGGTGACACGTAATTATTGTGATGTTATTAACATTGATATTATTATTTTTATGGAATTCATTTTAATTATCCTATTAAGTCAAGGAGTTAGCTTCTCGTGCTTCATTATCGAGGCCTGAGACTAATATGACATGCATTTTACCATACCAAGTCTACATTTTTCCTGTATATTCCTGTTATATATAGTTTAGTGCCTTGATTCTTATATATTTAAATTTACTAACATTTCTTATAGTCCAAATGTAATTGGGGGGATTAAAGTTCCTACATCAATATGAATGGTTTTTTTCAGTATAGAATGGGGATGACACCTTAACTGGTCAATTATACCACATTGTAGGTTATGGACCTACGTGTTCCATAGACCAGACCAAAATAAGTTTATTAGGTTACTTGAATGCCCAAGGTAATTTTTGTATCAAGTATGTCTATAAATCGGAAAGGTGACTCATGTAATCAAATAATTGTTTATAACCTATTACATCCTAACACTATATGTAAAGGTCAGAGTGTAGTTAAATGACATGCCAATTGAAATTTATAATAAATGTGAATTTCATAAATTGGAAAAGATGGTGAATCTAAGTGATACATGATATATATCTATATATATATATATGGAAGGAGTATGAATTAAAAATAAAATTTAATCTATTAAATGAAAGGTTTCCACTAAATGGGATACCAATTGCATAGTAAAGTTTGTTTTCCACTCTAACTTAAAATTAAAACTCCATATATTAGAACCTATGCTATGTTAAATGATACCTTGAACCAAACCTATCCTTGGTAGTGGGTAGTTGGGAGTTTCTATAATGTTATTATAGCATGTTATGGTTTTCATTTATAACCTATACCTAGATTTTGGTATAGGAAGGTAGGTGTGACCTTTTCTATAGGAAGATTATGCACCTATCCTTTTATCCATCTGTAATTTTTTCAACTGTTAAGTTCACTTTTTAGGTGTTTCTTTGGAATTTTTTAATCATGCCACCATGATATACTTGACTCATATGGAAAGAAGGCGATGATGACTACTCTTTGGAGGTGGTGGGGCCTAATATGCCTATGATATCTCCTAAAGTGACACCTATGTCACCAACCACTATTCCTTATATAGGAACTTATGCCCAGTTTCGAGAGGGATTTTTCCATATGATGAAATCTATGTAAGGTTTTTCTCAACCTACCCTGATTATGGAAAAGTTGAGTTAGGAGTTTTAGTAGTATAATCCTACCACCTTTTTTGGGGATGGATTTAACATCCCACCCCTCATCAATTACTTAAGAAAGATGTAGGATATTACTTGGCCTTAGAAGACATCCCCAATATAGAGAAGGCAGGAAATAAATTCCAAGGGCATCGATACAGATGGGGGAAAATTTTACCAATTAAATAAAACAAACACAACCAAGATAACCACAAACCATAATTACTATATGATGCATGATGAAAATGTAATATAAATCAACATAATACGAAAACAGGAAAAAAACAACCATATACCATATCAGAGTATAGTGTGGTAGAAAAAACCAAAAAAAATATCAAAGAATACAAATACATAAACTCTACAGATCCCAATATGATCACATATCCAACTCCACTATACAGGCCAAAGTATCATGATACATTACTATATAAATGAGATACTTTGTGTTTATATATGTCTCAAAAAATAATATCAAAAAATGCAATAAAGTGCCCATGAAGGGTGTGTAATGAAACTATTAGGTTTTCAAAAATGACTTCCAATTTCATGTCGTTGGGATAGTACAAGATAAAAAATTTATATAAAACAATTTATATAAAACGAATTAAATAGTTTATATAAAATCCAAACCTTTTCTAAGAAATATAGTTTTCATACCAAAATAGTTTTCCCAATCAAAACCATTTCCACGGAAAGCATACAAACAATTCATTATGACTATTATAAGATTTTATTTGGCATACTCATTTCATTCCACACAACCACACACACATAATCAACCACACAATCTTGGTGTTACCATTGATGGTGGAACTTCACGTCCATACTTCCCTAATTTTATGGTGGAACTTCACGAGCATTATCCATCCCATTCAACTCAAGCTTTACAATTTAATCCAACAACCATGCCAAAACAATATTTTCTAAACCATTTCAATAAAAATCCTTTTATTGAAAATAATTTCCAACCAATTTTCCATGCTTTAAAACTAAACATTCATTTTAAAATCATCATTTTCAAATCATGTTACCACATTAACATTCCACAAAAACACAAAATTTTCACAATTCCCTAAACCACCACTAAAGAGAGTTTCCCTCAAGCATTGTACAAATATTTTATGGTAATTTTCAATCAAAAAAATAAATTTGAAATCAATCCTTCCAGTTCTAATAAGAGGAGTCAAGAGTGAATCCACCTACCTAAAAAACTTCGGTGAAAACAAATAACGGCACAAATTATTCAACAAATGGATTGAAACTACAAAACTTCATCATAGATCCTTTTTCCTACTATCAAAATGTCCAACTCCCATCCTTATTAGCATCACACAACCAATATCCATCCCCAACAGATTGGATCTATCATCCCAATATAGGGAAGAAGAGGATTCTAAGGGAAAAACAACCAAGAATGGAGACTTAGAAAGTAAATTGGGCTTCAACACACCAATATTTTCCAACAAATCACTCACGAATCCAAAGTAATGGTCTCTACAGCCTTTAGTATGAGATGAATTTATGTTAGGGTTAACCTTGGGTGAAATCAAGCAATTAAAGAGGAAACACAAATTAGATCTACAATTTTTTGATCTAATTTTTGGCACACATTGAACAGTTAGGCAAACCGTGCTCTAAATAAGAAAATGCCTATGTCCCCAAATTCACGGTCTCTACTAGGTGGCCGCATAGTTTCTCCAAAATGTTTACCTAACTATGAGCCGAACCATATCCCACTGTCGCACTTTACATGGTTTTCTATAGATGTTTTAGGGTTTTTACTAATCGTGATCAAACCGTGAACCTCCAAAAATCCTTAAAAACATTCCAAATGTCCTATAAACCCTTCGAAACATCACCCAAATACTTTTCATACTTAAAAATCATAATAAGGGTAACTTTATTGAAACTTAGGGTGCTACATTAACCCCAACATGGGCCTTTACATTCTCAGAAATTAAAAAAAACACCATAGTACTGAAAGATTTTGGGTTATTTGTCGACCATTTCCTTTTCATGTTCCCACATTTCTTCCTAAATCTAACTGTGTTTACACAAAACCCAAACCAACATTATGTTTTTTCCATGAAATAATTTATCTTACCTATCCACAATTTGATCCATAATATGAACCAATGATGAATCTAGATCTAGATCAATCTGATCCCATCAAATCACATGGTCAGTATCAAGATCATACATTTTAAACTGAGATACATGAAACACATTATGCACAGAACTGAACTGTGGTGTAAAACCCAACCAACATGCCACCTCACCAACTCATTATAGTATCTCAAAGGATTATTTTTTGAGGAGATAACATGATTTTATTTCCTAAATAATGATTCCCAAGCCTTATAGAGATTTTCCAGAACACATGATCACTCACCTTGAACAAAAAGGGACGTTGATGATGATATGCATTCAATTTCTGATGAATCTCATCCATATTCATCCTCTTCTTGATCATATAAATCTTCTATGTTGTCTCTTGTAAAAGGCTAGGCCCAACTTGTGAATTCCCACCTACTTCCTCCCAACAAAGTGGAGAAAGAAAAGGACAGCCATACAATGCTTCAAAAGGATCCATATGTATCAAGGAATGATAAATTTTGTAATATAAGAAATCCACTAATGGAACATGCTGCTCCCATGAGCCACTAAAATCAATTACACAAGCCCAAAGCATGTATTTCGATGTTTTTATCATCCATTCATATTTTCCATCATTCTAAGAATGATACACTATACACATAGTCAACTAATTCTTAAGGTCTTACTATAAGGATTTATAGAAATAATTCTTATGTCTTGGATCTCATTATGACACTATCAAAACAGATATGTCATGCCTTTTTACCACTTCTCGAATATAGATCTTTGATAAGTCTTCCACCGTATGAGAATCATGAATAGGGAGGAATGGGCTGACCTTTTGAGTTGATCCACTATCAATCATATGGTATCATGTTTATAAACTATACTTGGGAGACCTAACAAAAAATTCATGGATATATGCTCCCATTTCAAAATAGGAATCGGTAAAGACTACAACATTTCCACTGGTCACTAGTTCTCTTCCTTAACCTAATAATAAGTGAGGAATCTCATAACAAACTCAACAACTTTCCTTTTTATTCCAACCCACAAAAATAGGGCTATCAAAAATTTATACATCTTCTATATTCTAGGATGAATATCCAATCTTGAATGGTGGTATGCAAGAAGAATTTATTATTTTCATTCCATAGGTACAACCATCCAATATAGAAAATAGAAAATTGAACTCCCATCCAGTTTTTATCCCTCAATTTTATCTCAACCATTGAGTTTTGGCCTAATAGAAACACATTCTTAATTGGATATCTCTACATATTTATCTATTGCAACCAAATCAGGATCAAAAAAACCAAAAATACAACAGCAACACGGCCTTAGTCTTCAGAATCCAAGTGCATGTCATCTATCACTTATATAAAATCCCACTATTCTAAAGCCTCTTTTTCCAGAAAAGGATATCAATTTTAGATTAATGAATCTACCATAGAATTTATTTTACCTAGAGTATAGATTAAGTCAAACTCAAACATTTGGAGATACTCCATCCATATTCTTTTTCTTAAATTAAAATCCCTCATGAGAAAATGTGTTCCAAGATCTTATGATCAGAAATCACCATGAATTTATCACCAAAGAGGTAATGACGCCAAGTCTTCAAATCATAGAATACTATAGCTAACACTGAATCATGTGTTGGGTATTTATTCTCATGAAATTGTAACTTACATGAGATATAAGAAACAACATGTATCTCCCTTCACAACAACACATCCCAACCTAGATCCTGAAGCATCATAACACATTGTGCACCCATGTCCTGATTCTTATAGAATCAGTATTGGTGATTATGTACTGAGAACTTTAAGATATTAAAAAGAATAATGACATTCCTTATTCTATTGGAATGGAATATATTTCCTCATCAAAGTAGATATAGGTGAATCTATTCACGATAATTCATGAACAAAACATCGATAATAACCAAAAATACTAAAGAAATTGTGTGTCTCAAACACATTCATTGGTGGCTCCCAAGAGATAACAACTTCTATCTTTTATGGATCCACATAAACACCTATTTCAAAGATAACATGACTAAGGAAACATAACTCTTGTATCCAAAAATCACACTTATATAATTTGGATACAAAAAATGACCCTGCAAAATTCCCAACACTATCACCAAGTGTTTCTCACACTCATCCCTTATCCTTGAATAAAAAAATATTTAATCATTAAAAACCACCACAAAAATAATCCAGATACCTCTTAAATATCTATTTTATCAATTCCATAAATACCTTTTGTGCATTCATAATACCTAAAGGCATAAACACAAACTCATAATAGCCATATATACTCCTGAAAGATTTCTTTGGAATATCCTCTGTCTGAACATGTAATTGGTGATACCCTGATCATAAGTAAATTTTAGGGAAAATTTTTGCTAAACTCAATTGATCAAATATATCATCAATACTAAAATTAGACGCTAAATCTTTACTATAACTTGGTTAATATTACGGTAATCTACAAAAAGATGAATAGTTTCATTCCCCATTTCCATAAACAAAATTGCTGCTACCCTCGTAGATGTCTAGGAAAAATAAACGATTTACTTTATTTCTCTTCCAATTGGACTTTAAATTACCTTAAATCTATTAGTTCCATATGATAATATGGAATAGAAATAGTAAAGATCCCTGGAAAAGGATCAATCGTAAACTTCATTTTTCTTGTGAGTGGAAACCCATATAAATTTTCAGGAAAAACATCCGGAAAACAATCAAAAACAAATAGAAAACTGCTATCCATGATCTTATACAGTGATGAAAAATTAAAAACTTCCGACATGTATGATCTAGTTCCAAATAATTCCAACAACAAGATTATTGCGCCTACCTTTACAGTCCATCCACCTCTAAAGATAAGTTTTTCATCGTCATCAGTCTTAAAACTAACCCTCTGGGTATAAAAATCGATGTGAGCTTTGAACATTGTCAACCAATCCATACCCATGATTATGTCATAGACAACAATATCAATCATGGAGAAATACCATATCAACTCAGCACCATAACATTTTATAGAACATGCTTTTCATAAAAATGCTTGGAAGTCTATTTTACCAATAGGAGTTTGATGATTCAAAACAAAAGGCATCATCACGACATTCAAACCCAGAAGATCAAAATCATGAGAATAAATAAATTAATTAGATGCACTGATATCAATACAATCTAGAATAAGGTTGTAACTCAAAAGAATCATACATATCCTCGTCGATTGTAAAGATTGATCACCCACAATAACTTGCTCAACTTTATATAATTGTTTAGTCATTAAACTTTTTTCTTTATTTACTTATTTATATTTCCATGCCTGATGATTCATGGTATACCTGGAATCACCATTTCTAGTTCAGTTCTTCTAATGAGTGGTATTCCTCTACACTCATCCCATCGAAGCATATGATGTCTGCAAAACAAGAGATATTCCCCAAGAACCTATCCTTGGAGCACTGTGATAGTATCAATAAAGAAGAACTATTTAATTTAAATTGTGGCATGATCTAGGTTCTACCATAAAATCTCACATCATGTGATTCAAAGTACCACATTGAAAACATATTTCCTTGCTCTGGGGTTTATTTAGAAAAATCAATGATCTAGCCATCTGATTCAGAGTCATCAAACTAACTTGAAAATAGAATTCCCACTTTCTCTTATTCACAGCATTAGAGTTCCCACCATTTCTCATAGGTATCATTATGCTCCCTCCACCCATATCTCTGGATATGGATCTTTATTCCACTACCTCTATGTTGAAAATCTCTTTATAATCTATTATAAAAAGCACAAAAATATTCAAGTGAATATTTAGTCTCAGTCCTTATTCAAAAATGTGTTCCTTTAAGGACACGCTAGAAAAAAAATCAAGTGAAAAGATGACTAAATTCGTGAATTTATCCACATACTCTATCAATGATACATCCTACTACTTTAAGATGAAAACATCTTTTGTTATAGAAATCCTAAACGTGTTAGTATTGAATTATTTGTTAAACAACTCATCAAAATCTTCTCATGGGATTCCATAGTCTAATTTAGCCTAAACTGTTAAATCCCACTGTCGGTGTACAATATCTTCTAGCATATACTTCACAAACATTACTTTTAACTCTATTGGTGTGCCAAAGAAATGGAATATTCGATTCATCATATTCATCCACACCTCATTTTTCTCTGGTTCAAAATCAACCTGAAATATGGGTGGATTATTCTTCTAGAACTGAACATAATGATCTATTTATCATTCATCATCCCTCATGTTCCCTCTATTCACAACCTAAAAGGCTTGTACTGTACTCTGAGATAGTTTTTGGTTCACCTGTGGCTCATGTGTAACCACATTCTTATTAGCTTCTTTAGGTTGGTTCCAACAATTCATAAGAGCTTCCATTTTCTATAAACACAACAAAAACCATAAGACTCACTCTCTAGCAACTAAAGTATTAAAAATTAAAATTTACAACATCACAATTATTACAAAAAGGCATTATAAAATTCAATACTATTAATTTTAAACCCATGTTTAAAATTTTCACCATGATTTTTAAAATCAAAAATTATTTAAAATACCAAAACCATTCCTTTTAAAAATCTAAAATTTGAAAAAAAAATTACACTCTTTAAAAATAAAAAAAAATTCACCAAATCATAAATCATTACTCAATATGAAATATGCACTCCTGGTTGGAATTCATTTCTATCCATGCATGTCATGCTCTTCTCATTGGCTAATTTAGGATAATGAGGTAACACTCCATTAAGTGTCTCAAAACACTTATGTACCCAACTCCCTGATAATTTTATGTTTAGAATAAATAGGTTAGTAATTCCATTTTATACTCTACATTTCAAGTACTGATGATCCTACTCCTTGATACCATCCCAACTCAAGGACTAATCAAGATGATTTTACAACTCCATGACCGAACAATACCATATCCCGAAAAGATACTTGTACTAACCAAGACTAATTTCATTTGGAAAATCGCACCCCTCCTCATTGTGTTGAGAAGGTGATAGGATATTACTTAGACTTAGGTGATATCACCATGATGCTAAAAGATGGAAATAAATTCCAAGGGATTCAATAAAAATGGGGCATGATTTCCCATTTGAAATAAAACAACCACAACCAAGATAACCATAAATCACAATTACTATATGGTGCATGATAACAATTTCATAAAACTCAAAATAATACCAGATTGAAAACAATACAAAAAAACCATATACTATATCAGAATACAATGCTGAAGGAAAAACCAAAAAAGTTCAAAGACTCCAAATAAATAAACTCCAAAACTCCCAATATTTTCCGAGAACCAACTCCACTATACAACCCAATGTAACATAATGTCTCACTAAAAATGAGATACAATTCCTTTACCTAAGTCCCGATAAATAATATATGCAAACGTGTCAAAGTTCCCTACCAAGGGGTGAGTAATGAAACTTAGTAGGTTTTCCTCAAATGAATTACCTACTTATAACTCTAGGATAGAATATTTTATCACATTTATATAAACCAATTTATATAAAAAACTTTAAAAAAATTAATATCAAATCCAAACCATTTCTAAGAAAAATAATTTTCATACCAAAACAGATTTCCAAACCAAAACCATTTCCAAGGAAAACATCCAAACAAATCATTCCAACCATTCAAAGATTTCATTTTTCATATTCATTTTATTTCTCACAACAACACACACACACTCAACAACACAATCTTTATGTTACCATTGATAGTGTAACTTCACATCCATACTACATCACTTTGATGGTGGAACTTCACAACCATTATCCATCCCATTCAACTCACACTTAACCATTTATGACAACAAACATTTAAAAACAATATTTCCAAAAACAATCAATAAAATAAAAAATTTATTGAAAACACTTTCCAACCAGTTTTTTATCCATAAAAACCAAACAACCATTTTAAAATTATGTTACCACTTTCACTTTCCACCAAAACACTGAATTTTAGAAATTACAATAATCATCACTAAAGAGGATTTCCATCAAGGATTTCACACCAATTTGAGAATAAATTTCAAAAAAAAGAAATAAATTTGAAATAAACCCTTCTAGCTCAAATAATATGAGTTGATATTGAATCCAGCTACCATAGAAACTATGGATAAATGAGGAATGGAACAAATTCTTCAACAAAATAGATAGAAACTCCAATAAATTTCTTTAGATCTTGTTACATAACATCAAAAAATACAACTCTCATGATTATTGAAATAAAAAACCAAAATCCAACCCCAATGGACTGTATCTATCATTCTAATAGAGGGAGGAAGAATAATCTAAGGGAAAAGAACCAATAATAGAGACTTTCTAAGGAAATCGGGCTTCAACACGCTAAGACTTTCTAATAGATCACCCTTGTAACAAGAGGAATGGTATCTATAGCATTTGGAAAGATATGAATTCATGTTGGGTTCTGAATTTTAGGGAAATTATCCATTAAGGAGAAAACATGAATTAGATCCACAATTTTTGGATCTAATTTTTTTTGTGCACGGTTAGAGCGCACAGTTCGGGAAACTGTGCGCTAACCATGAAAATATGACTATCCCTAAATGAACGGTTTCTCTTAGGTGGATGTATGGTTTTGCTAAACTGTGTGCCTGAGTTTGAGCCTACCCAGATCCCACTACCTCACTTTTCACAGTTTTATATTGTATTTTCATGGTTTTTTCTAATCGTTCTCAAATTGTGCACCTCTATAAAATCCCCCAAAAACATTCTGAAAGTCCTCTAAACTCTCCCAAACTTCACCCATAAACTTTAAATACATAAAATAATAAATAAAGAGTTACTTGAATCTAAGTTTTCAACAATGGAATACCACATTCTACAGATACATGGATAGAGTCCATGCTTTCTATTTTTGAGAATCTGGAGACACCTCTTGGGAGTAGGTTAAGATCACTACATATATGCTACTCAGTTCTACCAAGAAATGGTGGGATGTCATTACCGAGGCATGGAATCATTGACACATGATCTGGATGGACTTCCAAATGGTATTATACAAATGCTTATTTCAAAAAACATTGAGGGATAACCCGAGTAGAGAGTTTATGAACCTATAGTAGGGAGCCATGTCCTTCATGGATTATTAAACTCATTTTACTAGAATATAGTGGTTCACTCTGAATCTATATAGTGATGATATTATGACACCAAGTTATTTGAGTATGGGATGGTATATGTCATTCGATCGAAATTCAATGTCTTTATACTGATGACTATATCTGAGATAGCCATCTGACCATCATTACTGTGTAGAATTTGAGGAAAGCTAATGGTGGGAACTAGGTCGTTTTAGCACCCAGACCTGGAATTGTTTCTTATAGTGGGAGGAAGTGATGTTTTTTGGTTTCTCATGGGGTTTGTAGTAGTCAGGTGAAATGTACTGACATATTTCTTATATGTCACCAATGCAAGAATTTAGACACACAAAATCCTAGTGTCTATGAGATACAGTTTAATGCAAAGGTTGTGGTAGGATGGGTCATATCCAGCTCTTCTGCAAGACTTTTCCACTAGTTCTTAGTGATAAAGGATCTACACCTACCCCAAGTTTAGGACAAAGGACTATAGTATCTTTCCAGCCATGTAGTTGGAATACCACTGGCCAATCAGAAAAAGGTGGTAGTCAAGGAAGAATATATTAGACATAGTACTTCCAGCACCGATAGAGTGGGCCTACTTAGGGTAGTTAGGTTGTGACTCAGCGCCATGGTATGGGCCAGTTACATGCAATGCAGCCTATGCTGAAGAAGAAGAGTACCATACCTTCTACTATTCAAGGTACTATTCTAGTAACCTCTATATTAGTTTCTTATTTATTTTACATAGGTGAATCACACTATTGTATATCTGAGGTAATTTCAGAGATTTTGGGCCTCAAGATAGATTATTTTTGTGGTGTTATGACACTCGAAACCCCATTGGGTATCCAATCAGAGAGCATTCACTAATGTAAGGATTTTTCCATTGAGATAAGTGAATGTCTCTTCATATGGAATCTGTTCATCCTTGACAAGAAAGGATTTAATGTAATTATCATGATGAAATGGTTAGTTCCATATCAATACCATATTGACTTCATTCATTGGAGGTGGATGTTTACATCTCCAGAGTTCTATAGTCATATACAAAAGGGTGAATGGGAATTCAATGCCTCTTGAGCCTGACCTGGGTATTAGGGGATAGATAGAGTGATAGCCCATATTTCTAGTCTCTTATATAATGAACAAGGGTTACAACCAACTATTTTCCATCCAATGGTGGATTGTATCAAGAACTTCTTCCCTACTAAATTTTCTAGGATACCTCTAGTGAGAGAGGAAGAATTCACCATTGATCTAGTGATAGGAGCAGCACCAATTTCTATTCCTCCTTACAGTTAAAAACTGTTATCAACAGCCTCAAATAGAGAACCTCCTCGATCATCTATAAGGAGTGAGGGTGTTTTTGAAAATTTATTTGAGGTTATTCTATCATCAGGTGTGTTTCAGGTCATCAGACACGCCTCACACATTGTTCCGAAGCAGGTATGGTCTTTATGAGTACCTGTTAATGTTATTAAATCTCATGAACACACATTCTGTTTTCATGGTTTTGATGAGTAAGGTTTTTCACCTATACTCTAATTCATTCATGCTAGTATTTTTGGATGACATATTAGTGTATTCATGCTCTCAAAATGACAATTCCTAGCATATTTAGATCATGAAGAATACACTAATATAGCACTGACTTTATAAAAATCTTGTAAAATACCACCTTTGGATTGAAAAAGTCCACTTCCTCAGTCATATAATCTCAAAAAAGGAAGTATTAGTAAACCTCGAGAAGGTGAGAGATGTAGTTTTTTGGGATAATACCAATAACATGATTGATGTAAGGAGTTTATTAGGGCTATTCACGTGTTACAAATTCTTCATCCAAGATTTATCATGCCTAGAAGCACCTCTTAATAAATTTAATAACAATGATTTGAAATTTAAATGGTTAGAATTATATAGAGAAGCCTTTCAGTATTTTAAGGGTAGACTAACTTCAACATCGATCATGATTCTACTGGATCTAGAAAAGATATACTATTTATTGTGATGCATAAAAAATTGGGATGGCATCTATTTTGATGTAGGATGGCTGAGTTTTAGCATATGGGTCTCATTAGTTGAGGCCTCACAAGCAGAGTTACCCAACACACGACCTCAATTTAGTAGCTTTGGTTCATGATTTTTACTATTGGAGACATTTGATAATTGGGGATAATTTTTTTGTGTTCATGAGTCAAAAGAATCTCAAGTACATCTTTACACAATGTGATCTGAATCTTAGGTAGAAAAAAATGGTTAAATACCTACAATCCTTTGATTTAGAGATTGCCTACATTCTGGGAAAAGGAAATATTGTAGTTGATACTCTAAGCTAAAAGACTCAAACACAAGAGTTTTGGGAGGCTGGTGGCGAGTGGAAGATCATGGCCTTGTTGTCGAAGTTTCTTGTTGAGGTTCAGGAAGATCAGGGGTAGAAAATCCTTATAGCCTTAGCAGTGACCTATACTCTTCTGAAATAGGTGAGAAGGAGTCAATTCTTAGATCATGAGGTCTTAGTACTCATGGAAAGTATCTTAGATGATGACTCATCTTCGGGTTAGACCATGGATGAGGATGATACTATACACTATCAGGTGTGCGTCTAGGTCCTAAAAGATATCTAAGAGGATTTAATGCCAGAATATCATGGCTCAGTTTGGGAGGTACATCCTGGTGTCACCAAGATGTACTGAAACTTATGTCAGCAATATTGGTGGCCTAGTATGAAACAGAACATAGCCAGATTTATCAATCGGTGTGCCTCCTATCAATAGTTGAAGGTGTAACATCAATTATTGGTAATAATTTTACATCCATTGTTCATTCCTTAGTGGAATTGGTATGGTGTATCTATGTACTTCATAACAGGTTATTCAAGATCGCCTTGAGGAAATGATAAATCTTGCGTAGTCGTTGATTGGTTGACGAAGGTCACACAATTCTTATATATTCAAGATACTCTCCCAATAGATGAGATATGGATGATATGTGTCAATGAGGTCATACTTCTTCATGGATCCTGATGTTCTATCGTAGCTGACAGGGACACCCATTGCACATATTGGTTCTGGATGGGGTTGAAGAATTCTTTGGGTACACAGGTGCTTTAGATCATGTCCCATCACCCTCAGACCAACAAAAATACATAGCGTAAAATTCAGTTGTTAAATGATATGCTCAGTGAAAGTGTCCTTGACTTTGGGGATTCTTGGGAGAGCATATACCCCTTTTTGAGTTTTCCTATAATAATAGCTTTTAGAACACCATCCAAATGTATCTTTATGAATCCTTATATGGTAGGACTTTACAAACACCTTTGTGATTGTTAGAGGTAGGGGGTATCTTGTCTTGGACCATGTGTCATCCATGAGACCTCAGAGTTGGTCCAGCTGATTAGAAAGTGCATCTTGATTGCTCAATCTAGGTAGTATTCATATGCTAATTGACACTGATGGACTTTTGAGTTTGAGGTTAGGGATTGAGTTTTCTTGTGTTTTTCACCGAGTTTACTCCATCTATGTATTTGGAAGTAGGGTAAGTCAACTCCAATTTTTTTTGACCCATTTATGTCTTGGGGAGAATCATATCAATGGCCTACGGGATAACACTTTCTCAGATATACTAGTTTATTCTTGATGTCTTCCATATGTCTCATCTCCACCGATATTATCCATAATTGCCACATGTTCTACCGCATGATTAGGTTATGTTAGATTTGGATGCTTCCTTTGAGGATTATCCAGTGTGTATTATGGATAGGAGATCGAAGAATCTCTAAGGCAGGTCAGTTCCTTTAGTATGGAAAATTTGGTAGCATGGAAGGGTGTAGGATGAGACATGGGAGTAGGAAGATGATATATAAACCCAATGGATAGATCATTTCTCGTACAAATCCTCTTTACCATAAGAAGGTCGACTCAGAGTTGAGTTGCTTTAAGGATGGGAGTTTATAATGACTAATCGTTCCAGTGAGGTACATTTTCTTTTTAGTTTTTCTTAAACCAGAGACCATACCACAAGGCAGGATAGTTTCATTTTTTGGAAGATGGTTGCAGAGGGTATAAAACCGGGATAGAGACCAAATACACAGCATGTATTTAAATACACGACATGTATTAAATATAGGATGTGTATTTGGATATCCAGACCACATTCAGGAAGTGTATTGCTTTTTTCCAAGGGGAATAGTGTAAGAATTACTTGACATGTAAATCATTTACACATCATAAATATTCATAGGATTAATTTTTTTAAGAGGTGGAAGAGCCTCTCATATTTTGGATAGATGCTCATATTTTCTCCCTCACACAGAAGGAGCCGCACGGGAGTTCCCTCTCTACCTTAACCTAGGATTCCATTATTCTCATATATCTTGTACTTTATCTATCCACTATATATCATATTAGATCTGAAATAATCATCTCCCTAATACTATTTATTCTTATCATAGTTTATCTTTCCGTCTTTTTTTCTATTCTGGTGCAAGATCATATGCCCTATTTTCAAGGCATATGTCTATTCTTAAAATTCCTTCCATTCTTCTTCAATTCAAATACTGATACCTGGTGATTTGTCTTCTACGAACCTAAGGTATGTGGTATTCCGATAATCCCTAAAATTTTAGGTGTTTTGATAGTTTTTATCGATGTACTACATGCCAAAAATTTCGGCAAAATGATTCAAAATTTCTTATTTCTTCCTTAAATTAATTATGCCAGGTATAATTACTCTCATAGACCATGTAAAATGATTAGTGGATATCGAACTAATTTTTTCCCACCCCCTTCGGTGTGTAAAATAAAATTACCTCCTTTATTATAATTTTTTAAATGACTGAACATCTTCAATGTGTTTCTATTATCCTGGAAAATAGATTTGTCTTCTTTTATATAAATTTCTAATTGACCCTAGAACCATCTAAGTGTTTGGATTCACTCTAAATTGGATTTTTCCAGAATTAAAAAATTAAATTCCTTAAGATAAATGTATGATAGTGGGTGGAAATTTCATACCACATTACATATATTTATTGATATGGATTATATGAATGGTACACATTCAGTTAAACTATGTTAAATTATTAAAAATGCAATAGAGGTAATTCCACCAGTTTATTATTATTTTTATTAGTATACCATGGTCATTGGCTATTGAAAAATGGTTAATGATTTGATTGAGCATGGAATTTTACTCCCTTACATTGGGTGTTGGTCATGATGTCTCACATCTTTATAATTTTATCTAGATTATGAGAATGATGCTTTGTGTTCCATTTCTTCGGGATTTGGGAATAACAACTCACCCAACCATATTGAGTGATGAGAAAGACACCTTGTACCCATATAAGATTCAGGGATTCTACCCTTGCGGGACTCATTGGCTCATTATACTATTTATGAATGCATGAGTTACACCCTGGGTCCATATAGCACTTAAGATTGATGTGTATGGCTCTAAACATCTTCACTTATATTTTTCATATAAATGTATACATAATATATATATATATGAATAATATATATATATATATATATATATATATATTTACTAATCTAAAATACACTAACCTATGCCAAAGTAGGTAGATCCAATTAGGTTTCCTATAGGAACCTGATCTGGTAGGTATTTATTATTTATCATTATTTATATTTTCCTTACTTGCACACAGCTATTGTTATATAGACAAGCTGAAATATTTTGAGACACCATTGGTGGTGACATACTAAGTTTATCTCACACCCTACTCGGGCCTCCCTCGGTACCTGAGTAAACCTTATGACTATAGGTATGGGTAAGAGAAAGTTCCTGCTGTAGATTCTTGATATTTTTTACTTATAAGTTGTAGCATGGGAGAAGTCGAATGAGAACATGCTCATGATGCTAGTGGATATGAATTTTGGATATTTAGTATTTTTTATTGGAATGTTGTATATACATGTCCCTTGTATCCCCTATTTCCCTTTTTTATATTAGTATGACATGACATCATTGTATATAAGTCAGCATATGGATTTTAGTATTTATTCTTGTGGCTTATTTTGTAGTTTCTATAATTCATATTTCCATTATTCCATATGTTATATTTAGATTCTATTATTTATAGTTATTTATTATATCAATTTTTCTACTCTAGTATGAGGTTATAGTCTACCAACTATATCACCTTAGACCCTCACTGGTATTTGGAAGCCTCTGGCTTATAGAGAGGCATGCTTTAGGCCATGTGACCCACCGACATGGGGCACCGTTTTAGTGGCTCTCCAGTCAGGATGTAACAGTAAGGGACTTGATCCCCTATGATAGTATTTAGAGTAAATCATGACTAATGTAGTGATATAATGTGGAGTGAACCAAATCCACAATGATAGACTTTGTAGTGATCCTTGACTAAGGAAATAATTTTCTGTGCTTATGTGCATTCCATAAAATTATGTTTTATTCTAATGATATGTTCTCATGACTTATTGTTGATTACTATTGATTCCTCTCTCTTATGTATTATTTATTTTGACTAAAAATGGTATTACATGATTCATGATTAAATATCATTGACTGATTAGATATGATTATTGTATGTTATGACCATATTCTCATACCTTTATGCTTATCTTATGTTTCCATGTGATTATTGATTGATATCTCTTATGTTTACCCTTGATAAGCATCTAAGATCACCCTTTATTATGTTTTATTTTACCTATTATGTGAAGAATTTTTTTAAGTATGATGTGTATAATAATTGTGTTATTTATGAAGAACTTGTTGGGATATGATGAAAATATGTTATGTTCAAGTTTTTTACATATCCATGTTTTCAAAGGCACTAAACCTTTTTTGTTCTAGAATGTATTAGAATGTTAAGTATTTAATATTCATATAATAAGATTTAATATTAATATATGTAATTTTTGGGTATCTATAGTTGGTATCTGAGTAAGTTTTTGTTATTATTGGAAACTATAATGAGGGATTATTAGTGAGAACCCTTAGGATAAACCTAAGTATAAGAGAACCTACTAAGTTATGGTAAAGAAATAAGTGTGGTTTCCCTAAAAACACATCCCTGTATGAATACTAAAAAGTGGATGTGGTTGTGTAATAGATGTACCTATGGGTAATAACTCTCAAAAGGGTGTATTGGGAATTATTTTTATCATGACTGATGCATGATGAGGGGGCCTAAGACTACACTTCTGGATGGACAATCTCAGGGGATATGATTGGGTTAATTTGAATTTTCTTTTTGAATCAATATGAAGGAATTGAATAAATAATGACTATATATGACCTAGATTAAACCTAAGGTTCCATATATTAAAAATAAAGTTCCATGATTTAGAAATAATATAAATATTTTTTAATGACTATATATTATTTCACTATGATTACTGTTTATCACAATATGATCTAAGGTTTTAGTTAATAGATGGAACTAGAAGGGATTGTTCAAACCCTAAATGAGATGGATGATGCATTGATTTTATATATAAGAAACCAAATGAAATGGGGGATGGAATATAAAATCTTATGATCTTTCCAAACTATCTATCTCATCATATGACTAAAAACCTGATTGTAGGTGAGTTTCCATCTGAACCAAATAAGAGAAAAATTGAGTTTCATGAAGACCAGAGAGAAAAGAAGATTCACCATATAATGTGTTGAGAATGTGGGAAGAGTCACTATGGGAAATGTATCAAAGGAATGAGAATCTAGTTTATGTGTGAAAAGGAAGGACATATAGAAAGTAATTTCCAAGGAAAAATGAAAAGTTTAGTTATTCATACGGATTGGAAAAAATAGTATCCATAAGGAATCATATAAGGTTTAGTATTTAAAATATGGAATGTATGTGCATTATAAAAATCACTTTCCTTGGGGTAAATCTCAATAAGAGGATTAGAAAGGTTATACATGTAATGGTTTTATAGTTGAATATTATTAGACTACATATGACATATGGAAGGAAGAAAATATTCAGGAATAAGATGATGGAGCATGATTAACTGTTTAAAAATAAGTAGAATTATTGAAGTGTTTATGTATTGAGATTTGAAAAATATGTTATTAAAGTATTTTATAAATGATATTTTATTTAAAAGAATCATGAAACATCTAGGTATTTTTATGAACTAGTTTTTTCTTTAAGTATTTGTATGAATATATTTGAATGGTACTAATAACCTAGAAAAGTTATTTAGTAGTAAGGTGATATATTATTAGAACACATTATTAAGGGAAAGATAAAACTTAATATGTGTATCACATTTAGATAATAATGTTTTTTTAGATAAAGAGATTATTTTAATTAATAAAATAAATGGGATAGTATTGGTGACCTTAAAATTGATTATTGATTTGAGGATAAATATATTTATAATGAAGTTTGTTGAAATTTTATATTTATGGAATATATTGGATAGTCTATGATATTATTTAAAGAATAAAGATATAATTAATTTTTTGATTAATTTTTGATTCCATTGAGGTTTTGTGGTGATTTGGATTATTTTGGGAAAGAATTATCATGTTTTAATATAATATATGATAATGGTATTCACATTTTAATCCTGTGAAATTATGAGCCACTTTTCATTATATTGGGATAAATGTTAAATTTAATCATAGAAAAAAATATGTTATAAAATATTTTGGATTTTTTCTTTTTGAATTTAGTTAGACAAATTTTGGAGGATTCTTAATGTTAACTATTTATGGAATGGATTATGTTGAACATTGGTTGTAATTATATAGGTTTTAAAGATTAATGTATTATATTTTTTTCATATTGGACAACTTGTGCTAAAAAAATTGTCTTTGGTAAATATATTGAGAAATATGGATTGAATTTTCACACTTGTGTGGATATTATGATCTGTTAAAAGTTAATTTTAGTTCATGAAGCATGAAAAATTCATTTTGAATATTCATTTCTTTGAGTAAGATATGAATTGGAAATTGTTCAAAGCACAACCAAAGGATGATATTGTGAATATGAATTAGAAATAAATCAAGTATTAATATTTTTTTTTGTTATCTATCCGGATAATAAAATAATACCTCAACATTAGGAAAATGATCTTGAAATAAAAAAAATTATAAATGTTCCTTAATTTATAAAAAATTAATGGTCTTTTAATTCCTCACTGATTTATGGTTTTCGGGTCATTAACATTTCTATGACCATGTTCTCTACCACCCTCTATTAGTCATTAGATGTTATTTTTATCCTCTATGTTTATATTTTAGATTCTCAAAAAATTTATTCTTATTTGGGGACCTGATTGTGTGTTATTTCATGTAACATTTATGTTTCTTACTTCCTAGTTTTAAATGATGTTTTATTATCCCTTTATATGATGTGGGTTTCAATAAATGTAATTTTAAATATCAAACCTTTGATGACAAAAATAAAATTGCGATGAGGAATTTTATTTAAGGGCGGTATAATGTAACACCTTGATATTTCAGAATATATATTTTTTTTAATAAATTGTAAGTGTTTTATAACTATATTGACACGCAACACTTAGTTTTAATTAATTGAGATATACTATTTAATTATGATCATTTTAATGTGGTAGTTATAACCAAGATATTAAATTTGTAGTATTAATAATAAAAAAATTATGAAAAATATTCATAATATTTTTTTATAATGAAAATGTATTTATTAAAACATGATAACTAAGTACTCAATTTTTGAAAAAAAAATATTTTATGATTCAAAAATATGTTTTCTTCAAAATGGTTTTTTCTGAATTTTGTGCATGGAAATTATAATAAATTTATACCATTTTTAGATATTTTATTTTAGGAAAGGAATATCATTTTTAAAATTTTCATGTCAGTATTATTTTAGGGTAGATTTTTATGAGTTTTCTAAAAAGAATTATTTTTCACTGAATAGTGAAAAATACTAATATTTATAAAACTATAATTTATTTTCATGTATAAGTCCCATTATTTTTTAAATTTACTTTAAAGTAAAATAAGACACTTTTAATTATAAATAATCTAATTTATTACATATGAATCATCCTTATGAATTATTTTTTTCTAAGTTCATTTTAGCGTGAAAACATGTATTTTTAACAACTATTTTATTCACACAATTTGTTTTTATCTTAAAAAAATAAATTAATCTCTATTAATGAATGATTTTATTGAAATTTTTTGATAATATATTCAATAAAATATTCTAAAATTCATATAATAGTTTTTATATAGTAAGGAATGAGGGTAAACCCATTTTTATGCTTAAAAATTCATTTTTCTGAAAACAATTTTGTTACGTTTTTCAAACTAATTTTAAAATGAATTTTTTCTATATAAAGAAATTAAATCAGGTAAAATTTATTCTATAATTTTAATCAGTTTAATTAATATTATTCAATAATCTCATATTAATTTTTGGTAGTAATTAATAGTAAAAATAGTAAAAAACATTGGTCACCAAGGTAAAAGGGAAAATGAGGATAACCTAGGATAAAAATAAGTGATAAGGCCATAATTTGTTATCATCATTGTTATTAGATGAAATTAATTTTACACTTATCACTTTATGATATAATTTTAATTTTTTATGGTAAACATTTCCAGGAAAATGACTTAATAATATATTAATCCATTAAAATATTCAAGGTGTGTCCCTCCCCCCACTTAAAAAAGGACACCCCACTTTTATCATCTTTACACAAAAATGAGACAAATAAATCAACCAAAACTAATGAAATTATATTCTAAACTTCTCTATGAAAGAATTAGTGGTTTTTTATTCTTAAAATACAATTACAATGGTCCTTAAGAAGGAATCTAAAGGAGGTCTACTGAGGAAGAGGTAATCATCATCCCCAAAATCTTTCAATTTTTGTCATCTTATACATTTTCTAAACATGTTGTATTCATCATAAAATAGTAATTTAATTATAATAAATATACAGAGATTTTATTATGGTTATTTAAAAACCATTATCCACCCTCTTTTCTAACAAATTGGAAATGAAAGCATCACTCATTCGTACATGTAAACTACCACATCCACATAGAGATATGATCCATATTCCCTCACCATAACTCAAGGTTGGTTTTTATGAGTAATTTTATATATATATATGATATTTCTGATATATTTATACCTCTATAATTATAATATAATATCTACTTATTCATCTTCCAATCCATTAAAAACGATATTGTCGCTCGTGTGTATATGTGGACTACCACCTCGACGAAGCGATGTGATTTGATTTTCATTTCCACTTTTCATGGATAGTAATAAGGATAAATTTAATGAATATATAAGATATTTATGATATTATAATGATTTTGGTTTGGTTAATTATCATTTAAATTTCTTTTTTCCATCCATATAATAGTTTAAAAACCACTCATGTGTACGTATGAATTACCATCTTCACAAAGTGATGTAATTTATTTTTCATCACTAATTTAAATGAATGGTTATAAATATTTATATAATGAATATATATGATATTTAAATCATTATCTGTATTTTTTAAATGATTTAACCATGATCAATGTGCAAGAACCATAATTTTCTAAAAAAAATTCATTAAAAATGAAACAGTAATCACCAGAAAATAAAGATTAAATCTAAGAGTTGTTAATAAATAGGTGTCGAATCGTTTTAATTGGATAATATATTATATTATAAGTTTGTAAATAGTTCTGGTACATAATTATAATAAATATAAATTTAATCTAAAGGATGTTATAGTGCTTATGAATCAATACATACATAGTGTAAGGGCTCTTTTTCTCAAAAACATTTTCATTGAGATATGTTTGATGTTATGAACCTATTTATGTATATAAGGTTTATATGCTAATACTTTGAAATTTTTAATCATGAATCCTTCTTAATTAATTTTATTTAACGTTAAAATTTATATTTTGTCATACAAAGGGTTTTTATGTGCAAGTTACCAAGGTGGTAATGGTTTACCATCTCAAATTGACTTCTTTTAGACATATGTAATGTCATAAACCCATTCTGTTTTATGAGGTGTATCTATTAAACCTATGATATATTGTATCATTAATATCCTTATGTTTGTGGTTTTTAAATTTTCATTTTATTTTATTTATTTCACGGTGTTTATGAATCAAAAGGCACTGAAGTAGTAAGGTGTCTATGTTACAATCTCATTTCTTTTTAGGATTATCTAAGAAAAATATTATTAAGGTATTTAAAAAAGATTTTATCATTTAAATCACATATATAATATTCCCATGTGGTTATTTCTATAATTTTTATATATTGGTAAAATTGTCCTCTCTTTGGTATTGAAAATTATTTGAACATTTTTTTAAAGAAAATTAAGAATTATTTTATTTTTGGCTGATAAAATTTTTCTTGCATGTCCATGCTCTTCAAAAGGGTCTATGAAAGTTCTTAACTAAATTTAAAAAAAATCAAAAAGTAAATTTTCACTACCTTTGACTTTATTTAAAAAAGGTTAAAAAGGAATCATTCTAAAAAATTTCTAAAAAAATAATTTTTTAATTTAAATAAAATTGTGAATGGAATGTTTTATTTTAACTTATACAACATGAATGGGTTTCCCCACCATCATGAATGATCATTTCATTGAAGATTTATTTTCAAATTTCCTTTTTTATATTAAAAATAATAATTTTCTAAATATTATAAAAAAATATTTAAACTTTAATCAAAACGGAATGATATTTTATCATGTTTTCAAAGAAATGTTTGAATTATATTTAAAAGGTATTTTAAATATATGAAAACAACCTTTAATATTTTCACTTTTCACTAGGGATATGATCTTATAATACCATTTAATTTCTTTATCCATGTGTCTTATTATGATGGTGATTTATGGATGATTTTATGAAACCCATTTCTCTCCCATGGGTTAATTAAGTTATGATAAAACCTTTTTAAAACCCTTTTATTTTCCATGGGTCATGCTATGATGAAATAATGAAACATTTATGAAACTTGTTTCCATTACATGGGTTATGATATGATTCTATGATGAAAGTTTTATGATCTTTTGGTACACAACTATAAGTCTTTCATTATGTAATGGGTGAGCCAATAATTATATATCCCTTTAATGCATTAGGTAAATATAAATATCTCATGATATAATAATGGTAGGAAGGGGGAGTGAACCTAATTTTGTATAGGGTATTGTCTACTAAGATAGTCATCAGAGTGTACCATGACAATAGAAATTATTTAATAGAGAGTGAACCCAATCCACTATGATATTCTTCAAAGTGATCCTTTAAAAAAGAAATTATTTTCTATATTTATATGTATTCCAAAAACTTAGATTTTATGATTACGATGTGTCCTTGTGAATCATCATAGATTATTGATGATTCCCTGCCTAGAAGGGGTGGAATATGTGATTTATGCTTTCTAATTTCATATGTACTGAGAATGTGTAAGCCCCAACAGTTGCACTAGTAATGGTCAATTCCTTGTAAGCTTGTATCATCTACTCCTGTGTGGGAATTGGAAACCCTCCTAGAGTCATCCCCTAGTATTTCTTAGGGGATTCAACCCTCATAATGCCTCTATATTTTATACCCCATCCGAGTATAGAAATAGTTAGGAATACAAGAGGATAAGTTCTCAATCTAGATATTATACCCAAGTGGTTCTCATTGATGATTTCATTAATCATGAATCATCAAAGTGATAAAGAGAGAATAAGATCCACGGGGATCCTCAGTGCATAATCCATATTCAACCCCAGTTTTACACTCCCATGTAATTCCCCTGTCCCTCCATTATCTCTTGTTTCTCATATAGAGAAAGAATCATCTGATCTTAGATATATGGGTTAATCATGACATTAACACCCCTGAAATTCATACTTGGGAGTTCTTCCTAGGTGTGTGTTCCAACAACCATATTATCTTCTCCCTAAAGTGTTATATTCCAAATTAATCTTGTTGGGTCAACTTCATTGGCATAAGCCCTATATGATTTTATATTTTCCCAATTAGCATGACATAGACATCCCCACATAATGAAGTTAAATTGAATGAACAAAGTCTAAGTCATATTATGTTAAACAATATGACAATGTTCCTATTGTATGATGTAGAGCTACATATTACTATCTTGTTACATGACTTTAAACTATTTCATTCAAAAAATGTGACATTTTGTTCTTATTTTGATGGGATTCATAGGATGCCTCATAGAGTTTCAACCCCAACATCATCAATATTTTACCCATATCCACCATAGAAATTTTTCTCATAGATCATCCCTCTATTAGAATATATTAATAATAAAATAATACCCCCACACATAGATCCATTTTCCCTTTTGGTCTCATCATATTATTCTCATGGGTCTATATTCCTAGAGAGACGTGTTTTTTCATATCCATAATCAATTTGTGACTTGCCCATCCTTTTGATCCATTTCATCCTGAACGTCAACTAGAATAGGTTGATCACATGTTAGTCCAACACTAACCATTTGTAGGAATCCTTTTCTTGGTCATCCTTATCGCTAAACGTTAAACTTCAAAGATCAGTCATTATCACATGACTATAATTGGTGTGACATGCCCAATTATGTGGCACCAAAAAATGTGAGTTCTAATTCCATTCACAACTATATGTTATAATCCCCTTTAGTGGTCCTGATCCAAACACCACAAACATATGCCACATTCCTTGACCACAATAAACTCTAAAGTTCCTATTTATGTGGCTTTAAACCATAGTGACCTATAAATCAACATCATTAAGTAAAAGATAAGATAATGATGGATAAACATTGATAAAAGAAAATGTATTCATTGATACAAAACCGAAAATACATACAAATTTTCACATCGATAGGATACCCTCTAATACATATAGATTTTCACATCAGTATGTACTAATAACTAATTTATTGTATGAGGGTGAACAACCCTATATGGGTATTTTGGAAAGAATCATGAACATGAATTAAATCTATAAGAGAGTCTTGGAGTATGTAATAATTCCCCCTAATAGGTGGTGATGAGTCTGGTCTCCTATCCTCTATACCAATGTGAGTTTGTCACGAACCAACCCGGTTCGACCCTGAACTGGTCACCCGAGTCGGCCCACGACATGGCCCGAGGGGCGTTCCCGATCCCCACGGGCTGGAAACTAGTGCCGGGCATCAAAATTTAACAGATGGGAACGATTTGTCCCAAAAGAAAATAACTAAGCAGCGGAAAATAAATAGAACAAAAGAAAATCAATAAAGAGAAACCAACAATGCTACTAACCGGACTACGACCAAAACTTCACGTGACCCCGTGGGTCACTCTCCAATACCGCAACCAACGTCGCTCAAGGCGAACAACTGAAGCTGGAACCTGCAACAAAGCTAAAAACCAAAAAACACTCTAGGCATGAGTATTAAAACTCAATAGGCTAGCCCGATAAATCTATTCCCAATGCACTACCACTAAATAAAGAATTTATCAATTCCAAGTTTGAACTAAATTATATAAAATATTGGTTTTCACATGCACACTTCCATTTCTAAAACAAGTAACAGTCCATTTCCCTTTTTAATTTAAAAACAAGTTTAATGATTGAAAGAAACAGGTGCGTTGCATTTTAAGACATTTTGGCGAGCAAGTTAGAAATTCAAATTTCAATTGTTAGTCAAAGGGGAAAACCACACACTACACACAACACACACTAAGGGAAATGGAGAAGAAAAGTGGCATAAATGGGCCAGAAACCTAACTATACCTCTCAGTCATCCACCACATAAAAATAAACACTAAAAGAAACATGGGTAGAACCTAGGAGATCGTGAACAATCCAGAACATACTATACAAGTGACTCATCCTGAAGGCATTCCCTAACTCGATGACGTCATAATTCCCTAACGCCTGGTGTGACCTACATGGCCTAAACAAGGGGCTCAATCCCCTAGAAGAGTGTTATCCGTAGTAGGGGACACTAGCTAGTGCGTAATCTAAACTAGTGCTGCAATCGTTTCCAGAAGATTCACTTACTATGCCAAGTTCCCATGTCAACTCAAGCAATAAAATGGGGTGTGTCCATAATATAAATCAATCAGTCATGATTCAAAAATATCACACACAAATCACGCAATCAACGCACACCAAATATCACCCATGAGTGGGTTTTCCAAAATAATTTATTTTATTAAAGTGTCAAACAGGCCTTCACTAATTTTAAAGTAAAACCTCATTTCTTGAGAAAACCCAAAACACTTGTTTAGAAGAAATCATTTATCTTTAAAATTAAAGTACATTTGAAATTCCATGAATTATGTTTAAAGTCCAAATGGGCATTCTTTCAATACTGGGTGTTCGTTCATCAAGAAAATGTTTCAAGTGTTTGGTATAAAACAAACGTCTCTTTTCACATTAAATAATCTTTTAAAAATAAATTATATTATATTATTTCTCATTCATTAATATTAATAAAACATCAAGAAATTAATAAATTCTAAAGTTAAAGGTGAGTGCAGTGGGAGACCAACCTCGGCTCGTTGTCCAAACACAAGGGTGCGTCACACCTCGCATAGAGGCACAAACACGCGCTAGTCGATAACCGCAGTATCCCTGGTTTTCCTCACCGATAACGCGCTGCAACAAACTCACAACAACTAAAAACCCATAACCATTGACTAAAAACAAACCAGATGAACAAGCGACACAAAAAACCACCTCGACATATATTCAAAACATAACCCGCACCGTCGATACTATTTCATAAACCACTTTAAAATTTGTAAAACAATTTCCGAAGAGTAACCCACGACTTTAGACACCCAAAACCATTTAAAAAATACAATTAAATAACCAAGGAACTATATTGGAAATACTCATCACACACTAAAAACATTTAGAAAACCACTTTTCAAGTACTAACATTAAAAAAACCAAAAGAGCACTCGAAATACATCGATAATTTCCAAACCAGGTCGAAGACATATTACTCTATGAAAACAATTCACGTTGGAGGTTTAGACAAATCATGTATAACAAATAAATAACTATTTATAACAACCACATCCAGATCGCATAGCATGTAAATACTATATAAATATAAAACATACTTTTAAAACAGTCAATCAATTATGGATTTTAGATTAAAGGGAAAGGCATAGGGAACCTACCTCAATTCACAGTCTGAACTCGACGAAGCGACACGCCTCGCGCAGGTACGTACGCACACACAAGTCGATGATCGCTGCATTGCGGACTTATTCTGCCAACGTACTACAACAATTGAAAGAAACAAATAAAACATCCAACACTAACATAAAATTATCACAAACAAAAACACTTCACAAAACTACCTCTGCGCAGAGACGCGCTCGACCCACGGGGTCGCGCGCCAGTTAGAAGGGGCGGCGCGCACTGGCAGGGAGACCACCGGGGGTCGCACGCCGATCGTCGGGTGCGCCGCTGGCTGGTGCAAGGCGGCGGTGGCTGGTCGGGTTGTGGAAAGCCGGAACGCGGCTGACCGGAGGTGTGGAGGGGCTAGCAGACCGAGACAGCTGTCCGGACAAAAGCGGGAAGACCCGGAGGGCCTGGTGAAGTGCGGCGAGGGAGGCCGGAGACCGGCGGCTAGGCAGAAGGGCTGGTCGGAGCGCTGGGAGGAAGCCGGGATGCCGAAATGGGCGGGCAGAGGCTGCTGGCTGGAGCGGGGGGCTTGTCGGAGCACGGCCGGAGGCCGCTAAAGGGGGTCGGAGGCCACTAGCCGGCGGGGGGGCTCACCGGAGCTTGGTCGGAGGCCGCTGGAGGGGGGCCGGAGGTTAGGGCCGTGCAGGTTGGGTGGCTGGGTGCACAAGGAGGTGGAAAAGGGGGACACCGGAGGTTGTGCGGGCAGTCGGGGGGTGGCGAAGGCCAGCGTTAGTGGAGCCGGGAGGGGAGCGGTGGATCTCGACGGGTACACGACGGGGGTCAACCGGCGCGGTGGAGGAGGGTGGTGTGGCAGGCGATGGGAGGCGTCCGGGAGCGGCTGGACAGGGGAGGACCAGGGAGGGAGGGGACTGCGGTGCTGTGCGCAGGAGGAAGGCCGGACGGGGCGTCGCCGTGAGGAGAAGGCACCGGATGGGGGCAGATCGCGGGGAGGGGCGGCTCGTGCTGGGAGGCGCCACTACGCAGGGGTAAACAGTGGGGGCGACGGGATATGTGGCAATTAGGGTTTTTGTGTTTGTTTTCATTTTTTTCAATTTATTATATCAATAATAATAATATTAATAATATCAATATTACTAAAAATGACAGCAAAATACCAGAATAATTATAATAGAATTAACAATTATAAGGATGATATTAACGAAATTTATTAAAGATAAAAATAATGATAATTATTAAAACAATAAGAAGAACACTAATAATATTGCAAAAAATAATAATAATAATAATAATAATAATAATAAATATAATAAAAATAATAATAATACTATAATAATCTTAATAATCTTAATAATAATAATAATATAAGCACAAGAATAAAAATAATAAATACAACGAGATGAAGATTAATAAAAATAAAATAAAAACAAACAAATATAATGTCAATTACACCATATTATCAAAAATAATAAAAATAATAAAGAAGGGAAAAGTGTCTGACACCTGGGCCGACTGCGCGGCGACTGCCAACCACGCGGCGGCCGTGCACGGGTCTGAAACCCAGTAAAGGCGTTAAACGACAACAGATTTTAATCTGGAGATCAGCCCGGGCCTCGGCGCGAATGATTGGAACCAAGAAATAATAAAAAATAAAATAAATAAAAATGGTGGTTATGACAATTTTTCCCACCATAGACAGTTTCTGCCCCCAGAAAGTCACCCAGCCGAACGATGGACCAAACAAGAATCCATGCCCAAATAAAACTAGAAGAAACCACCGCATAAGAGAATGGGAGAACACGAGAGGGTTCTCCCCACCACAAGAACTCAACAAGTGTGGAAATTTTAACACTCAAACATACCACCTTCGAATAGGGGGGCGACGGGGGAACTCCCAACCGATCCAGACTAACCTCTATAGCACGATAGAAACAACACCTCCACCAAAACTTGGAACTCATGACTCAGACCAAAGAAAGCCCAAACACTAGAGAAAAACCTCCGAAAAGAACTTAACCCAAGAAGTAAACTCAAGCATTACCACAAATTTCGATCCTTCCATAGGAACTTACACCTCCAAACGAACACAGTCAAATTTAGATTAACACATACAATGTCTAAACACACTCTTATAGAAAAACGTACGATTAAAAGAATCATAATTCAGACAAACTAGACTATTTGGATTACAACGAACACTTCCATCCCAACTTCACGATGAAGCAATGAACCTACAACAAAGCCCAAAACTTTAACAGTGGAAGAATGAGAAAGGAAGGACTTTAAATGTTTCGTTGTCAACAAGGAACACCAAAACCCGAACTGAGGCTTCACACCCCCATGAACTCCTGCCTGTGCGCGAGCTTCACCCCGAGACCTGTGGTTCGGGCTCTGATGGGTGAAGCATCTCCTGCCTCACAATCAGGCACTGTTATTCTCCGATCATAGCATCCTCTTCATGCGACGCTTCCTACAAAACTTCTCCAAATGATCCCGACAACTGCAATGATGGCCTGTCCTCGGTGGGGTGTGACATGACGGCTTGTATGCCCTAAACGTCATTACTGGCGGTACACCATTAGATAGTACGATGAACTAGAAGTTAGATCCACTGCGAGGAGCTCTTTAGAAACCAATTTACCTAACACACTCTTCCCGTCAGATGAGGTACCTTCACGAGCAACTGGATACGGTGGATTGCCAACCATTTGTGCTCCGGAGACCAACTCAGCTAAGAACCCCTCATGCACCAACTTCTCAAAAGTGATGCTCCCAAAAAGGGAGGACTCGCTCCTTGATCTATGGACAAAGACCCCTGATGAAGGGAGAAGTCTTCATCCAGTCCTGCGACACTACCCCTAGAAAAAAGACCCAAGATCCTTGAAATGTTCAACATACGCTCTCACCATCTGCTGGCCATGTTGAACACACATGAGCTCTTTCATTTTCTTCATCTTCACCTCCACAAGTATAAACCATTGAATGAAGACGGATTTAAAGACATACCACATCATCCCAACTTGCAGTAATGGCGGGTCGAACAACTCCTACTCTTCCAGAGATGGACCTTCGAACACACCCAAAACAGCATGCATTCTAATAGTTTTGGGAGTTCCCAATACCCTGAAGACGCGCTCGACCTCTTCAAGCCACTCCATTGTCTCTAACAGACTCCAATCACCATGAGGGACAGACAACGTCCGAGAAAGATCAAAAACTGGGCATGACTCCTCAAAACTCTGGGGACCTTTCTGGGCCGCATTTCTGAACAACATATATAACACCAAGCCAAAACTGATATCAATCGAAGCAACATCAATGAAGCGCCCCCATCCAAAGACAACCAGCTCAAAGAAAACCACAAACACAGCCCAAAATTCCCTGTCCAAAATTCTCATTCCATTTTAGATTCCAAAACCACCCACTTTTTTTTTTCAAAACCACTTTCTTTCAAGACCACTTTTCAAATACCAAATCCACTTTTCAAACCAAAATCACTTTCCAAACCCATTTTCCTCTTTAAAATCCAATTTAGAAAACAAGGTCAAGCCTTTAATTTCAAACACACTCAGGTAATCCCATGAACATTTGCACATGTCTTCATACACCTTCATTCATACGTACCAACACGCATTTACCACGCATCCTCTCACATGTGAAACATTCAGAAGGAGTACCTGAGGTTTCACCCCAAACCATTCTCGACCAATTTCCAAGCAAACACCAGTTTTCAAAACCAAAGGCTTTCAGTTTTTAAAACCCATTTCCTAAATTTAAAGTCATTTAAAGGAAATCAGTCCCATTTTAAAAAACCTATTTTTTCATTTACAAAATCGCACTTAAACCAACCAGAACGAAAAAAACACTCAACTTGCATCAAACCACCGGAGTGAGGGACTAGCAGTCACACTTAACCTGACGACATAGTAGTGGGTCATGCCCCAAGTAAGCTTCAACAACTAGGAGGAATTAAAACTTTGTACCCAGACTCCACATGGGTCACTACTCCATGTGAGATCACGATGTAACATCATTTTACCTCCTTTGTCATCCCTCAATCCAAAAAAAACCAGAGCGAAACAAAGACTCAATTCCCGGACTATCCCTGACGACTCGAGGTGCGGAACGGGTGAGGGTTAATGACGTCCTTCCTGTACCTACCTCTCGAGTCCCGACACACCTAATCTCCATCTACCAGACACCCCAAATAACAAGGGCCTCCTCTGATACCATTTTGTCACGAACCAACCCGGGTAGACCCTGAACTGGTCACCCGAGCTGGCCCGCGACATGGCCCGAGGGGCGTTCCCGATCCCCACGGGCTGGAAACTAGTGTCGGGCATCAAAATTTAATATGTGGGAATGATTTGGCACAAAAGAAAATAACTAAGCAGCGGAAAATAAATAGAACAAAAGAAAATAAATATAGAGCAACCAACTAGGCTACTAACCTGACTACGACCAAAACTTCACGTGACCCCGTGTGTCACTCTCCAATACTGCAACCAACGTCGCTCAAGGCGAACAACTGAAGCTGGAACATGAAAAAGAGCTAAAAAAAGAAAACACTATATGCGTGAGTATTAAAACTCAGTAGGCTAGCCCGATAAATCTATTCCAAATGCACTACAACTAAATAAAGAATTTATCAATTCAAAGTTTGAACTAAATTGTATAAAATATTGGTTTTCACACACACACTTCCATTTCTAAAATAAGTAACATTAAAATTCCCTTTCACAGACACACTTCCATTTCTAAAAGTACATTTGAAATTCCGTCAATTATGTTTAAAGTCTAAACGGGCATTCTTTCAATACTGGGTGTCTGCTCGTCAAGAAAATGTTTCAAGTAATCGGTATAAAATAAACGGATCTTTTCACATTAAATAATATTTTAAAAATTAATTATCTTATATTATTTCTCATTCATTAAAATTAATAAAACATCAAGAAATTAATAAATTCTAAATTTAAAGTTGAGTGTAGTGGGAGACCTACCTCGGCTCATTGTCCAAACACAAGGGCGTGTCACGCCTCGCACAGACGCACAAACACGCACTAGTCAATGACCGCAGTATCCCTGGTTTTCCTCACCGACAACACGCTGCAACAGACACACAGCAACTAAAAACCCATAACCATTGAATAAAAACAAAATAGATTAATAGATGACACAAAAAACCACCTCGACATATTTTCAAAACATAACCCGCACTATCGATACTATTTAATAAACCACATTAAAATTTGTAAAACAATTTCCAAAGTGTAACCCATGACTTTAGACACCCAAAACCATTTAAAAAAATACAATTAAATAACCAAGGCACTATATTGGAAATACTCATCACACACTAAAACCATTTAGAAAACCACTTTTCAAGTACTAACATTAAAAAAACCAAAAGAGCACTCTAAATACATCACTAATTTCCAAACCAGGTCGAAGGCATATTACTCTAAGAAAAAAATTCATGTTGGAGGTTTAGAAAAATCATGTATAACAAATAAATAACTATTTCTAACAACCACATCCAGATCGCATAGCATGTAAATACTATATAAATATAAACCATATTTTTAAAACAGTCAAGCAATTACGGATTTCAGATTAAAGGGCAAGGCATTGGGAACCTACCTCAATTCGCAGTCTGAACTCGACGAAGCGACTCGCCCCGCGCAGGCGCGTACGCACGCGCAAGCCGATGATCGCTGCATTGTGGAATTATTCCGCCAACGTACTGCAACAATTGAAAGAAACAAATAAAACAGCCAACACTGACATAAAAGTATCACAAACAAAAACACATCACAAAACTACCTCGGCTCAGAGACGCGCTCGACCCACGGGGTCACACACCAGTCAGAAGGGGCGGCACGCACTGGTAGGGAGTCCGCCGGGGGTCGCACACCGATCGTCGGGTGCACCACTGGCCGGTGTAAGGCGGTGGTGGTTGTTCGGGTCACGAAAAGCCGGAACTTTGCCGACCAGAGGTGCAGAGGGGCCAGCAGACCGAGACAGCTAGCCGGACAAAAGCGGGAAGACCCGGAGGGCCTGGTGAAGCGTGGCGAGGGAGGTCGGAGACCGGCGGTGTAGAGACCCGAAGCTTGATGTACATAGATATTACATTACTTTTGCAGAATACATAGTACATAACAAAAACACACACACAAGGACCATAATAGTTTAGTGTCTTTAGAAACTCAGAATATAATCTTCTAATCGTGGTGAAAGATCTTCAACATCTCCCATAAAGATCTTCTTTTTTTATACCTAAAACCTTTCTTTATATCTTGGGGAAAATAAAACATAAAAGGGTGAGATCAAATGCTCAGTAAGGGTAAACAAAATAAATATCAATCACATCATATTCATAAGAACATAACATTTTAGAAATCTTAACCTGCAAAAGAGATCATAATATCATAACATGGGATAAATCATAGTAGTGAAATGTAATCCCAATAATCATAACTTAAAACATGAAACTTTGTGGAATACACACATATTCATAGAGAATTATTTCTTTGTAGTCAAGACTCATTTCCAAGACTATCTTAGTGGACAAAGTCCATTTATGAACCGAGTTCACTCCTCGTTTCAGTCCTGTTTCACTGAACCGGTTTAACCTGCCGTTCTAGCCATGTCTATCTCATGAGATATAAATCTTTACCCAATGCATTGGAAGGAGATATAGGTCCCACCCATCTCATAATGATACCATTCTTATTTGTAACACAAAATCATAAACCATACATCATAGCATAACCCATGTAATAAAAATGGGAATCTTAAACATCGTGACATCATAAAACAACTCATATATGATATAGGAATTCAAAAAAATATTTCCATCACAACATAATCAAATCCATGTAATAATAGGGATAGAAACAGAATCCTATATTATCTTAGATGGAAAATAATTTTGATAACACTCTTGAACTCCATTCTTGAGGAAAATATCCTTTCTACTTCAAAAACATTTTTCCTTTCTTAACATGTCATACAATTTTAAATTAAAAGAATTTGATTAAAAATAAACATGAAAACTTGTAAAGGAAGCTTCTTGGAAATAATGTTTTAAAAATCCATTCATTCCGTATAATTTAAAAAATCATTCTTCTCATACTTTTGTTGGAAAAGTCAAAAAGTACCTCGTACGAAAAACGACAAAAGATTCCTTTCATATCCTTTACTAAAAACTCACCAAAGGGTAAAATTGGATTTAAACAATTGTAGGTGGATGGAAACAATATTACATATTGAGGAAACATGGATGTGGATGATAAAATACACCCCAGTAAATTTCAAATTATAAACAATCTCGGATAAAAATGAGATTGTGATATTTCCCTTACCTTAGGTCTGATTTGCTTCATAAGTGTCTGAACCTCCTCTTCTTTGAAGCGCCTCTTTGAGTCCTCATCTTAGGGCACTAAAATTGGTCTTTGAAGAAGACCAGGACCTCTAGGATGTTTCTACGGAAGTTGAGAAGAGAATTTGGTAGGGTTTGGCCGAGCTTTAAGGCTCAAAGTTGTGTGAGGAAGAGAGGGAGGAGGTTCCCTTTTATAAGGGAGGAGAGGGGCACCTTTGGAATAACTAAAAATATTATTTTATTATAAAGTCAAATTCGGTTTTTAATAGCTCCAAATTGATATATTTCGAAGCTAAGGTGGTTATGGGTCGAAATCCTTTCATCAAATATAATTTAGACAAGTTTAGGTCATTATATTAACCTTATCTTTTAGTTTTAACTCTTAGTTAATTAGATTGACATTTACCATGTCACTTTGTATTTTTATATTATATAGTTAATAAACATACCATATACATTCAAGCGACCCCTAAGTGGTCCATTAATGATAAACCTATCATGATATAAGTATCTTGGCCGAACCTTAGATTTTTAAGAATATAATAACAATTAATAATATAATATTTGTTTTAAAAACTATTTTATGTCAATTTTGACACTATTTGGTAATTGATTTTTGTGAAAATCATAACAGAATGATTAGTTCGAAAAAAATAAATTAAATCAATACTAACATGTAATATTAACATATAAAATTATTTTAATTCATAAAAAGTCTCAAATTACATTTATTTGGGTATCTATAACCTCAATTATGTCAATATTTCATTAATAGGATAATTACTGCATCATCATTATATCATAAATAAATTAAATTATTTTAAGTCTAAAAATTAAAAATAAACTACCATTATGTTGGAAATCTTTTTATCTTTCTAATGAATATTTATAGTCGAATTTATATTATGTATAACCCTATATTAAAAATGATTTAGTTATTAAGCTTGGATTTTAACTATTTTAACCCTTCTTTAAATAAATTGATAATAAATGTCCTAATCTAATCCAAGTGGGCCTAAATAGTCATATTTTATTACTAAGGTTGTTTTTGGTCAAATTAAACATATCCAATAGAATTAGGACATGTTTTAGGGTAATAATAATATCATTTTTACCCTTAATTACCCTATTTACTTTCAACCGTGGTAAAAAAAGTAAACAGTTACTATTCACCAAAAATTATTTTCATCTCATTGAACCACATTTTACTACTTGATATTAACCGTGTCTCTCAGATTTTCGAAATTCCATTCACAGAAGCGGTAAAATTAAGTTTTATGAAAAAATCAGTTTTTTTAACTACCACTTAGTGGTTTCAGTATTCATAAAAAATTGATGTTTTTCTGAATAATGCCAAAATTTCACCATAAGCTATAATTGATATTCCAAATACAAAAATGATGTCTATTTTACAAAATTAAAAACATATAAGTTTCATTAATTAATTTTATAATTAATTCCCACTGTTACAACAAATAGCTCGTTTGTAAGAAACAATATATATCAAAAGATTGACAATTGTTTATGTCCGCTTTCAAAGTGAAATTATGTACAATTACCAACATTGTATTAAATGGTAAAAATATATTCTATATATACCTTAAAACCACTCAAATTCATAATTTATCAATATAAATTATTTTTATTAAAAAAGTTTTTTTTAATTAAAATTTAGTAATTTTCACTATTCATCAAAATATAAATGTTATCCGAAAAGTTCCAAAATTTCACCCTAAGATAATTTCGATATTCCAAATCCAAAAATGAAGTCGATTTTGAAAGATAAAATTTATGAAATTTCAAAAAGTGGGTATTACTATTCATAACGGCTAGTTCATAATAATATTATAATAATATCTCGTTTAGTGAAACTCGGTATTGCGTACTACACATGCTATCGAGGAAGGTCGTGATTGTGTTTAATGCAAAGAAATTCAAGGATGCGTGTTGTGAAATCTCCTTTTGGTGTAGCGTACAACACAATACATCAATAAAATTAAAAAGAATATTTTTCATAAAATCTCGGGGTGTTACAGGCGGCTAGGTGGAGGGGCTGGCCGGAGCGCTGGGAGGAAGTCGGGATGCCGAAACGGGCTGGTGGAGGCTGCTGGTCAGAGTGGGGGGGCTCATCGGAGCTCAGTCGGAGGCGGATAAAGGGGGTCGGAGGCCGCTGGCCGGCGGTAGGGCTTGCTGGAGCTTGGCCGGAGGCCGCCAGAGGGAGGCTGGAGGTCAAGGCCGCATAGGTTGGGTGGCTGGGTGCACAAGGAGGTGGAAAAGGGGGACACCAGAGGTCGTGCAGGCAGGTGGGGAGCGGTGAAGGCTGGCGTGAGTGGAGCCGGGAGGGGAGCGGTGGATCTCGACGGGTGCACGACGGGGGTCGACCGGCGCGGCAGAAGAGGGTGGTGCGACTGGCGAAGGGAGGCGGCCGGGAGCGGTTGCACAGGGGAGGACCAGGGAGGGAGGGGGCTGCGGCTACGGAGCTGCGCGTAAGAGGAAGGCTGGACGGGGCATCATTGTGAGGAGAAGGCGTCAGACGGGGGCAGATCGCGGGGAGGGGCGGCTGGCGCTGGGAGGCACCGATGTGCAGGGGTAAACAGTGGGGCGACGAGATATGAGGCAATTAGGGTTTTTGTGTTTGTTTTCTTTTTTTTCAATTTATTATATCAATAATAATAATATTAAGAATATCAATATTAATAATAATGACAGCAAAATACCAGAATAATTATAATAGAATTAACAATAATAAAGATGATATTTATGAAATTTGTTAACGATAAAAAAATAATTATAAAAACAATAAGAAGAACAATAATAATATTGCAAACAATAATAATAATAATAATAATAATAATAATAATAAACATAATAACAATTATAATAATACTATAATAATATTAATAATCTTAATAATAATAGTAGTATCACAAGAATAAAAATAATAAAAACAACGAGATAAAGATTAATAAAAATAAAATAAAAATAAACAAATATAATCTCAATTACACTATATTATCAAAAATAATAAAAATAATAATGAAGGGAAAAGTTCCTGACACCTGGGCCAACTGCGCGGTGACCGCCAATTGGGTGGCGGCCGCACACGGGTCCGAAACCCAGTAAAGGCGTTAAATGACAACAAATTTTAATCTGGGGCTCAGCCCAGGCCTTGGCGTGAACACTCAGAACCAAGAAATAATAAAAAAATAAAATAAATAGAAATGGCGGTTATGACAGAGTTCATAAGTGTCATTGGAAAGAAAGACCAATGAACACTTTACTTTGGAGAGAATGCCTATATATTTCCATGGTTTGGGAGTCATTAGTTGTTTCTAGTTCAATGAATAAACCCTATTAAAACTATCTAAGTTAAGAGTAGTAATCCAATGGAAATATTGTGTAGCCACACATAACCCCCCTCAAAACCAATCAATAGTCTACACCATCCTAGGTGGAAATAATTATCTAATAGTTAATAATTTTATAAATCTATAATTGGTTGTTGTGAACTCGAAAACCTTTTATCTGTTGGACTGGGTATTAGTACAATAATCCTTATTAGAAAAAATTATTAAGGATCAAAAGAAATATCATGTTTAGAAAATAGCAGTATAATTGCTTAAGGAAGGATTTTTGAGATTAATGTTGATGAATAAGGTGCCATAAAATTTGAAAACTTTATTTCTATACTGATTGATTTTTTGTTAAAAATGAATTCATTAGTAATTATAATAGTTCTCTATATTCTATTCATCCTAGTAGCACCAAGATAGATAGTAACCTTTAGGAATATTATTGGTGGGAAGAAATGAATAGAGATATTGTTGATTTTACCATGAAATATTTGAATTTTCAATAGTTTAAAGCTGAATGATAACTACAACATGGGATTCTTTATAAATTTTCATTCTTTGAATGGAAACGGGAGAATAAATCCATTTAATTCATGATTGGATTACCCA